>OW052183.1:166825390-168025390 GCA_932526625.1 Rhingia campestris
AAAAACACTCAGCGTTTTTCATTTTAGTTATAGCTTACACCTGCGGAGGAATTTTGTGGTTATGTGCTAAGGATAGTTCTTCTAATCTGGAAGTATTATACGGCTTCCATGCCAAATTTCTCTGCCGCCTCGACGATAAATATCATTTGTCCATGCCCTTCGATATGAGTGAGACAAGGACTATGTTTGTTTGCTTTACGGAAATCAGCTTACAGTTTAGCAACGATAAAGCTCACAGGAGAAAAGTTTATAATTTCCTACTATCAGTCAAACCTTTAAAACTCCAGAAGCTCCCTGAGATGATGCTTGCTTTAAAACTGAATCATCTGTCATTTACGGCCCATACAGGACTCAAAACTATAGCTTCTCCCTTAATTTGTGTGTGCGAAGTTATTACTTTTCTCACAAAGAAGAGGACTGACTTTCGCAAGAGTTGAACCAGTGAGCAAACCTTAAGTTCTGTCACTTTAGGGGTATGAAGCAGCGACCCCGCGCTTAGTAGTCCAACGCACTAACCACTTGAAATGAATTGGCCGCTCTGTGATCTCATCTGGATTGATATCATCCCAAATTCTACAATTTTTTTGTTGACGTATCCATTCATCCAGATATGGGCCTCATCGCTGAAGATGATGATTAGAGTCAGTTTTCAACTGCTCCAAGGCCCATTCAACGAACGTCCAGAAATTGGCCTCATCGCTGAAGATGATTTTTCGATGAAAATAAGAGTCAGTTTACGACTGCTTCGGATTCCATTCAGCTTTTATCCAGAAATAGGCCTCATCGCTAAAGATGGTTTTTGAAAGTTAGAGTCAGTTTCCAACTGCTTCAGAGCCCATTCAGTGAACACACATCGTTTTGTATGGTAGTTTACCTTCAGCTCCTAAGTCAGTTGAATTTTGTACTGGTTTGGGCCGAATTCAAAACTCAAAATTCGTTGTGGTCTGCAATAGGCAGAGTTTTTGTGAACGACGCGGGATTCCTGCATACTGACACGGACAGCGACGATTATTTTTTCGGCCGATCTTGCGTTTCGAAGTACAGGTGTTGATTTATCGATTTCTGAACCAATGGCCTTAAATTTATCCACCGCACTGCGAATTGTCCTCTCGGTAGGTCTATAATGGCGACCGTAAATTGGGTGAAGATGGCGGAACAACACCATTTCGATAAAACAATTTTATCATTTGCACGTGTTAGTAGTCTTAGGTAGTCCATTCTATGTCCTCTCCATCCATGGTGGTTTGGCAAAACATATTAAAAAAAATGAAATCCAATTTGGCAACATGGCCGCTATCAACTGTCAACGTTCGAAAGTCCTTATTTGAAGACCCTTTAGATTGTATATTTATTAGGTGAAATACGTCTTTTCAAAGTCCGTTCCATTGTTTGCTTGTTCTTAAACAAAAATAATTATGGGATTGCGTTGTTTGTGTCATTGTTAGGTCGTTGAAATGAAACGAGTCTGGGAATTATTTCGCTAAGCTCCAAGTTGCAGAGTTTAAGTAAGGGATGCAAGCTCTATAAGACGTCCTGTACATTTTTGGATAGAATCCCGAGTCCAAGTATGTTAACAGTATTCAAGACCTGGTCGCCCTTGGGATTTATACAGCAGAAGAAGCGGCGCTGGTGTAAATTGTCTCTTAGCTCTAAAAAAAAAGTATCTAAGTTTAAATGCTGCTGATTTCGAAATATAGACATCTTGTTGCCATGATGCTTCTGACCCAATTATGATGCCTACATGGATTCCTATGACTAAGACGACTGTACTCTCCATTTCGATTGCAAATGTTGTACACTGCGTTTTCTTTGAGTTGTATTTCTGGCGATCCTAATGTTGTCTTCCACCGACCTTTGTCTTTTGGACACGGAGGAGCTGGCGAAACGTTGAAGCTTTTCCTTTGCCCAGCTCAGAGACGATTTTGCCTTACAGTCCGGACTAAATATGTTGGATTCAGGCAATTATTTTGTTAAGTGCCCGTTTACCATTGTATGCAGCTTTGACCTGCTTGGAGCTGGAAGACGGTTGGTTTATGAATGATTTGGTGGGGGGCATCTAATGTGAGCTCGATGGTACAAAGTAATGCTGAGTGCTCCCCCGCACATCACTTGGCTATAGACTATATAAACACTTTTGGTCGTTTGTAAAAAACATTAAGAATTCGACCTCATCTTCCATCCCAACGCTCATTTACAATGACATCCCAGCTGTCAGCTCTCTCGACAAAGCCAATCTGCTCGCTGCTCATTTTGCAGCTAATTCCACGCTGCCAGATTGTGCCCAGTCTCCCCCTGTACTAGAGAACGTAGAACATTCTATGGGAGCAATCCACTTTCGTACTCGTACAGTCGCAAGAGTATTAATCGATCTTGACATACACAAATCATCTGGTACAGATGGTATCTCCCCCATTATTCTGAAGAGGTGTTCTTCAACTTTTCCATCTGTCCTACTCATCAGGACTCTTTCGGAGTCGATGGAAAACTGCAATTGTCCAGCCCGTCCCCAAAAAAGGCGAATATTCTTCTCTCTCCAACTACCGACCAATTGCACTTACATCCCTTCTTTCTAAGGTCATGGAAACGCTGATAAACCGTCAGCTTATGATATATCTTGAATCACGAAAACTCCTAAATGACCGACAATATGGTTTTCGTAGCAACAGGTCCACTGCTGATTTGATGTCATATCTCGCCGAATAGTGGAACCAATCAATCCACCTTGGTGGCGAAAATAAGATCGTTGCACTTGATATTTCAAAGGCATTTGACATGGTTTGGCATGAAGACCTTTTGTCGAAAATGCGTGCTTTTGGTATCGATGATACTCTTCTTCAATGGATTAGAAACCACCTCTCGAAACTTTCAATTCAAGTAGTTTTGGACGGTTTCAAGTCTGCTACTCACGAAATAAATGCTGGTGTTCCCCAGGGCTCCGGTCTGTCTCCGACACTCTTTCTCATTTTTATTAATGACCTCTTGTCTGCAACTTCTAATCCAATCCATTCCTTTGCCGATGACAGCATTCTCAGCTTTTCTTATTCATTCTCGAATTCACGCCTTTCACCTTCGGATGTGGAAAAAAAACCACAAAAAATGTTAAGTTCTTTAAATTCCGACCTCGACAGCATAATTAAATGGGGTAAATCTAATAGAGTGGAATTTAATGCTTCAAAAACACAATGCTGTCTTCTGTCATCCAAGGGAAACCAAATTTTACAGCCACTATCCATGAATGGCACTTGCATCGCCGAAACCGAAAAACTTTCCATCCTCGGTATGTGTGTTAGTAACGACCTTCATTGGAATGACCACATATTCGAAATCGCCAAAAATGCAGCAAAATGTCTAGGTTTTCTCAATCGATGTAAGAAATATTTCAACCCTTCTGATCTGGCGTCAATATATAAAGCGTACATACGCCCCAAACTTGAGTTCAACGCCCACATCTGGTCAGGTGTAGCAAAAACATCATTGCACCAACTGGATAGGATACAAAGCGTGCGATAAAACTGGTAGGAGATCCAACCGTAGCGAACTCTATAGTCTCGCTTGAACATCGAAGGAATATCTCTTGCCTAACACTTTTTTACCGCTATTTGAACAGGAAATGCTCAATCGAAATAGCCAGCTACATTCCGCCCCTTTAAACATTCAACAGTAATACTCGCCATGCCATGAATGCTAATCAATTCACCCTCAAGCATATCTTCGGACGTACTATGATTTATAGAGATTCATTCCTAAACCGAACAACACGAATATGGAATGCTTTACCAAACTCAGTCTTTCCTCCCCATTACAATTTACAAAAATTTAAAACCAATGCTCATCGGTGTCTCCTCTTTTCTTCTCCCCAATTTCCTTAATGCCCGCGCTGCGCCCAAACACTATAAGGGCATTCATAAACCCTTTAGCGCGTGCTAATTATAAAAAAAAATAGATCGGACCGGGATCCAAAACCAATATCTTTTCCGATAACTCGGATGCGTTATCGGCCATAGAGTTATGAGGTTCCTTAGATTTCCCAAATTCTTTACGCTATCGGTGGTGAAACTTGCAGAAGAGGATACCAATTACTGGACCAGGGTGTGGGTCGAAGACGTTGATGAACCATTATTATCAGTAGAGGCGGGCCGGTTGAACATTTAAGGTTAAGGGTGGTTGGGAGAGCGTCCACTTGCAACACTCGTCCAGGATTTGGGTTAGGACTAGGCTTAAGAACCATTATCTTTCCCGTTTCCCTTGGACAAATGCGCAGTCAGCACCCTTGGGGTTTTCACCTTTCCACAGTTGTTTATTTGGCACAGACCAGGTTTTCTCAAACACGGTTGTGTTTTCAGGTGTCACCGCTGAGTTGCTTGCAGGAAGTTTTTTCGGAGGACCGTCCTCTCGTTTTTTTTTTGTTTTCTAGTGTTTTGTTTTGGATTCGTCTTTTTTTAGCTGTGGACATATTTATATCCCACGAGTTACGGAGAATATCAGCACACCTACACAGAGAGCAGGCAGGATAATCCGAAGGTTGTCTGGTATACGCATATTGCGTTAACGATTGAGAATCTGGCCTCAGCTTGGTCCATTATCGGTACGGATCGTTTCACACCTTAATCCAGTCTTTTAGTTATTTTTTGTCTCCGGGTGTTTTTTTTTATAATTTGCGAGTACTCAATGGGTTATGAATACCCTATTCATTCATATTCGTGAATTTTGCGGGTCGTATTGTATATTCCCACTAGCCCCGGCCGGCCGGCCAGAAGGCTTACACACACACAGAGGCCCCCTATACAGCACTCGAAGACGCTCCCAATGGGTGAACACCTAATCTCCCCAAAGGTCCACCTTACAGCCTTTCATCTTCAAACAAATTTTGTTTAGTAAATCTACTCTCACTATTGCATTCATTTGCAATTTTGGTTTCTCCATTTTAATTTTAAAAACATAATTAAGTTTTATTTTTCATTTTAGTTGCAATATTTTTAAATTTGTATTTATTATATTTATTTAATTATAAAACTTATTTTTTTTTGTAAATTAAAAAGTATTAAATGAAAAGCAATATTAAAATAAATTTACTATACTTATTGTTAAACTTATAATTGTTATTATTATATAATTGCTGTTGGTAAAAATTATTTGAAAAAATTTTAAATATAAAAAGACAAAAAATATTTATTTAGTATAAGTATAAACTATCTTGTGTATTATAATTATTATATTTTTTAAAATAAAACTCTATATTTGTGTTAACTAAATTTTATGTTTCTCTATCTGTAAAATGCAAAAACAAAGAATTGTTAAAGAAAATCTATAATTATGTTAAAACCAACCTAGCAAATTGTTGAGTGAGATCCCGCTGATGCATTGTAAAATAAATAAAAGTAAATGAAATTTTAAATAAAAAACTAATTATAATATTTTAATTATAAGACCTAATATAAGATAAGGAGCATTATGTAAATTATATAGAAGTATATTAAGTAATATTAGTTTTATAAAAAAAAACAACACCTCCTTTGATGTTTACAAATAAAAAAAAATAAAAATTTGCTTTGAGGTCACAAGGACTGAAAGGGAAATTCTAGGGGCTCATTAGAATTTTTCTTTGTTGAATAAAAAAAAATAAAAATCTTTAAATAAAGTACTTGGACGATTCCTAGATCTGGGACTTTATTAAGATGGAATAACATTTTGAATTGAATTCTTGAATCCTTTTCTTCTGCCCTCTTAGCAAATGAAGGAGCAACAAACTATTTTTGTATCTGCTCTAGATTAAAAAAAAAATAATTAAAATAATAATCTCGATTTATATATGTAAAAGGAAAATGAAAAAATTAAATATAAATAAATATTTTAAAAGAAAAATTTAAACTAAGGATATGTATTTGTATTTTTAGGATAGGGAGCGAAGTGTGTATTGTAAAATTCCTATTTGAAATAAAAGTGAATTTATATTTGTACAAAAAGACGATTTTTTAAAAGGTGTTTTAATTTTAAGGGCTGATAAAATTGGTGGAGCTGTTATAAAAAGGTGTATAGGAATGTTTTTTTAAGGTTTTCGATATTTTTTAGATTTGAGAAATTGAAAGTTAACTTGTTTGTCAAAATTCATCAGAATTAAATCAATAGACGCTAAACAGGATAATTCGCCCTATTAGTCTGATAAATTATCTTCAATGATCACAATGAGGCTATAAGGCTTTAAACTGATTTGTCGCTTCTAAGAAATGCAGGGTAAATACAAGACAAATCAATATTAAACACGAAACAGTTTTTTTAATTTCCAATAAATTTATATTTTCTTTTTGTAGTAAGTAAGTAAGCATGCAGAATATAAAGACGCGTTAAAATTACGGAGTTTTTCTGTTCCTGTCAACGATCAATTGTTTTTACACTGCGAAAATATCGGCAATCTTGACTTAAAATCAAGATCAGCTCCCAAAGCCTTCATAATTAGGAGTTTGGTCAACCGTCTTGAAGAACGAGGTTCAGTGGCCTACCATCTTGAAAAATGATGTAAGTCCAGAAATGATTTCTTACAGAACAATGATCGACAACTTTTTGCGACCAATGGCAAAGCAGGATTCTAATTTGTGGTTCCAAAACAATGGAGCGACAGCGGACATTGCTAGACAAACTGCTGACCTTCTGCATGAATTTTTCTGGGGAAGATTGATCTTAAAAAAATCAGATTTCAGTTGACAAAATTTACCTGATTTACAAAAAAAAACACAGACACCTATTTACTTACTTAACGAGCGTTACGTTCCTCAATAAACCTGGACCTCATCCAACATGACTCTCCAAGTTGCATAGTACTGCCGCGGAAATAAGCCCAATGGGGTTTAATTCCCAAAAAATGGAAATAGCCCCCACAGGGCTAATGCTTTTTGCTTGTGGGACATATACATGCAATCAACATCGCACGCAATCCAAATCCTTAGATTTGGGCTCACTGTTGGATTTAGGTCGGGTGATAGGTTGGGTTTATGCTAAATTCCTTTGCATTCATTTTCATTTTTTCTCAAAAATGTTGGGTTTATAATTATCTAGATTTCTAGAATAATTCTTCGTTTAATTTCTGACGAGATGTTGTTGTCCAAGTTAATAGCGGAGCCGAGGTAACGAGTAACGAGAATTTTTTAGTACATGCACGAATTTGGGTGCTATATCAAAGCTAGGCTAGGCATAGCTCTGCATAGTTTGTCTCTTTAAATGCGGCTCTAAAATCGATGAATAGGTGGTGGGTATCGATTTAGTCTTCCTGGAGTTTTCCCAGAATCTTCCAGAAGAAGATACTAATGCGTATGTAGTTGCCGCAGTTCAGAGGATCCGACTCGATGTCGGAATGTTCCGACAACCAAAATACCAGATGCGTGCTTCTTGTCTATCTCAATGTGATTAATCTGATTGAACGTTCGTTGAATCCGAAATCGCCATGAATATAGAGGTGAGGAAACCATGTACTGGCTATAGATAGTGGCATTTCGTACCGCAGCGAATTCAATTAGCCAAGTCCGTTGCCAGGCGTGTTGTCGTGTATGCAGGGTATTCCGACAGTACTACTTAAGATGCCTTCTCTTCCTCTCTTAACGTTAAGCAAATCCACATCCGATAAGTCGCTGTTTTTGCTCACTATAACACGGTCCATAGTAGATGTCACAGTTTTTCATCCTCTTTTTGGCCTGTCCATCCAATCGTATTTTCTGGATGGCAGTAATGTCTGCTTTATGGCAACTTACGGCTTTCGCTAGTTGTTCGCCTACAACTTTCCTGTTTAATGTTCTTACATTCGAAGTTCATGGAAGAGCGTCGTAGTACGTTTTCCGTTTAGACTTTGGTTGCTTCGTAACAACAATGTTTTCCATGATTTGGTAGCTAACCCAAAGCACAACTCCACCTCCAATTTCTAAGAAACCTCTAGGACACAGGGCCATCAGTATCAACTACGGGATTGAGCGCTGCCGTTGGCCTCTCTGCTCTAATATCCGCTCCGCCCTAATATCTGTTCAAGGGGCCTGACTGACCTTTGAGATTACTATATGACATGTTTCCCGAATATGACGTAGCACCTCAATTAAGTTTTTTGCGTTGGCCATTCTAACTGCGACTTTAAAGGCCACTTCAGTCTTCATCTTAAGAATTCCTCCGCTGCCGTCTGGTGAGGTTTTTTTCGATGAGGGACCTTAGCTAGTTTTGATTCACGAGTGGTATTTTATTACCCACATAACCCGCATATCTGCAGAGGATTCATATATCCCCAACCTGAGTACCCCACACAGAGGTTGTATTACCATCTGCTGATATATAAAGCATGACCTTCATTCAATCAATGGCATTCTTTAGGTTTTAGGAGAGTGGACAATGAAACCCCGATAAGGCTAACGTAGTGAATTATCTATTTAAAAGAATAGCATTTCCTTCAGGATAAATGAAAATTCGGCCACATACTTTATATAATGGATGGCAATGATGATGCCGAACTATTAGGATCGTTCAAGCCCTACCATAACAAGAACCTAAAACACGGGTCAATTACTTTACTAATATAACCCCTAAAACTTTCATTCACATTGACCCAACAATACGTCTTTACAAATGTCCAACAATATGTCCTCTAATTGATATAGCTTTACAAACGTATCACTCCATCATACCCTTGTCACATCATGCATCATGTCTCAGGTCAGACTAATCACAGTCGTCAGATTATTCCAATTAAGAATCTCAACCCACCTACCACGAACCAAATAACCCTCAGCCCACTCTCGAATTAATTCACTCCCAAATCAGGTTTCCATTTCACAGGATCAACAGGAACTGTGTCAAAATCCTTTGATTAAATTAATTACTCATCTGAATAAGCTGGCCCCGACAATAAGGCTATCGCTTAACAAGAACAATTTCCTAAAGGCATTCCTAATTGCTCTCGAGCACAAACAGATACATGACTTTGGGTCTCATCTATTTGCATACGATACATGAGCAACGTGGCCTAAACAAAACTAACAAAGTTCCTTCGAAAATCCTGTCTAGCCTTTGGCTTATCCCTTGTATATATAGATTCAGTGTGTCCATGTGGATCAGCTGTGGCATCGTCCAACAGTAGTTACTGTCAAAAAGATTCCGATTGGGGACAAAGGCTGTGTTTGGGTTTGTATGTATCTACGTCTTTTCCCTTGTTGGAGGGATGATAAAAAAACATTTTTTTTGGGAACACGCCTCAAGGCGATTACTTTTTTTTCATTTGTGTGTGCTTTTGTTGTTCCGTGCCTTGTGTATTAAATCACTGTGTGCCTGACAACCTATTTGTCATGGCGTTCAGCTCTTGGAATATGTCAGCCCATTGTCCCTAAGTATAAATGTTCTACGTGTCGACGTATTTTTAATCCTTGAGCTGAATTCTAATCTTTTCCTTTTTGTTGTGTTGTTGGTTTTTCTATTTTGTTATTCTTCGCATCCGCCCTTCTTTTCGTTCCGTAAACAAGAAAACGTGTGCGTGAGTGAAAAAGTCAAAAGTCATCTTGTTTCACAGGATTGATATTATTCATCCATTCATTCCATTGAAAGGATTACACCGCTATACAAATGCGAGCATGTTGCAACCCACGAAGGATAATATGAATGAATACTGAATCTTACCAGTAAGTTGACGAAGGATGGAGGGTTTGTGTGTAGAAGTTGCGGTTCTTACAAAATTTTAGTGAGATACTTTTGATATAAAATTTGTTTACCGGAAAGGTTACAAGGATTTGTGGTGCTTTACAACTGGAAATGGAAATTTAGCATCAACATAAGAGTTGTCCTGAGGTAACTGTGTAGGTCTTGATAATTCGCTTTTAAAAGGTCAAGAAGGTACCCCAAACACATTTCTACAATTCGGCTGGAAGCGCCATTTTCTTGGAATCGTATTTCGCGGAGCTAAGCATAGTATGATTGAAAGAGTCTCTGATCTTTGACATGCAAGGCTCACAATACATCCAGTGTGACTTGTGGTAATACAAAAAGTTTTGTTTGAGTAGCTCGTCAGTCGTCAGAAATAAAGTTGAACTATAAAATTATTGCTCCGCACTGAGAGAACTGCACAGGATGAAACCATGATCCGCATTCGGTGAATATGAATTTATTACTAAGATCTGGGCGAATATTTACTTACTTATCGGCTTCCCGACCCATGAAGAGTCTCTGCCTGAGACTCAGTTATCTAGACCAAGCGCTCTGGCATCCCCGATGGCTTGGTCTTTGAAACGGAGGTTCGTTCTTCATTTACTACTCGAACCTGGGGGCTGGGATTCGAAGATCCTCTTAGCTGGAGCATTATTGTCCATTCGCTCGATGTGGCCGAGCCAATGTAGTCGACGTGTTTTAGCTTTTTGGCCTACATCCACATCTTGGTACAGCTCATAGAGTTCGCGGTTGTATATTCTCCTCCATTCGCCCTCCTCGTGCACAGGACCAAAAATCCGCCAAAGTATTTTACTTTCGAAGGAGCCCAGTATTAGCTCTCCTTAGCTCCTTATCTCTTGCCTGTCGTCAAGCACTCGGCACCATAACGCAGAACTGGCATGATAAGGGTTTTGTAAAGCACACATTTCGTCCTTCGAGTTAGGAGTTTTGAACCCAGTTGTTTCACGAAACCAAAGTAGCAACGGTTTCCTAGGGTAATCTTCGCCGGATCTCTAGGGTGTCATTCGTGGAGTCTATGTTGATTCCGAGGTAGGTGAACTCCTTAACTACCTCGAAATTGCTGCTATCAATAGTGACGCTTTGTCCTAGGCGACGGACAGATGCTTGTTTGTTTGTTGATAGCATGTACTTGGTCTTGTTCTCATTTACTTCAAGTCCAACGGATCTTGCCTGTTCTTCAATCGCCGTGAACGCTTTTATCACGGCATGCTGGTAGCGACTGATGATGTCAATATCGTCTGCATAGCTCAGCAGCTGGACGGACCTGTTGAAAATAGTGCCTTCCGTGTTGACACCTGCCCTTCGCACTATCTGCTCCAGTACGAGATTGAAGAAGTCACATGATAGCGCGTCTCCTTGCCGAAATCCGGTGCATGTTTGGAATAGTTCGGAGGAGATACTTCCAAACTGCACATTGCAGCGCGTGTTTTCCAGCTGTATCAATTTTGCCGGGATACCGAATTCGTCCATCGAGCTCCTGACGATGTATGCTATCATACACGGCTTTGAAGTCGATGAAAAGGTGGTGAGTTTCGACTTGAAATTCGTTTTTCCAGGATTTGCCTCAGCGTGAAAATTTGGTCTATAGTCGATCTGCCGGGTCGGAAGCCACACTGGTACGTGCCGATTAGTGTGTTGCAGAACGGTTTTAGACGTTCACGCAGTACGTTGGATAGCATCTTGTATGCGACGTTAAGCAGGGATATGCCTCGATAGTTCTTGCAAGACATAGGATCGCCTTTTTTTGTAGATAGGACATATGGAGCTGATAGTCCAGTCATCGGGCATGTTTTCTGCCACCCATACTTGGTTGATGATACGGTGCATGCTCCCTACCGAAACATCACCACCATATTTAAAAGCTCTGCTGGTAAGCCATCAGAACCTGCGGCCTTGTTGTTCTTAAGCTTTTTTGTAGTTAGGCCAACTTCTTCTATACAAGGTGGTGGAAATTGTTCTTCATTGACTGCACGTGGGTTCTCTTCTTGTCCTATCACTCTCTCTACATGATGCAGCTATTGGAAATCCTGCTTCAACACATCTACTATTCCCTGCGCTTCGGTGACTAGGTTTCCTTCGCTGTCTCGAAGAGCCTGCGTTCCGGTTTTGTAGCCAGCAGCCAGTTGCTTTGCTTTTTTATAAAACCTCCGGATGTTGTTATCATGGCGCGACTCTTCGATCTCCTTGTGTAGGCTCTCTTCTGTGTGTACGTTTGAAACCGTTTACCAACAACCTGATCGGCCCTTATCAATGTGGTTTTAGGCCAGGAAAGTCCACAATCGATCAAATTTTCACACTTCGGCAGATCCTGGAAAAAACCCAGAAAAGTCCAAATCTATACCCACCACCCATTTAAAGCCGCATACGACAGCATTTATAGAGACGGACTATACAGAGCCATGTCTTGTTTTGGTATACCGTCCGTTTGTGTAGGGTGACGACGGAGAATTCTCGCTGCACCATCAGGGTCGGAAACGACCTCACCGACACATTCGATACCAAAAAAGGATTTAGGCAAGGCCTGACAGGATTGTGAAAAACTCCCGACCCAACACCAGAGGCATAATTTTTCAAAAATCGGTGCAACTACTAGCATACGCCGACGATATTGACATCATTGGTAGGAGTCAACGTGATGTCATAGCCACGTTTGCTAGTATAGAGAAGGAAGCGGCAAAGTTGGGTTTAGCAGTAAATGAGGGTAAGACTAAGTATATGCTGTCAACACGAAAGGACACACAACATCGACGAATTGGACGGAACGTCACCATTGACAGATATAACTTTGAGGTAGTACGGGACTTTGTCTACCTCGGCTCCGCTATGAATTCTGACAACAACATCTCGTCAGAAATCAAACGAAGAATTACTCTTGCCAATCGCTGTTTCTTCGGGCTAAGAAGGCAATTTAGTAGTAAAGCCCTCACTAGAACTACTAAGGAGATCCTGTATAAGACCCTGATCATCCCAGTCCTGCTCTACGGCGCTGAAGCATGGACCGTATCAAAAGCGGATGAAGAAATCCTTGGTCGATTCGAGCGAAAAATTCTTCGGTCCCGTTTGCGTTGACGGGCTATGGAGACGAAGATTCAACCAAGAACTATACGAGCTGTACAGCGACATACCCCTGGTCAAAAAACTCCGCATGGACGTTTAAGATGGCTAGGACATGTAGAAAGAATGGACACCAATACTCCGGCTCGCAGAGTCTTCGATTCCCAGCCAGACGTCGGACGCAGTAGAGGAAGACCTCGCCTTAAGTGGCGCGCACAAGTAGAAACCGACCTCAACCAACTTGGAGTGTGCAACTGGAGGCAGTTAGCTAAGGACCGGGCTAATTGGGGAGGCATGTTGGTTGAGGCCCAGGTTCATCCCGGACTGTAGCGCCACTTAAGTAAGTAAGTAACCACCGATCAGTGTTTCGAAGCTTCCAAAACGTTCAAAAAATGCATGATTTCCTCTTTTTGTAGTGCTTATCTCATTGACTTGGGTAACCTATACACGTTCATGGCTCAACTGGCAATAAATTCAAGATTAGAGCTGTCAAAACAGGGCAATAAGCATTTGAGGTTTTTACTTATTTCCCTTTCGGAATACGGAAGCACCCCTTCTATTTGGGGCACCCTTAAAACATTCTGCCAACGGTAAGGATCCATCAAAATGATTTAGCCTATAACTCATCAAGTCACCTGCACGTACCTCAGCCCTAATATGCAATAAAAATTCAATTTGTCACCACTTCACGTATCTTCGACAACGGAATGTAATGCATTTTCGGATTTTTTTTTCGCAAATTGCAATTTTCCTTTTCTAAACCAGAAGTCATCCTTAAAAATGTGATTGCATTTAAATTGGATTTCTACACCCATCCTTTGATCCGTAGAAGGTACTATCCATGACAATATCTACGTTTAGATTTACCCACACCGTCGCCGTCGGTAGGTCGGCAACGACGACAACCAGCACTTACGTCGATAAAAATCTGGCCATATCCTCAAGAAGCATGCCAGAGGACTACGAGCATAGATGTGTGTACTCGCTCCAAAGGATTGGTGTCATGAGCACGTATAGAAAAGAATCGAAAAATATCCACACTATGGTGAGCAGTGTATGTGTGCTCAAATAAGCATCTATCCTAAGCAAACTATCCATCGGTCAAATAAATTGCAACAGATAGTTTTCGTCCTTTTTTTGCGACTGTAGTATAAAGTGGGATCCGTTGGAAGTCATAAAGCATTTAAGTGAACACCGACTAGACACGGCAATGAATTCAAACACAGCCACCCACAAGGTATGTATTACGGTTGTTGGTCTTTTGTTGGTCTGCGCAAACACTCCATCCGATGGGATGTGATAAAAATATCCAATGAGTGGTTCTTAATTGACTCCTTGGCAGAGAAGGAACAGCTCTCCCCGACCACCAAGGATCCACTGCAAATAAAAAAAGAGAAATTCGTTCGAGCGATTTCCATGCTCGGTGTAGTTCAGACAGAACAGTAAATTGACAGGAATATCATCAGGACACGACCATTATATGATAGCATTTGCAGCCTTTTAGGGATCTAAGGAGTGTTTTTCCCTTTCCTACAAGGATATTTCGCAATGTTGTCCTTTTTTTGCAGTTTCTTGTGGCTGTACTTAAGAGGACCGCAAGGAAATGTGGCAGTGCTGAGAGCCACTGAGTAGTACGTGAAGTCTCGAGTTTCCATCCGAGAGGAAGCAAGGAGTTGCAAATTTCCACTGACTACGCTGATGTGATGCGAAAGTACCTCGTCAACTTGATTGCATTCGTTAGTCCGGGATGTATATATTAGGGTTTATGTGTCAGGGCACTTTTTCAAGTGTATTTACGTTATTTTTCTGTTACACCCAGTTCTAGATACAAAAATAATATTTGACTAAGCAATGGAAGCTAATTGACTGCTCAAGGATGCACACTTAATTAGGCGTTCCAGAAACTCTTGTTTATCCAAGCGATGAAAGCGATAATACTTGTTGAACAAACAAGTGATTCGTCAATCAGGGATAAGGATGAATATCCGATATCGGTGGACTTTGAGACATTGATCCACAGATATCCTTTGAATCGTATCTTGTTTACATTCACATATAGCATGGTGTATGAATTTGTGTTTGCTCATTAGTTGGGCATTCATGTATGGAGAATGTTGTTTGTATCTTGTACTCAGCGTTGTTATAGATACATTTATGGATTTCTTATTGGAAAATTAGAAGAATGTTAGGACTAATTAATAAAGTAATGTGGTCAAGCGGGGTAAGAGCCCCGTTTTTTTTTAATTCGAAAGAATTTCTGGGAGAAGGACATGTCGTGACTCCTTCACGTCTAGCCAAATGCGATTTAATCTGATGGCATTTTAATGGAAAAATTCTGATTTAATGAATGAACCATGTTACGGATTTTTTTAAGCTGAAGAGTTCTTGGCATGCAAGGTTGTATTCTTGTGAATCAGATTTTATCAAAGAGAGCTCGTGTGCAGTGTGCGTTTTGAATTTTAATTTCAATTAAAAACAAAATTGAGTCATATTCCTAACATATGTGATTTATGTCTACATCAGTCGATTTTGACAAACGTACCTACAGTACTCACGGCAGTCCTTACGGTTTTGATTGGAACATCTCTTTCCAGCAAACAGATATTGGACAAATTTTTGAAATAATACTTTTTTAAAACCCAATAAGGTTTAAGGTCTCTATTCCATATATTTTCAGGGAAGGCTAAACATTTAATGCCACCCCAAAAAATGTCTAAAGACGTGAAACCGTCTATCTAAGAGCCCAATTGAATTCGGCTCTTTGCAAGCTTACGTGACTTATTAATTTAACTACAGATACATAAGTTAATCACAGTTAATGAAATCTTTTAATTACTTACTTACTTACTTGAGTGGCGCTACAGTCCGGGATGAACCTGGGCCTCAACCAACATGCCTCTCCAATTAGCCCGGTCCCTAGCTAACTGCCTCCTGTTGCGCACTCCAAGTTGGTTGAGGTCGGTTTCTACTTGTGCACGCTGTTGTTGTCACAGTTAATAGCGGAGCCCAGGTAGATAAAGTCCCGTACTACCTCAAAGTTATTTCTGCCAATGGTGACGTTCTTTCCAATTCGTCGATGTTGTGTGTCCTTTCGTGTTGACAGCATATATTTAGTCTTGTCCTCATTTACTGCTAAACCCATTTTTTCCGCTTCCTCCTCTATACTAGCAAACGTGGCTATGACATCACGTTGAGTCCTACCAATGATGTCAATATCGTCGGCGTATGCTAGTAGTTGCACCGATTTTTGGAGAATTGTGCCTCTGGTGTTGGATCGGGTGTTTTGCACAATCCTCTCAAGAATCAAATTAAAGAAATCACTTGACAGCGCATCGCCTTGTCTAAATCCTTTTTTGGTATCGAATGTGTCGGTGAGGTCGTTTCCGACCTTGATGGAGCAGCGAGAATTCTCTATCGTCATCCTACACAAACGGACGAGTTTGGGCGGTATACCAAAACTAGACATGGCTCTGTATAGTTCGTCTCTATAAATGCTGTCGTATGCGGTTTTGAAATCGATGAATAGGTGGTGGGTATCGATTTGAACTTCTTGGGTTTTTTCCAGGATCTGCCGAAGTGTGAAAATTTGATCGATTGTGGACTTTCCTGGCCTAAACCCACACTGATAAGGGCCGATCAGGTTACGGTTTCAGGCATTCACATATTACGGCAGATAGGCGATGTTGAGCAGACTTATGCCTCTGTAGTTGGCGCAGCTCAGAGGGTCTCCTTTTTTGTGGATCGGGCAAACGATGCTGAGGTTCCATTCTTCAGGAATACTTTCATCCGACCAGATTTGGCTAATGAGTAGGTGGATGTTACTTACTAAGTCATCTCAGCCAACTTTTTAAAGCTCAGCGGCCTTATTAAGCTTGAGTTTAGATATTGCTATCCTCAATTCACTTAGGTAGGGTGGTTGGCCATTTTCGCTGTCGTTGCCAATATTAAATGGTTCGTTCTGTCTGACAGCGGAATGTTGTTCGTCATCGCCGTTTAACAGTCTGCAGAAGTGGTTCTTCCATATCCTCAGCATCGACTGTGTCTCAACTACGATATTTCCTTGCTCATCTCGACAGGATTCTGTTCGAGCCTTGTATCCTCGATCGCGCGCTTTTCTTGCTCTTTTTCTTCTTTCTGAAAAGCCGGTGTTCTTCCCTTCTTCTTTGCCTATAGAGCTCAATGGCAGCTCTCGTCTTCACCTGCAGCTTAGCCTTGTAGGCCTCGTTCTTGGCTACGAGCATCTGTCGGCATTCCTCATCAAACCAGGGGTTTCTTGCTGGTGGCCACGAGAAACCTAGCACATCAGTTACGGCTGATCTAATGGCTTGTTGGCATCGTTGCCATTGTTCTTCGACATTAGATGCTGGTGGTATGTTGTGAGTCGAGAGGTTAAGGGATACGCGTTGCGCGAAGGTCTTGGCGGTCTCTGGCGATTGCAGTCTTTCGACATTAAATTTTTTCACAGTATTTCTGGATTGTTGTGGCGTGGTGGATATCCGCATCCTTACCTTGGCTACAACAAGGTAGTGGACCGAGTCGATGTAATCCCCTCGGAATGTTTGGACACCCAATATACTGGATGCGTGCCTCTTGTCTATCGCAATGTCATCAATTTGGTTGACTGTTCTATGATCTGGAGACCGCCATGTCCCCTTATGGATATCGAGGTGAGGAAACCGTGTGCTGGCTATAGTGGCATTTCGTTCCGTAGTGAAGTCAATTAGCCTAATTCCGTTACCAGACGTTTAGTTGTGTAGGCTATATTTTCCGACAGTACTGCTAAAGATGTCTTCCCTTCCTACCTTTGCGTTAAATTCTCCCAGCACGACTTTAACATCGTACTTAGTCGCTCATAGGTTTTGTCGAGGAGCTCGTAGAAGCAATCCTTAGTTATATCATCTTTTTCCTCCGTCGGAGCATGAGCGCATATAAGGCTTATGTTGGCGAATTTGGATTTGATGCGGATTGTAACAATGCGTTCGCTAATGTCTTGGAAACATAAGATTTCTTGCCTAAGTCTGGCACTTATAACAAATCAGCATCCAAATAGTCGCTGTTTCTGCTCACTATAACACGGTCCATAGAAGATGTCACAGTTTTTCATCCTCTTTTTGCCCGGCCCATCCCATCGTATTTCCTGGATGGCAGTAATGTCTGCTTTGTAGCAGTTTAGGGCTTCCGCTAGTTGTTCGTACCTGCACCTCTGCTGTTTAATGTTCTCACATTCCAGGTGCAGATACGAACGTCGTTGTCCTTTTCGTTTAGCATGGTCGTCAACAGTAATATCAGTCCTTTCCGAGGCTATTGGTTGCTTCGTAACATAAGCTTTTTTCCGTGGATGGGTAGTTAACCCAAAGCACAACCCTCAACCTGGAGGGCCAGGCCCTTGTTTTGACCCTAGAACAGCGGGCCGGAAAAATACCGATTACCGATTACCGATTACTCATGTGACAGATAACTATATACAAGAGAGCTGACCTCTTATCATCACAGACTCAGTTTGGTTTTCTGGACTGAGCTCTGTTTAAATGGAAAATAGGATGGTAATGACAATGCCATTTTAGGAATCCGTCAGAGAGCCCATTGTAAGTTACTTTCGTTGCAGGTGAAACTGCGTTTTTAATACTTAATCGTAAGTATCTAACTATTTTTTTCAAGAACCCGATAAATCAAATCAACCTATTAATTTCCACCCCTTATAATTCATGTGTCCAACCATTAATCCTTGTCGGGATTCAAATTGCTTATAAACTTTTCTTTATACGTACGTCAGTGCACTTTATAACATCCTTACCACCTACGTCAGTTAAAGGTCAGCATTTTCCCGGAAGGGATTTATTCTTGTTAGTCGTCGTTGATTACTCGAGTGATATATTACGACCATCCCCAGATCTAATCCTTTACAGTGCGCAAATTATGCATTCTATGACTTGTGTTAAGATGCCAATTCAGAGTCGCACATGTCCACAACGACTTGCCTCGTGTTTATTATATGATGTGATATAATTGTGTATGCGTATCCTTAAGGATATATAATATAATGACAGCACATTACATATTTAATAGACGTCGCGGTGGTAAATGTAAACGAAGGTATACAAACAAAAGACGAATTTAACTCTAACTGCGTCCAACATGGGACAACAATTTGTGTAATATTGTCCCTTAGGGACTCCGCTTTTCATAATCAGTCCGAGTCGAGTGTTTCTTTTCTGTTTTAGTCAGCTCCTTAATTTAACCCTTAATTACTTCACGCAGTCGACCACAGTCCTTTATCGTGCTTATATACCTAAACACACTGGTGGACCGTTTTTCCGGAAGCCAACACTTGGATTAATTTATTTTAATTGCCCTCCTTTGTGTCCTTTCACCTGTCACCGGTCCAGTGAAAACGACATTTTCTTCACATTCACTTTCAGTTGGCTACGCTTGACAGTTGGGATATGGGACTTGAACTGACCTTTTTCTTGGCATAATGAGAGCAATTAGTGTCCTTTTCGTCCTCTGTGTGGATTCGGAGTGTTAAAACAAACACAATGCCTTTTGGGTGTACTTACGACAAAAGTACACCAGCAATTGGATTAATTGGAATTTATACGCTGCTTTGGTCTCATCATGGGGAATATTGGACGTACGGAATAACATCCTTTAAGGTGGTAAGACCAAAGGTAAAACGAAAGTGAACGTATTTGCGACAGGAACAAGTAAGTGCAGACGTTTAGGTAATCGCTAATTAGGTCATATATATGTAGTTTAAAACCTCAAGGAAATTATTTTGATGGAGAGACGTCTTAATGAATAAAAATATGGGTCGCCTATTTCAAAAGGATGTGGGTAATCTTAAGCGGTTGGTAAAAGAATACAACTATGTCAAACCCTCTGTATGCCAAATTGTCTTCATCAACAAATGTTTGTCTTAAAGTCAAACAAAGCGAAGTCAAGGTAACGTAAGTCAGGTTATATGGGTCGCCAAGGTCACATTGACCTTTGTGGGCCCATAGTGACACCCTTTGATGTAAAAGTTGGTGCTTCTGAAAATGAGGTTTAGAAGTTAAAAAGGTAGTACACATTATGAATTGTTTGGTTGCTTCTTCCTTAAAAAGTGGATCGGTCTATCCGGATCTACTGCAGAAGTTAACAGTCTGCGCAATGGGAACAACTGTCAGATGTCTCAGGTCATTGTTGTAGCTGCATTGCAGATTGCTTGACAACAACAACAACAGGCTGGCAGAAAACCTGATCCAAATCTTCTCAAAGGGCCTGTCCGGAAATTAATGTTTTAGAGCTCTTGAACCAACCTGTGTTTGGTTGTTTCTTCTTTAAAGAGTGGATTGGTTTATCCGGATCTATTGATGCCTCAGGTCATTTTTGTAGGAGCTGCATTGCAGATTAATCGACAACAACAACAGGATGGCAGGAAACCTTATCCAAATCTTCCCAAAGGTACTTTAGAGCTCTTCTACGTTACCTGGGAAACAGTCAGCTAGATTCAAGGGGCATTGCAGAAATGTTGTTTTGCTAAAAAATAGTGAAACATCCCGTTAAATTCCTTTTGAACACACGACTTAAGGACCACACGACTTAAGGTACCTATTTCTATTAATTGGTGGTATGCACTTTAAGAAATCAAGATTACAAGGCTGGGAGTTAAACAGGCTGTGAAAAAGATCCTTCAAATACACAGGCATAAACCCTTTCGTATCTTTGCCATATATCGGCTCTTTGTGAATGGACCTACCTTCAGGTGGTGTCTATACAGTGTTCCCCTGCCACCGCACATTGTGCAGTACACTTGCGGATCTCTTGCTAACAATTTTTGAATTGAGCAGTAAATACATCAGCATCGCATTAGGCTTAGGTCTAAGGCAATGACGAAATACCAACCGTCGGTCGGTACCATCGAGTTTGGCGCATTCTAGGAAAGATAGCTCTCAATGAAACTGCTGACAAAGGAGATGAGATTGATTGTTAAAGATTTCAGCAAACTCAAGGAACAACTACATAATGTAGGTCTGAAGCTGCAAAACGTAGTAAATCTCAAGTAGAGCCTCAAAGAAGTTTGCAGTGTCTACCACTTCATTAAAGTACGGTAAGGTAGTTGTAAAAGTGCCGAAGCGGTTAAAAAACAATGGTTACCTTAGGCGATCTTTCAGTGGACCAGTTAAAAAAACTTTCCCGGGCTTAGTAGTCCAACGCATTAACCACTTGACCACTGAACCCACATATTGGACATAAGAGCGGGTTTAAATCTCAAGCTTGTTCCCAGCGATGACATTCCTTATCGACCATGGGCCCACATTTGGGTACCCAACTTGCATAAGGAAAGGGTCAAGTTGATCTAGGTCTTACAGCTTCGTAATCCAGCAATTCCCTTGACCGACTGGACATTCTTAAAGTTGAAACTACTACTCCACATACTAAGCCCTTCTTTATATCAATAAACGACGAATCTCTAGAAGCTGTAGTGAAGTTCGACAAGACATTGAGTTTTTGTATCGAGCATGATAAAATAATCAAATCGATGACGCCATCAAGCTGTTGGAAGAAATCCGAAACTCATTCACAACTCCACTCAAATTGCTAAAAGTTCTGGAGGTTCATTTTGTAGTCTTTCTAAAAGAGAAAGCCAAAGAGCTCCCCAACTTTTGCTGCTGTAATGACCTGTATGGACCCGTATGGACAGCGGTCTACATTCTTCACGCTATCACTACTTCCAAAGACGTGCAATCCCTATTATAGACGATTCATCCTTTACTTCAAAACTACAACCTTTACCACAACAAAGACTTGTAGGAGATTTGTCTCTTTACTACAGATATTGCAACGGTAGAACATTTCGGAGGATGTAGTTTGGAGGAGGAGTCTGTGAGTTCAGCTTCAGTCCACAGACGCACTAACCATCTGAATATGACAAGGACAACTCAAAGCCAAAAAAGACAACCACACTGTGGGGTAGCTCAGAGACCAATCAACAGCGTAAACCTTTTACTGATTTTACTATCCAGAGTATTCTTCCTTATGTAATGAAGACCTATTCCAACCTCCATCTTTTCTAACTATGGGCCTGGTAAGAGGTTGTATACATCGCACAAGTCACAATCAAGGACAATTTGAAGGTGGAAAGCTGGTAAGTTTCCAACCGGAATTCCTTTTCGGATCACAGGTGGAAACTTTTTGATGTTCGACGGTCCTCCGAAAAAACCTAAATCTTGCACCTGGAAACACAGTCATAGCCAAGGCAAAAATTACTTGGGGAAAACCTGGTCTGAACCAAGTAGGTAAATTTAGAAAGGCAGGAACCCCGAAGGTTGCTGAGTGTGCTTCTTTTCCAAGGGAACGGGCAAGACAATGGTTCGAATACCTAGTCCGATCCCAAACCCTGGACTAGTGTTGAAAGGGGACTCTCTCCTAACCATATCTAAACCTTAAAGGATCGACCGGCTGTTCGGCTTTGACCTACGTCTCCGACACATGGCAGTATCATCTCAGCTAACGTAAAAACGTTGGGAAAATTGTTCCTAATATATTGGATATATTGGAAGGTTTGGCATTCGAGCCATCGGAAAAGACCTTGGTTTTGGAATCCGGTCCGATCCATAGCCAAGAGATGCGAGGGTAAACACATTACTACTCTGTACCATCGAGCTCACACCAGATGGTCCCCCAATTCAAAAAACTAATCGTCTTCTAGCTCCAAGAAGGTACAGCCTGTTAAAGCTGCTCGTTTACTTACTTACTTACTTAAGTGGCGCTACAGTCCGGAATGAACCTGGGCCTCAACCAACATGCCTCTCCAATTAGCCCGGTCCTTAGCTAACTGCCTCCAGTTGCGCACTCCAAGTTGGTTGAGGTCGGTTTCCACTTGTGCGCGCCACTTAAGGCGAGGTCTTCCTCTACTGCGTCCGACGTCTAGCTGGGAATCGAAGACTCTGCGAGCCGGAGTATTGGTGTCCATTCGTTCTACATGTCCTAGCCATCTTAAACGTCCAATGCGGAGTTTTTTGACCAGGGGCATGTCGCTGTACAGCTCGTATAGTTCTTGGTTGAATCTTCGTCTCCATAGCCCGTCAACGCAAACGGGACCGAAGATTTTTCGAAGAATTTTTCTCTCGAATCTACCAAGGATTTCTTCATCCGCTTTTGATACGGTCCATGCTTCAGCGCCGTAGAGCAGGACTGTGATGATCAGGGTCTTATATAGGATCTCCTTAGTAGTTCGAGTGAGGGCTTTACTACTAAATTGCCTTCTTAGCCCGAAGAAACAGCGGTTGGCAAGAGTAATTCTTCGTTTGATTTCTGACGAGATGTTGTTGTCAGAGTTAATAGCGGAGCCGAGGTAGACAAAGTCCCGTACTACCTCAAAGTTATATCTGTCAATGGTGACGTTCTGTCCAATTCGTCGATGTTGTGTGTCCTTTCGTGTTGACAGCATATACTTAGTCTTACCCTCATTTACTGCTAAACCCATTTTCGCCGCTTCCTTCTCTATACTAGCAAACGTGGCTATGACATCACGTTGAGTCCTACCAATGATGTCAATATCGTCAGCGTATGCTAGTAGTTGCACCGACTTTTGGAAAATTGTGCCTCTGGTGTTGGCTTTGGAGTTTTGCACAATTTTCTCAAGAATCAGATTAAAGAAGTCACATGACAGCGCTCCGCCTTGCCTAAATCCTTTTTTGGTATCGAATGTGTCGGTGAGGTCGTTTCCGACCCTGATGGAGCAGCGAAAATTCTCCATCGTCATCCAACACAAACGGACAAGTTTGGGCGGTATACCAAAACTAGACATGGCTCTGTACAGTTCGTCTCTATAAATGCTGTCATATGCGGCTTTGAAATCGATGAATAGGTGGTGGGTATCGATTTGGACTTCTTGAGTTTTTTCCAGGATCTGCCGAAGTGTGAAAATTTGATCGGTTGTGGACTTTCCTGGCCTAAAACCACACTGATAAGGGCCAATCAGGTTGTTGGTAAACGGTTTCAGGCGTTCACATATTACGGGATCTTGTAGGCGATGTTGAGGAGACTTATGCCTCTGTAGTTGGCGCAGTTCAGAGGGTCTCCTCTTTTGTGGATCGGGCAAACGATGCTGAGGTTCCATTCTTCAGGCATATTTTCATCCGACCAGATTTGGCTTATGAGTTGGTGGATGTTACTTACCAAGTCATCTCCGCCGGCCTTATAGAGCTCAGCGGGAAGGCCGTCATTTCCGGCAGCCTTGTTAAGCTTGAGTTTAGATATTGCTATCCTCACTTCACTCAGGTCGGGTGGTTGGCAGTTTTCGCTGTCGTTGCCAATATTGAATGGTTCGTTCTGCCTGACAGCGGAATGTTGTTCGTCATCGCCGTTTAACAGTCTGCAGAAGTGGTTCTTCCATATCCTCAGCATCGACTGTGTCTCAACTACAATATTTCCTTGTTCATCTCGACAGGATTCTGTTCGAGTCTTGTATCCTTGGCTTTGACGTTTTACACTTTGGTAAAACTTGCGAACATCGTTCCTGGAGTGGCACCTCTCTATATCCTCGATCGCGCGCTTTTCTTGCTCTTTTTTCTTCTTGCTGAAAAGCCGATGTTCTTCCCTTCTTCTTTGCTATAGAGCTCAATGGCAGTTCTCGTCTTCACCTGCAGCTTAGCCTTGTAGGCCTCGTTCTTGGCTGCGAGCATCTGTCGGCATTCCTCATCAAACCAGGGGTTTCTTGCTGGTGGGCG
Organism: Rhingia campestris; assembly: GCA_932526625.1. Lineage (NCBI taxonomy): Eukaryota > Metazoa > Arthropoda > Insecta > Diptera > Syrphidae > Rhingia > Rhingia campestris. The sequence goes on from OW052183.1 coordinate 166,849,843, forward strand.
CGAGAAACCTAGCACATCAGTTGCGGCTGATCTAATGGCCTGTTGGCATCGTTGCCATTGCTCTTCGACATTCGATGCTGGTGGTATGGTGTTAATCGAGAGGTTAAGGGATACGCGTTGTGCGAAGGTCTTGGCGGTCTCTTGCGATTGCAGTCTTCCGACATTAAATTTTTTCACAGTATTTCTGGATTGTTGTGGCGTGGTGGATATCCGCATTCTTACCTTGGCTGCTACAAGGTAGTGATCCGAGTCGATGTTAGCTCCTCGGAATGTTCGGACATCCAAAATACTGGATGCGTGTCTCTTATCTATCGCAATGTGATCAATTTGGTTGACCGTTCGTTGATCTGGAGACCGCCATGTCCCCTTATGGATATCGAGGTGAGGAAAGCTGCTCGTTTAGCACTTATAAAATCATTGCCCATATCCAACATATCCCGTCTGCCGATCGGACTGAAAGACAAATCTCATCTCTGAGCTAGGCAAAGGAACAGCTTCGAAGTTTCGCCACCTCCACCGGGACACCGCGTCTAAAAGACAAAGGTCGGTGAAAGACCCCACGAGAAGCGCCAAAATGAAAAAAAAACCCAATCCCTCGCCTTTCAGAACCCCTTATAAGACGTTTAGTCAGATGTTCAAAAAACATCTGGAATTCGAGGTAATTGACCGCAGAGTCCGGATTTAAGAATAACGCCGGGAAAATTTAGGGAGGAAGAAGTGAAACTTGAAGGAATGGTTGTGGGTACTGGGCCTGTTGGAGGGTAACGAGCCTGTTGCAAAAATTTGTTTTTTTGTTTATTCCTACTGTATGCCACTGAAGCATGGACAGTATCTGAAGAGGATGAAGAAACCCTTGGCCGTTTTGAGCGAAAAATTCTTGTGCGGAAAAGGAAGACGAAAATTCAACCAAGATCTGTACGAGCTAAAATGCCAAATAGACCTTGTTAAAATCCTTCGCAGTGGATGCTTAAAGTGGGCATGACATGTAGAGCGAATCGACATTTATACTCCGTAGAGTCTTCGATTTCCACAAGTGAAGTAAAGACCACAGTAGAGGAAGACGCGCACCTTTAGTGTCATGCACAAGTAGAAACCGACCGCTACGAATTTTCGAACGTAACGAGTTTGCTAAGGACCAATCTAATTGGAGGGGCATATAAGTTGATATCCAGGTTCATATAACACTGTAGTCCGACTTAAGTAATTAAGTTATTATTTCTCGACGTTAAAGGAGCCTTCAATAATGTGAACATAAATGCAGTCAAAATAAACCTCGTGAAGAACAACGTATTATTGGAAGTATGCCTAAAAAAGTAAAGTCATCACACCACAAGAAGGCGTTATCTCACCTCTACTGTGGGTCTGTGGAACATAGTCATCAATGTGATACTCATCGAGCTACAGCGCAATGGGGTAAAAATCATAGACTACGCAGACGATGTAGCGATACTAGTCAATGGGAAATTCCTACCCACGATAAGTGAGCTACTCGAGCAGGCATTGAAAACTCTCAACGAGTGGACAAAACAATGTGGGCTTGGCATCAACCCCCAGAAAACGGAACTCCTTCTCTTTAACAATAAGAGGAAGATACCAATATTCCACCTACCGGCTATCGACGGGACTACCCTCAAATTATCCGATAGTGCAATTCATGATAGAAAACTATACGCATTCAAAAGGCCACAGTCGCTTTCTATACGTGTAACCGAATATTCGGAAAAAACTGGGATCCGAACCCTAGGATCATCCTATGGATGTACACGGCCATTTTAAGATCTATATTAAGATATGGGGGCTTGTCTGGTGGCAATCCACAAATAAAGTCACCTATCTGAAAAATAATATGACAAAGGTATAAAGGATAGCACGTGTGGGCGCTACTAGCGCAATCAGAACCACACCAACAGCGGGACTGGAAAACAACCCTAACCTTCTACCGCTAGACCTTTACATGCAAGAATCTGCAGCCAAAAGTGCTCTAAGAATCAACCAGCTCAACTACTGAAAAACGAACTTAAGAGGATATGCCCAAATTCTACACAGATATCTGGGCTCAGCTGTATCCTTTGACTACATTCTCATTACAATGACTTTCAAAGACCATTCTCCTGCATCTTCCCAAGCAGAGAGGAGTGGGAGAGGAACGAACCGGGCACAAAAACCATATCCATCTACACTGATGGTTCAAAAATGGATGTAGGCGTTAGAGATAGAGTTTTTTCAGAAACACTAAAGCTAAACAGCACTTTTCGTCTCTCTGAGCACAGCAGTGTCTTCCAGGCCGAGATAGCAGACGCAGCCATCTTTATTGACAGTTAGGCTGCAATAAGCTATCTCTACTGGCAAAATAAAATCTAAGCTTGTGAAGCGTTGTCGTGAAGAGCTAAAGGCGCTTGGCGTCCAACATAATGTTAAGCTCTGCTGAGTCCCCGGATACAGCGGCATACGTGGCAATGAAATTGCTGATGAACTGGCGAGAAAAGGATCTGCCTCCAGCATTGACCAGGCAGACCAGTCTGTCAAACCACCACTTTGTGATCTCAAATCTCGGGTGGGACAGAAAACACTTAATATTGCGAAAAACAGGTAGAACTATCTCCCCACCTGTGAAATTTCCAAAAGTATGTGATCTGAGTATGACAAAGCCGGAACCCATTAACTACTAAGAAACAGGAAATCTGTTTCGACTTCAGTTAGAGTCCTTACTGAACACAACTTACTAAAAAGCCACAAACTGAAAATGCATCATATAGATGATACCTCTGCAGAGACTTCGGTGATGGAGAAATACACGAGGATATCCTCCACTTTCTGTGCCACAGCCCAGGCCTCAGCCAATTAAGAATGAGAACGTTTTCCATGACCCCGCGGATCTATCCGAAATCCCTCTCTATAATCTTTTCAGGCTTACAACAATATCTGGATGGCTGGAAAGGGGCTAACAACAATGGACAGCCACGGGACAACGAAGGAACTAACCACACAAGTGTAACGGCCTTCACAATGGGTCTATATTGATCTGAGTGTGATAAGGGAAGACGTACACCGCCTATCTCATCAACCCACAAACCTAACCTAACCAAAGTTATTATTTGGAATGTTGATCTGACCGTTCATGTTAGACGGTCACGGGGCTTTAGTTTGCCTGGGAGTATTTCAACCCCTTCTTTGTAGGTGCTATAGTCCTTGGTTCAAATCCCAGTAGTGACAATGCCGATCTTTATTTCACTACCCCACCTCTTGTGAAGGTCTGAAAGATTTCCAAGAGCATAAAATTGTCATGAGAAGTTTCTCATGCCACAACCATTCGTCAATGCTGGACGAAGTACATCACCGATAACCAGACGAACTTCACGGTAGCATTCAAACTCCTCATGTTATTTTGCCATTTTGCAAAGCAATAGATTTATCGCCCTCGTATGAAATGTTGATAAAAGAGGATAACCACCAAGGCTAACCATATAGCACCCCGATTCAAGCTGTCGAAATCCTCCTCGAAGTAGATAAAATAGATGTGGCAATATTTTTGCTCAACGCATTGTTCTATGTTACATAAGCTCTGGTCGCTGCAGGACGATATTGCATTAAGTTTGATGTAAGCATAAGGATATCTAATTCACATGCTTTTCGCACCCGGATATACCCCCATACATAACATAAGGTTGCCCCAACAATGAAAATCCTCAGCCCTTGTAAGCTGTTCGACCATCTGGAGACATCACGGTTGTTTTACGGAACCAATTATAAGATTTGTCTGTACCTTTGTTTGTAAAAATGTCGACCACCAAATTCCCTTTCTTACAAGAGTGAGTCATATTGCATTTTTATATTTATGTACACCACCATCCATAAAAGCAATCATAAATTTCGACCCCCTACCATTAAACCTAAAAATCCTAAATCTCATATCTTTCAAGACATAATTACGAGTACATAAAAATTACCACAGCATCATCTCAATCTTGGACCCACCCTAACCTTCCTGCTAACCTGTACGCAAAGCCTGTATCTTTGGAGAAATTGTAAAGCTTATTAATCCATCAACGTGCTTATTCACGTTAAAAGTGAAACCCTCTGGCAACACATGCACCAGGATAATTGTAAAAAGAAAAACATTTAGGACGAGAATATCCAACCACCAAAACGGCCAGTATCCGCGCTCATCGCCACCATCATTGTCGTTGTAAACTTTTGTCGACTGCTCGGGGCTATCATATTTCCATCACGTGGCATTCCCAGCCTCTGGCCCTTTATGGAACAAAAGAAGAAAGTTAAATCAATTATGTCCCCAAAAAATTAGAACCCCCCTAACTTTTCCAAACCGCAGTCTACTTTTCAAGATCCTTCCCGCAGAAATGTTGTCTTAAGTTATCACATTGCGTTCGGAAAGAGCACATTGTACCACTACCAGGAAGGAGGCAACAGGGACATTCTTCTTAAATATGCCACGTCCAAGTTTACTTTCGCTGGGAAAACTTTTCCTTTTTAAATGACGAAATCGATTTTTTTTGCTGACATGAAAATATTTCCCGTTGGTTTTGGGAGATTTTAACATTCCTTACGATGGATTTTTAGATCAATCCCAGAATTCTCATGTGAAAATTCGAGGTGGAGAATCCTTTTCTTTTGTTGTTGTGTTGTGTGAATCATCAATGAGAAGGTTTTTCATTTCAATCGCTGTCCTTGGACAAATCATTCGAATTGGCAATATCCTTTAGTTGGGTGGAATTTTTTTTATTTTGTTTTTTTTTTGTTGGTGTCCTTTTTTGCCATGAACCATATTGGGTGGGAGTGATGATGATAAACCTCTGATGTTTTGTTCTGAATGATTACAACGCCTGAGCGGGAATGCCACGAGCCTCTTACGGAGAATGCTTTCAGGATGAAAAGTAAACATGAAAATACCTAACAACTCTGTCGGATTAGCAACCTTTCGGCTGTACGTGTGCATGTCCTTGTGGAGTTTTTTTTCTTAATATATTCTGGTATGGTGCGTTTATCTGTCTAACGAGTTGGGAGAAAGTTGTCAACTACAAATTGACAGGACCAAATGGCTGGAATTGGATAAAAGTGTTTTGGTTTTTGATGACTCTGAAGAGAAGGGAATAAAACGGGGTGGTTAGGTATTTGCTGTAACTAAATTATTAGCCATCCGTATTGAGGTAGACTAACATTGTCCAAATTTCTGGTTGCAAACAAATAGGCGAGTTGCTAATATTGATCAAAAAATTTCCTCCACTGGCTCAGGTGGCATTTGTATTAAGTTGAACAACGTTTACAGCAAAAGTCTGAACAAATTATTTCAACAATCTTAATATCTACTTTTGGGGGCGTTTCGGTCAAATTGTAAGCAATTACATGAAACCCTGAGTTTTCACCTAGATGATGCCTACCAACTCCGACTCTCAGCCTTCCAGTGGCAATCGCTGAGTGCCTAGTATCATGACCGTAGATAGAGTCTCAATCCCTGTAAAAAGTTTTTGCGGCAGCAGATGAGAGCGGGGGAAAGAATTGTACTCACACTAATGCACAATATATTCTTTTTCAGGCAGCAGCGGAAGAAACTCCAAGATGGAGTCAATAGTGGCGTTACATGTCCCAGTTAGAGTAGACAAAGTGAATAACCTAAATATGCTGCTTCGACATATTCGGACGAATGGTTATTTAGGAATCTCATGGGTAAGTCAGGCCACTTGAAAAACAGATGGTGGCGGATGAACTTAAAGGGTAAGGGCAGCGCTCAATCCTGTAGTGAATACTGATGGAACCGTGTCCTAGGGGTCCTGATTTGACTTGCTGAACGATAAGTGCGAGTGTTGATAACAAGACGTAAAACAGCAACACTATAATCACCCTGGTCAGAATGGCGCGGAATGAATACCCGGTCTGCCGTCCAGGCGAACTTAGATAAGCTGATTCGACATATTCGGACAACAGGTTATCTAGGAATTTCAAGGGTAAGTCAGGCCCCTTAAACAGAGATGGTGGCGTGATGAACCGAAAGATAATCCGCCACCATGAATCTCAATCAATCCCGTAGTGGATACTGAAGGCACCATGATAAATTGGAAGGCGCTGTCCAGGTTGGGGGTTGTTCCGTTATGGTTACTTCCTAACCACGTAAAAAAAAGTATGTATGTATGCTCATATCCAAAAATAGGTTACTGACATCGGTTTTTCCGGCCACTGTCCTAGGGTCAAAACAAGGGCCTGCCCCTACAGGTTGGGGGTTGTGGCGTATTGATAACTTCTGACCATGGAAAAAAAAACATTAGTTATGATAGAGACATAACAAGCCTCGGAAAACGGAACTCCTCAAATGGAAACAAGACCCGGAACGTTAATGGATTGTGATTTACGAACACTCTACAACCCAGCATTGCAGATATAACCGCAATTAAGGATACTTACTTACTTAACTGGCGCCACAGTCCGGGATGAGCCTGGGCCTCATCCAACATGCCTCTCAAATTAGCTCGGTCCTTAGCTAACTGTCTCCAGTTGCGCACTACAAGATGGTTGAGGTCGGTTTCCACTTGTGAGCGCCACTTAAGGTCTTCCTCTACTGCGTCCTACGTCTGGCTGGGAATCGAAGACTCTGCGAACTGTAGTATTGGTGTCCATTCGTTCTTCATGTCCTAGCCATCTCAAACGTCAAATGGCAACAAGACCCGGCACGTCAATGGATTATGATCTGAGAGTATGTACCTGAAATTAACGAACACTCTACAACCCAACAAGGCAGATATAACAGCAATCCAGAATACTTACTTACTTAAGTGGCGCTACAGTCCGGGATGAACCTGGGCCTCATCCAACATGCCTCTGAAATTAGCTCGGTCCTTAGCTAACTGCTTCCAGTTGCGCACTACAAGTTGGTTGAGGTCAGTTACTACTTGTGCACGCCACTTAAGTCGAGGAATTCCTCTACTGCGTCCGACGTCTGGCTGGGAATCGAAGAATCTGCGAACCGGAGTATTGGTGTCCATTCGTTCTATATGTCCTAGCCATCTCAAACGTCCAATTCGGAGTATTTTGACCAGGGGTATGTCGCTGTACAGCTCGTATACTTCTTAGTTGAATCTTCGTCTCCATAGCCCCTCAAAGCAAACGGGACAAAGTCCCGTACTACCTCAAAGTTATATCTGTCAATGGTGACGTTCTGTCCAATTCGTCGATGTTGTGTGTCCTTTCGTGTTGAGAGCATATACTTAGTCTTACCCTCATTTACTGCTAAACCCATTATTTCCGCTTCCTTCTCTATACAAGCAAACGTGGTTATGACACCACGTTGAGTCCTACCAATGATGTCAATATCGTCGGCGTATGCTAGTAGTTGCACCGATTTTTGGAAAATTGTGCCTCTGGTGTTGGCTCGGGAGTTTTGCACAATCCTCTCAAGAATCAAATTGAAGAAGTCACAATGACAGCAAATCGCCTTGGCTAAATCCTTTTTTGCAACTGAATGTGTCGGCTAGGTAGTTTCCGACCCTGAATTCTCCATCGACATCCCACACAAACGGACGAGTTTGGGCGGTATACCAAAACGAGACATGGCTCTGTATAGTTCGCCTCTATAAATGCTTTGAAATCGATAAGGAGGTGGTGGGTATCGATTTGGACTTCTTGGGTTTTCAGGATCTGCCGAACTGTGATCGGTTGTGGACTTTCCTGGCCTAATTGAGTTATGAGTTGGTGGATGTTGCTTACCAAGTCATCTCCACCAGGTCTATAAAGCTCAGCGGGAAGGCCGTCATTTCCGGCGGTCTTATTAAGCTTGAGTTTAGATATTGCTATCCATACTTCACTTAGGTCGGGTGGTAGGCAGTTTTCGCTGTCGTTGCCAATATTAAATGGTTCATTCTGCCTGACAGCAGAACGTTGTTCGTCATCGCCGTTTCGAAGTAGATGTGGTTCTTCATAGCTTTAGCATCGACTGTGCCTCAATTACAATATTTCCTTGTTCATCTCGACAGGATTCTATTCGAGCCTTATATTCTTTGCTTTGACGTTTTACAATCACAATACAATTTTTTGGCGCACCAGGCTCGTTAGTACCCAGGGCCTAGCTTTCTCACAACCATTCATGTGTGCGTGTGTACTTCTTGCGCGATGGAGGGACCTCCTGTTTTATGCCGACTCCGAACGGCTAAGTTGAGATAAGCTATTCTTGACAATTGATACTACTCGGACGATTTGTCAGATCATCACGAGAGGAGGGCCAGTGAAAAATCATTTAGGTGTTGCTACGGCTGGGAATCGAACCCAGACCTTCTGCGCGGCAGTTCATCGTACTAACCATCGCGCCACTGAGCCCTTTGACGTTTTACAGTTTGGTAAAACTTGGGAATATCGATCCTGAAGTGGCACCTCTCTATATCATCGATCGCTCCCTATTCTTGCTCTTTTTCCTTCTTTCTGAAAAGCCGGTTTTCTTCCCTTCTTCTCTGCCTATAGAGCTCGTCTTCACTTGCAGCTTAGCATTGAAGATCTCGTTATTGGCAGCGAGCTCTGTCGGCATTCCTCATCAAACCAGGGGTTTCTTTCTGGTGGTCGCGAGAAACCTAGCACATCAGTTGCGGCGATCTAATGGCTTGTTGGCATCGTTGCCATTGTTCTTCGACATTAGATGCTGGTGGTATGGTGTGAATCAAGAGGTCAAGGGATAAGCGTTGAGCGAAGGCCTTGGTGGTCTCTTACGATTGCAGTCTTTCGACATAAAATTTTTTCACAGTATTTCTGGTTTGTTGTGCCATGGTGGATATCCGCATCCTTACTTTGGCTGAAACAAAGTAGTGGTCTGAGTTGATGTTAGCCCCCGGAATGTTTGGACAAAAAAAATGGATGCGTGCCTCTTGTCTATAGCATCAATTGTGATCAATTTGGTTGACTGTTCCTTAGGGAGACCTTAGGGATATCGAGGTGAGAAACCGTGTGCACTACTGTGCAGGCTAGAGTGGCATTTCGTTCAGTAGCGAAGTCAATTAGCCTAAATCCGTTACCAGACGTGTTGTCGTCTAGGCTATATTTTCTAACAATACTGCTTAAGATGTCTTCTCTTCCTACATTTGCGTTAAAATCTTAACATCGTACTTTGGTAGTCGCTCATAGGTTTTGTCAAGGAGCACGTAGAAGCAGTCCTTAGTTTTATCATCTTTTTCCTCCGTCGGAGCATGAGCGAATATAATGCTTATGTTGGCGAATTTAGCCTTGGTGCGGATTGTTCCAATGCGTTCGCTAATGTCTTGGAAACATAAGACTTCTTGCCTAAGTCTGGTACTTAGAGTTTTTCATCCTCTTACCTGGAGTTTTTCATCCTCTTTCTGCCCGGCCCTTCCCATCCTATTTCCTAGATGGCACTAATGTCTGCTTTGTAGCAGTTTAGGGCTTCCGCTAGTTGTTCGCCTGCACCTCTCCGAGAGCGATAAGCAATCGCCTTAGAATATTTAATGGCAGCCAGTACTTCAACGACCTCCTCCTTGCAAAGACCCCTATGGTCCAGATCATTCACTTCTGCAAAGAATAGTGCTGAAGTGACTATCTCCTTCAAACTCCCAGTGCACGATCACACCATCACTACACCCCATTCATAATTTTTTTCAGGAATGTGTTTTGCAAAGTACACACGAAAACTTATGTGATTTTGACACCTCTTCAGATCGTTAATAACCAATAAAACCTAGCCTAAGGTACATATGTCTACAACCTTTAGTTCCCATGCTATTAATGCTGAAAACTTTTTCTCAGGAAGGTCTCTTTAAGGATGAATCAAGGGTAAAAGTATCAAATAAAAATATTTGTTTGCCTACTGATATTTGATATTTGATCTTCAATCTAATTATTCATAGCTTCACCTTTGACTCCTTACATCCGCATATCCTGCAAAATCTTCGCCATTCTTCTTAACATTAAAACCCAATTCGGAAGCCCACATTGTTAATTAGAATTTATTATTCATCCGAGATTTAACTTTACAATTTGCCTACAATAAGCTTAAAATAATTACACATAATAAAGCAATTTAAAAGGTCCTTTCTAAAAATCACCCAAAAAGTCCATTTAACTTCCGAAAAGTGGAAAACCCTAATTAAATACTTTTTCCATTCGATGCGAATAAAAGGTCACATTAAACCTAAGAAAACCCGCTCCTTATTCTCGACTCTGCTCTACATTTGACAGGCTTCACTACGAAACATCAACTGCAGTGTGTTGGTAATTAATTTTGGTTACTTACCTTGTAGTCCTTGTGGCAAATCCCCCCCTTCGCTAGTAATCCAATCGATTCTCGTTTAAATTTAGAAACTTTTTTCCACTCGTATAAATAGAACAAGTATCGTCTGGTCCCCAGGACGAGTAATAGTCCTTTGGCTTCAGCTCGTTCGAGATAATTTCATGTACTCAACGTAGCCAGAGTGCGCCAAGTTCCTACAATCAGACTTGTGTATGCATGGTGTTGTGTAACTTGGACGGGACATGGATGTGTAACCCTAATCTGTGTAGTTTACTTCTCCCCACCCCCCCGTCGACCGCAAATAAAAGCAAATAGCAGTCGTTTGGTATATACTTTTGCCACTTTGCGTTTACGGACATGGCCGAGAGTAATTTGGGAGACATATACCATTGGCAAAGGAGGTTTTAAGTGAGCTTTGTTTGTTGGATTACATTGAACGATGGTGCGGCAAGGAGTGGAAGGATGTTTGGGAAATGACCAAACGAAAAGAATAAAATGGCCATGAGCTTGGCCGGGACTTTATAAATAAAATGTTAGATTACTGTTGCCAGATAAGAAGGAATTAAGTGCAATTCAAGGACTTGTGGTACTTTGGTAAATAATGTAATCACAGAATATAATATGCACGGTTGGTGAACAGAACCGCTTGATTGACTATCTTTATGTATGCATCAGGGAAGTTGGATTTTTGGCTGATCAGTTGTGGGTGTTGTTTTGATAAAATTTTTAAGGCGATTTTAAATTTCATTGACAATTGATTTAATTTTTCTAATCGAACCTACTCACCTTTCTTTTTCTTTTATGGTAATAATTAATACTAAAATAATGCTCATTAAAAATGTTTTTTTTTTTGTTTTAAAAACTGAAATTGCAGTTTTCGTGTTTTTTTACCAAAACGATCCACAATTTTAGTATAAAATTCCGTATTTTCTTTATTAAATTTTTGTGAATGTTCATCATACACATCATCACAAAGCATATTTAGAAAAATATTCATTTTTTTAAGAATTTTCTTAGAAAACTAAAATATTTAAAATCGTTCGAACAGTTTTTTTAAAAGTTTTTATTTTTGAAAAACTTTTCAAAAAAATATTTTGAAATTTGTTCCAGTATGTAAATATATGGCAATTTGTAGTTTGCATCTAGGAAAATAATGTTTAAAAAAATCAATATACCCGTTTCCAACATATTTCGAAAACAAATTTGCTAGTTCTGGTTCTATTTTTTCAAACCTAAAAAAAAAAAAAACTTTTGAATTTTATCAAAATCGTAAGACCCATTTTCGAGAAAATCAAACTTTTTGTTAATGGTTATATGGCAGATACCACTATTTTTCAACCTAGAGCAAAAATTAAAAAAATACCCCTTAGGGAATTCCAAATAAATATATACAGACGTACGGAGTTTGCAGACCCACCTTTTTCGACTTCTCTATAATCGTACGAATCCATAATTTGCCGTATATATAGTACCTATAATCGCAAGTGAAAAAGTGACTTCAAGTGGTATTCTTGAGACACTTTTTAACTGTTATACCGAGAGTCCGAGAACGACTCAACGCAATAAAAAGCTTTGACAGCATTTTCTGTAGGAAATTGAACTATTTTGGAATATTTTTTCGTATGACTTAAACACTCAGGGAAACGATAAGTGCTCTTTAGTTTTAGGCCGCGGTTACGACCAACGCTAGTAAGCGTTACCGCTAGTTCGCGCTAGTGCGCTAGTAAATATAATATATGGATAATCAATAACTTGGTCACAGATCACACTTTTGCGTTCGTTCTAGTCCACGCTAGTCCGAGTTAGTCTGAGCTAGTCGCGCTTGTAATTTTGTAGATCAAAACTGATTTGATTTTCAAGTTTACTAGCTTATTACTAGCGCAATAGCGCGGACTAGGTCGGACTAGCGCACTCGCTTAATAGCGTTGGCCGTAACGACGCCCTAAGTTTTTTTCGGAAACACTCCCGCTCCAACGCATACGTCGCTTTTTGAACCAGCGGTATAGATGGATGGATCCACAAAAAAGGAGACCCTCTGAACTGCGCCAACTACAGAGGCATAAGTCTACTCAAATCGCTTACAAGATCCTATCTGCCGTAATATGTGAACGCTTAAAACCCTTTACCAACAACCTGGTCGGCCCTTATCAGTGTGGTTTTAGGCCAGGAAAGTCAACAATCGATCAAATTTTCACACTTCGGCAGATCCTGGAAAAAACCCAAGAAGTCCAAATCGATACCCACCACCTATTTATCGATTTCAAAGCCGCATACCACAGCATTTATAGAGACGAACTATACAGAGCCATGTCTAGTTTTGGTATACTGCCCAAACTCGTCCGTTTGTGTAGGATGACGATGGAGAATTCTCGCTGCACCATCATGGTCGGAAACGACCTCACCAACACATTTGATACCAAAAAAGGATTTAGGCAAGTCGATGCGCTGTCATGTGACTTCTTCAATTTGATTCTTGAGAGGATTGTTCAAAACTCCCGAGCCAACACCAGAGGCACAATTTTCCAAAAATCGGTGCAACTACTAGCATACGCCGACGATATTGACGTTATTGGTAGGACTCAACGTGATGTCATAGCCACGTTTGCTAGTATAGAGAAGGAAGCGGCAAAAATGGGTTTAGCAGTAAATGAGGGTAAGACAAAGTATATGCTGTCAACACGAAAGGACACACAACATCGACGAATTTGACAGAACGTCACCATTGACAGATATAACTTTGAGGTAGTACGGGACTTTGTCTACCTCGGCTCCGCTATTAACTCTGACAACAACATCTCGTCAGAAATCAAACGAAGAATTACTCTTGCCAATCGCTGTTTTTTCGGGCTAAGAATGCAATTTAGTAGTAAAGCCCTCACTCGAACTACTAAGGAGATCATATAGAAGACCCTGAATATCCCAGTCCTGCTCTAAGGCGCTGAAGCATGGACGGTATCAAAAGCGGATGAAAAAATCCTTGGTCGATTCGAGCGGAAAATTCTTCGGAAAATCCTCGGTCCCGTTTGCGTTGACGGGATTGATCCCTAGTCAAAAAACTCCGCATTGGACGTTTAAGATGGCTAGGACATGTAGAAAGAATGGACACCAATACTCCGGCTCGCAGAGTCTACGATTCCCAGCCAGATGTCGGACGCAGTAGAGGAAGACCTCGCCTTAAGTGGCGCGCACAAGTAGAAACCGACCTCAACCAACATGGAGTGTGCAACTGGAGGCAGGTAGCTAAGGACCGGGCTAATTGGAGAGGCATGTCGGTTGAGGCCCAGGTTCGTCCCGGACTGTAGCGCCACTTAAGTAAGTAAGTAAGTAGGCTTGTCCACATAAACTAACGACTTCAAATAACCCCACAAGAAATAATTAAGAGGCGTTAGATCGCATGATCTTGGCGGCCAACTCACAGGGTCATTTCGAAATTCATCCTTCAACATTTTTATTGTTTCACGAGCTGTGTGGCATGTGGCACCGTCTATCATGGCTCGAAATCGTTTGCCGTTGATGGTAACCAGCCCATAAACCACACCAAACTGTCGTTTTTTTTTTCGGGATGCATCGGTAATACTTGTATGGCATGTGGCTGTTCATCATTCCAGATGCGACAGTTTTGCTTATCTACGCATCCGTTGAGCCATCGCTGAACACAATTTTTCGATAAAACAGCGGATTTTCATGGAGCTGTTCTAAGGCCCATTCACCAAAAATTAGACGTCGTGGTAGGTCATTCGGCTTCAATTCTTGCACAAGTTGAATTTTATAGGCTTTCAAACCCAAAAGAAAAAGATACGTAAAATTTTCCATGTGGTTAAGTAACACATGCCCAATTGCTGAGAGCAGCGACGAATTGACATTTCACGATCTTCATTAACATTGGACGCTACGACTGCAATATTCTCTTCGATATGCACTGTACGAATGCGAGTCGATGGTTTAATGTCCAAAAAAAAGTAAATTTGGTGCGAAATTTGGTAATAACAGCACCAATTGTTGATTCACCAGGTCGATTATGACAACCATAATATGGTCGTTTCAAACGGTGCACATTTTTCACAGAGCACGAATTTTGATAGTAAATTTCAATTATTTGTAATCATTGCTCGTTTGTAAGTCTTTATATGATTAAATATCAGAGTACACAGAAAACTTTTCACTTTGACAAATGACGTTTGGACGCCAACCTGAAAAACCTAACTCTTAACAAATCACCAGTTATGTATTATTTGAATCCAACTACTGGCCCTCACTCATATTCGCCTTTATTTCATCAAATTACCATTGCTTTAGGGAAAATTAGTAATTTATTTTTAATAAAATATTTTCAACATCCTATTTCAAGCATGTGGCAGTTCCGGAAAACGGAACTGTGAATTCGTACCAATCGCCTACAATGAAAACATTCTGTCGAACACAGTATTCCCCATTTCCCCCCATTAAGCTTACAAATCCAAATGCCTACCTTCTTACCTTAACCGCCTTTTGGTTCCCATAGAAAACAAAAAGTAAAGTGAAAATAAAACTAAACTTGTCTGCATTTAAATTGCTACTTTCACCCACTTTCAATTCCCATCCCGATGTATCCATCCTTTCACCCGGAAAAAGCCTACTTGCGCGACAACAAACTTTTTTTTCACCCTAACCCCCACACGAATCGTATTCCAATGAAAACCAGGACACACTTTAGCGCCCACCCTTGCTCCACACTAGGACGAACAAAACAAAAAACCTAAAATTGGAATAAAAACCCTTTCATTCGGTCTTAATGCGCACACCCAGCCCATAGAGACAACACAACACCGACGCGACGCAAAAGGACGAAGAAACTTTCGAATGCAAAATCACTCGAAAACGAGCAAAAGGATATTGTCGGTGGCTGTAAATTTTACCGCATAAAATGCGCATTTACGTTGGTTGCCTTCTGTGTGATCCACGAGTATGTACGTCCCGCTTTGAGGGGTTGCCGAATAAGGGTCGGGTTACATTGTGAACCCACTCTGGTAAGTGGCGTGTTGAAACAAAGTTCACTTGCGATTCGGTTGCAAATGCGACACTCGGTGGATAGTGCACAGGGATTTTCGTGAAGTATTTATTTTCCAAGGACATTATTCCCACGAGGTATAATATTGCGCACGATGGCTGGCTGTGTGTTGTCATCGAAAACAATCGCAACGCGACTTTGAGTGGGACGAAATTTGCATGCCATTAATGTCAACGTTGTGCCCTAAATTATCCTTTTTTTAAAGAATTGGCAACGCAACGAGGTTGTCATTGTAAAATGTATGGCTTTGTGTTAGTTTTTACGATACACTAATTCCTACGTGAAAGTTTGCCTTCACTCTGGAGATATTAAAAATGTAAGCAACTGTAATATTCGTTGGTCCCAATGGACTTGCAGTTGTGTATCTACCGATATGCGATGGGAAAGTTGGCTGCCGTAGATAGATTTGTGGGTTTGATTGTGAAACTTTTGCGAATAGCTGAAGGGATTCATTAGGAAAGTGGTGGTAATGGATTACATTATTTTTGTATCTCGTTTTTGAGAATGGATTTTTTTTTTGTACATCGCCTTTGAAAAAAAAATGTGTGATGGATGAAATATACATACCGATACCACTGAGTATTGGTGAGCCTGAGCACTGATCTTACTAATCTTACCTTTGAGGTACGTTGCTAAAATTGAAGTGTTTCCCAAATGACCAGGAATTTGTGTGTAAATATTATTAAAATTGCAAAGAATACCCCAATGCTGTCGAAGTACGCCTTTCATACTGTGGAAGCTAGGTTTCTCACGTTTTACAAAGTCTTTGAAGGATTTAAAATAAATAAGCAAATTGAGAAACCATTCAAAAATAATGGAAAGACTTACGCGTGAACAACGTTTACAGTTTGTTCAACTTTATTATGAAAATTCACGTTCTGTGAGGAATGTGTTTCGTGCACTTCGCTCAACTTATGGTCAACATAATCGGCCTACTGAGCGTACTATTCGCAACACCATCACCCATTTTGAGACCCAGCATTCATTATTGGATAATATTCGACCGAATAGACCACGTCCAGCACGCTGTGAAGAAAATATAGCCGCCGTAGCTGAGAGTGTACACGAAGACCGTAGAGAGTCGATTCGGCGCCGTTAGCAGCAACTCGGACTGACGTATGGAACGCCTTGGCGCATTTTACGTCAAGATCTTAAATTGAAAGCGTACAAAATACAGCTTGTGCAACAACTGAAGCCGCTCGACCTTCCCAAGCGACATCGCTTCGCTCTATGGGCTCTTGAAAAGTTCCAAGAAGATCCGACGTTTTCGAGGCAAATTTTGTTTAGCGATGAGGCCCATTTCTGGCTCAATGGGTATGTAAACAAACAAAATTGCCGCATTTGGGACGAAGAGCAACCCGAAGAGATTGAAGAACTGCTCCTTCATCCAGAAAAAACAACGGTTTGGTGTGGTATGTGGGCCGGTGGAATCATAGGTCCATATTTCTTTAAAAATTATGCCGGTGCGAACGTAACCGTCAATGGCGACCGTTATCGTGCCATGATAACCGACTATTTGATGCGTGAAATTGAAGCTCGTGATCTCGGCGACATTTGGTTTCAGCAAGACGGCGCCACTTCCCACACATCGCATCAATCAATGGGCTTATTGAGAGAACATTTCGGTGAGCACATAATTTCACGTTTTGGGCCGGTCGATTGGCCACCAAGATCGCGTGATATCACACCGTTAGACTTTTTCCTGTGGGGATATGTAAAGTCAAAAGCTTATGCCGACAAACCCGCTTCGATTCAGGCCTTGGAGGAAAACATCACGCGTGTCATTCGTCAGTTCCCAGTCGAAATGCTCGAACGAGTGATCGAAAATTGGACTCAACGGATGGACCATCTGCGACGTAGCAACGGCCAACATTTGATAGACATAATCTTCAAAAAATAAATGCCAAAGAATGTTCTTTCAAACGATAATAAACATTATCCATGAAATTTGAATTTTCTGTGTTTTTTTCTTTAAAAAAGTAGGGAACCTCGAAATGGATCACACTTTACATACATATTACATACCCATACCTAAGATTTGACGACATATACCCCTAAAAAATGTAAACAAACCTACAAAAAGGTACACCTAATTTCAATATCACATACTTACATACAAATTGCCTACATATTCCCCGAAAGATTTTTCGCGAAAATGATCATAGGGGAGACAATAAAACAAAACGAGTGGTGGGTGCACGACTGGGTCGTACGCAACTTTCCCTTTCACAGCGAGTTGGGTGTTAGATCAAATAGTACGCATTTTGATTATTAATGCTTAAAATGATATGAATAATGTTGAAATGTGATTAAACGAACGTTTACTACGAAATTTGAAGGAATCGGTGTCTATGGGAATAATAATGATTTTTTGTTATTGGCCAAAACTGAAAATTCCGTTTAGTGATAGTTGGGCTAAAACTAATTATGTGGAATTGCTTCAAGCTATAATAGTAGTATATATATTAAATTTCATTCAATTTGACATAATAGTTTGCGAGAAATTATCAATTTTCCTTATATGGCCTAAATGACAAAATCCGTTTTATGGATTTTCTCGAAAAAACTGGGTATGCAGTTTTGTTGGAACTAATATGGTTATAGTATATATAAAGTTTAATCAAAATCGTTAGAGCCGTTTTCGAGAAAATTGAGGTTATGTGTAATTTTTATATGGCAGGTACCCTTATTAACATGGCTAAAAGCAAACAAAAAAAATGGCCTAGAATTATGACTAAAATAAGCTTGGATACGAAGTTTGAAGAAAATCGGTCTAGCCGTTTAGGCTGGGGAGACGATCACGGACAGACGGACCGACGGACCGACGGACGGAATTCCAAAAACCACTTTTTTAGGCTCCGCTATCATCGTAATGTTAGAATCAATCAAAATCTCGAGGTCGAAAATTTTCACAAAAACAATATCTTTCTCTTTGTAAGAGAAAGTTAAAAATGTAAACAAACATCAGACACTATGAGGGAAATCGCAGTTACATCGAATTTGATGTAAGTAAATCTTTGTTTACAAATTTTTTTTTTTTATTCGCGTCGCGGGGGGCTCAGTGGCGCGATGGTTAGTGCGATGAACTGCCGCGCAGGAGGTCTGGGTTCGATTCCCAGCCGTAGCAACACCTAAATGATTTTTCACTGGCCCTCCTCTCGTGATGATCTGACAAATCATCCGAGTAGTATCAATTGTCAAGAATAGCTTATCTCAACTTAGCCGTTCGGAGTCGGCATAAAACAGGAGGTCCCGCCATCGTGCAAGAAGTACACACGCACACATGAATGGTTGTGAGAAAGCTAGGCCCTGGGTACTTACGAGCCTGTTGCGCCAAAAATTTGTATTTTATTTTTTTTTGTACTAATTACTCGTTTTTGTGTGACGTGTACAGGGAGGGAGGGACGTGGAATTAGGAGGACTTCTGAAAAGGTTTGCTAGTAAGTTAAAAATATGTATTGTTAATTATGGGGAGGTAGGAGATGTCTCAATTGGATAAACTAACGTTTTAACAATTAGAAATATCCGAGGTGTTTAGTTAGTTAGTTAGTTAGGTTAGTTTAGTGGGACTATGTACTAAACATTAATTTTGTTTTCACGGGTAGAATGATTATTAGGATGCATTTAGGAGGGAAATAGAAAATGCGAAATGCCGACGCCAAAACGATGGATTGGAAAAGTGGTGTATTAGGACAGAGGTGTAAAGGAACATGCGGGGGCAGGGTAAAATTAGTCGTGTAAGGTAGTTAGAAGGGTGAGGTGTGGGTATTTTTAGTATTTTTCTCTGATAAGAATTTTATGAGAAATAAAGTTATTTCTGAATAAACTCTCCAAGATCAATTATTGTTTTTTGTTTTTTTTTTTTTGGTTAAGTGCGGAGAAGGGCTGCCGTAACATATCATAGCGGCATCCACGTCACTATCGAGGAAACATAGTGACCAGTTAAAATTCCTAAAAAAACTGTTTAATGCTTCCCAATTGGCTTTCTCGTATTGCCATACAGTTTTTTTGGAATTTGCTTTTAATTGTGTGGTTGGAGTACGAGAAATTTGTTGATATGTTACAGTGGTCTGACGAACCTAGAGGCGATAACACATTGATGGTGTATTTATCATGGCGAGATGTCTGAAACAAGTCCACGGTGTTGGCGGCTTGACTGTTAATATCCGGTATGCGTGTCGGCTTATTTACAAGTTGGGTTAGGTTGTTTACCTCAGCAAAGTTCTGAACATACCTTCCATCGGGTGTTGTCTGTCCAGAATGTTAAAGCCACGTAGAACTGTATACATTTAAATCGCACGCAATGACGATTTCAGTGTGAGGATGCAGGAATACAATTCTAGAGATGGCATTTTTAGTACTTTAGCATTATTGTCGGAAAACACAGCATACACAACAACACAGCAACAACAGCACTTGAAGACGAGAGCAACCATTGACATGTATAGGCAAAAAAGAACAGAAAAACACCGGCTCTTCAGAGAGAAGAAAAATACTAGAAATTCGCGCTATGGAGGATGTAGGAAGGTGCCACTCCAGATATGATGTTTTTAATTGTTCCCAAAGTGTAAAACGTCTAAGCCAGGGATACAAGATGTGAACAGAATCCTTTCGAGATGAAATAGGAAATATCGTAGTTGAAGCACAATGCAGGAAATAACGGCCTTCCCGCCGAACTTTCAAAGGTCGACAGAGATGACTTGGTAAGACACATTTCCAAAATTTTGTCCGAAGAAAGTATGCCAGAAGAATGGAATCTTACCATCTTACGAATTTGAGAGAATGTCACCATTGACAGATATAACTTTGACGTAGTATGGGACTTTGTCTACCTCTGCACTTCCATTAATTCTGACAACAACATCTCGTCAGAAATTAAAAAAAGAATTACTCTTGCCAATAAGGGCAGTAAGAGAAGAGTATCGAGCCAGGAGAATGGAAATATGACCCTGCGTAGTAAGAAGAGAGCTTACGCAGCTTCCCAGCTCAAGGAGATCAAAGAGTCGCGCGATCGTAACAACATCCGGAGTTTTTTATAAAAAAGCCAAGCAACTGGCTGTTGGCTACAAAACCGGAACGCAGGATCTTCGAGACAGCGAAGGAAACCTAGTCATTGAAGCGCAGGGAATAGTAGATGTGTTTAAGCAGCATTTCAAGCAGTTGGTAAATGGGAATCATGTAGAGAGAGAGTGATAGGGCAAGAAGAGAATCCACGTCCAATCTATGAAGAACTAGTTCCACCATCTAGTATAGAAGAAGCTGGCCTAGCTATAAAAGAGCTTAAGAACAACAAGGCCGCATGTTCTGATGGCTTACCAGCGGAGCTGCAAGTATGGGTGGAAGAAAACATGCCCGACGACTGGACAGCTCCATATGCCCCATCTACAAAAAAGGCTATGTCTTGCAAGAACTATCTAGGCATATCCCTGCTAAATATCGCATACAAGATCCTATCCAACGTACTGTGTGAACGTCTAAAACCGTTCTGCAACACTCTAATCGGAACGTACCAGTGTCGCTTCCGGCCCGGCAGATCGACTATAGACCAAATTTTCACGCTGAGGCAAATCCTGGAAAAGACCAACGAATTTCAAGTCGAAACTCACCACCTATTATCGACTTCAAAGCCACGTATGATAGCATACATCGTCAGGAGCTCTATATGGCGATCGCCGAATTCGGAATCCCGGCAAAACTGATTCAGCTGTGTCGCGTGACGCTGGAAAATACGCGCTGCAACGTGCAGTTTGGAAGTAGCTCCTACGAACTATTCCAAACATGCACCGGATTTCGGCATGGAGACGCGCTATCATGTGGCTTCTTTAATCTCGTACTCAAGCAAATAGTGCGCAGGGCAGGTGTTAACACGGAAGGCACTATTTTCAACAGGTCCGTTCAGGTGCTGGGCTATGTGGACGATATTGACATCATCGGTCGCTCCCAACATGCCGTGATAAAGCGTTCACGGAGATTGAAGAACAGGCGAAATCCGTTGGCCTTGAAGTAAATGAGGACAAGACTAAGTACATGCTATCAACAAACAAACAAGCATCTGTCCACCGCCTAGGACAAAATGTCACTATTGATAGCAGTAATTCCGAGGTAGTTAAGGAGTTCACCTGCCTGGGAATAAACATAGACTCCACGAAAGACACCCTAGTGGAGATCCGACGAAGAATAACCCTAGGAAACCGTTGCTACTTCGGTTTGGCGAAACAACTGGGTTCAAAACTCCTAACTCGAAGGACGAAATGTGTGCTCTACAAAACCCTTATCCTGCCAGTTCTGCTTTATGGTGTCGAGTGCTGGACGATAAGCAAGAAGGAAGCTTATACTGGGCTCCTTCGGAAGAAAAATACTTTGGCGGATTTTTGGTCCTATGCATGAGGAGGGCGAATGGAGGAGAAGATACAACCGCGAACTCTATGAGCTCTAGCAAGATGTGGATGTAGTCCAAAAAGCCAAATCACGTCGACTACATTGGCTCGGCCACATCGAGCGGATGGACAATAATGCTCCACCTAGGAGGATCTTCGAATCCCAGCCCCCAGGTTCGAGAAGGCAAGGAAGACCGAACCTCCGTTTCAAAGACCAAGCCATCGCGGATGATAGAGCGCTTGGTCTAGACAACTGGAAGCAGCGAGCCAGGGATCGTAGAGAATGGAAGGCTGCAGTGTCTCAGGCGAGTCTCTGCCTAACAGTAACCACTGTTTCTTCGGACTAAGAAGGCAATTTAGTAAAGCCCTCACTCGAACAACTAAGGAGATCCTATATAATCCGAAAAATCGTAGGTACCGTATGCTTTGACGGGCTATGGAGATGAAGATTCTACCAAAAACTATACGAATTGTACAGCGACATACGCCTAGTCGGAAAAAAACTCCGCATTGGACGTTTAACATGGCTAGGACATGGTAGAGCGAATAGAAACCAATACTCCGGCTCACAGAGTCTTCGAGACGTCGGACGTAATAGATGAAGACCCCGCCTTAAATGGCACGCACATGTAGAAACCGACCTTAACCAACTTGAAGTACTTAACTGGAGGCAGTTATATCTAAGGACGTTTGTCTAATTGGAGAAGCATGTTGGTTGAGGCCCGGGTTCATTCCGGACTGTAGCACCACTTTAGTTGGTAAGTAAGTAGTGATTTTCAAAGGCTTCTAATGTTGCACCCACTGCCTCAGAGTTTAGGAAGCAGTTTTTGACAGGCACCTGGTGATTATGTGGCGAAACACTTTGGGTAATGAGACAACAATCGCAATGGTTGGACTTTTTTAAAACAAATTCTTGGAGCAACAGGCTCGCAAGGACCAAGCATCAGCTTTATCATGTGCACGTTGGTGCAGCCTGCATTTTTTACCGATTCTGAAGGGATATGTATTTTTATGGCAATAATTGTTATTTTTATGATAACCGGAAGAAAGTGCCACTGAACAGCATATTAATGCTGCTCCGACTGTTATCGAACCAATACCTATTTGTGAAGATTGCTTAGGAAGGACAATTTTGTTTTTCGAATTGCGATTGCTATTAGGTCTGTTCCCGTACAAAATAGGTCTGTTCCCGTACAAAATTATATTTACTGATTCTTACTGATTTTTACTTATTGCCGTTCCCGTACGCAAAAATAAGTAAAAGAGACAGCTCACGAGAGAACAAAAAACTACCCCTCCATAAAAATGAGTAAAACGAGTGGCGGGTGCACGACTGGGTCGTACGCAACTTTCTCTTTCACAGCGAGTTGGGTGTTAGATCAAATAGTACGCATTTTGATTATGATTGCTTAAGATGATATAAATAATGTCGAAATGTGATTATACGAACGTTTACTCCGAAATTTGAAGGAATCGGTGTCTATGTGAAAAATAATTAATTTTCGTTATTGGCCAAAACTGAAAATTCCGTTAAGTGATAGTTGGGCTAAAAATAATTATGTGGAATTGTTTAAAACTATTATAGAAGTATATATATATTAAATTTCATTCAATTTGACATAATAGTTTGTGAGAAATTATCAATTTTCCTTATATGGCCTATATGACAAAATCCGTTATATGGATTTTCTCGAAAAAACTGGGTATGCAGTTTTGTTGGAGCTAATATGGTTATAGTATATATAAAGTTTAATCAAAATCGTTAGAGCCGTTTTTGAGAAAATTGAGGTTATGTGTAATTTTTATATGGCAGGTACCGTTATTAGCATGGCTAAAAGCAAACAAAAAAAATGGCCTAGAATTATGACTAAAATAAGCTTGGATACGAAGTTTGAAGAAAATCGGTCTAGCCGTTTAGGCTGGGGAGACCATTACGGACAGACGGACCGACGGACGGAATTCCAAAAAACACTTTTTTAGGCTCCGCTATCATCGTAATGTTAGAATCAATCAAAATCTCGAGGTCGAAAATCTTTCTCTTTGTAAGAGAAAGTTAAAAATTTACTGCAGAAATTTCTGTTGGTAAAAATCAGTAAACTGTCAGTTGGTATCTAAAAGTGACAACTCGCTTGTTTTGACAGGCGATTTATGTCATTTGTTCTTTCAAAGACATACAAAGTATATAATTTTACTGTTTATACCCTATCCCATAGGGGGGTATATTAGTTTTGATACTTAGTTTGTAACATAGAGAAATAATTTTGCTACATATACCTCAAAGTATATGGATCGACTCAGAATCGATAGCTGAGTCGAATTAGCCATGTCTGTCTGTCCGTCCGTCCGTCCGTCTGTCTGTTCGTCAGCGGTTTTTGGGCCTTAAATTTTGAGCTAGGATAATGAAATTTGGTATATAGGATCCTCGTCCGTGCCACCAGAACAAGTGTAAAAATTTTTGAAATCCGCCCACTGCCACGCCCCCTTTTTGGGAAAACTTATTTTTTGGCCAAACCGTAAGGAACTTCAAAAAAGTGTCTGAGTAGCATATTTAGACAATCCTAATATCTATATTTCGTTCATACAAAGTTTTTTGCCACGCCCACTTTTTGGGGGCGTTTTTAGTAAAAAACGCTTTTTGTCCAAATTTTAAAACTTTCGAAAAAAATTTTGATGCAAATACTTCCGCAATGGTATTATAAACATTTTGTTAATAGATCATTTTCACCTACGCCCACATTTTGGGGGCGTTTTCTTAAAAAAACCATTTGTATACCCCATCCCAAGGCATTAGCAATAGAAAACCGTTGTTTTTTGTCGAACCACACAAGATTTTGAGAAACTGTCTGAGGAATATATTGTGACAATGTCATTTTCTGTATTTCATCGCCATACGGCCTATATTTTGAGGATATTAATTTAAAGGATGGGATGGGATAGGGTATTCAACGATCCGCATAGCGGATTGTAGCCTCTCACATGTTTTTTACTTAAAAGCGTTCCCGTACATTTTGGTAATTTTGTCTCTTTCTGAGATAATTTACCCCCACTCCAAGAAATTTGAGAATTTACTAATTTTTACTGAAAAAGTACGGGAACAGACCTATTCATAACTTCCCTTATTAAAGGAGCAATATAAAAGAGAGAGAGAAATCCAACCATCCATCCTTAAGCCTAATTTTTTATTGCGTTTCAAAAATAAACAACACCAACATGTTTTATCCATAAGCAGTTTCCGCACCACATAATATTGTGTATGTAGGTGTCGAGCTCCTTTAATCACCCATTAGCCTCTTCAACGTCAGTCAACTTCAATACACAACAACGAGTCCTTTTGCCGCTATTCTTATTTACTCAACAGTTCCTAAAAAAGGTGAAATAAGCGAAGTGCTAATTTGTATTCAGGTCGGAGGTCCTTGTTTTTTTTTTCGGCAGCATAATAATGTATGGCTGCGAATAATTGGCATTTCCATTCTATCCGACCGGCGTTGATAAATTTCGTTATTCAGGTAAATAATGGATTTATTGAACAATTACTGTTTCTCTCCAGCCTGTTTCAGTCGAACGAGCGACATTCGGATGGAATTTTAAGTATGTGTGCTGGTACGCAGGATAATGACGTAAAGTAAACAAAATTTACCCACTTTTTGGGTTCGCATACGCACGGGGAGCAAAATGAAGTTAAACGTGTTCACCGTCTATGCCACTCAAAATCCGATGATCCACACAAAATATTTTGTGCGTTCTTACAATAGATAGATATATACATATGTAGCGAGATATTTTCGCAAATAGAAGCGACAACATTTTTTTTTGAACAGAACGTTTTTCTCCTTTTAAAAGGCCGTGTTGAGTTTATCGATTTCCGGTTCGATTCAATAAGCCATTTAAAATACCGCGTTTAAAAATACCGTTTGTTTTGGAAGTGAGGGAGTATTTTTATCTTTTATGCAAGGAAGGCCTATTTTTATAGAGGATTTCTATCTAAAGGGTTTTTTTGTATGTTGTGGTATTCTTAACATTTGGGACTTGCGTCCCTTACGGTTATAGAAACCGAACTGTGTTGTAAAATAGTTACAGATTGGAACTGGGAATGAGTGAGTTGACAGTGCGCTGTAGATTTTATTCATCCGGAAATATTAAAGACGGCAACCTATTCCATATTGGAACATCAAAATTTTACTTTGCGTTCGAAAATAGATTTTAGAGAATATGAAGATTTGGAGAAATTGTTGGAATGAGTTAACATGGACATCTGGGATATCTGCTACAATATGTTGTCCGAAGATATAAGTTGGAAGAAAAATTTAAAAAGGGCAGGACATCTTTATCTAAAAGTAAATTTTTTTCTCTGTCGGACACTAATCCTATCAGTCCTACCTTACACCGCCGAGTGCTGGACATTAAGGAGAAAAGCGTAGAAAATAAAAGATACTTTCGAAGGAAAATGTCTTCATCGAATTTTTAGTGCTGTATCGGGGGAAGCGAATGGATAAGATACGGCCGCGAAATTGATGAGTTGTATTAAGAAGTTGATGTAGCTTAAACCGACTGCACAACTGGTCCCAAGTGGGGTTGGGCAACTACTTAGTAGTGACTAAGTAACTTATGAGATTCCGGAGTGAGTTTTGTTATGGCACCCATAAAGAAGATAGTGCGGAGTCTTACCATTGACTATAGTATGGTACCACCATCAGGAGCCCCTAAGACTTGTCTTACCCTGATTGAGAGGTAGGCGCCCTTGTGGGAGCATCGAACCGTTATTTTTTTAAGCAAACAACAGGGGTCACTGTTCTTTGTGTTCGCTAAATTCGCAGAGCTTATAAGATGGTGTATACTTTTGGGAGTAACTACCGACCTTTTTTTATTTCTTTGAATAAAAGTTTCATGGATTTTAGCTGGGATTGAAAGCGCACCCTTATACTCAACCGGCGATCACATTACCACTACACCACGGCCACCCATATCAATATCGTCGGCGTATGCTAGTAGTTGCACCGATTTTTGAAATATTGTGCCTCCGGTGTTGGCTTGGGAGTTTTGCGAAGAATCTGATTGAAGAAGTCACATGATATCGCATCGCCTTTCCTAAATCCTTTTTTGGCAGCGAATGAGTCGATACCAAAGCGAGAATTCTTCATCGTCATTCTACACAGCCCGACAAGTTAGGGCGGTATACCATAACTAGACATGTCTCTGTGTAGTTCATCTCTATAAATCCCGTCGTATGCGGCTTTGAAATCGATGAATAGGTGCTGCTTCTAGGATCTCCCAAAGTGTGAAGATTTAATCAGTAGTGGACTTTCCAGGCCCAAAACTACACTTAAAAGGGCCGATCAGGTTATTGGTAAACGGTTTCAGGCGTTCTCATCTTACGGCAGATAGGATCTTGTAGGCGATGTTGAGGAGACTTTTGCCTCTGTAGTTGGCGCAGTTCAGAGGGTCTCTTTTTTTGTGGATCGGGCAAACGATGCTGAGGTTTCATTTTTCAGGGATACTTTCATCCAGATTTGCTTATGAATTGGTGGATGTTACTTACCAAGTCATCTCCGCCAGCTTTATAAAGCTCAGCGGGAAGGCCGTCATTTCCGGCGGCCTTATTAAGCTTGAGGTTAGATATTGCTATCCTCACGTCACTTAGGTCGCGTGGTTGGCAGTTTTCGCTACCGGTCCCAATATTAAATGGTTCGTTCTGGCTGACAGCGGAATGTTGTTCGTCATCGCCTATTAACAGTCTGCAGAAATGATTCTTATCGATGCTGAGGATATCACCAACTTTGTCTCAACTACGATATTTCCTTGTTTATCTCGACAGGATTCTGTTTGAGCCGTGTATCCCCGGTTTTGACGTTTTACACATTTTCCTTCTTTCTGAAAAGCCGGTGTTTTTCGCTCCTTCTCTGCCTATTGAGCCAATGGCAGCTTTCGTCTTCACCTGCAGCTTAGCCTTGTAGACCTCGTTCTTAGCTGCCAGCATCTGTCGGCATTCCTCATCAAACCAGGGGTTTCTTGCTGGTGGCCGCGAGAAACCTAGCACATCAGTTGCGGCTGATCAAATGGCTTGTTGGCATCGTTGCCATTGTTTTTCGACATTAGATGTTGGTTGTATGTTGTGAATCGAGAGGTTAAGGGATACGCGTTGCGCGAAGGCCTTGGCAGTCTCTTGCGATTGCAGTTTTTCCACATACATTTTTTTCACAGTATTTCTGGTTTGTTGTGGCATCCGAATCAATGTTAGCCCCTCGGAATGTTACTTACTTTCTTAAGTGGCGCTAAAGTCCGGGATGAACCTGGGCCTCAACCAACATGCCTCGGGACCGAAGATTTTTCGAAGAATTTTTCTGTCGAATCGACCAAGGATTTCTTCATCCGCTTTTGATACGGTCCATGCTTCAGCGACGTAGAGTAGGACTGGGATAATCAGGGTCTTATATAGGATCTCCTTAGTAGTTCGAGTGAGGGCTTTACTACTAAATTGCCTTCTTTGATTTCTGACCAGATGTTGTCGTCAGAGTTAATAGCGGAGCCGAGGTAGACAAAGTCCCGTACTACCTCAAAGTTTTATCTTTCAATGGTGACGTTCTGTCCAATTCGTCGATGTTGTGAGTCCTTTCGTGATGACAGCATATACTTAGTCTTACCCTCATTTACTGCTTAACCCATTTTTGTCGCTTCCTTCTCTATACTAGCAAACGTGGCTATGGCATCACGTTGAGTCCTACCAATGATGTCAATATCGTCGGCGTATTCTAGTAGTTGCACCGATTTTTGGAAAATTGTGCCTCAGGTGTTGGCTCGGGAGTTTTGCATAATCCTCTCTCCTGTAGAAGTCCTGAAAAAGTCACATGACAGCGCATCGCCTTGCTCAAATCCTTTTTCGGTATCGAATGTGTCGGTGAGGTAGTTTCCGACCCTGAATTCTCCATCATCGTATCCTACACAAACGGACGAGTATGGGCGGTATACCAAAACTAGACATGGCTCTGTATAGTTCGTCTCTATAAATGCTGTCATATGCGGCTTTGAAATCGATAAATAGGTGGTGGGTATCGATTTGGACTTCTTGGGTTTTCAGGATCTGCCGAAGTGTGATCAGCTGTGGACTTTCCTGGCCTAATTGAGTTATGAGTTGGTGGATGTTGCTTACCAAGTCATCTGCGCCAGCTTTTTAAAGCTTAGCGTAATGGCCGTCATTTCCGGTTTCCTTGAAAAGCTTGAATTTAGATATTTCTATACTTAGGTCGGGTGGTTGGGAGTTTACGCTGCTATTTCCACTATTAAATGGTTCGTTCTGCCTGACAGCAGAATGTTGTTCGGCATCGCCGTTTAGAAGTAGAAGTGGTTCTTCCATATCCTTAGCATTCACTGTGTCTTAATGACGATATTTCCTCGTTCATTTTGACAGGATTCTGTTCGAGCCTTGTATCCTTGGCTTTGACATTTTGTACTTTGGTAAAACTTAAGAATATCGTTCCTGAAGTGGCACCTCTCTATATCATCGATCGCTCGCTTTTCTTGTTCTTTTTTCTTCTTTCTGAAAAGCCGGTGTTCTTCCCTTCTTCTCTGCCTATAAAGCTCGTCTTCACCTGCAGCTTAGCCTTGAAGGCCTCGTTATTTGCTGCGAGCATCTGTCGGCATTCTTCATCAAACCAGGGGTTCCTTGCTTGTGGGCGCGAGAAAACTAGTAAATCAGTTCCGGCTGATCTAATGGTTTGTTGGCATCGTTGCCAATGTTCTTCGAAATTAGATGCTGGTGGTATGGTGTGAATCAAGAGGTCAAGCGGTACGCATTGCGCGAGGGCCTTGGCGGTCTCTTACGTTCGCAGTTTTTCGACATTAAATTTTTTCACAATATTTCTGGTTTGTTATGCCAGGGTGGATATCCGCATCCTTACATTGGCTGCAACAAGGTAGTGGGCCGAGTCGATGTTAGCCCCCGGTATGTTTGGACATCCAAAATACTGGATGCGTGTCTCTTGTCTTTAGCATCAATTGTGATCAATTTGGTTAACTGTTCGTTGATCTGGAGACCTTAGGGATATCGAGGTGAGGAAACTGTGTACACTACTGTGCAGGCTATAGCGGCATTTCGTTCCGTAGCGAACATCGTTCTTTGGAAGTCGCTCATAGGTTTTGTCAAAGAGCTCGTAGAAGCAATCCGAATTTGGCCTTGATGCGGATTATTACAATGCGTTCGCTAATGTCTTGTACGTCTGTTTCTGCTAACTATAACACGGTCCATAGTAGATGTCGCAGTTTTGCTGTGTGGCACGTTGAGTCCTGTTGAAACCACATGTTGTTGGTGTCTACATCATCTAACTCAGCCCAAAAGAAATTTGTAATCATCGACCTCTAGCGCTAGTCGTATACGGTGATGACCTGGTTAACGTCGTTCTCATAGAAATACGGACCGATGAGGCCGCTACCTCAAAATCCAGCATTAATAGTGACTTTTTCGGGAAGCATTGGACGCTCTTGGACTTTATGTGGATTGATATAGTCCCAAATTGGACAATTTTATTTATTGACGTACCCATTCATCCAGTATTGCTCCTCATCGCTGAAGATGATTTTTCGTTGAAAATTAGGGTCAGTTTCCAGCTTCTCCACATCTCATCAACGATTATACTTCTTTGTCTATGGGCGTTTACCTTCAGCTCTTGGATCAGTTGGATTTTGTAAGGGTACAAGCTCAAGTCATAACGCAAAATTCGCCATGTTGTGGTCTGCAGAAAGCCGAGTTCTTGTGAGCAACGCGAAGTAGACTGCCTCGGATTATTTTGCACAAACAACCAGCGGCAATGTTTTCTGCAGATCTTGCGTTTCGTCGTCGACAATATTGAGAGGTTCATTCTGCCTTACAGTGGGAGATTGATTGAATTCGCCGTTTAATATTTTGTAAGTGTTAAGCCCATAACTTCAGCCTCGGATTCTTCTGCACACTCTTAGAAAAGGCAAGTACGGGCGTTGGCATATCGTTAACTGGACTCAAACTTGTTTCAAATTTATATCGGTAGGACGAAATGTGCGAAACGCGCGGAACGGTGCACGAAAAGAACACCCATTTTAATAAAACAAGTTCACGATAATTTGGCAAAATAGCCTGAATAGATGATAGCCAATTTGACAGATGAAACAACAACAATTTATAGCAAGTATTATAAATTGTCAAAGTTTGGAAGTCCCTATTGTAGGACCCTAGAGTAAAGTGAAACCACATTAAGTAATGCTCTGGATAAAAGAATCTTCGAATCCCAGCCTTTACAGTCGAGATGACAAGGAAAACCGAACCTCTGATTAAGGGTGAAGTGATCGTGGACTGCAGAGAGATTGATATTAGTAACTGCAAGCACTTTGTCGAGAATTAAAGAGGATGGAAGCCTGCTTTGTCTTTTCCTTAATATATCTGAAAAAGGAAAAACGTTTGGGGTGGTCGTTACACTCAACGAAATAATTGAAACATGGATATATGGTGTAATACTTTCAAAAATACACTTCTACGAAATAATCTCATGTTTCCAGTCATGCCTATTCCAGTTTCTCAATTCACCTGAGATTCAACAGCCAATATATACTACTAAGTCATTCATGACACCAAACACGGCATCCAACCTTATGAATTTTAATTTCACTAATTTATGCACTAAATTCGAGAAAAGCAAACTTAAGACCCGCCAACAAATCACTTCCTCCAGATAAATTACAAAATTCCACACAAAATCCACAAGATCCTATTTCAACCCTCACAGTGTCCTACCAAAGTGCTCGGATCGCTTTGTAATGCCGCCTCGCATTTTTTTCTTTTGCCTAAAGTCATTGCGATAGATAAACAAAGTCAAAGAATCTTAATTATCGTCCAACAAAAAAAAAAACAACTCGCTGTGAAAAAAATCCTAACGATATCTTACTTTGCCTCCTAACATCCAGTGAGTCCTTTTACATTCCATACTTAACGAATTAAGGCAAAGTACCCTTAAATTACCGACCCCCACCCACACCTCGATAGGACAAATTTTCCAAAAACCGTATCCCAAGCATAGCCAAGCAATCTTAAAAGTAAACACCAAGGTATTTCTCTCGAGGCTTTCCAAATCGCCGGCCTCCACCTCATCCGATGATTAAAGACTTAAATCCATGTATTTGCGCCATAGAGCGGCACTAAGAGGATTCGTGACGGTTTGGCGTGTTAGTAAAATGACACGGTGCGCACCGTCTCCTGGATATAACGGATTTGTTAATTATTTGAGGAAATTATTATGCACAGAGCTATCTGCTATCTGCGGCGCATAATTTTAAGAAAATTTTCTCTGAATAAATATCAGCGACGCTGTGACAGTTAATGGTTGCGTATACGCCACAGTATCGCGCGCTGATAATCCTCAAAATGGCGCATCTAATGTGACACAATTAAATCTTACTTATTGTCTTTGCATTAATCAAATTACCTAACGGTAGACTGCATAATTTTCAATAACTGCCAGGTGTTGAATGACAGGATTATATGATGTTGTTGTCGTCGGCACATTGCCATTAAAATGAGCTAAAGCTTGCAATTTATATTTAAATATACTCCCGAGACCTTCAACCTTTCCGCAAATAGGTACCAGTATCACTGTATCCTGTATAAATATGCTTTGTCTCCTTTATGGCTCCTGCAACACAAAAAAAAAGTAAATATGCTGTGATATATTTTATTTCAATAAAAAAAAAACTTAAATCTTTCAACATTGCAGAACGTGCCTCAGATGGAAGGATATTTGCTCGCAGGACGATTTCGATTTTATGTGAATAAATTTCTCAATGAAAGCGACCCCCAAAGGGAACTCATTGTTTAACTCATAAATTTCAAGAGCAGACGTGACTCGAAAATTAATAATGCACAATGTATCCATCTACAGCTGATTCAAGGTTTATATTTACTTTTGAGGGAGTGTGTGTGTGTGTGGCGAGGGTGTAAGAATAGCTTTGAGATATATCTTTGGCCCCCCGATTGATGGTTCTGTAATTTATGTTTTGCGTAAGCAGTGGGAAAGTCGCATGACATTTCGATATTTATTTACTGAAGATATGAGGTAAGCGTAGGCGTGGATGCCAGGTGGAATTTCATTGTCATTCAGACCGGGACAGATACTGTCAAAAGGTGTAAATTCTCATATTGACTAATGGATTGTGTTTGTTGATTTGCAAGCTTTCTGTCAGCGAAAGACTGTCACGTGTGAAATCGAAATGTTACTTTCCTAATGTAGCTGATAATACTTTCAGCCGAAGATTTCCTCAGTTCTTCGGGAATTAAAAATTCCCTGAAGAAAGATTCCCTTCTCATACCGTAAAGGGCTGGGCATTCACATATGATATGCTCGGCTGTTTCGTCTTCTTCTAGACATAGTCTGCACTCCGGTGAGTCGACTAAACGCATTTTGTTTAGGTGATTTCGCAGACCTTGATGACCAGTTAGGTAGCCTACTAAGTTTTTGATATCGTGCCTGCGAAGATTTAGTATCTTATTGGTATCTGATTTGAAGGGCTGAATAGCTCTTTTCGCCTGTCTTAGGCCTGGGATGTTTCCCCAGTATGAAAAACATTTGTTTTGTTCCCCGTTTTTTATAACCAGACTTATGGCTGATTTGGGGATTGCACAGAAGGGTCCAATGAAGGGGGTTTTCGAACCTTTTCTGGCTATTTCATCAGCCTTTTCGTTACCTTCAATTCTCTTATGTCCGGGGACCCACCATAGTCTGGTTTTGTTCCTGGAACTGAGTGTTTGGAGGGAGTTGAAGCAGTGTAGTACTGATTTGGAGTCAATGTTGTGTGAGCTAAGGGCTTTTATAGCTGCTTGACTGTCCGTGAATATATGGATATTTGCGCCTTTAATACCTGAGTTGTGTATTAGGTTTGCGCATTCTTTTATGGCATGGAGCTCAGCTTGGAATACACCAGGGTTTTTTCCCCATAGGTATTCAGATGTTTTTATTTGATCCATGTATGCCAGCTCCTACCCCTGAGTCCATTTCAGAACCATCCGTATACCACTTTAGGCCGTTTAGGCAGTTTGGTGGGTTGTTGCTATACCACGCTTCTCTGGTTGTGATCTCCATTGAGAATCTTTTGTCGAAGCATAGTGTCTTTGGTAAGCGGTCTGTAACCGCACAGATCATGTCAAGTTCTGGAAGTTCGGATAGAAGTTCAATTAGTTTTAGATGTTCACTAATGTTTAATTCTTCCGCTTGTGTCAAACTTGCTGAGCTGCGAATAGCCACTTTTTTTATGTAAATGTGGAGAGGTGTTAGTCCTATTATGGCTTCCATAGCCGCCGTGGGACAGGTACGCATAGCTCCGGTAATGCCCAGACAGGCAAGCCGTTGTACCTTGTTTAATTTATTTATAGTTGTTTTTTTGGGTGACTTTGTTCCAACATACTATTGAAGCGTATGTTAGAATGGGCCTGACCATGATCGTGTAGATCCAGTGTGTGGTCTTTGGAGAGATTCCCCAGGTTTTACCATACATGCTTCGGCAAGCCCAGAAAGCTTTGGTTGCTTATTGAATTTTGTTGTTAATGTGGCAGTTCCAGCTTAGTTTTTTGTCGAGGATCACTCCAAGATATTTTACTTCGTTGGAATACTCAATGTATGTATCATTAATTGAAATTTGGGTAAAATTTAATTGCCTCCTTTTTGTAAAAGGGACGATGATAGCCTTGCTGGGGTTTATAGAGAGACTTTCTTTATTACACCAGTCTATGACTATCTTAAGGGCGTTTTGCAAACGTGTTGTAACTTCGTTTGGGTCTTTGCCCTTTATTATGATGACAAGGTCATCGGCGTATCCAATTATATTGAAACCTGCATTACTTAGGTCTTGAAGTAGGTTATCGATAACCAGAGACCATAGTAGGGGTGAGAGTACTCCTCCCTGAGGGCAGCCTTTAACGGCTGTTACTGATACTGAGGTCAGTGCTGATGAAGCAGTTATTTTCCGAATTTCAAGCATCGCTTTGATCCATTTGATGGTGGGATGATCTATTCTTCTATAAGTCAAAGCATTTGATATGGAGTCATATCCAGTGTTGTCAAAAGCACCCTCTATGTCTAGGAAGGCACATAAAGCTACTTCTTTGTTTTCGTATGCACTTTTTATTTGTGATGTTAAACTTAGAAGTGCTCCTTCCTTGGATTTACCTTTTTGGTAGGCGAATTGACATGGGTGAAGAGGAGTGCTTTCATTTAAGCACTCTCTAGTGTGTACGTCAAGTATTCTTTCCATTGTTTTCAGGAAAAACGATGTTAAGCTTACTGGACGGTACGATTTAGGTAGTTCTATTGGTTTACCTGGTTTGGGGATAAATACCACGTTTATCTCCCTCCAGGTTTGTGGTATGTAGCCCCAATTGAAACTAAACCTAAATAAGGCGACCATAGTATAAGAGCAGGAAAGATTCCGTCTGTCCCTGATGCCTTGTATGGTTTAAATGAGTTGATCGCCCATTTGACCTTATCCGGATTGAAAAGTTTGCCGGATAAACTATTAATCCTTTTCAGGTTTCTAGGGGGTGAGTCATCTATCATGTGCTCATGAAACTCACTTGGGATAGTGGAGCCGGGAAAGTGTACCTGAAGAAGTGTGGTCAACGTTTCTTCCCGGTCGCATATGATTTTACCGTCAGATTTGACTAGTAATCCCATGCAGTTTGTTTTCTCTTTCGAGAGTGCCCTCTGGAGACGCGCCACCGCCGGGAGCTCTTCGAGGTCCTCACAGTATTTGCGCCAGGACGCTCTTTTTGATTTACGCAACTCTATGTTGTATTGGGTAAGTAGAGATTTATATTGGTCCCACTTACGGGTGCGTTCGGCTTTATTGAAAAGTTTTCTTACTCTTTTACGGAGATTTCCTAGGTTATCGTTCCACCATGGTGTGCACCTCTTTGCCACAGTGCGTTTAACCTTACAGCTATTTGTAAAAGCTGGGATGATAATGCCATTTAGTTGACATTGTGCTGACGATTGTATGTATATGTATATATTTTGTTTTTGTACTCACTTATTTATCAATGCAATTCGACGATCTTGATGCGTTGAAGTTTGTGCACAAAATTCTCGCTGGTTGATCGATAGGATGATTAGGAATATTTAATTTAAACACTTTTGTATGGCTTTCTGATAAAAATACAAATATTTAGATTTATACATAGGTGTTAGGCTGTGGTAAAAGTTATTTTGACCAACGTCCTTTTTAAAATGTATGCTGCAATGGCGGTATCCATAGCGGATGCCGTTGTTTATAGCAAGTGTGCGAATGTTTATTGGTTTGGGGATAAAATATCAGATGGGATATTTTTTTTTTTGAATTTTGCGTTGAGTTTGCCGCGGATTTTCGAGTCCATCTGGTGCGATGGATTTTGTTCAGAAAAATACAAATAACGTACTACAAAATCTAGAAAAGATTTATTTAAATTTTTAAACCAAAATTGTGTTCTTCTGAATAAAACTAATTGTGCTAGATGGATCTGAAGGTTAAGCCGCGGCGGGCCATGCGAATGAGGGAGACCTTTGGGGTTAGTTGGAGTGAGCGAGTAAACTATTCGGATGGTTTATGGTCATACGATTCAGTTTGACGTTTGCTCGCCATTCATTTTTTAGGCGTGAAGTCAATTGGACGGGGGTTGTGTGCTATCCGAAGCGCAGTTAAACCTTTAAATAGTTGAATTCGGTAGTGCAAAAACAATAAAAACGTAAAGAACACAAGCGCAGGTGAACGTTCGCATATTTATCGAACCACCTTTGCAAAATTGGCTTTTTATATCCAATTAAACTGCGACCCACCCCGTCCGATTGATACAGAGAAGTAAACTCTTTGAAACAAACGTATAAACGCCGCTCAAAGCCAGCAACTTGAATCCGGCCTCGTGTTCCCAGAACCCGTACTCCGAAACGATACACTTATTCAGTGCCTAAAACCAGCAGAGAGAAATTGTCCCCGTGTTTTCACCACGCTGGAAACAGGGACATGTGTATGTATGTATCTAAAGTTTACTAAGTGTGAGGTAATCTAAATATTCTCTGCGATCCCTAGGACCGATAAAACCACATAGAATTTTTGCCATTTGTGGGATCCTTGGCCGGACAAGTGAAGGGTAACGCGTGGGGGAAACAAGATCGTTCCAAGGAATATCTCGCAGTGTTTGGTGCAACAAGAGCAAAATTATTAGTCGGCTACATATAGATACTTGTTGCCCAGTGTAAAAGTGCTGTGCGACAAAAAATTCCCCACCTGCTCTTCACCAAGGCAACATCATTCTTTTATAGCGCTAAAATAGGAAAAGTTTGCACCCACGATCAGCGCCAACGTTTGCCACGAAGCACACACCACAGCTTAAGCCAAAACCAGGGAGGCTTAATCGACCCAATACCCCAACCAACAACGAGCGTTTTCATCTATGAGCTATAGAGGGCGTTGTAATTTAAACAAAAGATAAGTAGTGATCAATTTTGAATTTTTGATTTGTAAACCGTTTCGTTTGAAATGTACCTCATTCTTTTATAGAATAGTTTCCTCGCCAAAAGATACTCAATATATTTAAGTGGTATCACAACCAAGGACGGAACGCAGTGCACTTCGGTCCCCAGCCTTGTGGAACGGGTAAAGTAACCCTTATAAGGGGGTAAGTTATTACTATTTTCTTTTATATGTTGTACATTTCCCAAATGAAAAGGTGATTTAATAGTAGAAGATTGACCTTGAGATTTAAAATTATTTTTTTTGTTACTAAATGAAAGCCCCTAAAACAACAACAGAAAGATGAAAACAGAAAACCTTATCTAAGTTGAAATAATAAAAAAAAAACTGAAAAAAAAAGAATTGAAAAGAATTGATAGTAATTAGTGACCGCGGGTAAATCGACTTTTAAATTCATTTGTCGTTGTTATGGTATAATAAACAAACACAAAAAAAAAAAACTTAGGGGCCATTGCTAACCGAGCGCAGCAATGGCCATGGTCGCTAAATTAATTTTTAGTTAGGGGTGGGTCAGCTCTTGGAGAGAATCTCCACCTTAATCTCTCCACCTGGTTTTTCACTATGGGGGGGAAAACATGAGCGAATCTAGCGAAACTCGGGCCTCGCATTTTTTTTTTGTTTTGGTGGTTTGGTTACGGATGCTGTAGTGGCAGACCTTTACTACAGTATCTTATACAGGCATGTAAAATATTAATGTAACCCCTGTCCAGGTCTTGTGGCAAGATCCCATACCCGCCGCTGAGCTAGCGAGAGGATGATCATGCCTGGGCCGCAAGATGGCTGGACACCCCTCCTTCTGGTCTGCCCGGACTGGCCTAAGGGTCCTGTGACCTTGGGTCATAAGGGTAGATAGCGTTAGTAGGAGGGATCAACCCCAACGCCTGAATAAGGGAAGTTCTGTTCTTGTAATCTAGGAGCGAGGCCTCAGCCAGCACGGGTGATAGTGCCGGAAGAGGGCTGGTTTCATTCCAAGGAGGACAACGGGTCATCCTTAACATTTTGCTTCCTGAGGGCGTTCGGGGTACGTTACAAGGCTAATTTTAGGTTAAATAGTAAGTTAGGTAGAGGCAATTCTAATACATACATAAAATTTTTATGTTTAAATTTAAGCAATGAATGATGATCTTTAGGATTATTAAATTCACGTTTTACGTGGATTTTTATAGGTATACACATACAAATGTGTATACATACAATACAGATGTATATAATATGTATAACACTTCAAACCACTGATCACTGAATATGGTTTATGGTGAGATATGCTGATGATGCGCGCTGGATTAGCTTGGTGCGATGGTAGTTGATGGTCACTTGAAGATGGATGCTTGATCTTGAATTAAGTGTGGTGGCTGGCATGTGCTTGCAGCAATCGCCTTGATTTTCTTGACTCTGGGGCGGTGTTTTCAGCACAATTTGTTGGATTGCAAGCGCTTGCAGCAATCATTTAGGTTTTTTTTAATCTGGGGTGGATTTCACTCCGCAGATCGAAGATCTTGTGACGCAGAGTATACTCTTGTTGCGCGGACACTTTTTGTGTGAGTTGGTAGGGCGAGTTTTGTTCTTTTTAATGCGCCCTTAAGTGTTATAACAAGGCCCTGGCCCTCCAGGTTGGCGGTTGCGCTTTGGGTTAACTACCCATCCACGGAAAAAACTATTGTTACTAAGCAACCAATAGCCTCGGAAAGGACTGATATTATTGTTGACGACCATGCTAAACGAAAAATGGACAACGACGTTCGTATCTGCACCTGGAATGTGAGAACATTAAACAGGAGAGGTGCAGGAGAACAACTAGCGGAAGCCCTAAACTGCTATAAAGCAGACATTACTGCCATCCAGGAAATACGATGGGATAGGCCGGGCAAAAAGAGGATGAAAAACTGTGACATCTACTATGGACCGTGTTATAGTGAGCAGAAACAGCGACTATTTGGATGCGGATTTGTTATAAGTGCCAGAGTTAGGCAAGAAGTCTTAGGTTTCCAAAACATTAGCGAAAGCATTGTTACAGTCCCCATCAAGGCAAAATTCGCCAACATAAGCATTATATGCGCTCACGCCCCGACGGAGGAAAAGGATGATATAACTAAGGATTGCTTCTACGAGCTCCTCGACAAAACCTATGAGCGACTACCAAAGTACGATGTTAAAATCGTGCTGGGAGATTTTAACGCAAAGGTAGGAAGAGAAGACATCTTTAGCAGTACTGTCGGAAAATATAGCCTACACGACAACACGTTTGGTAACGGACTTATGCTAATTGACTTCGCTACGGAACGAAATGCCACTATAGCCAGCACACGGTTTCCTCACCTCGATACCCATACGATGACATGGCGGTCTCCAGATCAACGAACAGTCGACCAAATTGATCACATTGCGATAGACAAGAGGCACGCATCCAGTATTTTGGATGTCCAAACATTCCGTGGAGCTAACATCGACTCTGACCACTACCTTGTTGCAGCGGATATCCATGAAGCCGCAGCAAACCAGAAATACTGTGAACAAATTTAATGTCGAAAGACTGCAATCGCCAAAGACCGCCAAGGCCTTCGCGCAGCGCGTATTCCTTAACCTCTCGACTCACAACACACCACCAGCATCTTATGTCGAAGAACAATGGCAACGATGCCAACAAAGCATTAGATCAGTCGCAACTGATGTGCTAGGTTTCTCGCGGCCAGCAGCAAGAAACCCCTGGTTTGATGAGGAATGCCGACAGATACTCGCAGCCAAGCATGAGGCCTACAAGGCTAAGCTGCAGGTGAAGACGAGAACTGCCATTGCACTCTATAGGCAGAGAAGAAGGGAAGAACATCGGCTTTTCAAAAAGAAGAATAAAGAGCAAGAAAAGCGCGCGATCGAGGATATAGAGAGGTGCCACTCCAGGAACGATGTTCGCAAGTTTTACCAAAATGTAAAACGTCAAAGCCAAGGCTACAAGGCTCGAACAGAATCCTGTCGATATAAACAAGGAAATATCGTAGTTGAGAAACAGTCGATGCTGAGGATATGGAAGAACCACTTCTGCAGACTGTAAAACGGCGATGACGAACAACATTCCGCTGTCAGGCCATCATTCAATATTGGCAACGACAGCGAAAACTGCCAACCACCCGACCTAAGTGAAGTGAGGATAGCAATATCTAAGACTTGGTAAGCAACATCCACCAACTCATAAGCCAAATCTGGTCGGTTGAAAGCATGCCTGAAGAATGGAACCTCAGCATCGTTTGCCCGATCCACAAAAAAGTACACTCTCTGAACTGCGCCAACTACAGAGGCATACGTCTACTCCACATCGCTTACAAGATCCTATCTGCCGTAATATGTGAACGCTTGAAACCGTTTACCAACAACCTGATCGGCCCTTATCAGTGTGGTTTTAGGCCAGGAAAGTCCACAACCGATCAAATTTTCACACTTCGGCAGATCCTGGAAAAAAACCCAAGAAGTCCAAATCGATACCCACCACCTATTCATCGATTTCAAAGCCGCATATGACAGCATTTATAGAGACGAACTGTACAGAGCCATGTCTAGTTTTGGTATACCGCCCAAACTCGTCCGTTTGTGTAGGATGACGATGGAGAATTCTCGCTGCACCATCAGGGTCTGAAACGACCTCACCGACACGTACGATACCAAAAAAGAATTTAGGCAAGGCGATGCGTCAGGTGACTTTTTCAATTTGATTCTTGAGAAGACTGTGCAAAACTACCGAACCAACACCAGAGGCACAATTTTTCAAAAATCGGTGCAACTACTAGCATACGCCGACGATATTGACATCATTGGTAGGACTCAACGTGATGTCGTAGCCACCTTTGCTAGTATAGAGAAGGAAGCGGCAAAAATGGGTTTAGCAGTAAATGAGGGCAAGACTAAGTATATGCTGTCAACACGAAAGGACACACAACATAGACGAATTGGACAGAATGTCACCATTGACAGATATAACTTTGAGGTAGTACGGGACTTTGTCTACCTCGGCACCGCTATTAACTCTGACAACAACATCTCGTCAGAAATCAAACGAAGAATTACTCTTGCCAATCGCTGTTTCTTCGGGCTAAGAAGGAAATTTAGTAGTCAAGCCCTCACTAGAATTACTAAGGAGATCGTATATAAGACCCCGATTATCTCGGTCCTGCTCTACGGTGGTGAAGCATGGACCGTATCAAAAGCGAATGAAGAAATCCTTGGTCGTTGTGAGAGCAAAATTCTTAATAAAAATTTTAGGTCCCATTTGCGTTGACGGGTTATAGTGACGAAGATTCAACCAAGAACTATACGAGCTGTACAGCGACATACCCCTGGTCAAAAAACTCCGCATTGGTCGTTTAAGATAGCAATGACATGTAGAACGAATGGACACCAATACGTTTTCATGCCTTTGGCACTTTAGTCCTGCAAGAAAGCCATAGGCATGAAATGAGGAATGAAACTTCGTATCACTCATTGGCTCTATCAGCCCTATCGAGGTATCCGTCAGAGCGGAAAATTCTCCGATTTTGTACGATTCGGAGGGTTTTTATTCGTATCCTTCCGAAGAGCTGTTCGGAATATCCCTCCGACATTTTGTAACGCATCCCGGCGAAATGCGTTGAAATGCGTTAAGAGTAATTTTTGACAGCTAATTGGAATTCTTTTTCCGATTTCCTCCGACACAAATTTGAACCTCCGACGAAGCATGCGTTGCGAGAAATTATCCGCTCTGACGGATACCTCGATAGAGCTGGATATCTCGGTTATAAAGACCGATACTCCTCCATGGAGTAGTAGTATGGTGGACAGCGCTAGAGATAGCTAGAAACTGCAAAAAACTTGTGAAGGTACAAAGAACTGCGTGTCTGTGTTTCGGTGGTGCACTCCGTATAACACCCTCAGCAGCACTAGACATTCTGTTTCACCTACTAGGCCCTGTTTGGCCTGGAAATGTTAGATATTTCTTCTTTTTTATATTTGGTATCAAACCTGTCCCCTTGTTGTCTTTTATGTTTGCACTTTCATAAAACATAACTGAAATATCCATCCAAATATTTAAGTAAATTAAGATGTAAAATGTCCCTATTCCGGTAGAGTCCCTTTCACATTAGTCGCAGTCATTGAACCTTATTGCTACCGTATTAAGGCCGAAAATAAATTTATCTCTATAAAGAGACGTCAAAGCATTCGCTTGGAATTAACGTAATCGCCTTCCAAAGGTTAATGACTCTGAATATGGTGATTAGAAGAAGCCATACGCAATTCATTGACCCAATGCGATAATTCCGATTTTCGAAATTAAAAGAAAACAAAATTTAATCGAATACAAAACAAATTGTAAAACCGAAAACAAGGACGAATGGAACGAAATGCTACCAATATCCACACATACAATTAAATTACAAATGTCACCCAGTCGGGAAAATTACTCATTTCCCATCACCACCTACGAGCTTTTCCTTCATGTCCTTGCTTTTGATTTAAAATTCAATGATTACCGTTGTCGAACATCGATGAAGGTCTAATTGAAATAACCACAGGAATGTGTCTGTATAACCATTAAGTTCATTACTGAAAATAAGCCCTAACAGTAAAACTATTTCCACTGAAATAAATAAAATTAAAATAGCCGTGAACAGATAATTAAAGTGATGTCCTGAATTGTTGCCACAGGATAGCAGATGCCAGCCATGTGTACTTAGGACTAATTAAAATAATTGCTGCAGGTCTTTGAAAATGGTTTGGTAACATTTTGAATATTCTAATCCATTCTGGAGTATACGTATCCATGAATGTAATTTACGCAGTTGATGTGCCAATTGGAGCAGAGATAGAGGGTACAGACTGTGGCTTAGTTTTATGAATTTATTCTCAATTTGTTGCCAACAAAAGGGTTTCTTGGTCCATGAATAGCTTTTGGGGCTTCATTAGTGCAATATGAATTGCGTTTTGAAATATTTTAGTATGCGTACGTCATGAATGTAAGGGGATTCACAACCTAACTTGATATTATTT
This sequence comes from Rhingia campestris, assembly GCA_932526625.1. Classification (NCBI taxonomy): domain Eukaryota; kingdom Metazoa; phylum Arthropoda; class Insecta; order Diptera; family Syrphidae; genus Rhingia; species Rhingia campestris. The sequence continues at coordinate 166,893,020 of OW052183.1, forward strand.
GTTGCGAATAGTTTTCGAATTCTTGTGAAATATTTTTGAAATAAATAACATTCCAGATACAAATCTAGGATGTGCAATCGTTTATGTTGGTATGTGAATATTGCATTTTAATTTAAATTTGGTCCTTCATAATTTATTTGGATGGTTGGGTGTTGTAGAACGAGGGTAGACTCTGATTTGCTTTAACTTTGCAATGCCCAGTGGTTGTAACTCTGACTATAGACATCAAATGTGCTTATTTATACCTCCAAGTGGTCACCATCGGGTACTGGTCTCATCCAACCGGATTTGACTTGCTAAACGATAAGTGCGAGTGTTGATAACAAGACGTAAAACAGCAACACTATAATCACCCTGGTCAGAATGGCACTGAATTAATACCCGGTCTGCCGTCCCTGATGAGCTACGTCGACATATTCGGACAACAGGTTATCTAGGAATCTAAAGGCTAAATCAGGCCCCTTGAACAGAGATGGTGGCTGTCAACGGCACTGATGGCCCCGTGTCCTAGGGGTATCTAATGAACTGGAACTGGCCCTCCAAGTTGGGGGTTGTGCTTTGGGTCAACTACGCACGCATGGAAAAAATCATTGTTACGGAGCAACGAATAGCCTCGGAAATGACTGATATTATTGTTGACGACCCTGGTTAATGAGAAAAGGACAACGACGTTTGTATTTGCACTTGCAATGTGAACAGGAGAGGTGCAGGCAAACAATTAGCGGAAGCCCAAAACTGCTACAAAGCAGACATTACTGCCATCCAGGAAAAAAGATGGGATGGGACGGGCAAAAAGAGGATGAAAAACTGTGACATCTACTATGGACCGTTTTAGTGAGCAGAAACAGCGACTATTCGGATGTGGATTCATTATAAGTGCCAGACTTAGGCAAGAAGTATTATATTTCCAAGACATTAGCAAACGCAATTTAACAATCCGCATCAAGGCCAAATTCGCCAACATAAGCCTTATATGCGCTCATGCTCCGACGGAGAAAAAAGAATATAGGATTGCTTTGACGAGCTCCTGGACAAAACCTATGAGCATCTACCATAATACGATGTTATAATAGTTCTGGGAGATTTTAACGCAAAGGTAGGAAGAGAAGACATCTTTAGCAGTACTGTCGGAAAATATAGCCTACACGACAACACGTCTGGTAACGGACTTAGGTTAATTGACTTCGCTACGGAACGAAATGCCACTGTAGCCAGCACACGGTTTCCTCACCTAGATATCCATAAGGGGACATGGCGGTCTCCAGATCAACGAACGGTCAACCAAATTGATCACATTGCAATAGGCAAGAGGCACGCATCCAGTATTTTGGATGTCTGAACATTCCGAGGGGCTAACATCGACTCGGACCACTACCCTGTTGTAGCCAAGGTAAGGATGCGGATATCCACCACTCCACAACAAACCAGAAATAATTTGAAAAAAAAAATTGATGTTGAAAAACTGCAATCGCAAGGGACCGCCAAGGCCTTCGCGCAATGCGTATCCCTTAACCTCTCGACTCACACCATACCACCAGCATCTAATGTCGAACAACAATGGCAACGATGCCAACAAGCCATTAGATCAGCCGCAACTGATGTGCTAGGTTTCTTGCGGCCACCAACAAGAAACCCCTGGTTTGATGAGGAATGCCGACAGATGCTCACACCCAATTACGAGGCCTTCAATGCTAAGCTACAGGTGAAGGCGAGCTCTATAGACAGAGAAGATAGGAAGAACACCGGCATTTCAGAAAGAAGAAAAAAGAGCAAAAAAGCGAGTGATCGAGTTTTAAAAAAGTGTAAAACGTCAAAGCCAAGGATAAAAGGCTCGAACAGAATCCTCTCGAGATTAAGAATGAAATATCGTACTAGAGACACAGTCGATGCTGAAGATATGGAAGAACCACTTCTGCAGACTATTAATCGGCGTTGAAGAACAACATTCATCTGTCAGTCAGTACGAATCTTTTAATATTGGCAACGACAGTGAAAACTGCCAACCACCCGACCTAAGTGAAGTATGGATAGGAATATCTAAACTCAAGCTTAATAAGTCCGCCGGAAATGACGGTCTTCCCGCTGAGCTTTATAAAGCTGGCGGAGATGACTTGGTAAGTAACATCCACCAACTCATAAGCCAAATCTGGTCAGATAAAAGTATGCCTGAAGAATGTGCAAAACTCCCGAGCCAACACCAGAGGCACAATATTCTGTCCTATATGCTGTCAACACGAAAGGACACACAACATCGACGAATTGGACAGAGCGTCACCATTGACAGATATAACGTTGAGGTAGTATGGGACTTTGTCTACCTCGGCTCCACTATTAACTCTGACAACAATATCTCGTCAGCACTCTACGGCGCTGAAACATGGACCGTATTAAAAGCGGATGAAGAATTTTTTTTCGAAAAATCTTCGGTTCCGTTTGCGTTGGAGGCGAAGATTCAATCACGAACTATACGAGCTGTACAGCGACATACTCCTAGTCAAAAAAAAACTCCGCATTGAACGTTCAGGATGGCTAGAACATGTAGAACGAATGGACACTAATACTCCGGCTCGCAGAGTCTTCGATTCCCAGCCAGACGTCGGACGCAGTAGAGGAAGACCTCGCCTTAAGTGGCGCGCACAAGTAGAAACCGACCTCAACAAACTTGGAGTTCGAAACTGGAGGCGTACTAAGGAACGGGCTAATTGGAGAGGCATGTTAGTTGAGGCCCAGGTTCATCCCGGACTGTAGCGCCACTTAAGTATGTAAGTATAATTTATTTGAAACATAACATCAATGAAGTTACCTTGTTGCTCCGTTGTCATCCCGTTAGGCCATATAGCGATGGTTTCGTCATGAATGTATGCCTTGAGCTCGTTAATGGTCTGAGGCTTGCTGACGTATACTTTCCGGAGGGAGATTTGGGTGGCCATTCAATATCACCATTTTCTGACAGCACAAGTATTGGTAATTTTCTTTGAAGAAATTGAATTGATTGATATGCATGGCTCACCAGTTGAAACCAGTAACCAAACAGACATTTTGCACAATATATTTGTGGACAGACATAATGAGCCAACGTCCACCGACATCGATTCCCATCGACAGTTTCGCCTTATCTGAAGTAAAATGGCCAAATGATGGTTTTGACGCAAACGACAAGCGACTTAAACAGTCATGGAGATGTTTGGAGAGGAATTATTGTTTTATTTGTTTTAATTTTAGTTTATATTATATTTGTTTTTTTTTTGTAAATTAACGTCAATAATATGTATATTGTTAAAAACATTTCTTTTCTGTAGCTCATCTCAATCAAATATTAAAGCTTCACTAGTTATAAGATTATTTAAGTCTTAACGTGTAAGCACCTAATTGAAATAAAATAAAAAAAAATAAAAATAAATAAATTCGCAATACCCCTTCCAATATTCCATCTAAGCATTAGTCTCCCTTTTTGCTGGGAAAAATTCGTCAAATATATCCAATTGTAACATGATTACATGTTACATAACATCCGCAAGGACGCCGATAACAAAGTGAAATCTATTAATATTTATGTCGTCCAAAAGTTATAACAAATATCTGCAAACTAGTGGACATAAATAAGCAAGCTTGTTACACAGTTTTATTGCTTCCAAACTAGTGTCCTAAATTAATCAAGAACAACTCATAAAACTCAATGTGTCAGTGTGTGTGTATGTGTAAGTTTAATTTGTACCATCATAACAACTTCCCTAAATAGCGTTCCATTCATAAAGTTTCCCCATTAAATCCATAGACTGCCATTGATCATCTGAAAAAGAAAAAACAAGAAATAGTCATCATCCTTTCATGTCCTCGTCCCGATACTAACGCTTTGCCACATTCTCGCAGGGAGAAAAGTTCAACATCTTATCAGTCTCCATCCTTCGGTTATCTGTGCCCGAATATGTACCACGATTGTTAAGTTATTTCCAATTAATTTCCAACTACCCTCAGGGCGCTATAGCATGTTCAAAGCTGGATAAAGAATTTTTCTATTCTCGAAATAGTGAGAAACGAGCCATCATCCCCAACATGACCCGCTTCAGCAATTTATTTTAAACCAAAGCTACACGAATCTTTTCACGTTCCGTGCCACATAAAGTATCCAATAACTATTAACCGTTGGGAAAGCAGCGGGAATGTAACCAATTTCCACTTTGGCGAACAATTTAACTCCGAAAATAGTTAACGGTATACGGTGGTGCGGTGGTGTATGGAAAGGGATCGTATAAAAAGGACAAAATCTTGGTGTGCTTAAGATCCAATGAAAATCCATGGGATAGTCTGTTGCGCGAGAGATTCAATGAGATACCACGCAAAATATTGCTCAGGGTGAGCTTTAAAAACTCAAGCCAATCACAGCTCGATTAGTTTCCTTGAACTTTGTTAAGGGTTTCCTTGAAGATTTTATATGGTTACTAGAGTGAAAGGGATTCACGAGGTGGTGAGTTTTTACATTCTAGCTGGACTTTACCAAGTTCTTGGAACTGAATTATCAGAACTTGGGCACAGATAGGATTAAGAGGTGTTTGTATGCAAATGTTTGTATCGACTAATTTAAATAGAATCCTTGAAGACAAGAAGAAGCTTCAAAAAATATGAATTGGACAATAGAATAGAGGTAATGGTTACTGCAACAATTTATTTTTATTTAAAACATCTTTCTCAGGTTTACCTTGAGATCCTTGCAGATTTTTGTTTACTCTGCTTTTGAATTGTTTGTTTGTGGACATAATGTGTTCTTGAGGTTCGTTACACTAATTATTTTTTATGCAACAAAACCAGATTTTATATTGTGTGTTCTCCATGACGTTGTTTCTTGGACTGCGTGTCTATATATAACTCCATACGTTGCAGGTCACTTAAACTCATAAATTCAAGCTTATTCGGTATCATTTCTATAGTGCGTACTGTATCTTCGCTCAGAAAGTCATCATCAAGCTCCATAAATCCGAGCTCCACTTCGGCAGACACCAAAGGCAAAAAGTGTGAGAGCTGAATTTTTTCGGAGCTCAGCTGAGGAAGCTCGCGTGAAGGCTGGAGATAGATCATATTATATTAAGTAGAATGTGAAGATCCCATTCCAAGCACATAAAATACTTTACGAGATCAGAAGGCAGCGTGGGACAAAGCCTTCGCCATCTTTTCGTAGACTTAGAACCAAGAAGTAGGATTTGTGTACCGGCTAAGTATTAGTAGTGTGTTTATATTTATTTGTTGTAAATAAGGTATCGCAGTAGAAAGTACAGATTTCTTCCTTTCTTTTGTAATAATAGATTCATCGAACAAATTTAAATACATCAACCATCATACCTCGGGCGGAGAACCTGCTGCTTCGACATATTCGCGCAACAGGTTATCTAGGAATCGCAAGGGTAAGTCAGGCCACTTGAACAGAGATGGTAGCAGATGAACCGAAAGGCCAACGGCAGCGCTCAATCCCATAGTACATACTGATGGTCCCGTGTACTAAGGGTATCTAATTAATTGGAACTGGCCCTCCAGGTTGGTGGTTGTGCTTTGTGTTAACTACCCACCCATGGAAAAATCCATATGCTAAGAAGCAATATCCTCGGAAAAGACTGATATTATTGTTGACGACCCTGCTAATCGAAAAAAGACAACGAAGTTCGTATCTGCACCTGAATGTGAGAACATTAAACAGGAGAGGTGCAGGTACGAGCAACTAGCGGAAGCCCTAAATTGCTAAAAAGCAGACATTACTGCCATCCAGGAAATATGAAGGGGTGGGCCAGGCAAAAAGAGGATGAAAAACTGTGACATCTACTATGGACCGTGTTATAGTGAGCAGAAACAGCGACTATTCGGATGCGGATTTGTTATAAGTTGCAGACTTAGGCAAGTAGTCTTATATTTCCAAGACATTAGCGAAATCAAGGAAAAATTCGCCAACATACGCCTTATATGCGCTCACGCCCCGACGGAGTAAAAAGATGATAGGATTGCTTTGACGAGCTCCTGGACAAAACCTATGAGCGACTACCAAAGTACGATGTTACAATCGCGCTGGAAGATTTTAACGCAAACGTAGGAAGAGAAGACATCTGTAGCAGTATTGTCGGAAAATATAGCCTACACGACAACACGCCTGGTAACGGACTTAGGCTAATTGACTTCGCTACGGAACGAAATGCAATTATATCCAGCACACGGTTTCCTCACATTGATATCCATAAGGGGACATGGCTGTCAGGCAGAGCGAACCATTTAATATTGACGAAAACTGCCAACCACCCGACCTTAGTGAAGTGAGAAAAGCAATATCTGAACTTAAGCTTAATTAGACTGCCGGAAATGACGGCCTTCCCGCTGAGCTTTATATAGCTGGCTGAGCTGACTTGGTAAGTAACATCCACCAACTCATAAGCCAAATCTGGTCGGATGAAAGTATGCCTAAAGAATGGAACCTCAGCATCAACTACAGAGCCATAAGTCTCCTCAACATCGCCTACAAGATCCAATCTGCCGTAATATATGTTCGGCCCTTATACGTGTGGTTATAGGCCAGAAAAGTCCACAACTGATCAAATTTCCACACTTCGGCAGATCCTGGAAAAAACCCAAGAAGTCAAAATCGATACCCACCACCTATTTATCGATTTCAAAGCCACATACGACAGCATTTATAGAGACGAACTATACCGAGCCATGTCAAGTTTTGGTATGCCGCCCAAACTCGTCCGTTTGTGTAGGATGACGATGGAGACTTCTCTCTGCACCATCAGGGTCGGAAACGACCTCACCGACACATTCGATACCAGAGAGGATTGTGCAAAACTCCCGAGCCAACACCAGAGGCATAATTTTCCAAAAATCGGTGCAACTACTAGCATACGCCGACGATATTGACATCATTGGTAGGACTCAACGTGATGTCATAGCCACGTTTGCTAGTATAGAGAAGGATGCGGCAAATGAGGGTAAATGGGGTAAGACTTAGTATATGCTGTCAATACAAAAGGACATACAACATTGACGAATTGCACAGAACGTCACCATTGACAGAAATAACTTTGAGGTTACGGACTTTGTCTACCTCGGCTCCGCTATCAACTCTGACAACATCATCTCGTCGGAAATCTAACGAAGAATTACTCTTGCCAACCGCTGTTTCTTCCGGCTAAGAAGGCAGTTTAGTATTAAAGCCCTCAATTGAGATACTATGGAGATCCTATCCATCCCAGTCCTGCTCTAAGGCGCTGAAGCATTGACCGTATCAAAAGCGGATGAAGAAATCCTTTGAGAGAAAAATTCTTCAAAAAATCTTCGGTCCCGTTTATGTTGACGGGCAATGGAAACGAAGATTCAACCAAAAACTATACGAGCTGTACAGCGACATACCCCTGGTCAAAAAACTCCGAATTGGACGTTTAAGATGGCTAGGAAATGTAGAACGAATGAACACCAATACTCCGGCTCGCAGAGTCTTCGATTCCCAGCCAGACGTCACGTTAGACAAAATAGAGAGAGACCTCGCCTTAAGTGGCGCGCATAAGTAGAAACCGACCTCAACCAACTTGGAGTGACCAACTGGAGGCAGTTAGCTAAGGACCGGGCTAATTTAAGAGGCATGTTGGCTGAGGTCCAGGTTCATCCCGGACTGTAGCGCCACTTAAGTAAGTAAATAAGTATATTCTTTACACAAAGCGGGATGGTCAACGCTTTAAAGACCTCCTTATGGTGCATAAAGCATTTCTTCTCCACCCAATACGAAAAAAGTATCCTTGGTGTATAGTGATCCTTACTCATTATAAGAGAAGAACTGAACTGGGGTAATTTATATCCCTCCAGTTTGCCTACCACTGCTCTCTCCCAAATTCAAAAAGAAAAACGAAAAGTACACATCCCCCATTCAGTTTCCCTAACAAGTTTAATTTACCCCCATCGCACCAATCGACGAAATAAACTTTTATCAGTTTTATATATCGAAATTGAGGGTGCTGTGCTACAAAAAAAAACGCTCAACCAAAAACGCAACAACTTTAAACGAACCCAACAGCTGCACCCAGAAACTCATTCAAAAAGGTTCAACTCGTTGGAACAATGCACCGCCATCGGGTAAATGTAATTTCAAAATGAAAATGTTGAGATCCGTTAAATACCACCCTCATTGCATAAAGCGCTTTCATTAAATTAAGTATGCTTAGCGTGCTTAAGTAGAACCTATAGACTTGCAGACTTTTCAACGTTTGCCAAACCGACAAAAGTGCAAGACCCAACCCCTTTAAAATGCAATAAATATTTCCACAGCAGAGGTATGGTAAATTCTCTAACAACGACTGGATTTGGCAAAGGATCTTCCATCCTTAATGTTGATTCAACTACATTCACATGTATACGTCTGCATTGAGACAAATACCACTGTTGCTTTCCAAGTGGCTTCGCTTCACATGGCTTGTCTCTGACTCTGCCTCTATGATTGTTCTTTTCTAGGAAATTCTCCGAAAAGGATTTCCTCAAGGGTTCTCGATAATGTTGGCCCTCACTGTTGGTGTGGTTGTTGTTCTAACATATATCTCTGTTGCAGGCTACTTGTGGATTTGATCACCCTCTGCTACACCACACAAGCCGAAACACATATCCTCCACCGAGATGAACTAGTGGCATGAAAATTGATTTGTTGACGATGAGGACAACGACGGCACCAATACGGCTACAAGGATACGGGGGTGATGTATGGATGCCGAAATCTTTAGTGGTTTCCGGAACTTCGGACGGAATTGAATTGTGTGCTTATGTTTGTCGCTTCAAAGTGAAATGGGGAACTGTCTGGATTTTGTACGCCCCATAAATCGGATTAGGTTTGAATTTTTTTTTTGATGAATATTTATATCTGGGTAGATGTATAGGGACACGTTTGGTTTCCGTTAGAATAATTTAATGTGATGTAAGTTTTATTACACATAAAGAGGTTTTCCCAATATTTGAAATGTATGCAGATACCTGTTGGAAATATGGATTTCGACAGATGGAATTTTTGGTTTCTCTTATTGGAAATAGGACTGAGTGGGTAGATGGTAGGTATGTTATGGCAACAACTTGAAAAAAAAAATCTCCTTGGCATGTTGTTGAATGATGCTTTGGAAATTGATTTATGTATCAAGGGGCAAAATGTGATATTGTTATGAAATGACAGCGCTGTACAGTATACCCTGCGATATACATGGTCATTCAATGCGGGTGTAACACCTTTGAAATCAAGTGAAACAAGGTGTGTTTGAGGTATAGCGGATCTTTTTATTTCAATGAAACCATTCAGATTTGAAAAAAAAAACATAGCATCGTTCATATTCCATCCAATGCTTTACTTCATGGGAGTCATCCAAGCTATCCAATTTTAGGTTGTTCCTGGCTTCTTCTATCGTAACACCAAAGAAAGCATATGAGAAGGCTATAGTCCGGCAATTACTACCTAAGTGGCGCTACAGTCCGGGATAAACCTGGGCCTCAACCAACATGCCTCTCCAATTAGTCCGGTCCTTAGCTAACTGCCTCCAGTTGCGCACTCCAAGTTGGTTGAGGTCGGTTTCTACTTGTGCGCGCCACTTAAGGCGAGGTCTTCCTCTACTGCGTCCGACGTCTGGCTGGGAATCGAAGACTCTGCGAGCCGGAGTATTGGTGTCCATTCGTTCAACATGTCCTAGCCATGTTAAACGTCCAATGCGGAGTTTTTTGACTGGGGGTATGTCGCTCGTATAATTCGTGGTTGAATCTTCGTCTCCATAGCCCGTCAACGCAAACGGGACCGAAGATTTTCCGAAGAATTTTTCTCTCGAATCGACCAAGGATTTCTTCATCCGCTTTTGATACGGTCCATGCTTCAGCGCCGTAGAGCAGGACTGGGATGATCAGGGTCTTATATAGGATCTCCTTAGTAGTTCGAGTGAGGGCTTTACTACTAAATTGCCTTCTTAGCCCGAAGAAACAGCGATTGGCAAGAGTAATTCTTCGTTTGATTTCTGACGAGATGTTGTTGTCAGAGTTAATAGCGGAGCCGAGGTAGACAAAGTCCGTAACCTCAAAGTTATTTCTGTCAATGGTGACGTTCTGTCCAATTCGTCGATGTTGTGAGTCCTTTCGTGATGACAGCATATACTTAGTCTTACCCTCATTTACTGCTAAATCCATTTTTGCCGCTTCCTTCTCTATACTAGCAAATGTGGCACGTTGAGTCCTACCAATGATGTCAATATCGTCGGCGTATGCTAGTAGTTGCACCGATTTTTGGAAAATTGTGCCTCTGGTGTTGGCTCGGGAGTTTTGCACAATCCTCTCAAGAATCAAATTGTAGAAGTCACAGCGCATCGCCTTGCCTTAATCCTTTTTTGGTATCGAATGTGTCGGTGAGATCGTTTCCGACCCTGATGGTGCAGCGAGAATTCTCCATCGTCATCCTACACAAACGGACGAGTTTGGGCGGTATACCAAAACTAGACATGGCTCTGTATAGTTCGTCTCTATAAATGCTGTCGTATGCGGTTTAGAAATCGATGAATATGTCGTGGGTATCGATTTGAACTTGGGTTTTTTCCAAAATCTGCCGAAGTGTGAAATTTTGATCGGTTTTGGACTTTTCTGGCCTAAAACCACACTTATAAGGGCCGATCAGGTTGTTGGTAAAGGGTTTCCTGATCTTGTAGGCGATGTTGAGGAGACTTATGCCTCTGTGGTTGGCGCAGTTCAGAGGGTCTCCTTTTTTGTGGATCGGGCAAACGAAGCTGAGGTTCAATTCTGCAGGCAAACTTTCATCTGACCAGATTTGGCTTATGAGTTGGTGGATGTTACTTACCAAGTAATCTCCGCCAACTCAGTGGGAAGGCCGCCATTTCCGGCGGCCTTATTATGCATGAGTATATATATTGCTATCCTCACTTCACTAAGGTCGGGGGGTGGTTGACAGTCGTTGTCGTTGCCGATATGAAACGGCTCGTTTTGTCTGACAGTTGAATGTTGTTCGTCATCGTCGTCTGCAGAAATGGTTCTTTCATATCCTCAGCATCGATTGTGTCTCAACTACGATATTTCCTTGTGTATCTCGACAGGATTCTGTTCGAGCCTTATATCCTTGGCTTTGACGTTTTACACTTTGGTAAGACTTGCGAACATCGTTTCTGGAGTGGCACCTCTCTATATCCTCGATCGCGCGCTTTTCTTGCACTTTTTTCTTCTTTCTGAAAAGCCGATGTTCTTCCCTTCTTGTTTGCCTATAGAGCTCAATGGCAGCTCTCGTCTTCACCTGCAGCTTAGACTTGTAGGCCTCGTTCTTGGCTGCGAGCATCTGTCGGCATTCCTCATCAAACCAGGGGTTTCTTGCTGGTGGGCGCGAGAAACCTAGCACATCAGTTGCGGCTGATCTAATGGCTTGTTGGCATCGTTGCCATTGTTCTTCGGCATTAAATGCTGGTGGTATGGTGTGAATCGAGAGGTTAGGGATACGCGTTGCGCGAAGGCCTTGGCAGTCTCTTGTCTTTCAACATCAAATATTTTCACAGTATCTAGACGAGTATGGTAACCGAGGTAGGGAGGGTTTTGAGCAATTTTCTCGTACTCGTCATAACAGCTAGACAAGAAGACTATCATGGATATTGTTGTGTATAGACAAAGAGTCAAGTCGCACACCCACCGACGAGCTAAGAGAAAATAGCATGCCAGCAATGACTCAAATGCAAACAAGGTCTACGCAACGAATGGTATGATACGAACGTCGAGGTCCGTTTTTCGTTTAGCATGGTCGTCAGCAATAACATCAGTCCCAAGGCTCTTGGTTGCTTCGTTTAAGATGCCTGAATAATTCTTGAGATTCCCAGATGACCTGTTGTCCGAATATGTTTGACCAGCTCAAATGGGTTGTTTACTTTAGCCATCCTAACTGTAGACGCCACCGTTGACTCTATCTTAGGAATTCTTCTGCTGCCGTCTTTGGAGGCTTTTTCGGTAAGGGTCCCTTCTCCCAGCTAGTTTTGGCCGATGAGTGGTATTTTATTTCCCACCTACCCTGCATATTTGTAGAGGATTCCTCTACTCTCCGCCACCAAAGGACGGGTCCGGTGGGAGACTAGCAACTCCACACGGACCGGAATTAACCTATGGCGTGGATGATTTTTGGATTCCCATTGTTCCAGAAGCGTAAATGTAATTTGTTTAGATATTCATGTTGGATTTGGACCAAAAATCGTCCACTGCATCATTAAGATTCCACAAGAACATTAGCGATTCGTTGATGCGATTGGCGGTTTGCAACAGTTGCTAGCAAATTGTCTGCAATTTATTAGGGAGCACCCTTAAGTCAGTCTTGAATGTGTACTGGTCAGTTGCAATTACCAATGGATTTCGATGAAGCGTACATGAAATATTCACCTATGGCAGCAATTTTTCGATTTTGATATATCCTGTACAAAAAAACGGCTTAGGGACCTGGGTATAGCTTTTTCTAACGAGACCTTCTATTTCATAAAAAATCCGAACGGCTTACTCGAGATAATCTTTTCTAGACTATGGTTACTACTTGGATTTCTGAGATTATCGCCAGTGAAACGAATATGAAGGTATTGTTACGCTTGGAAATAGAAATGAGACCTTCTGCACCTCACTAAACATCGCTCTACTGAGTCCATCATCCGATACATAGAACTAAAAGGCGCGTTGTATTTTTCAAAAGCACGAACCCTCACCATTGTCATTGTAGCAGATGGAAATGCTTTCATGCCAGAAGGCTTATAATGATAAAAAAAACAGCTGCAACGGTTGATAAATATTTATTCTAAAACCAATAAACTCCTTAAGCCTTAGAAGTTGGACAACTTGATTCTCCTTTTGATTTTTTTTTTACAAATCAAATAGCGAACATAAAAATAAAGTACTTCGCCACAAAAGCCCCGGTATTTACATTTCCTTTGTTAAGAGAATCAAAATTTAATATTTTTTTGATTAGACGTCCACTCAAAGGAGCATCTTAATTTCGGACATAAAGTCCATTCCCAATTGAAGAGACATCTCAAAGTTGACATCTTCTTCGCATTTCGCAATAAAATTATTTTTATTTCCACGCCGACAAAAATCACGTTTACAAGGACCGCCAACTCAATTGGGAATTTAAAAAAAATCCTTCTGTACGAAGATACTGATTGCCTTCATGAACAATTAAATTCCCTCACTTGGGCAGCTCCTCAAAAAATATCTTCCAAGGAAAATAAAGAAAAAATTCCAATTTCTCTTCTTTGTTCTCCAAATCACCAAGGCGATTTATTATCGCTCCATAAAAATCCTTTATATCTCAAAACAATATATTAGCCCCGTTCCGGTTCCACGCACTCTCTCGGCATTGGTTGCTATTACTTCCGGAATATTCGTTAACAAATTAATTACATTTCCACGACTAGGGAGATTTAAAAAGGGAATCACGACCACAAGGCAAATACGCCCAACGAGCAACCAAAGGGCCTGGACTAAAGTGATGCCTAATAATCGACACGCCTTAGCTAGGGCAATTTCAATGGAAATATCCTAGAAGACGAGAAATTTACTAATCGAATTATTATAATCCAGGCGAGGCGAGTCATGGATACAGTGTTTATCAACTCATGCTAACGACTTCGCTGGCACCCCCCACTCCCAAAGGATGGCAGATCTATTGCTGCTGCTTTTTGGCAGGATCTCGCGAATATAATTCTGTTAATCAACTCCACCGACAAGTTAACAACACCAACATTACATTAATTATGATTACATTTCACAGATTACCCGCCCTTTGAAGGGATGCCAGGCCGCAGTCCTTAGGGTTGAATTAAACAAATGGTCTCGATTAGAACGGTTGGAAGGACGACCGGAATGTTTGGCTTTCTGGATGTTTTATCGCGTTTATTGTCCCACGGGATCACTCTACGCCCTCTAATGGATGTTCATTCAAAGAATAAAGGATAACAAAGTGGCTTTTCATTTTGGGCGGTTGGCGTTGCCCAGCCTGGAAAGACAACACATGTTAATCCACCCCAGTGGTGCGGTTTAAATGTCATGGTCGTCAGGGTGAGCACACACGCACATAAGACACTCGAATCGATAGGTTATTATGACGCGGTATTAAGACAAAAGCGAGTCCTTTGGTGGGGTTCGGCTCCCGGTGCCAATTCACAGAAAACGACATCGTTTGATAGACAGCTTTTGTGGAATTGGCTAGCAGATACTTTTTTTTCGGTGGTGTCATCAAAAAAGCTATTAAAAGCAGCATCGACACGTAATGAAAGAAGAGCGTATATTGTGTCACTAAGCCCACGCCCACAAAGTTAACCTTTATTATATAGCCTGCTGTTCTGAGGTCACGATGGTTGGGTATTGTAGAACGAGGGTAGACTCTGATTGGCTTTAACTTGGCAAAGCCCAGTGGTTGTAACTCTGACTACACATCAAATGCATGTTAGAGAGCAGTATTATAAGGATCATTATTAGGCAGCACTGTGTTACAGAACTGACTGTTGAAGAGAACTGCGCTACAGAGATTTCAGTAGTGCGTAAGTATCTGTTAACAGAGACCAGTGAGATTAAAAGATCACTGTTAAGCAGCACTGTTTTGCAGAAGTAACTTCCGGAGAACACTGTGCAGATCCTTGTTGGGTGTAAGTATCTGTTTCTCATCACGATATGCGAATCTGTGAGTGCTGACGATAGGCAGATACCTTTTGGCAGCCGAGGCAAGCGGAACGCGCCACAGAATCGTTGATACAGCTAGATAATATGTATATATTTGTACCTCCAAGTGGTAACCATCGGGTACTGGTCTCATCCAACCGGATTGAAAAAGTAAAACTATAAATAGACTGGCCAGAATGACACGGAATACCCGGCCTGCTGTCCCTGGTAAACTTAGATAAACAGCTTCGACATCTTCAGGCAACTTGAACAGAAATGGTGGCGGATAAACCGAAAGGCCAACGGCAGTGCTCAATCCCGTAGTAGATACTGATGGCCTTGTGTCCTAGGGGTATCTGATGATTGGAATTGGCCCTCCAGGTTGGGGTGCTATGCTTTGGGTTAACTGCCCACCCATGGAAAAAACCATATGTTACGAAGCAACCAATAGCCTCGGAAAGGACTGATCTTATTGTTGACGACAATGCTCAATGGAAAAAGGACAACGACGTTCGTATTTGCACCTGGATTGTGCGAACATTAAACAGAAGAGGTGCAGGCGAACAATTAGCGGAAGCCCTTTACTGCTACAAAGCAGTCATTACTACCATCCAGGAAATACGATGGGATGGGCCGGGCCAAAAGAGGATGAGAAACTGTGACATCTACTATGGACAGTGTTATAGTGAGCAGAAACAGCTACTATTCGGATGCGGATTTGTTACACGACAACACATTTGGTAACGGATTTAGGCTAATTGACTTAGCTAGGGAACTAAATGCCACTATAGCCAGCACACGGTTTCCTCGCTAACGAACAGTCAACCAAATTGATCACATTGCGATAGACAAGAGGCACGCATCCAGTATTTTGGATGTCCGAACATTCCGAGGGGCCAACATCGACTCGGACCACTACCTTGTTGTAGCCAAAGTAACGATGCGGATATCCACCACGACACAAAAAAACAGAAATACTGTGAAAAAAATTAATGTCGAAAGACTGCAATCGCCAGAGACCACCAAGACCTTCGCGCAACGCGTACCCTTAACGTCTCGACTCACAACATACCATCATCATCTAATGTAGAAGAACAATGGCAACGATGCCAACAAGCTATTCGATCAGCCGCAACTGATGTGCTAGGTTTCTCGCGGCCACCAGCAAGAAACCCCTGGTATGATGAGGAATGCCGACAGATGCTCGCAACCAAGAACGAGAGCTGCCATTGAGCTCTATAGGCAAAGAAGAAGGGAAGAACATCGGCTTTTCAGAAAGAAGAAAAAAGAGCAAGAAAAGCTCGCGATCTAGGATATAGAGAGGTGCCACTCCAAGAACGATGTTCGGAAGTTTTACCAAAATGTAAAACGTCAAAGCCAAAGATACAAGGCTCGAACAGAATCCTTTCGAGATGATCAAGGGAATATCATAGTTGAGACACAGTTGATGCTGAGAATATATAAGAACCATTTCTGCAGACGGCGATGACGAACAACATTCCGCTGACGAACAACATTCCGCTGTCAGCCATTTAATATTGGCAACGGCAGCGAAAACTGCCAACCACCCGAACTAAGTGAAGTGAGGATAGCAATATCTAAACTCAAGCTTAATAAAGCCGCTGGAAATGACGGCCTTCCCGCTGAGCTTTATAAAGCTGGCGGAGATGACTTGGTAAGTAACATCTACTAACCCATAAGTGAAATCTGGTCGGATGAAAGTATGCCTGAAGAATGAAACCTCAGGATAGTTTGCCCGATCCACAAAAAAAGGAGACCCTCTGACTGCACCATCTACAGAGGCATAAGTCTCCTCAACATCGCCTACAAGATCATATCTACCGTAATATGTGAACGCCTGAAAGCGTATACCAACAACCTGATCGGCCCTTATCAGTGTGGTTTTAGGCCATGAGAGTCCACAATCTATCAAATTTTCACACTTCGGCAGATCCTGGAAAAAACCCAAAAAATCCAAATCGATTCCCACCACCTATTTATCGATTTCAAAGCCGCATATGACAGCATTTATAGAGACGAACTATACAGAGCCATGTCTAGTTTTGGTATACCGCCCAAACTCCGTTTGTGTAGAATGACGATGGAGGGTCAGAAACGACCTCACCGACACATTCGATACCAAAGAAGATTTAGGGAAGGCGATGCGCTGTCATGTGACTTCTTCAATTTGATTCTTGAGAGGATTGTGCAAAACTCCAAAGCCAACATCAGAGACACAATTTTCCAAAAATCGGTGCAACTACTAGCATACGCCGACGATATTGACATCATTGGTAGGACTCAACGAGAAGGAAACGGCAAAAAATGGGTTAAGCAGTAAATGCTGTCAACACGAAAGGACACACAACATCGACGAATTGGACAGAACGTCACCATTGACAGATATAACTGTGAGGTAGTACGGGACTTTGTCTACCTCGGCTCCGCTATTAACTCTGACAACAACATCTCGTCAGAAATCAAACGAAGAATTACTCTTGCCAATCGCTGTTTCTTCGCCCTAAGAAGGCAATTTAGTAGTAAAGCCCTCACTCGAACTACTAAGGAGATCCTATATAAGACCCTCATCATCCCAGTCCTGCTCTACGGTGCTGAAGCATGAACCGTATCAAAAGCGAATAAAGAAATCCGATCGATTCGTTTGAGAGAAAAATTCTTCGAAAAATCTTCGGTCCCGTTTGCTTTGATGGGCTATGGAGACGAAGATTCAACCACGAACTAAACGAGCTGTACAGCGACATACCTCTGGTCAAAAAAATCCGCATTGGACGTTTAAGATGGCTAGGACATGTAGAAAGAATGGACACCAATACTCCGGCTCGCAGAGTCTTCGATTCCCAGCCAGACGTCGGACGCAGTAGAGGAAGACCTCGCCTTAAGTGGCGTGCACAAGGAGAAACCGACCTCAACCAACTTGGAGTGCCCAATTGGAGGCAGTTAGCTAAGGACCGGGCTAATTGTAGAGACATGTTGGTTGAGTCCCAGGTTCATTCCGTACTGCAGCGCCAATTAATTAAGTAAGCAAGTATTCTGAGGTCATACCAAGGACTTCAAGTTTAGATAAAATATCCACTCAAACGAAAATCTAGTTCCGCTAATGAGAGTACACGGTTTCTTCACCTTGACATTCATAAGGCGGAATGGTTATGTAACTATAACCTAAGCACACGAATTCCGGGGGTACTAGGTCTGAAAAGAATATAGTCTGCATAAGCTAAGAAAAATCGTAGTAAAGCCGCCCAGAATGAGAATCTGTAGCTGATGCTTGAAGCTGAGCAAAAAGTTAAAAACAAGGCGACCCGTAAGTTCTGACACAATGCGTATCTTCGTGAATCTGTAGCTTGAAGTTGAGTAGAGGGTAACTTCATGCAAGAAATGTAGATTTCCCTCTTTTGACAGCGATGCAAGATACAAGCTACAGATATGCATTTTGAGAAGGCCTTAACTGATAACATAGATAAAGCACTTCTGCGGATAGCAACGTCTTAACGACGAACAATCTAACACTATCAAACAGAAGGAACTATTGAAGAATGGAGCCTAAGCATCGTTTGGCCAAAATGGTGACCTCCTGAATCCAAAAATTAATGCCTCAGAAAGCAGAAAGTCTGACAACGACATCTCTTTGAGATTCAAGCGAAGAACTACTCCCTCCAATCACTTTTTCGTCGTGCTAACAAGACAAGTTATGATGTCATTCAAAGATAGTCTTTGTTCTAAGGTACTTACACGGAATCTACCTAGATTTAAGTGTTGCTTGGATAGGCTTGACTTTTCCATATCAACCCATTCTAACCTAATCAAATTCAACTGATTTACGATCACTTTATCCAGTAAGTAGGAATAAAGCAAGACTTCAAAAGTCTTTCGTCAACGGAATACATGGAACGAAACAGTGCAGAATCAGCCATGCAGAAAAATAATTCAGACATTACTTTCCCCATACATAAAATATCCAGCAGAGTCTATAAAATTCATTTTTCCTACATCCCTGCTCCTGTCTAACGGTACCTCTATGCAAATTCATTTAAAACCACTTGTGCATTTTTTTTTCCAACACGTGTGACCATTTATTTCGACAAGGTACCTCTGTATCTCTTCCAACGGCGAACAAAAAAAATTGCAAAATTGTTTAACAATTTCCGGAAAAGAGAAATTCCAAATTGTGTTCCCTTAATTGAGGTCCTTAAAATATTCCGCATCGCACAGATAGTGCGAAAAAGACGAGTAAAAAAAATGCTACAAAATGTTGTACGAAACGTTGAATGCCGCACACTCTCTAAAAATATCGTAACACCATTTTGCACGTTGCCCCATCTGGTCGGGTGGACAACCATACATTCACACACCCAAGCAGGATACCTGACCAAACCCAAATCTAATGAAATCCCAGCATTTTTGTGTGTCCCCCAATGGGTTTCGAATAAAGGCAGATGACGGTGCTAGCATTAATGTGTACAATGAACAGATTTCAAATGGACCCATTTACCTGTCGTCCTTTATCCATTAACCGTTATGACAGTATACCGGATGGAGTGTGGAACAATTAAATACCAGCAGTTAAGCAGTCGTAAGATAACTATAGAACGCATGAGGGTGAGGAGTTGACGTTGACTTAGTCAATGGAATAACGAGCAATTACCGTTATAAATGTTGCAACAATCATAAACAAACCGTTGTCAACTAATTTTGAATACTTTAATCTGCACATTCAATTTGAGGGAATAAAAAAAAATTGTCATCCTGTCATGTCTCTCTGGCACGTTTATCTTTTCCAAGTATAACACCGTCTCAAGTGTAAGAATCAATATCAAGCGGATGTCCTACCTTACCCACACAGTTAGGATACCTAGGATCGAAGAAAAAAAAAACAACATGTTGCTTTATCTAAGTGAAAACATGTTAAAGTTTAGGGACGTGCCGGTGCCATGTTTAACTTTAGAAAAGTTGTAACGTTTACAAGTTGGAAAAGTCTGTTTTTTATTTTCTGGTTTCGTCACTGGGGAAATTCTTAGAACTTTACCATGTGTAACAACTGTTCGGGTACAGATTGACTTTTGATTAGATGCATTTTTTTTGTGGAATAGAAATGTGATAAAAATGATTCATAAGAGATACAGGAGAAGATATCAACAAAAAACATCAAGAAAACTTTTTTACATGAACTTGTTTTTTTATTTTTTTGAATATTCAAATTGATATGGAAATGATGATTCTTAATATTGGCTTCATAGAAAAAGGTTTTTCTTTAAACAGGTGCTACTGCAAACAATATGAGGGGCGTTAAGGCTGCCCTCGTTTACTGCCGAAACTTGGATTTGCCCTGACTAAGCTATACTCGCAAGCATAGTCTATACCGTCGGCGTATTATAATAAAGGATTTTTAACCCTGGTGTTACCTGGAGAGCTTTGAAAATTACTATCAAGACAATGAACCACCTTGCCTTAATAATTACTATCTTATGTGGCTTTGAAATCATTATATAGTTATACAGGTATGGTGGATCGGTTTTAAAATCTTTAATCCATTTATCAGAAATTCTACTTACTTATCGGGCTCCCGACCCGTGAAGAGTCTCTGCCTGAGACACTGTAGACTTCTATCCTCTACGATCCTTGGCTCGCTGCTTGCAGTTGTCTAGACTAAGCGCTCTGGCATCCACGATGGCTTGGTCTTTGAAACGGAGGTTCGGTCATCCTTGCCTTCTCGAACCTGGGCGCTGGGATTCGAAGATCCTCTTAGCTGGAGCATTATGGTCCATTCGCTCGATGTGGCCGAGCCAATGTAGTCGACGTGATTTGGCTTTTTGGACTACATCCACATTTTGGTAGAGCTCATAGAGTTCGCGGTTGTATCTTCTAAGCCGATTTCCCTCGACGACTCCGCATCCTAATAAGTGCAATCTTTTGTTGCAGCTGTAATAAATGTCGAAATTTTGTTCTCTTCATTATACCTATCCTATCCAACGTATCTCCTGGATTGCGGTTATATCTGCCATTTACCGCGTAAGGACAGATTCAAGTTTTTGAGTAGCACCAGGGGTGTAGAGTGTTCGTACATTCCAGGTGCACACTCTCATATCATAGTCCATTGATGTTCCGGGTCTTGTTGCCATATGAGGAGTTTCATTACCCGAGGCTGGTTGTGTCTTTCTCAAAAATAAAGGTTATTTTAATAGTCGGGAATCTACCCCGACGGCACAACCCCTAACCTGGAGGGCCAGGCCCTTGGTTTTGACCCTACGACAGCGGGCCGGAGATACCGATGTCAATAGCCCATTTGGGGATATGAGCGCTGACGTTGACCCGTTGAGGGCTCCTCCGCCACCAACTATTTTTCAACACCCTGGCTCAGTATTGGAAATCCCTATAGACCTGGTGTACAATAGGGATTACACTACCAGTTCGATCCAACTGGATCTGTAGACGCCACCGTTGATCCATCTAGGGAACTCCTCCGCTGCCGCCTGAGAGTGAGTGTCGCAGTGAGAGGACACTTCTCCCCCTCTCGCATTTGCTGCCGCCAACGACCTTCCACAGGGGTTTGTTACCCCATCTCAAGTCGAGGTAATAGGCACCCACCAGTCACCAGCGTGGAGGTGAGAGGCTAGAGTGAGAACGCTTGTGTTCTCATGTAATCGCATCGCTGCCCTTAAACACCGGCAAATTCTAGCAAGTGTCCCAGGATAAAGCCAAGATATGACTGAGCACAAACTTAATTTTTAAGCAATGGATATCCCATCTTACCCGAGAGGAAATTATTTCCTGTACATAGCCCTTATGGACGCCGGACTAGAACTGACGAATAACGAACATTTGCGGAGTTGAGTGCGAGCATTCGAGTAAGACAGTGACGATCTCGGACTTGCTCGGAACCCAAACGAACAAAACCAGCTGGTCGACCAAGTGCATTTTTCGACTATCAGATTAGGAACTAGCCATGCTTTGTCAGATTTGTAAAGCGAGAATTACGTGTGAGCGAAATAAATTCACCGACAAACAGAAACCTCAGAAACGACGAAATTGACCGAAATTTACTAAAAATGAATCACAAGGTCAATGTGTCGAACCATCCTTAAGGTAGCTAATGCCGACGAACAGACGAGCACAGACAGTTTACTGACAGATATGACCCGGAGATTCGGACACTGATACTGGTCAAAAATCTCAAAGAATTACAGAAAATCTGTAAATTCAAGTTATAAAAACCAGTAGCCCGAATATATTCCCACAAATAAATAAAATATTCAGACACATTCCATTTGTCCGAATTTCCCAGACGACAGAAAACAGACAGACACTGACGACTGTTGGTATAAGTCCGGAAAGTGTTGACTCGAACGATAGTTTTTTCACGATCGAAGATCCTTAGGAGAAGGCGTATACAATTGGCGCTGTTTTTGAGACCGTGTCTGGTTGGTTCCTTCATTTTTCCATCACATGTTTGGAGGGAGTTCTACCTATTTTTGGTGATATTCAGTATTTTATGTATCCACTCGTGATTTGAGGTCACATAGTTGCGGTTTGACAGCCTGGTCTGCCTGATCAATGCTGGTGGCAGATCCTTTCCTCGCTAATTCATCAGAAATTTCATTCATTTGTATGTCTCTGTATCCGGGACCCAACAGAACGTAACATTATGTTGAACGCCAAGAACCTTAAGCTTTTCGAGAAAACGCTTCACAATAATGGATTTTATTTCGACAGGAGAAATTGCCATAATTGCAGGCTGGGTGCGGGGGCCCAACTCGTATGAACCACTCTGCTTGAGCTCAATGTTGGATTTGCGATGTGCACGACACTTTCATGCCAATTGATACTACTCGGATTATTTGTCAGATCATCACGTGCGGAGAGCCAGTGAAAAATAATTGGGGTGTCGCTAGGTGTGAATCGAATATAGCCCTTCTGCGCGGCAGTTCATATCAATAACAATCGAGACACTGAGTCCGAGAAATACGATGGACCTTCCAAAAATAGGGTGGCAAACTGTGAAATCTACTGCGGCGCGGGTTATAATGAAGAGAAACAGCTACTATTAGGATGTGTATACTTGTATACTTCGTATACTTGCCAGACTGAGCCAAGAAGTCTTAGATTTTGCAGACATTAGCAAACGCATCCTAACAATCTACATCAAGGCCAAATTCGGCAAGGTAAGTCTTCTGTGCGCCAATGTTCTGAAGGAGAAAAAATAAATGACATAACGAAATATTGGTTCTACGAGCTCCTGGACAATACTTCTGAGCGAATACCGAATTACCATGTAAAAATTGTACATTGAAGCTAGGAGAGAGGATGTCCTCTTAGCAGTGTTATTGGAAAATACAGGCTACATGAAACCATGTCTAAAAACGGACTTTTGATTACTTCGTCACTGCAGCCAGCACACGTTTCCTCATCTTGATATCCATAATCAATAAACGGTCAAGCAAATTGATCACATTGCGAAAGACAAGAGGCACGCATCCAAGACTTCCGGATATTCTGAGGGACTAACGGCTAACATCGAATCGTACCACTACCTTATTGCAGACAAGCTAAGATTGTAGATATCTACCATGCAACAAAAAATGAGAAATGCTGTGAAAAATATTAATTTCGAAAGGCTGCAATTACACTAGACCGCCAAGTCCTTCGCAGAACGCGTTTTCCATAACCTAACGACTAACAGCTTACTACCAGAATCTAATGTCGAATAACTGTGGCAAAGTGTCTACAAATCATTAGATCAGAGAAGTGCCACTCCAGAAACGTTGTTCGCAAAGTGACACCAAGACCATCTGAACTGCGCCAACTACAGAGCCATAAGTCTACTCAACATCACCTGTAAGATCCTATCTGCCGTAATAAGTGATCGCCTGAAACCGTATACCAACAACCTGATCGGCCCTTATCAGTGTGGAGTTAGGCCAGTAAAGTCTAGAACCGATCAAAATTTCACACTTAGGCAGATCCTGGAAAAAACCCAAGAAGTCCAAGATACCCATCACCTATTTATCGATTTCAAAGCCGCGTCCGACAGTGTTTATAGAGACGAACTATACAGAGCCATGTCTAGTGTTGGTATACCGCCCAAACTCGTCCGTTTGTGTAGGAAGACGATGGAGAATTCTCGCTGCTCCATCAGGGTCGGAAACGACATCACCGACACATTCGATACCAAAAAAGGATTTAGGCAAGGTTATGCACTGTCATGTGTTTTCTTTAATTTGATTCTTGAGAGGATTGTGCAAAACTCCAAAGCCAACACCAGAGGCACAATTTTCCAAAAATCGGTGTAACTACTAACATACGCTGACGATATTGACATCATTGGTAGGACTCAACGTGATGTCATAGCCACGTTTGCTAGTATAGAGAAGGAAGCGGCGAAAATGGGTTAAGCAGTAAATGAGGGTAAGACTAAGTATATGCTGTCATCACGAAAGGACTCACAACATCGACGAATTGGACAGAACGTCACCATTGAAAGATATAACTTTGAGGTAGTACGGGACTTTGTCTACCTCGGCTCTGCTATTAACTCTGACAACAACATCTCGTCAGAAATTAAACGAAGAATTACTCTTGCCAACCGCTGTTTCTTCGGGTTAAGAAGGCAATTTAGTAGTAAAACCCTCACTCGAACTACTAAGGAGATCCTATATAAGACCCTGATCATCCCAGTCCTGCTCTACGGCGAAAAATCTTCGGTCCCGTTTGCGTTGACGGGCTATGGAGACGAAGATTCAACCAAGAACTATACGAGCTGTACAGCGACATGCCCCTGGTCAAAAAAACCCGGTTTTGGACGTTTAAGATGGCTAGGACATGTAGAACGAATGGACACCAATACTCCGGCTCGCAGAGTCTTCGATTCCCAGCCAGACGTCGGACGCAGTAGAGGAAGACCTCGCCTTAAGTGGCGCGCACAAGTGGAAACCGACCTCAACCAACTTGGAGTGCGCAACTGGAGGGAGTTAGCTAAGGACCGGGCTAATTGGAGAGGCATGTTGGTTGAGGCCCAGGTTCATTCCGGACTGTAGCGCCACTTAAGTAAGTAAGCAAGTTGTATGACCAGAAGCTTTGGTTTTACAATTCCATTTATTTGTTGTGGTTATTGACCCGGAATATCCTGTCAAAGATTATCCTACTAGAGGAAATGTTAAGGCACATTGGAAAAATTACTTTTAAGCTAGGAAACGAACGTTCGACCAAATTTATAGAGATTCCTTCTGAAGGAGGCTATTCATTGACAAATCGTCAACTATTAAGTAAGCGTAATAGATTACAGGCTAAGAGCTACCTCTATTGACCATGAACCGAGCCCGATACAATTACCTCAACCGACAAGCTTCTTCAACGACCCTGTCCCTCACATCAGCAAAGACAACGCCGATCGAATTAACTAGCCCACATATAGCCCGCCACAATACACGCACGTGCCTAATCAATCAGCACTAACTTTGGTTCGTTTCAATTCATTTTTATTGACTTACGGCTTTCGCATAAAGTCTCTAAAATTAATATCGCCCTCATAATGTCGCCGCTATCTTTCGCATAAAACCCGCCGCCAACAGCTTCGTTTCAAAACGAAAATAGGCCAACTCCACCCTATATCCGGTGGCCGATTTCGTACGCCATTCGACGCAATTAATATAGAGGTGGGCGCCTGTCTTTGGATTAGCACGCATAGCATTAGGCCATACATATGGCAGATTGCCATTTTATTTATAGGCCCAGCGAGCGTTTAATGATCCGTGTAGGACTTAAATTTTATGGATCAAACGATCTATTTCGATATCCTGCAGAATATCCACTCAGGTTGGATTTTGCCACGCGAACCAAGGATTACATTGCGATAGTACGTGATGATGACTAGAGATAGGAGAGACCGCCGCCGCTATGCCGCCACCACCGACCGCTACCGCGCACATCGCTGATTGCTGGCATTAAAATAAAGGAATTCATTCAACTCTACCTTAATGCTAAGCGCTGCCGCTGCCTGGCAGGGGGTGGCGAGTCCTTTTGATTATCAGCCGTGAAATTTTATTGATTGCCAATATAAGGGCATGACCATAAATAAAATTCTCCTTATCGACGTGATACGACACGGTATGGTGGCACTGTCGGAGCAGAACCGACACCATCGTCATTATCATCGCTCTCTCATCAGCATCAATCGACTTCGGAAACGTCGTCTCTATCGATTTGACATTTGTTCAAGTTGGGCGAGACCAACTATAGCCCAGCAGTTGGCGTATCGTCGTTATGAAAGACGACGACGATGCTTTGAAGAATTTTTCATTTTGTGTTTGTGTAAGTAAGCAAACTGAATGTTGTCCTTGCCCCGAGGCATAGATACAAACTAGAGGCAAGCGAAAGCTTCCGTGCGGACGATAGGCCAACACGAGCTGTGGGTGAATGTGTGACAGTGGATTATATCGTGTCTCCCTAAAATTAGATTTATTTTTATTGCACAGCGACTAGTAAATAAACCGAATAAATTCACAGTTAAGAGATTGGAACGTTGGCTGGAGGAAAAGGTCTATATGGAGCTGACAACTGCTAGGGGAGGTAATTAAAGAGAGCTGAGGATTAATTTCCCTATCGGAAGATTGCCTAATCGATTGGAGAATTGGATTTAACGGTCAAAGTGAATGAAACTACTAGACGAGCTGAGGTCCCAGTTAAATGAGGACATCTTTTGTGCCACGTTTAGAGATAAGAATTGTAGTTCTAGGTTGGAGAAGGACAATCCCATGTAGCCGTTAGAAGTTGGATAGTGTCGCGTTGTTTAATGAAAAAGGATTTGTTAATGGAATCTATTTGTTTTTATCCATGATGTATTGAAATTTTGGAAGAGTCCTTTTACTTTAGACCTCAAAGCATACATAGTAGACAACTTTTCACAAAATTACTTTTAGGTTAGGTTAGGTTAGAGTGGCTGCCGGCGTTCGCCAGCACACTTAGACCAATTTGGTGCGTTGTGATACCACGTGGATCTTGTCCACTCTCCTTACTATCCGTGGGAAAACCATTTTGAGCTTTTGATGAAGCGGAGGAGGCTTTTCACTTCCGTTTTGCCAAATCACTGAGAAAATAGTAAACTCCGAGATGTAGCTTCCTTTTGTTTGATAGGGCCGGGCAGTTACAAAGGAGATGGAGTATTGTTTCCTCCTCCTCCTCGTCCATGCAGCTCCTGTAGAAGTCGTTTAAGAAGAGACCTAGCCTTTCTGCGTGCCTACCTATTAAGCAGTGTCCCGCGATGACACCTATGGTATCGCAAATATGCGGTCTATCGAACGAAATCAGTCCCTTTGATCTTCTCAGATCTAGCTTTGGCCAAATTTATTTGGTTGTTTGACACGTCGTGTCAAGACTCCATCTGAGGTTTGATTTGCTGTCAGCATGTTGCGCTAATAACCTTTTGCATGTAGCGATAGGAATACCTGTGCACCCGTGTCGGTTACAATTGGTAATTTGGTTCCATTTCTGGCGAGTTCATCAGCCTTACAGTTCCCTGGAATGTCACTATGCCCAGGCACCCAGCATAGGTGAATGTTAAAATGCTTTGACATCTCCTGCAGAGTTGATCGGCAATCTAGGGTTGTCTTTGAATTTGTTGAGACTGATTCCAGGGATTTGATTGCCGCTTTGCTGTCCGAGAAAATCCTAATATCCTTGGTAGATATTACATTCTCTTTCAACCAGGATAAGGCTTCTTTGATCGCCATGAGTTCCGCCTGGAACACGCTGCAATGATCAGGAAGACGGAAAGATAGGCTGAGATTTAGCCTGTCGGAGAAGACACCAGCACCCACTCCGTCATTTGTTTTGGAACCATCGGTGTAGAAGTGGATCGAGTCATTAAGCACAGGTTCGTTGTTCTCCCATGACGTTCTGTTTGGGATTGTGATCCGGAAACTCTTATCAAAGTTTAATCTGTTGAGAGTGCAATCGGTGTTTTCAGGAACATTTGTATATTCGTTTAGAGTTTTTGAGTGGCCATATTTAATATTTGACCACTATTGGATGGCTTTAAGACGTATGGCTGAGTTAGCTGCCATTTGCTTGCCGAAAATATCTAGGGGTAGTACGTGAAAAATAATGTCCAATGCCGCTGAGGGTGTCGTACGGAGTGCTCCTCCAATGCACAGACACGCAGTTCTCTGCACTTTGGTTAGTTTTTTGCTGCTTAAAGCTATTTCTAGTGCTGTCCACCATACTACTACTCCATAAAGAAGTATCGGTCTTATACCCGATATATAGAGCCAATGCATGATACGAGGTTTCATTCCCCATTTCAACCCTATGGCTTTCTTGCAGGAATAAAATGCTATCGTCGCTTTCTTTACTCTTTCTGTTATGTTTAGCTTCCAGTTAAGCTTTCTGTCCATTATAAGTCCCAAATATTTTGCTTTGTCTGAGAAGACTAGTTCGGTTCCGTTTAGTGACGGCGGGTTAATGTGAGGAGTTTTATATTTCCTAGTGAATAGGACCAGTGCAGTCTTATGTGGGTTGACACCCAGTACACAGCTGACCGCCCATTTGGAAAGTTCATGTAGTGCGTTCTGGAGAAGCTCCTTAAGTATATTCAGGTGTTTCCCTGAGACAGCGATAGCGACGTCATCCGCGTAGGCAATCACGTGGCATCCCTCTGCTTCCAGGATGAGTAAGAGCTTGTTTACCACTAAGTTCCAGAGAAGGGTGACAGGACCTCTACTGACATGTCTTCTGGTCGAAGCACCACCCAGTGTTGTGTTTATAATCCGGCTATTTAATAGCAAATTAATCAGCATTCCAAGTGAGTGATCGACTTTCAGACATGTTAGCGCCTTAATGATCGCTCCCGAATTAACGTTGTTAAAAGCGCCTTCGATGTCCAGGAATGCAACCATAGTATACTCCTTGCAGCATTACGACTTTTCAATAATACGCACTAATGTGTGCAGGGCTGTTTCTACAGATTTTCCCTTACAGTACGCATGTTGGGATGCAGATAGCTGATTAACATCAATGCTACTGCGAAGATGAATATCAACCAGACTTTCAAGGGTTTTCAGGAAGAATGATGATAAGCTTATAGGTCTTAGGTCTTTCGGATTGACGGGAGAATTTTTACCAGATTTGGGTTTGAATACAACTTTGACTTCTCTCCAAGACTTGGGAATATAAATCAGCTCGATGCAGCCCCTAAGGATGGCTTCCACCCAGGGTAGGATGAGATCCAAAGTACGCTGCAGCTCGGCTGGTATAATGCGGTCGGGTCCTGCGGATTTAAAGGGTTTGAAGCTATGTATTGCCCAAAGTATTTTATCTTTTTTGATAAGACCTGCCCCGGATTGTGTGATGTGCGTTAGCATCACTCCCAAGGATGAGTCCAGTTTTTCGTTTCTCCGCATCTGCGACCGTCCTCCCCAGGTTTTCCTTAGGAAAGGGTCCCACATGGTCGTGGGCGAGATAGGCCGAGACCAACCAGTACTCGATCGCTGTAGTTGGAGAGTAAATTAACATTTAGGCTACTCTCTGCGAGTACGCAAGAACTTGGTTTACCTTTTTCCTTTGTATACAGGAGAGTATAGTTACTTACCTTTACTTTCCTTAGATATTTTTTTTTTTATAATAATCAGGTGCTAAAGGGTTTACGAATACCCTTATAGTGTTTGGGCACATCACGGGAATTAAGGAAAGTGGGGAGAAGAAAAGAGGAGATACCGATGTGCATTGGATTTAAATTCTTGTAAATTGTAATGGGGAGGAAAGACTGAGTTTAGTAAAGCATTCCATATTCGTGTTGTTGGTTTTAGGAATGAATCTCTATATTTCATAGTACGTCCGAAGATAGGCTAGCAGGTGAATTGATTAGCATTCATGGCATATGGCGAGTATTACGGTTTAATGTTTAAAGGGGCGGAATGCAGCTGGCTATTTCGATTAAGCATTTCCTTTCCATTTCAAAAAGCGGTAAAAAATAGTCAGACAAGGGATATTCCTACGATGTTCAAGCGAGACTATAGAGTTCGTAACGGTTGGATCTCCTACCAGTTTTATAGCACGCTTTTATAACCTATCCAGTAGGTGCAATGGTGTTTTGCTGCCCCTGACCAGATGTGGGCGTTGAACTCAAGTTGAGGCCAGAAGGGGTAAAATATTTTTTGCATCGATTAAGGAAACCTAGACATTTCGCTTTGTTTTTAGCGATTTCGAATATGTGGTCGTTCCAACGAAGGTCATTACTAACACACATGCCGAGCATGGAAAGTTTTTCGGTTTCGACGATGCAATTCATGGATAATGGCTGTAAATTTTCATTTCGCTTAGATGACAGAAGACAGCATTGTATTTTGGAAGCATTAAATTCCACTCCATTGGACTTACTTACTTACTTAAGTGGTGCTACAGTCCAGGATGAACCTGGGCTTCAACCAACATGCCTCTCCAATTAGCCCGGTCCTTAGCTAACTGCCTCCAGTTGCGCACTCCAAGTTGGTTGAGGTCGGTTTCTACTTGCTCTACTGCGTCCGACGTCTGGCTGGGAATCGAAGACTCTGCGAGCCGGAGTATTGGTGTCCATTCTTTCTACATGTCCTAGCCATCTTAAACGTCCAATGCGGAGTTTTTTGACCAGGGGCATGTCGCTGTACAGCTCGTATAGTTCGTGGTTGAATCTTCGTCTCCATATCCCGTCAACGCAAACGGGACCGAAGATTTTTCGAAGAATTTTCCTCTCGAATCTACCAAGGATTTCTTCATCCGCTTTTG
Organism: Rhingia campestris; assembly: GCA_932526625.1. NCBI lineage: Eukaryota > Metazoa > Arthropoda > Insecta > Diptera > Syrphidae > Rhingia > Rhingia campestris. Next base: position 166,923,452 of record OW052183.1, read on the forward strand.
ATACGGTCCATGCTTCAGCGCCGTAGAGCAGGACTGTATGATCAGGGTCTTACAACGAATCTCCTTAGTAGTTCGAGTGAGGGCTTTACTACTAAATTGCCTTCTAAGCCTGAAGAAACAGCGGTTGGCATGAGTAATTCTTCGGTTGATCTCTGATGAGATGTTGCTGTCAGAATTAATAGATGAGCCGAGGTAGACAAAGTCCCGTTCTACCTCAAAGTTATACCTGTCAATGGTGACGTTCTGTCCAATTCGTCGATGTTGTGTATCCTTTCGTGTTGACAGCATATACTTAGTCTTATCCTCATTTACTGCTAAACATATTTGATGTCAATATCGTCAGCGTATGCTAGTTGTTGCACCGATTTTTGGAAAATTGTGCCTCTGGTGTTGACTCGGGAATTTTGCACAATCCTCTCTAGAATCATATTGAAGGAGTCACATGACAGCGCATCGCCTTGCCTAAATCCTTTTTCGGTATCGAATGTGTCGGTGAGGTCGTTTCCGACCCTGATGGTGCAGCGAGAATTCTCCATCGTCATCATTCTCCACAAACGGACGAGTTTGGACGGCATACCAAAACTAGACATGGCTCTGTATAGTTCGTCTCTATAAATGCTCTCGTATGCAGCTTTGAAATCGATAAATAGGTGCTGCGTATCGATTTGGACTTCTTGGGTTTTTTTCCAGGATCTGCCGAAGTGTGAAAATTTGATCGCTTGTGGACTTTCCTGGCCTAAAACCACACTAATAAGGGCCGATCAGGTTGTTGGTAAACGGTTTCAGGCGTTCACATATTACGGCAGATAGGATCTTGTAGGCGATGTTGAGGAGACTTATGCTTCTGTAGTTGGCGCAGTTCAGAGGGTCTCCTTTTTGTGGATCGGGCAAACGATGCTGAGTTTCCATTCTTCAGGCATACTTTCATCCGACCAGATTTGGCTTATGAGTTGGTGGATGTTACTTACCAAATCATCTCCGCCAGCTTTATAAAGTTCTACGGGAAGGCCGTCATTTCCGGCGGCTTTATTAAGCTTGAGTTTAGATATTGCTATCCTCACTTCACTTAGGTCGGGTGGTTGGTAGTTTTAGCTCCCGTTGCCAATATTAAATGGTTCGTTCTGCCTGACAGCGGAATGTTATTCGTCATCGCCCTTTTACAGTCTGCAGAAGTGGTTCTTCCATATCCTCAGCATCGACTGTGTCTCAACTACGATATTTCCTTGTTCATCTCGACAGGATTCTGTTCGAGCTTTGTATCCTTGGCTTTGACGTTTTACACTTTGGTAAAACTTGCGAACATCGTTCCTGGATTGGCACCTCTCTATATCCTCGATCGCACGCTTTTTTTGCTCTTTTTCCTTCTTTCTGAAAAGCCGATGTTCTTCCCTTCTTCTTTGCCTATAGAGCTCAATGGCAGCTCTCGTCTTCACCTGCAGCTTAGCCTTGTAGGCCTCGTTCTTCGAGCATCTGTCGGCATTCCTCATCAAACCAGGGGTTTCTAGCTGGTGGCCGCGAGAAACCTAGCACATCAGTTGGCTGATCTAATGGCTTGTTGGCATCGTTGCCATTGTTCTTCGACATAAGATGCTGGTGGTGTGCTGTGAGTCGAGAGGTTAAGGGATACGCGTTGCGCGAAGGTCTTGGCGGTCTCTGGCGATTGCAGTCTTTCGACATTAAATTTTTTCACAGTATTTCTGTTTTTTTGTGGGATGGTGGATATCCGCATCCTTATCTTGGCTACGACAAGGTAGTGGTCCGAGTCGATGTTAGCCCCTCGGAATGTTCGGACATCCAAAATACTGGATGCGTGCCTCTTGTCTATCACAATGTGATCAATTTGGTTGACCGTTCGTTGATCTGGAGACCGCCATGTCCCCTTATGGCTATCGAGGTAAGGAAACCGTGTGCTGGCTATAGTGGCATTTCGTTCCGTAGCGAAGTCAATTAGCCTAAGTCCGTTACCAGACGTGTTGTCGTGTAGGCTATATTTTCCGCTAAAGATGTCTTCTCTTCCTACCTTTGCGTTAAAATCTCCCAGCACGATTTTAACATCGTACTTTGGTAGTCGCTCATAGGTTTTGTCGAGGAGCTCGTAGAACCAATCCATAGTTATATCATCTTTTTCTTCCGTCGGAGCATGAGCTTAATAAGGCTTATGTTGGCGAATTTGGCCTTGATGCGGATTGTAACATTGCGTTCGCTAATGTCTTGAAAACATAAGACTTTTGCCTAAGTCTGGCATTTATAACAAATCCGCATCCAAATAATCGCTGTTTCTGCTCACTATAACACGGTCCATAGTAGATGTCACAGTTTTTCATCCTCTTTTTGCCCGGCCCATCCCATCATATTTCCTGGATGGCAGTTATGTCTGCTTTGTAGCAGTTTAGGGCTTCCGCTAGTTGTTCGCCTGCACCTCTCCTGTTTAATGTCTCACATTCCAGGTGCAGATACGAACGTCTTTGTCCTTTTTTCGTTTAGCATGGCCGTCAACAATAATATCAGTCCTTTCCGAGGCTATTGGTTGCTTCGTTACAATGATTTTTTTCCATGGGTGGGTAGTTAACCCAAAGGACAACCCCCAACCTGAAGGGCCAGGCCCTTGTTTTGACCCTAGGACAGCGGGCCGGAAAAAATACCGACGTCAGTAGCCCATTTTGGAATAGCTGCCGTTGACCCATTGAGGGCTCCTCCGCCACAAACTCTTTTCCAATACCCAGGCTTAGTATTGGAAATCCCTATAGACCTGGTGTTCAAATATGTCGAAGCAGCTCATATAGGGGTTTCACTAGCAGTTCGGTCAAACTAGATAATAGGCCGAAATGTGTTAAAATTAGGTTATTGTTTAATTTAGGGCGCCTGCAAAAAGCCAGTAAGTTTAGTTAAGTAGTAGATAAGTATCCTGGTTTTTTTTATGAATTTTTGTCTAACATTTAAATAAGTTTTAAGATAAAGAAAAAATAAAAATTAAATTAAAATGCCTTTGATATGTACGGCCTTTTGCCACAATTGTTGGCAACACCGCCCTGTCGATTATATTTTTTACATTTAGCTTCTGACTGGTCATGGGAATGTAAACGCTTGGAAAACTCAAGTTAGGCACATAATAGTTACAGATTGAAAAACATCAAAAACGCCTAAATAGCTTCCAAATAGTTCAGCCTACTTAAAACTCTGAGACGCCACTGTTAATGTCCAATAGCGATTCATCGTTACCGATTTGGATTTATCGAAAAATTCTCCGTTTTTGACATATTTTACAATTAGCTCAAATTTTACAACTAGGTCAAACATAGGGATGGCATGCCCCCTGAAAAAGTCAAATTTTCAAATTTGCTCGCAATCACCCGGGGAATGAATTAAAACGTGGGGTTGGTGTCAAGTGTTGATTATCCGCAATAAAAGCTCACGAAAACCGGCAATTGAAAACCATGATGGCACATTAAACTGTTTCATGACACATCTGTGTAGACTTTTAATACAACACATTTAATATATACTCACGTGAGTGCATTTATTTAATAAACAGCCTTATAGCGTCTCTGTGAACCTCGAATAAATCGGATGTTAATCTTTGCCATTCCTTATTTGAATTATATAATAAATTCACTTTAATGGCACACAAGGACACGGAGAACTGCTCCCTGTACGAGTTACGATTGAAATAAAATCAAGTTTGCCCGTTGATTGCTTGATAAATACTGCGTTAGCACAAGCTCCCACTGGGACTCATGTGGAAACCGTATTAACAACATTAATGTCTGACAATTTTGAACCCATAAAAACGTAACTACACAATGGACCTAATTCACTTGTACTGCTGTACACACTTTGTACAGGACATAAAGTATGATATCCCATCGCATAATATGGGTTATGCAAATAAAATATCGGTCCCTCATGAAATCCAGATATCGATACAATTGACTCAGAAGTGTACAAGTTCCATAAGTACGCGCCCCATCCTTTTGCAATTAAATGTATTAATACACACACCAATGGAACATCTCCACACACTCAGTTACGTTCATTTATTTTGTTTTCTTTTGAGTCTCAGGCGCGCTCCTTCTTTCCTTACGACTGCACTCACCAGCAAATTCAATTTGCATATGAAAGCCAATAAATTTTTGAAGGAGCACATTCAATCGCGCGCGCAATCCGAATTCTTTTGCCCCCACTGTTGACCTTTTCATGGGCTTTTGGATGGCAAATATTTGCACACCCCGCCGCGCCGCCCATCGGAATGCGAGAATAAAATGTTAAACCTCGTAAAGGGAGCCGTAATGGGGGCGTCGTGCCCAAAGAGCAGGATCTACGAATGTGACAGTGTTAGTCGTCGTCCTTGCCGACGCCGGCAAAATATTTTATGACGTTGTGTCGAGAATTGTCGGAAAATATTCAAATTGAGCGTTTCTGTTTCAGTTCCACTCGGATGAATGTTAATCGGAGGTCTGGGTTTGAATTTACACATGTGCGCTTTATTTGTCTATTTGTAGGTTTCATTCAACAAAAGCGTGGGTGTTTGACTATTTGTATCTTAAACTTTATAATTTGCGTAGGTTGATGCATCATCATTGAAATTTAAATGGCGTGCATGAAAATTGCCAGATGTGGTGAATTGTCTAGCCTGTTGGTCCTTTTTTGTACCGAAAGGCACATAGCCACAATGATTAGGCATTGTAATGGGTTTTCCAATGGAGACGGGTCGATATTGACAGTCTGTGGAGGTCGAGTTAGTATGGCAACATCTATTAATTTTTGTTTTTTCCTTCACTGATGGCAAATCATCACGATTGAGCTGCACGTGCAAACAACTGTATTATCAAAACGGATGTTTTACGTGCAACAGTTGCGCCTATCTTACGGTAGACGCGATGGCCCATCAAATTCCACTAAGTTTGGTGACCAAATTTAAGACAACCGCGTCGGCCATCACTCGCGTACGTCATACGAACGCCAGATCGGCAGAGAACCTCGCCGATGTACAAAAATTTGTCCAGGAGGATCCGAAGCATTTGATTACACAACTGAACTGATCATTTCGCGGACTTCAAGTTGGCTAATTTAAGGTCGCGATCTAGGCATGGAACCGTAAAAGATCCAACCGACTCAAAGTAAATGGGCATAGGAAATGTCGTTTGTGCGCTTACTGGGGTTCGGAGCTGATCATTTCATGGCCTTCAACTTGGCGAATTTAAGGTCGGGATCTAGGCATGGAACCGTAAAAGATCCATTCGACTCAAAAATAATGGGCACAGACAATGTCATTTGTCCGCTTACTGGGGCTCGGAGCTGATCATTTCGTGTACTTCAAGTTGGCGAATTTAAGGTCGGGATCTAGGCATTGAACCGTACAAGATCCAACTGACCCAAAGTTAATGGAAACGGGATATGTCGTTTGTCCGCTTACTGGGGTGCAGAGCGGATCATTTCGTGGACTTCAACTTGGCGAATTTAAGGTCGCGATCTAGGCATGGAACCGTACCAGATCCAACTGACTCAAAGTTAATGGGCATAGGAAATGTCGTTTGTCCGCTTAATGGGGTTCGGAGCGTTTGGAATAGGACACCAATTATGGCCGAAAACCCATCTTTAGCGAGGAAGCGCATTTTTTGATGAATGCCTATGTTAACCAACAAATTTGCCGTATATGGGATAATGCCATCCCACACAAGACTTAATAGGCATCAATGCACCTACAAAATGTTAACGTTTGTGTTGGTGCCGTCTTTTATTTTTTTCATTTTTTTTTATTTTATATATTTATTAGGTTTTGAAAAACTTTTTAACATCTCTTAAAATACTAATTTATATACATGTGATTTTGTCCTTTTTAAATATTTTTATATTTGTGTGATCTCTTATAAATAGTGGTAGCTTATTAAATATATGAAGTCCCTTGTAGAATATTTGGTTGTTAGTTCTCAACAGATTGACTCTTGGTATATCAAAATTTCTTCTGTTCCTCAGTATGTAGCTGTGTCTGTCCGAAACGTAGTTCAGGTTTCTTTTTAGGTATTCTGGTAACATATCATTTTTAATTTTATATACAAATATTAAATTTCTTACGACTAATCTTTGTTTCACACTTAAAAAATTTAATGAATTTAACATGTTATTTATTAACTTTTAAGATTGCTCTCACGATTTTGTAATTTTTGTAATCTCCTTTTGTCAGTGTCACTAAACATAAATAGAATGGACGCGCAGTAATCAAAGTGTGGAAGAATAATTGTATTATATACTGTTATTGCACATTTTCTATTGAGTTTTTTTTTTATTCTAAACAAAAAATTAATCTTTTTACCTATTTTCGAACAAATGAAATCGGCATGACATTTAAAATCTAACTTATGATCTATTATTGCACCAAGATATTTTATTTGTTTAACTATTTCTAGTTTCTCATTGTCAATTTTAATTTCGATATCTTCATTACTATTTAGGAACATACATTTAGATTTATTGACATTTAACTTTAGCTTTTTACTATTTAACCATACATTTAAATTACTAAGGTCTTCTTCAAGTTTTTTTTTTATTTCATGAACATTATTACCACAGACATAAACAAGTGTATCATCTGCAAAAAGCATTACCTTACTGTTCAGTATTTAAATTATTTATATTTTTACTTGTTAGATTTATTAATAAATTCATCGTCAATTTAAAGCAACAAATCGTTTTTTTTTTTTATAAACTCATTTTGGTGCATTGAATTAGTTTTGCACCGATTCGTATAAAACACTTACAAAATTTTAGGACGCTAGACATATCATTTACATATAACAGGAACAGCACAACTCCAAGGATTGAGCCCTGAGGAACACCTATCTCCACAAACTTCGCACTTGATATTTCATTGTCAATTTTCTTAAATTGTTGTCAATTTGAAAGATATGTCGTAAACCATTTAAGCTCATTGTCTTTTACACCATAACTTTTTAAGTTGTCTGATAGAATGTCATGATCAACTGTCTCAAATGCTCTCTGAAAATCGAGAAACACTGCACAAATTTTCTCTCTTTTGTCAATTACATTTTTCCACTCGTGTATCATCCACATGAGCGCAGTTTCACAGGATCTACCAGATCTAAAGCCAGATTGTTGTTCACACAATATATTATTTGTTTCAAGGTAATCAACAAATTGTTCAGATACCACTTTTTCAAATACTTTTTCAATAGTTGGTAGAATGTTTATTGGACGTAGCTTATCAGGTGTTTTGGCATTTGCAACATTTGCACTGGTATTATCACAGATTGTTTTAAACAGAGAGGAGAAGGAAGGAGAATTCCTTCGGACAGTGATCTATTTAACAGATTTAATAACTGATCACCAAACACATCTAAGTCATTTAAAAATATTGCACTATTAACCCCGTTTATATCTTTGCAATATTTTAAAAAAGATGAACAATAAATCTTTTTTAAAATATTGCACAGTTCAGCCTTGTTCTCAATTAAACGGAATTTTAAATTGCACGTAACCGGTTCTATTAGACTATTATATATCACAGATGGTATTGATTTGTTTATGTCCTTAATACTATTTATAAAGAAGTTATTCAAATAATTAGCTATTTTATTTTTGTTTTGTATGGAGTCACCGTTTTCTTAAGTTGCCGTAGATTATCATTAAACCATTTATTTACACTAGTCGGCATAAGTATTTTGACGAAATAAAAACCGTGCATTTTTGAGTTTAACTTCTAAATGGCTTGACAAGAATTCATGTTTATTTTTTCATTTTTATATATAACTAATACAAACTTAAAAATAGGCAAACAAATATTTTTTCATAGAAGTCAAAAAAGATATAAATTAAATTGTAATTTCGTGTGTTGGCATAAGTATTTTGACAAGTATATAACTCTAAGAAAAAACATATGAGAAGGCTACAATCCACTGTGCGGATCGTTGAATACCCTATCCCATCCTATCTGTAAAACTAAAATCCCCAATAAGTGGACATGGCTAAAAACACGATGTGGATAAAATAAAGAAAATGGAATGGTGACAACAAATTCTTCAGACTGCTTATAAAAAACTTTTACGGTTCTACAAAAGACAAGGTTTTCTACTGCATATGTTATGGGGTGGTGTATAAAAATGGTTTTTATATAAAAACGCCCCCAAAAAGTGGGCGTGGGTTAAAATGATCTATAGACGAAATGTTCATATTTATATTGCTAATGATTCTGCATCAAAAGTTTTTTCGAAAATTTAAAAATTTGACCGAAAAACGTTTTTTATTAAAAACGCCCCCAAAAAGTGGGCGTGGCAAAAAAATTTTTATTTACGAAATACAGATATTCAGATTGTCTAAATATGTTTTTCAGAAAGTTTTTCAAAATTCCTTATGGTTTGGCCAAAAAATACGTTTTTCTAAAAAGGGGGCGTGGTAGTGGGCGGATTTCAAAAATTTTTACACTTGTTCTGCTGGGAGCAACAAAGAGTACGTGTACCAAATTTCATCCTTCTAGCTCAAAATTTAAGGCCCAAAAACTGGTGACGTACGGACGGACGGACGGACGGACAGACATGGCTAAATCGACTCAGCTATCGATTCTGAGTCGATCCATATACTTTGAGGTATATGTAGCTAAATTATTTCTCTATGTTACAAACTATGTATCAAAACTAATATACCCCTATGGGATAGGGTATAAACATTTTAAACTTCACAAAAGTAAATAAATAAAGAAGAATTTAGTAAAATATATAACCTCCTTTGGCTTCAATAACTTTTTGAAGGCGTCTCGGTACTGAATCTACTAAATTTTGAAGAATCTCTGGAGATATCTCTTCCCAAAGGGAAGTGACCTCAGAAATCGTCTCCTCTCTGGTTTTATTTAAAGAAACTGTTCTTTTGCGTTTCAAAAGAGACCAGACGTTTTCTATTATATTTAAATCTGGACTTTGAGGTGGCCAGTCCAAAGTGGCAACACCAACATCCTTCAAAAATTTAGTTATCATCCGGGCTTTGTGGCATGGGGCATTGTCCTGTTGCAGGATAAATGATTCACCAATAAGCCTACCTCCGGAAGGAAAGGCATTATCATTTAGGGTTCTTAAATATTGACCTTGGTTCATCGAGCCGGTGATAGGAACCAATTCACCCAGGCCATTATACGCAACACATCCCCAGAACATGACAGAGCCTCCACCATGGCTCACTTTTTGACAAACGGGGCGTCTTTTTTGCCTTTCTACCTTTGGCAATCTAACGTAAAATTGGTTTTTTGATGAGTTATACTCAAAGGAGCTTTCATCTGTCCATAGAACGCTTCTCCAGTACTCCTTTGGCTTGTGCAGATGTTCCTTTGCGAAAGACAGTCTTTTAAGCTTGTTTACCTTTGATATGTACGGCACGTCCTTAGCTTTAAATGTTTTAAAATCTCCTTCCATTAAACGTCGTCGGACAGTGCGCTCACTGATTGGATTCGTTGCCGTCAAATTCCATTGATTTGCAGCAGTTTGAGGCTTCAGGAATATATTTCTTTTAAATTCCCGTAGAAGGGTTCGGTCTTCAGTGGGCGTTGTTTTGCGCTTAGCACCTGATCTCATTAGGTTTGTGATGTCATTATGCTTTTTAGACTTATTGATTTGATAGTGCACAGTTTGACGCGACACATTAAACTCACTTGTCTTTTACTGCCGTTCCAGCGTTAAACTTCGCTACCATTGAAGATCTGACAACCAAACTCAACTCAGCCGTTTTACCCATGGTTTTTAATAAATTTTTATTTTGTTATCAACGTTTAATGTAAAATAAAGTTAACTACACAAGTTTTTTGGTTATCACGTGCTCAAAACTGTTAAAATATTTACACAAAGTTTCCGTCAAAGTACTTATGCCACGTAAAAATTCTTTGTCTGCATGCGTTCTTATCAGCAGAAAGAGAATGCAAAAGGTAAACAATACAAAACTTGGCATGCATAGAGCTAAAAATAGATTCTTTGTTTCGCGCATCATTTTTGCACCGTTGTTTTAACGATACCAAGCAAAGTTAGTCTCAATGGGCCTGCGCACACGAGTATGCTTCAACCGTAGTCATTATGGTTACTTTCCAAACACACGGGAATATGTTCAACCGGTTGAATTTTGTGTAATATACCAAACTTTATATTTATTTATTTATTTATTTCATTTCATCATTTAAGAACAAAATTCTCTTATAGACTAATAGATAACAATATTTTATTTAAGTTACATTATTATAGACAACAGAAAGATAAATATATATATACAAACATCAAGTAGATCTTAGTACATTTAAAACATAATTTTTGAACGTGTCTCTATTACAAATTCTAAAAAAGTCTAACCTAGTACAAACTGAATTTGCTTCCCTGATGCAACGAGAAACCGGTTCATTACGACCATAATTAGATCGATGAAATTGCTCGTAAAAAAGAACATAATCTCTAGAATTGTAACAAGGAACACGAATCGATATAAGTGAGAGAAGTTGTGCACATTTGATATGATGACTTAGTATATCTCTAATGAACATTATCGCAAAATATGTACGTCGAATTTCCAAATTCTGCATACCAAATAAGAGACATCTAGTTTCGTAAGGTGGTCTAACATTACCCCAGTGGAGTTTGTGATACATAAACCTTGAAATGTTTTTTTGAATTTTTTCGATTCTTATACACGAGTTATTGTAGTAAGGGTTCCAAACCGTGCAGCAGTATTCAAGCGCTGAGCGAATGAGAGAGATGAAAAGAGTTTTTATAGTGTATGGATCTGTAAACTCCTTACTGTTTCTTTTAATAAATCCTAACATTTGGTTGGATTTGTTTATAATGTAGTCTATATGAGGAAGAAAGGAAAGTTTGGTATCGAGAATAACACCTAGATCTTTTTTTTGCACTACACGATCTAAAGAAGTACTACCAATTCGATAGTCATAGTAGATCGGAGAAATCTTACGAAAACAAGACATGACTTGGCATTTTGAAATATTAAGATGTAAGAAGTTTAAACTACACCATTGTGCCAGTTTGTTCAAATCATCATTTAGTGAAGTACAATCCTCGAAGCATTTTATACTACGGTATAATTTAAGGTCATCTGCAAAGAGAAGACATTGGGATTTTAAGAAGATTTTTGGAATATCGTTAATAAAAAACAAGAACAATAATGGGCCTAAATGGCTACCCTGAGGGACACCGGATGGTACCAATATTTGATTTGACTGATGATTGTCAATCTTAACAACTTGAACTCTGGATGTTAAATATGATTTAAGCCAATCAAGAATTTTAGAATGAAATCCCAATTCCAAGAGCTTGTGTAAAAGAATATGATGGTTAACGCGGTCAAATGCTTTGGCGAAATCTGTGAAGATTATGTCGGTTTGACGATTTGATTCAAATTTGTTTATGATAAAGTTTGTCATTAGTGAAAGATTTGTGGATGTAGACCTTCCAGAAATAAATCCGTGTTGGGAATCTGATACAAAACCTTTTAGTTGAAAAGTAAGTTTATCACAAACTATTTTTTCAAATAACTTAGGTAGAGCAGATATTTTGCAGATTGGTCTATAATTCGTTATTTCCTGTTTCGATCCAGATTTGTAAATTGGTGTTATATAAGACAGTTTCCAACAATCTAAAAATTCACCATTCGAAAGCGATAGGTTGAAAATTGTCGTCAATGGAATAGCTAAAGATGAGGCACATCTAAACAATAGGATTTGTGGGATCCCATCAGGTCCTGCCGTTTTGTTTTTATCTAAACCTAATAAAGCTGATTCTACTTCAGAAGGCGATATAACCATAGACCCTATATTAATGATAGTAGAAACTTTTGGTAAATTAACGAAAGTTGGAGTGGTTGTGGAGTAAACAGACTGAAAGTAAACAGCAAAGAGGTTACAAATTTCTTGAACATCACTCGTTGATTGGTTCAGGTACTTCATGCAGCTAGGATACCCGTTGCTTTTACGTTTTAAGTTAATAAATTTCCAAAAAGCGTCACTGTTATATTTAATGTTTGATTCTATAGAGAATAGATAAGCACGATATAAGAACTTATTAAGTGTATCAAATTCTTTTTGAATAGTTAGATGGTTTGACCGGAAATTTACATCGTCGCGGTTTGCTTTAAATAACTTAAAAGATTTATTTTTTCTATTTTTAAGATTTTTCAGTCTCTTGTTAAACCATGCAGGATTACACCTAGACTTGACTTTTTTATTTGGAACAAATTGACGTACAGCTTCATAGATAAAAGATACTAAATTATCATTAGCAATATTTAAATCAGTTTTGGATAAATGCGATTCCCATGGAATAGATATAAAATATTCATTCATTGCATCAAAGTTAGCCTTGTTGTAGTTAGGTACAGAGATATTATTACTAAGAACGTTTTTCATGTAGGTAAAAAAACATAAGGTTCCCTCTAGTGCAATATGATGGACCGAGTTATTAACAATTGGAGTACCAGATTTTTCAACATAAATATTAAATTCTTTATCTACAAAGATTAGGTCAAGAATTCGGCCTAAGCTGTTAGAAAAATCATTGATTTGTATCAAGTCAAACTGACTAAAAAAGTCAATTAAATTACTCTCAATTTCAGAAGTAATATCGAATGGAACTAAATACTTATCATCTGGGAAACGTCGTTTAATGATAACCCTTTTTTAATTAGTTTAAAACATTTAAAATAGTTTTTAGGAATATTAGACTGAACAGATATATGATTTATTAAGTCATCCGGTTGGGTGTCTACATTAAATTTCGAAATGTGTAACCAAACAGATGAAGTCAATGTATTTAAATCACTTATTCCACTACCCATTATGTAATCATTTCGATGTTTGTTGATTATTTTATTTCTCTTCGTATTTTGGCTTTCTTTATTTGAGTTGATGTTGACATCGTTTATATAGGAAAAGCCAGTTAGCGGTGGAGAAGGGCGGGAGTTAAGTTCAATGGAATTGCTAAAAACAGTATTATCAGTTTCTCCAGCAGCAGCATCAGACGCAACATCAGAAGCAGCAGCAGGGAAAATTGAATTTCCAACAACAGTATTGTCAACGAGACCTTCATCGACAACATCGTTCACAACAGCAACAACATCAGCAGCAACAGCAACGCGAGGTGCATCACCATCATCAGTGGTAGTCGTAGCGGCAATGAATCCCATATCAGCAACCTCATTAACACCAAGAACGTCCAACTTAATATTTTGGTTTTCTTTTTCATCGTTCTTACTATCATCACTGATTTTATGTTTGGTAATAAACGCAGGAGATGAGACGTGAGCGACTTTGGTGGAAAAAACCGGTTTGTTAGAGCTGTTTACATTTGCACTCTTGTTCTTGTTCATACTAGTGGACAGTAGACGAGAGTTCTGAGTCAGAGCAGGTGATTGGGGCATGGAGGAGAGAGATAGTTTTCTTTTATGCAAAGCGGGTGGAAGGGGACACTTTTTGTTTTGGCGGTTTTCTGCAGAAAGTTCAATGTCCTTTTCTTTAGTTTTACTTCTTGTTGACACACCTACTTCACTATGCAGATTGATTATGTTTTTGCACAAATAGGGAAATTCATTTTTGAGGCAATTTAGATTTACGAGTACACCATGAACTAAATTGTCAATATTAATAATATAGTTATTTAGCACATTAGTGAGACATTTATCACATTTGATAAAGAAATTTTTTTTAGATTTAATGATGTTAAAATCAGTTTTTTTGATTTTTGCGCAATTTAAATGCAATATGGAGTTGCAGACACCACACGAAAAATAATCGATAGGTTCCACTTTATTGCATATAGCACAGATAGGCATACTGAGAAAATAGAAAAAAGCGACTATGCAACACAACGATTACTATGCAACTGATTACTATATGTATGGGTAATTCGATTAACACCGAACTAGCCGCCGTATTTTTTTTTAATACCACACCTGTCAGAAACGCATGCATGTGTTGGTAGATTCAACCTCTTCAACCACTTGATTTTGGGTGAAAAATTGCTCTCCAATGCCTCTCAAACTGTGCTCCCTCCTCACCCGTCCCACCAACAAACATGACGTTCAACCGGTTGAAGCATACTCGTGTGCGCAGGCCCAATAGTCACAAAAAGGTTTCGTCAAAATACTTATGCCGACTAGTGTATTTGCGATGTATTTATTGCACACTTCACTGTCATATTTTTGATAATATTATTAAGTCTATTATTGAAATATTGCACTTCCTCATGTATGTTTAGATGTGGTATTGTCTCACTCATCCAATGTTGAGTAAACACTCTCTTATCGTATTTTAGTCGCCTTATTATTTTTTTATTCTTTTCGGTTATGTCATTTCCTAAAATATCAATTAATATAGTTTCATGGTCAGTTAGTTTAAAACGTTTTTCTATTCGAGCTCTTATTGCACCATTTTCAACATTTGATATACAATAGTCTATGAAAGATCTTGTATTTGCAGTTATCCTGGTTGGTTCCTCGACCAAATGTTTTAACTGTCTGTCGTTCATAAAATTAAATGCTTTATTCTTGCAACTATCGTTTTTGAAATAATTAATATCAAAGTCTCCAACGAGCAAAATATTTTTCGAATCTCTAAAGTTAACATCATACCATCGCTCTAATTCATCTATAAACAAATTGACTGGACTGCTAGGAGATCTATACGCTACGGAAATAGTCCATTTCTCTGTATTCAAAAATACATTTATTGCTGTTACCCATATAACCTTATCGATAAAATATTCACTTAAGAAATTATAATGCACTGTCTCTTTTATATAGATCATCGTCCCTCCAGTGTGTCTTGATTGTGAATATGTTATTATTGGGACGTATTCATTTATTGTAATTTCAAAAGTTTGAATATCCTTAGTATTATTAGTATTATTTCAGGTAATTCATATTCCTCAACCACCACTGCTAATATTGTTCTATATTAGATGTTGCGCTTTGAATATTAAAGTACATGCACCTTAATTGAGAGGTTTGTTGCTATATTCGCTTTTTCTTTCTTTTTCAAGCTTTTTAGAGTATACCTCACATGTTCTATAAAATGCATTATGGTCAGTTGACAATTCTAAACCATACTCGTTATTTGCATGAACACAGTTTACACACTTATGTTTTTGGACGTCAATCGTACGTTTTTGGACGTAATCGTACGATACGATACGATTGGAAAACGACGTTGATAGCGCCATTGACGATAATGACTTCAACTTCAATGGCGAGCATTACAGATCAATGAAAACCATTTTTTTACTTTAATAAGGATGTGGACGAAATGTGTTTCTAATTGGACGAGGCTACGTGCACCACAGCGAATGCCATAGTGAACATTCTCCATGAAGGATTTATGCATGGGTTATCTCTTTCGAAGGTAACGTAAATCGGCCAACAAGATCATGCAAGTTAGAATTATTTTGGGGCGTTTCTGTGAAGTCGAAGGTATGGCATAGACCCTGTAACCTATTTCTCCTCAAAGCCGAATTCAGATCTTGAATGTCCAACGAAACAAGCTACAAATGGTGCAGAAAAATAAACTTCGCGGTAGTTGCCTTAGTGAACCGAAGGTTGCCACAGACTGAAAGGAACAACTCAGTGAGAGTGCGAAAAGAGTATCGAGCCAGAAGAAGAAAAAAGAGGAGAAAATCCTACTTATAGGCTCCCAATGAAAGGAAATCAAGGATTGTAAAAAAAAGTAAAAAAAACTGGCAGCTGGCTTTAAAGTAGGAAGGCAACCTCTACGAAAGAGCAACATAGTCACAGACGCGCAGATGAATTCTAGAAGCATTTCCATGGCCATAATGCCGAGAGAGTAATATAGCATGAAGCCCACTAACTCTATTCGAAAAAAAAAGGTCAAATCATCCATCAAAAAGCTATAGAGCAACAAGACAGCCAGTTCTAATGGATTAGAGTTACCAGCGAACTCTTCAAATATCGAAACCATAAACCAAGTCTGGATGAACGAAAGCATGTTTAATGACTGGGAGATCAGTCCCAAGTATCTCTTGTATAATAAAAGCCATCCAGGCATATTTCTGTTAAAAATAGCATATAGCACCCTACTGAACGTACTGTGTTATCGTCTTAACCCTTTCAGACCCACACACAAAAAAAACGTTCGATTAGGGTGAAACTTTGTTATTCGTTTCTCTTCGATATAGGATTAACGAAAAAAATAAAAAAAAAATTATTGTATGTACAGTTCTCCTAGGAAGGACATCACACATTTGTGTACCTTGGGTCATAAGAAGTTCACATCATTTCATTATTTCAAACAAACAAATTACTGAAAATATGGTTTCTTTATCTTTATTCGAAAATCTTTCATTTGGAATTCAACAATAAAACTTATAAAAGACAAACAAAACAATACGAAAAAATAATACACAGAAAAGACGGAATTCATTTTAAAATTAAAAGCTTAAAAGTAAGTAAGAACGTTATAAATTTTTTTATTTTGTATGGTATGCTCTAAAACAATCTTTTTCCCTTGAAATGCAAATATGAACTTTGCACTTCTGGCATCTGGCCCTTGAGCGGCTTAAGCATCCTTCATTTCGGCACCTTTTCGCAGTACCATCTAAAAATTCCGGCCAATGATCGTATCTATCATATCTGATATCATCCGGGGTCTTATGTGGACGATACTTTGTGCCATAATATCCTTCAGGCAGTTCAAATTTTGTTACTTCATCGCCTGGTGGGTCCTTCATTTGTGCCAGTACCTTACCAATTTCAAGTTTGTAAAATAAGAACGGCTTGACATCTTTTTTTTTAATTCTTAGGAGTGATGCATCTTTCTTGTACTCCATCCAGGAATTGTAGATTGCGAGGTCAAGAAAATGAAAGAAAACTTTAACTGGCCACTTTCTTGTCTTTGTCTTTATACGATAGTATTCCATCATTTGATCACCTATGTCTACTCCGCCCATAAATGTGTTGTAATCTTGGATTACACCGGGTATCGGTACTGGTAGACGGCGCTTTAGACCTTTTACCCAGCGATTGACCTCTCCGATGGGATCTTTGCCACATATAGTTGACACAACTGTCACACATTTCGTGTCGCACCATTTCACTGCTACCACTTGCCCGTTTTTTACAAATTGGCTCATCTCACCTCGCACCATTTTCTTATCCTGTGGAAAATGGATCTTATTTCCTAAGCGGTTTGTCATTATCGTGCCCGTAGCTTTGAACCCCATTTCATCTAATTTCTCTAAAAGAGAAACAGTTGTAAAAAATCGATCAAAGTATAAATGGCTTCCGATTGTCAAAAATTTTGTAAGGCGTATGACTATTGAAGGGCCATGTCCAAGTCCACAGTCAGCAAATGTTCCAGCTCCTTGAAACATTTCAAAGTCAACAATAAGTCCACCGGAGGTAGCACAAACAAGATTTTTAAGTCCTACTGGACGAGGTTTAGATCTAATTGTCTGTCTTGCTGGACATCTGCCAGTAAATGGTACCATTTGCTCATCTATTGAATAAGTAGTAACGTCGGTTGCCAATTGATTGCAGCGGTTTCTTACTAAGTCAATGACAGGCTGTATTCTCCATAATTTATTTGTTGCACTGGGCTTGCTGGTATCAACAAAGTGAATTATATTCCGCATTCTCATAAATTTGTTTCGGGACATAGAGTTGGTTATTAGATCGATTCGAAAATCCTCAGTCCAATATAGTCGCATATTAGGAAAACCCAGACATCCCATTATTATGGAGCAACCGTAAAAGTTTTTTATTTCGGTTTCGGTTAATTGCAATTCACTTCCACTTGTTGCCAGTACGTACATTTTTGTATATTTTACAACATCTTCAAAGTGAGATTTCGGAAAATAATTGGAGAAATACTCCATTGGTGTACCAAGCTGCACAAAATTCGGACATCCTTGCACTATTGGAATCTTGTGATGTGGAAAATCAATTTGTTTCCATAAATCATTTCTTTGTTTTTTTGCTGAGGACATTGACGAATCACGTGTACTAAAAATAATTTCTGCAAACAATATTGGTGTTAAAAAAAAAACATTAAGACCCACAACCCATTTTACCTGCTTCCGGTTCTTCCTGAGGTAAATTCTCATCCTCCACTTCATCACTAACCTCATCATCAACAAAATTAGGTTTCCAGGTTTCATCAGCCTGTTCGTCATCATCTGAGAAGTCAGCATCGGAGTTTTCTAAGATCTCCAGAATCTGCTCAAGATCACTCTCCTTATCTAAATCCAATCTTTTAGCTGAAATATACAAGATATCACAAATGTGAGCTAAAATAAAAAATTGTACTAAACACCAAGTAACACAATTGTGTTAACTGATATTTACCACTACAAAAATCACGAGACGAAAGTATTCAATTGAAAACGCAAGTTCGGACATGTTTACTTACACAGTTACGAAGCGATAAGCGCACCCATAACAAGACAAAACATGTCATTAAAAAAAATGTGCGTACTTACCAAACGACATGCTTCCATTCACCGAGAGGACCCACACAACACTGAGCAACTTCTTTAGAATTGCATCGAATTCTCACTTTTTCTGCACTACGAAGCAAAGAGAACACATAACACGATCGCTGTTTTTGGGCTTTTAAATGAAATGTTCAACTATAAGTCTAAAATATTTTTTTTTAAACACATCTCACAAATGAGTACTGTGGGTCTGAAAGGGTTAAGTCTTTCTAAAACAGTCTTGACGGCTCTTGTCCCTATGACGGCCCAACCACAAAATAAATTTAAATTAAGAGGCCAATCAGCTTTTCATCGATTTGAAGACCGAGTATGATGTATGTGTAGGGCAGGTGTAAACATGGAAGACACTATCTTTAACAAAGCTGTCTAGCTATCTTGAATATAACGAGGACAATAGATCCATTTTTGATAAGGTCCATGCTCCAGCGACACAGAGCAGGACTGAAATGATTAGAGTCCTATATAGGATCTCCTTTCCTTAGTAGTTCGAGTGAGGGATTTACTATTAAATTGCCTTCTTAGCCCGAGCGGTCGACGGCTTATGCTGCTAGTTCCACCGAATAATGGAAGATTGTGCCTCTGGTGTTTGCTCGGGAGTTTTGAACAATCCTCTCAAGAAACAGATTAAGAAGTTACATTACAATACCTACATCACCTTGCTTAAATCCTTTTTGGTTTAACATGAATAGGTGGTGGTTATCGATTTGGACGTCCTGGTTTTTTTCCAGGATCTGCAGAAGTATGATAATTTGATCAGTCGTGGACTTTCCTGGCCTAAACCCACATTAACAAGGACTGATCAGGTAGTTGGTTATCGGTTTCAGGCGTTCACATATTATGGCAGATAGGATCCTGTAGGCGATGTTGAGAAGACGTATGCCTCTGTAGCTGGAACAGTTTAGAGGTTCTCCTTTGTTTTGGATCAGACAAACGATGCTGAGGTTTCATTATTCAGGCATACTTTCATCCGACCAGTTTATGTTACTTACCAAGTCATCTCCGCCGTCTTTATAAATCTTTGAGGGAGGCCTAGATTTTCGCCTTGTTAAGCTTGATTAGATCGATCAAATTTTCACACTTCGGCAGATCCTGGAAAAACCCAAGAAGTCCAAATCGATACCCACCACCTATTTATCGATTTCAAAGCCGCATACGACAGCATTTATAGAGACGAACTATACAGAGCCATGCCTAGTTTTGGTATACCGCCCAAACTCGTCCGTTTGTGTAGGATGACGATGGAGAATTCTCGCTGCTCGATCAGGTTCGGAAACGACCTCACCGACACATTCGATACCAAAAAAGGATTTAGGCAAGGCGATGCGCTGTCATGTGACTTCTTCAACTTGATTCTTGAGAGGATTGTGCAAAACTCACGAGCCAACACCAGAGGCAACATTTTTCAAAAATCGGTGCAACTACTAGCATACACTGACGATATTGACATCATTGGTAGGACTTAACGTGTTGTCATAGCCACGTTTGTTAGTATAGAGAAGGAAGCGGCAAAAATGGGTTTAGCAGTAAATGAGGGTATGACAAAGTATATGCTGTCAACACGAAAGGACACACAACATCGACGAATTGGACAGAACGTCAGCATTGACAGATATAACTTTCAGGTAGTACGGGACTTTGTCTACCTCTGCTCCGCTATCTTATATAAGACCCTGATCATCCCAGTCCTGCTCTACGGCGCTGATGCATGGACCGTATCAAAAGCGGATGAAGAAATCCTTGGTCGATTCGAGAGAAAAATTCTTCGGAAAATCTTCACATTGGACGT
Organism: Rhingia campestris; assembly: GCA_932526625.1. Lineage (NCBI taxonomy): Eukaryota > Metazoa > Arthropoda > Insecta > Diptera > Syrphidae > Rhingia > Rhingia campestris. The sequence goes on from OW052183.1 coordinate 166,943,729, forward strand.
TTAAGGTGGCTAGGACATGTAGAACGAACGGACACCAATACTCCGGCTCGCAGAGTCTTCGATTCCCAGCCAGACGTCGGACGCAGTAAAGGAAGACCTCGCCTTAAGTTGCGCGCACAAGTAGAAACCGAACCCAGGTTCATCCCGAACTGTAGCGCCACTTAATGAATGATGAATGACACAATCCGCACCAAACTGTCACCCTCTGTGGATGCATCGGCTTCACGACAATTATCTGCGAGTTTTGCAAACCCCAGATGCTGCAATTTTGTTTGTTAACGTAGCCACCAAGATGAAAATGAGCCTCGTCAGAAATGATGATTTTTCGCCCAAAATCGTTGTCCAATTCAAGCTGCACTAAGGCCCAAACTCGATAACGGAGCGGATGGTCATGCGCCTTAAATTGCAGACTTAATTGCACCTTGTAAGCGTGATTTAAGTCTCACACTCTCGGTTACAGCAGTCACATTCTCATCTTTGCGCACCGTATGACGGGGACCATGAGTGTTGTGCACTAGCATACCAGTCTCATGAACTTTTTTTTACACACTTGCGTACAGCAGGTGCGGTTTGTGCTTCATTTCAGCCAAAACTTCTTTTCAAATAACGCACTGTTTGGGCTACACAGCACTCACTTTGGGAATAAGGTTTTGATGTGTCCCAACTGTGTTTAAGCGTAAAGCGACTCATTTCATTCCGCGGAGGTATAATACTGACATTCTGTCAAGATTTTGAGCGGGAAACAGCTGTCAGTGTCAAAGTAACCCATGACTTGAAAATAATCCACTAGATGGCTCACCTATACTTTCCTAGTGAGCCTTTTTTTTACAAAACATTCTCAGGTGAGGCAAATGCTCCATGCGATGAGCTTCTGCACTTGAATTGTTGTAGATTGTATGTATGGTGGTAATACGTTTTCTGGAAGTTCTCTAAGAATCTAAACATCTAAGAATCTCACTTCGATTTTCTTCTTTCAATTCCGTGAATAATTTACAAAAGTGTTGAAGCTCATTTTCTTAACGTAGATGCTTTCTTCAAATGACGGATCCCAACCAACCCTGGTGTGGTTATAAAGTTTGTTTTTCTCGGAAGACTATATTTTGGGATTATATCCTGAAGGAAGAAAATACGGAAATTAGGTATGTTTCCCGTTTGCTTATCGTCTAAAATATAAAAGGTTTCATGACATAGATACTTGCTCATACACAGTGATGTTCAAAACCGCAACATTTCAACCAAGGCCTGGTTATAAATGATGTTGCCTTATTTTTGATTTAGGAACAACCACGCTAGGTAATATCATGTTTACTACAACGTCTTGAATGAAAAATAAGGGAAAACACATCCAAAAATATTCTCCGCTTATCCTCTTGTAGCTAATAAATTTCATACGGCAATGTCTACCCAAACCAATCGATGGGTGTATACACAGTGCAGACACATACGCTTTTCTCCAAAGCAAAACCAAAGGATAATAACATTATCACATCATTAAAATTACCTCGCACATCCTATAGGATTTCCCATTAAAAACCTGAGCACACATCCTTTCTAGGATCAATATCAACAACAAAGGCAAACAAAAAGTACACCAATACCTCGGAGTCAAAAACTCAATCTCACACCGTCACAAAAATGAAAAAAAAAGAATCCCTCTATCAGCAGTGCGTTGAATCCAAATGAACTTCAATTATTTGCAGTTCATTCGTGTTTACTTTTTATTATTCGATGCTGTCCTGGCTGGCATCCATTTGTTTATTTTCCACTCCTTCCCGTTTGTCCACTCGATGAATGCTGCGAAACGCGGCGAAAACATTCAATAGCCGCCGGCAATACCACACACGCATACATCCGCACACGCAGATTGGTACAGAAGATACCCCACCATCGTCCTAGCCTTGAGGAATGAAAATTTCCATTTATGCAGACGTCTTTTTCCTGCCAAAAAGGTCACCTTCCCCTAGTACCCAACCCTACCACAATTCGATGAAGGAAATATCCCTTCAAGGTGAAGACCATCAACCGAAAATTATTCAATCGTCCTTTACACAAACACACTTTTAGGTATTGCCAAAAGGGAGAGAGAAAAAAAATTGACTAAGGAAAAGTTATCCCGTCAAAGGACTCCCCACCAATGGGTTGCCTAAAATCACATTGTCGTCGTCTCTATGATTGTAAACGTGCCGAAGGAACGTGGCAACTGCTCAACATAATAAATTTCCCATTTTCACAGTTCACTTGCATGGCGGTTTATCAAGATCCTTCCCCAGATATATATCCTGTACCATATAGTCAAACCAGTGAATGGATATCTGACGACACGACACGGGTGCACACGTTTAGTTTCCAACGCTCCATCGCGCCTAATACTTGCCACAGCAGTCAGGACAAGGGTAAATCGTTAAACAAAGGAAAAAAGGACACTCCTGATGCATGCCAACGCGATTCACTGAAAGTATTCACCATATGAACATTTACACGTGTATTTGGACCGAATCCGGTCCTATCAACGGGCATATGTTACGTTAAGCGCCAACATTGATTTATAACCAGGACGCGCCACATCGATGAGCCGACAGAATGTATTCCTGCACACGTGCTGGCAAAGCCATACGGCTTAGAGTCACAAAGACAAAAGACTCACAACTTGACAGCAACGTACCAGTATCAGTGTTTGGGTTATGTGTTCGACATTCGTTCCAAGGGTTACGTCTCTTACGCCTGCATGAGGTGTGGATGTCCTCTAGGGTTGAAGACAGTTTGAAAATTGAAACCAAAGTCAGAGGATTGTAAATTGAAAGGGCTTTAGCTGTAGCCAATTCAACTTGTTAGGGAAGAACAGCTGGAAAAGTAACATCCTCGTTTATAATTGTAAAAAAGGGAATGCCTGAGCAAAAAACAATACCAACGCTAATGTCCTTCTTTTGTACATCCCTGTCATTAGTTATTTTACTGCACGTGCCACAGTCAGATTAAATTCCCAAGAAACTCCATCGGGAGAGTTTTAAAATTTAAAATCCCAAACGCGTCCACAAGCCAATAAAACTGTGAAGAGGGTCTGCTACAGGATAGGCTGGGCCACTTTTACGGCACGTGAATTGATCAGGATCCGATTTATTTATGTCTAACAATGATACATGATTGTAAAAATAAAAATAAAAATGCCAAAAGGTGGACTCTCCTGAGTGGTGTATGTTGTATCCTGTGTAGGTATGTCCTGTTCCTGTCCGGTCATGTAATGTTTTATTGACTTTTTATTGTTGCGCTGAATCTGCTAAGGAAAATCAGTCGATATAGCCAGAAATTAACTTGTGTATGGTGCTGTTGGATACAAGCTATTGGGAGGCCGGATTTTTTTTTTAAATGGACCTTGTCTGTGGGAATTCTGTTCTCTTTTTATGGTTGATGTCGTAAAAAATACGTTGGACGATGAATTTCTTTTCCGCTCAATAAATTGGGTAAATATAAAATATTTAAGAAAAATATGAACCTGCCTTGACATTAGGATTGCAAAAAACGGAAACATTTTGAGTTAGAAGACCGTTTATCGATTTTTGTCCGCAGATGTGAACCTAAGTGGAAAAGGTGTGTGTAAAAAAGGCAAACATTACAGGGTCTAGGTAAAATCTTAATCGAAAAGATTATGCCGCGAAACCAAAAAGGTAGTAGACCCTACTCAACGTCAATTACCTTAGGCTGGTTGAAGCATAATTCTCTCGATTAGGGTAACCTTGAAATGACGTTGTTTTGACTGACCTGAAGCTCAAAACAATGGCGACGGGTAGAGGCTAAGTAAATTGAATTGGAGTTCTGAATGAGGTCATTATTCGTAACCATATTTTAGGGGACTGGTAGTGCGGTAGTTAATGAGATGTGCTGGCTCGGAAAATGTCTGGGTTCGTTTGGCAAATGTACCAACACCAATTATTCCATTCAATGCACCTTCTTTCGTCATTATCTTAGTATGATTGAAGATGGTCTGTGTAGCATTAATTAGGGAAAAAGCTTTTTTTAACTCGATAGTACGGATTCGTCATAAAATTAAAACATGATGAATAGTTGTAAACGCGTAGAACCTGTTCCGAATAAACTTGTGCGCCAGAAATATTATTGTTGATTTGAAATATTTGATTTACATTGTGTACTAACTTACTTATCGGGCTCCCGAAGAATCTCTGCCTGAGATACTGCAGCCTTCCATCCTCTACGATCCCTGGCTCGCTGCTTCCAGTTGTCAGGACCAAGCAGTCTGGCATCCGCAATGGCTTGGTCTTTAAAACGGAGGTTCGGTCTTCCTTGCCTTCTCGAACCTGGGGGCTGGGAAGCAAAGATCCTCTTAGCTGGAGCATTATTGTAAATTCGATCGATGTGGCCCAGCCAATGCAGTCGACGTGTTTTGGCTTTTCGGACTACATCCACATCTTGTTACAGCACATAGAGTTCGCGGTTGTATCTTCTCCTCCATTCGCCCTCCTCGTGCACAGGACCAAAAATCCGCCGAAGTATTTTTCTTTCGAAGGAGAAGGAGCCCAGTATCAGCTCTCCCTTCTTGCTTATCGTCCAGCGCTCGGCACCATAAAGCAGAACTGGCAGGATAAGGGTTTTTGAGCACACATTTCATAGTTCGAGTTAGGAGTTTTGAACCCAGTTGTTTCGCCAAACCGAAGTAGCAACGGTTTCCAAGGGTAATTCTTCGACGGATCTCCACTAGGATGTCATTCGTGGAGTTTCTGTTAACTCCGAGGTAGGTGAATTCCTTAACTACCTCGAAATTGCAGCTATCAATAGTGACGTTTTGTCCTAGGCGGTGGAGAGATGCTTGTTTGTTTGTTGATAGCATGCACTTAGTCTTGTCCTCATTTACTTCAAGGCCAACGGATTTCGCCAGTTCTTCAATCTCCGTGAACGCTTTTATCACGGCATGTTTGGAGCGACCGATGATGTCAATATCGTCCGCTTAGCCCAGCAGCTGGACGGACCTGTTGAAAATAGTGCCTTCCGTGTTAACACCTGCCCTGCGCACTATCTGCTCCAGTAAGAGATTGAAGAAGTCACATGATAGCGCGTCTCCTTGCCGAAATCCCGTGCATGTTATGAATAGTTCGGAGGAGCTACTTCCAAACTGCATGTTGCATCGCGTGTTTTCCAGCGTCACGCGACACAGCTGAATCAGTTTTGCTGGGATTCCGAATTCGGCCATCGCCATCAAGAGCTCCTGACAATGTAAGCTATCATACGCGGCTTTGAAGTCGATGAATAGGTGGTGAGTTTCGACTTGAAATTCTTTGGTCTTTTCCAGGATTTGCCTCAGTGTGAAAATTAGGTCTATAGTCGATCTGCCGGACCGGAAGCCACACTGGTACGTGCCGATTAGTGTGTTGCAGAACGGTTTTAGACGTTCAGACAGTACGTTGGATAGGATCTTGTATGCCTCGATAGTTTTTGCATGACATAGGATCGCCTTTTTTGTAGATGGGTCATATGGAGCTGATAGTCCAGTCATGGGGCATGTTTTCTTCCACCCATACTTGTTTGATGATTGGTGCATGCTCCCTACCAAAACATCACCACCGTATTTAAAAAGCTCCGCTGGTAAGTCATCAGAACCTGTGGCCTTGTTGTTCTTAAGCTTTTTTAAAGCTGCCTAACTTCTTTTATATAAGGTGGTGGAACTAGTTCTTCATTGCCTGGAAGTGGGTTCTCTTCTTGTCCTATCACTCTCTACATGATGCCCATTTAGCAGCTGTTGGAAATGCTGCTCAAACACATCTACTATTCCCTGCGCTTCGGTGACAAGGTTTCCTTCGCTATCTCGAAGAGCCTGGGTTCCGGTTTTGTAGCCAGTTGCTTGGCTTTATTATAAAATTTGCGGATGTTTTATGATCGCTCGACTCATCGATCTCCTTGAGCTGGGAGGCTGCGTGGGCTCTCTTCTTTCTACGCAGGGTCTTCTTTTCCTCCTTTCTCCTGACTCGATATTCTTCTCCTGCTGCCCTTGTTTTGTTCTGCAGCGCTTTCTTGTGTGCATCTTCTGTTACCTTTTTCCTGTACACGCATTCATCATCACACCACGTGCTCTTTCTTTGGGGTGGCTGTACCCTTTAGTGGTTTCGGCTACCTCCTTGATGATGTCGCTATCCTGGCACCACTGATTGTTGGCGTCTGTGGTAGGTGAGTGCAAAGAGGAGAGTTTCATACTCATTCGCTTACTGTAGGATCTGTCTACTCCAGGTGTGCTGTGTGCTAAGGCGTCCAACGTCCAACGTCGAATTTCTTCTTCTGGGCAGTTCGCAGATTCTTCTCGTTGGACAGTCGAGCTCTGAATTTAACCGCGACAAGAAAATGGTCAGAGTGGACGTTTGCCCCTCGGAATGTGTGCACGTCGAGGATGTTGAATGGGTGCCTCACATGATCGATTTGGTTGGCGGTTCAAACGTCTGGAAAGCGCCAGGTTGCTGTGTGGATCCTTAGCCTTGGGAACCTAGTGCTACTTATCACCGTTTTACGAGCTGCTGCAAAATCGATTAGTCGGAAGCCGTTGCCTGCTGTCGTTTCGTGAATTCTGTGCTTACCAAGTAAACCGCCAAAGATGTTTTCCTTTCCGACTTTAGCATTGAAATCCCCAGTACAACTTTTAGATCATACTCCGGACAGGCTCCGTAGGGTCCATCCAGGAGGTCATAAAACTCCTTCTTGATGGGATCTTCAGCCTCACCGGTAGGGGCGTGTGCACATATTAGGCTTATGTTTTGGAACGTAGCTTTGATGCGGATCACAGAAAGGTGATCAGCCATCTTTAATGTCAAATTTGGAGTTTCTTTTAACACATCTATACTCGTTCACAGTTCGTCTGTGGTTAAATGCACTTAAATTAAAAAAATACGTTTTTTTCTAATCACATTCCTTCTAACGATGACTTTCAGCCACCATGTTGCTAACACTAGGTGGGTAGTAAAATAGAACGCCTTAGTGAAGTTAAATAAAGGACCAGATGAGAACAAGGGTAAAGGCGTTCTCTACAAAGACAACTTATTAATTTTCAGGTAGGAGAAAAATAAAATATACCATGGCGTCTACAGTTATAGTTTGCCTGGACAAAGTAAGTAACCTGCATAAGGTGCTGTGCAACATTCAAACAACTGGTCATTTACTAACTTACTTACTTAAGTAGTTAAACCTTAGCCCGTCAACGCAAACGGGACCGAAGATTTTTCGAAGAATATTTTTCTCAAATCGACCAAGGGTTTCTTCATCCACTTTTGAAACGGCTTCACCACCATAGAGCAGGACTGGGATGATCAGGGTCTTACATAGGATCTCCTTAGTAGTTCGTGTAAGGGCTTTACTATTGAATTGCCTTCCTGGTTTTTATACCCTTTCCAATAGGGGTATTTTAGTTTTGACATTAAGTTTGTAACATAGAGAAATAATTTCGATACATATACCTCAAAGTATATGGATCGATTCAGAATCGCTAGCTGAGTCGATTAAGCCATGTCTGTCTGTCCGTCCGTCAGTCCGTTCGTCTCCGATTTTTAGGCCTTAAATTTTGAGCTAGGATAATGAAATTTGGTATATAGGATCCTCGTCCGTGCCACCAGAACAAGTGTAAAAATTGTTGATATCCGCCCACTGCCACGCCCCCTTTTTAGGAAAACGTATTTTTTAGCCAAACCGAAAGGAATTTTAAAAAAGTGTCTGAGCAGCATATTTAGAGAATCGTAATGTCTATATTTCGTCAATATAAAGTTTTTTTCCACGCCCACTTTTTGGGGGCGTTTTCTTACAAAAAAACACTTGTGTGCCCTACCCCAAGGCATATGCAACAGAAAAACGTTGTTTTTCGTCGAACCATAAAAGAATTTGATAAACCTTCTGAAATATATGTTGTGACAATGCCATTTTCAAGACTTTATGACCATATAGACCACATTTTGGGGATATTAATTTTAAGGATGGGATGGGATAGGGTATTAAACGATCCGCACAGCGGATTGTAGCCTTCTCATATGTTTTTTTTTTTTCAGGATCTGCCGAAGTGTGAACATTTGATCAGTTGATCAGACTTTCCTGGCCTAAAACCACACTGATAAGGGCCGATCAGGTTGTTGGTAAAAGGTTTTAGGCATTCTCACTAAGGTACTCACTCTCAGGCGGCAGCGGAGGAATTCCCTAGATGGAGTCAACGGTGGCGCCTACAGCTCCAGTTTGATCGAACTGGTGGCATAATCCCTATATGTGCTGCTTCGACATATTTTATAGCGATTTCCAATACTGAGCAAGCATGTTGGAGAAGAGTTGGTGGCGGATGAGACCTCAATGTGTCAACGTCAGCGCTCATATCCCAACATTTGCTACTGATATCGGTATTTTCCGGCCAGCTGTCCTAGGGTCAAAACAAGGGCCTGGCTCTCCAAGTTGGGGGTTGTGCTTTGAGTTAACTACCCATCCATGGAAAAAAGCTTATGTTACGAAGCAATCAATAGCCTCGGAGAGGACTGATATTATTGTTGACGACCATGCTAAACGAAAAAAGGACAACGAAGTTCGTATCTGCACCTGGAATGTGGGAAGCAGATATTACTACCATCCAGGAAATACGATGGGATGGGCCGGGCAAAAAGAGAATGAAAAACTGTGACATCTACTATGGACCATGTTATAGTGAGCAGAAACAGCGACTATTTGTATGCGGATTTGTTATAAGTGCCAGACTTAGGCAAGAAGTCTTATGTTTCCAAGACATTAGCGAACGTATTGTAACAATCCGCATCAATGCCAAATTTTCAAACATAAGCGTTATATGCGCTCATGCTCCGACGGAGGAAAAAGATGATACAACTAAGGACTGCTTCTACGAGCTCCTTGACAAAACCTATGAGCGACTACAAAAGTACGATGTTATAATCGTGCTATGGGAGATTTTAACGCAAAGGTAGGAAGATAAGACATCTTTAGCAGTACTGTCGGAAAATATAGCATACACGACAACACGCCTGGTAACGGACTTAGGCTAGTTGACTTCGCTACGGAACGAAATGCCACTATAGCCAGCACACGGTTTCCTCACCTCGATATACATAAGGGGACATGGCGGTCTCCAGATCAACGAACTGTCAACCAAATTGATCACATTGCGATAGACAAGAGGCACGCATCCAGTATTTTGGATGTCCGACCATTCCGAGGGGCTAACATCGACTCGGACCACTACCGTGTTGTAGCCAAGGTAAGGATGCAGATATCCACCACGCCACAAAAAACCAGAAATTCAATGTCGAAAGACTGCAATCGCTAGAGACCGCCAAGACCTTCGCGCAACGCGTATCCCTTAACCTCTCGACTCACAACACACGACCAGCATCTAATATCGAAGAACAATGGCAAGGATGCCAAGTCTTCGTTCGTTTCGTTTTCGTTCTCGTCGGGATTTGTAACCAAACATAAAGTCAATCACTCTCAGCTTACCTTCAACACCACCTGATATAAATATCGCAAGTTTTTCATTACAAAAAACAATCACCTTCACCGTCTTTTCCATAAATTAGACCGCATTAAGCTGTCACAGAGCATCAATAAAAAATCTCCAAGTAATTTGAAAACATCATTCTTCCCAACTAATCGCATGACTCCTTGCATCATACCGTGCGTCGCGTCCTCAATACCCCCACCCACGTGCAAAAAAGTTCGCTTTTTTGCGGTAAAGCAGAAATTCGATGGCAAAATGTCCAATGTCGCCGCAAAGTAATTTAAATTCCACAGAATGGACCGTCAACGACAAAAAAAAAATTGTGTATAACTTCAGCCATTAAAAAGGACATCAAACTGAAATTAGAAATTTTCCCTCGTCCTTTGCCATCTCATCGGTTATTGGTTGCTGTCCCATCCTCTGATGGGTATAATGGTGTCATCAGACCAAGCAAATAAGAAGCTCACTCTTCTCCGAAAGATAAAGACAAAAGTCGTCGAATCCCCAGTGTCCTTAGAGCATCACGTACATGACAATAAATATTTGCTGTCCACTATTGACTTAGCTCCGTAGCAAGTGAAATACTAATCAGGCAAATAAAGTGTTCCCATGCGAAGTCCATGCACCCCTACACTCACCGCCATGAGTCCATCGCAACATGCCATCCAACAATGTCGTCCTTTTTTTATTTATTTACTCGACGGAACTCATTTTGTGTCCTCCTGTGACTTGATTTCTTCTTTTCTCGGTCGGGTAACTCCAACAATCTGTGGGAATGAAATTGCATTGAAAGTAAATACGAATTGTTGGTCCTGTCTCCCCCTAGCAACCATTTTCCGTTTCCAGTTTTTAGAAAGGACGACAAGTTACCAGCAACGTGTTGCATTGCATAACGCGCCTTGGCATAGCACAGCAGATGCCGTTCCGACTATGAACTCCTCATCTACCGTGTTATTAGTCATGTAACAGCTAGAATCGTAACGGTTTCTTCACGAGAACAAAAGCCCTGAATGGAATACAGAATGTCCTGCGGCAGAAAGAGCATGTCATGGTTGAGTCACGTCTCAGCTCAGGGTATATGTTGCTTATCTGCTGTCATGTAGTACGGTTGCGTTTTCCGTCGACCGTAATGCAACATTCAATGGCGGAGTGTTTGCGTTGTGTGGACATAGTTCGGTGGGAGCTTGGTACTGCACCTGGGAATGCAGTTTTAGTGTGGTCGAAGGAACTACATTGGGAATTCGGTACTTGTTTTTTGGGAACCCGTATTTGGATTACGTGGCGTTTTATTTCCATGCGAACAATGATATGATCATGAAGGGATCGCAACCTTCTTGTTTTATTTGGGCCTACGACATTTCAGACAGTTGCTGCAGACCAAAAGACTTTGCGGGGCAATCGGCCTCCTTGGAGAGATGGAAATATAGGGAGCGATCACATCTTTTACCAACCTCATCACCAGCGGGGTAGCTGTAGGTAAGGTTCGTTTCAAGTGACTGCACGCTTAGCACTAGCACACTTGGAACAGGTAGATCTGTTAATATAACACATGAATCGACTGCCGCTCATCTCCTCAAAAGATGGCAGAGCAGTTTAATATTCACCTATGCTGGGTGTCATAGTTACATACCAGAGAACTGTAAGGTTGATGAACTTGCCAGACATGGAACTGAATTACCGACACCGGTGCATCTGGTATACATATCGCTACATGCAAAAGCCTACTAACGCAGCATACTCACTTACTTAAGTGGCGCTACAGTCCGGGATGAACCTGGGCCTCAACCAACATGCCTCAACCATTTAGCCCGGTCCTTAGCTAACTGCCTGCAGTTGCGCACTCCAAGTTGGTTGAGGTCGGTTTCTACTTGTCCGCGCCACTTAAGGCGAGGTTTTCCTCTACTGCGTCCGACGTCTAGCTGGGAATCGAAAACTCTGCGAGCCGGAGTATTGGTGTCCATTCGTTCTACATGTCCAATGCGGAGTTTTTTGACTAGGAGTATGTCGCTTTACAGCTCGTATAGTTCGTTGTTGAATCTTCGTCTCCATAGCCCGTCAACAAAAACGGGACCGTAGATTTTTCGAAGAATTTTTTCTCTCGAATCGACAAAGGATTTCTTCATCCGCTTTTGATACGGTCCATGCTTCAGCGCCGTAGAGCAGGACTGGGATGACCAGGATCTGATATAGGATCTCCTTAGTAGTTCGAGTGAGGGCTTTACTACTAAATTGCCTTCTTAGCCCGAAGAAACAGCGATTGGCAACAGTAATTCTTCGTTTGATTTCTGACGAGATGTTGTTGTCAGAGTTAATAGCGGAGCCGAGGTAGACAAAGTCCCGTACTACCTCAAAGTTATATCTGTCAATGGTGACGTTCTGTCCAATTCGTTGTCCTTTCGTGTTGACGGCACATACTTAGTCTTAACCTCATTTACTGCTAAGCCCCTTTTTGCTGCTTCCTTCTCTATACCAGCAAACGTGGCTATGATATCACGTTGAGTCCTACCAATGATCTCAATATCGTCGGCGTATGCTAGTAGTTGCACCGATTTTTTGGAAAATTGTGTCTCTGGTGTTAGCTCAGGAGTTTTGCACAATCCTCTCAAGAATCAAACTAAAGAAGTCACATGACAGCGCATAACCTTGCCTAAATCCTTTTTTGGTATCGAATATATCGGTGAGGTCTATTCCGACCCTGATGGTGCAGCGAGAATTCTCCATCGTCATCCTACACAAACGGACGAGTTTGGGCGGTATAGCAAAACTAGACACGGCTCTTTATAGTTCGTCTATATCAATGATGTGTATGCGGCTTTGAAATCGATAGGTGGTGGGTATTGGGGTTTTTCCAGGATCTGATGAAGTGTGAAAATTTGATCGATTGTGGACTTTCCTGGCCTTAAACCACACTGATAAGGGCCGTTCAGGTTGTTGGTAAACGGTTTCAGGCGTTCACATATTACGGCAGATAGGATATTGTAGGCGATGTTGAGCAGACTTATGCCTCTGTAGTTGGCGCAGTTCAGAGGGTCTCCTTTTTTGTGGATCGTGCAAACGGTGCGGAGGTTCCATTCTTCAGGCATGCTTTCATCCGACCATATTTGGCTTTTGAGTTGGTGGATGTTACTTACCAAGTCATCTCCGCCAGCTTTAAAAAGCTCAGCGGGAAGGCCGTCATTTCCGGCGGCCTTTCTAAACTTGAGTTTATATATTGCTATCCACACTTCACTTAGGTCGGCCTTGATGCGGATTGTTACAATGCGTTCGCTAATGTCTTGAAAACATAAGACTACTTGCCTAAGTCTGGCACTTATAAGAAATCCGCTTCGAATAGTCGCTGTTTCTGCTCACTATAACACGGTCCATAGTAGATGTCACAGTTTTTCATCCATCGTATTTCCTAGATGGCAGTAATGGCTGCTTTGTAGTAGCTTAGGGCTTCCTCTAGTTGTTCGCCTGCACCGTGTTCCGCGTGGTGTAAAATGATCAAAGGACGAAATATTTATATTATCATAACCAATGATCCTGCATCAAAAGCTTTTTTCAAATATTATTAAAAAGGTAACGAAAAATGTTTTTTTTTACTGAAAATGCCCCCAAAAAGTGGGCGTATGTTATTTAGACGAAATATAGATATGAGGGTTGTCTAAATAGGGGAGAGTACGATTTGGATATTTGGAGATTTTTGGAGATTTCGACAAATTTCCGTGGGGATTTTTTCCGTGTATATTTTTTCTGTGGAGATAATGTTCAGTTAGATTATATTTTTTGGAGATTTTTCCAATAGAGATTTTTATACCCTATCCCGAGGCTATATATTACGTTTTTATACCCTATCGCATAGGGGTATATTAGTTTTTACATTAAGTTGGTAACATAGAGAAATACTTTCGATACATATACCTCAAAGTATATGGATCGAATCAGAATCGCTAGCTGAGTCGATTAAGCCATGTCTGTCTGTCCGTCCGTCCGTCCGTCTGTGTGTCACCGATTTTTGGGCCTTAATTTTCAGCTAGAGTGTTGAAATTTTGTATATAGACTCTCTAGCCGAAGAAGCAGAACAATTGTAAAAAAATTTGAAATCCGCCCCATGCCACGCCATCTTTTTAGAAATACGTTGTTTTAAGCCAAACCGTAAGGAATTTTAAAAAAGTTTCTGAGCAGAATAATTAGACAATCCTAATATCTATATTTCGTCTTAAAAATTTTTTTGCCACGCCCACTTTTTGGCGGCGTTTTTAGTTAAAAACGCTTTTTTTTCCAAATTTTTACACTTTCGAAAAAACTTTTGATGCAAATACTTCCGTAATGGTAATACAAATATTTTATCTATAGATCATTTTCACCTACGCCAACATTTTGGGGGCGTTTTCTTACAAAAACCATTTGTATACTCCATCTCAAGGGATTAGCAATAGAAATACGTTGTCTTTTGTCGATACTCAAAAGGTTTTGATAAACTGTCTGAACAATAGCTATATTGCGACAATGTCATTTTCTGTATTTCATCGCTATAAAGCCTACATTTTGAGGATATTAATTTTAAGGATGGGATGGGATAGGGTATTCAACGATCCGCACAGCGGATTGTAGCCTTCTCATATGTTTTTAATTTTAATTCATTTTATGTGTGAAATACTTTTTTTAAATACCAACGTATTGTGTTGTTATTATTTTTTTTAAATCGGTTCCTTACACAATAATGAAATATCAATGAAATGAATTCAAGTACTCCTTTATACTACACAATCCACTTCTAATACCAAACGAGATATATACAACGGCATCCCTGGCTTTATTTTATTGCGATCCTGCATTTTACTCTCAGATGGTATTCGTCTCGAAAAGTCGTCATGCATGAGATATAAATGAGAACAATAAACGCGGATATTGTCCACATGCACTGGTTTTTCAAATGCAAACGTTTGTAAGGTATTTTTGAAATTTATTTTCCAACATGTGTGCATTAATCTATTTGCTTCCTTAGTTATTTTGTCGCAACATGTAAAGCTCAAATGAATAACTGCAGGATTACAGAATTCCTTCGCATATTTATAAAGGTTTAAAGAGACTTTTGACTGGAATTAGAAAAACACAGGTGAATATTAAATGTACATGTATTGGAGCCGCAAGATTTGAATCTGGCCACGCAATGCTCTCATTTGGGTAATAGCAATTGTCATGAAAAGCTTATTACGGGGGAGCTTATATGGCGGATGAGCCCTCAATGGGTCAACGGCAGCACTCATATCCCAAAATGGGTTACTGAAATGGGTATTTCCGGCCCGCTGTCCAAGGGTCAAAACAAGGGCCTGGGCCTCCAGGTTGGGGGTTGTACCGTCGGGGTAACTTCCCAACCATGGAAAAATCTATTAGTTATGAGAAAGACACAAGCAGCCTCGAATAATGAAACTTCTCATATGGCAACAAGACACGGAACGTCAATAGACCTGGAATGTACAAACACTCTACACCCCGGACGATACTCAAAAACTTGAATCTGTCCTCACGAGGTTGTTATGTGTGGCAAGTGGACTGGCTTTGCCATAGCAAAGCTGGTGGTGTGTCCATCATCGACGCAGCTGGGTGGCACGCTGGCGAATGCTCGGCTTAGCTCGCCGTAGGTCGGGGATCTTGCTGCGTATAAACTCACTCATAACATATATATACTCGTGCCATAAAAACAAAAGAAGGATAAAAATATAAAAAGCCTACTAATAGTGATAAAAATAAGTTATTGTGCGCTACTGTACCCTTAACAAAAATCTAAGGAGTGTCAGATGTTGTTACACTATCATGTCGACATTAGAAATCGCATACGAATAGTTTCTGCAGATTTGTATGAAAATCTTCAAACACTAACACCTTATGATGGCACAGATGAGATTGCCATCTTTGGGAATCCCTCTCCACAATGGCTTTGATGCTCAATAGCCACACCATGTCACCCACGTCCCTATGTAATGTGTGGATGACCCCTCAACGCTATTTCCTTCTCTCACCTTTTGCTTCGCCAAACCGATCTCACCTCATTGCGACAAGACGCTTAAATCATTTTAGAAAAATAAGAAAATAAAGTAAACATAACATCTCAGGATTCCAAACATTTTAATTGAATTAATTCTTCACAATTAGATCAAGACCCATATGTATGAGTAAGCTTAAATATGCATAACAAGTATATATACGTACACTTCATGTGTTTTATATGAAACGAATTAGAAAATAAGAAAAAAAATTATGATATGAAAATCCTAGGTGGTGAGATGCGCATCTATTTCCCCCTTTACACTTTTTTAACTCAAAATATGAACAAGAAATTCTACTTAAACCTAAGAATCTATAACTAGTAATTCACTTTTAGAATTTTTTTAATCGCAAAGATATCTGTCATGTAATTGTGTATGTATACTTAATGTTTGCATATATGATCTGCACTTCTGTTATTAACTTCCTTTCTATTTTTTTTTTTGTTTCTTTTTAGATGTTAGTTATAGATTTCCTGTTACCACTATGATTTGCTTTACTTTTATAATTCACTTATTTGTATTTATAAGTTTCTTTTTTTATTTTAATTTTAAGTCTTTAGTAATTTATGATTTTGTTTCATTGAGAATGTTTGAAGAACTATTATCACCTCTTTTGTTTCCTTCTTTCACGAGCAAGTCTTTAGGACAAGTGATCGCGCTGCACACTGATCGCCGTCACAACAATAAACAAAAAAAAGTACCTGTTGTTTGCCTCGCACTTGCCTTTGACCCGGTGGTTATTTTCTGTGTGGCTCAGCCAATATGTTGGATGGGTTATTTGTGATGTATGTAGGGGGCCTGTCTCTTGCGGGCTGAATATTGCGGAACGTGGGCTTTAGCTTCTGTGACCTCTTGATGTTTAAATTTCGTAGCACTAACTCAGCGACCCATGTGGAGCTTCATCCACGGGGAGGGGGAAGGGTTATATTCCAAGCGTGCGTATTTCATGCGTCTGCCCCGGTGGTTCAGTCTATGAAGGGTACCATGCAAAAAGATCCCCTGAAGGCTCGATGTGCTTTCTTTCAATGAATCACTGAGTCACCGAGAGAGCGATTGGTAGTGGGACCAACAATCTCTGAAGTCATGAAATGCACATTTTCTTAGTCATTACACCACACATTATGCAAAATAAAAGTAAATGAATTACCTGAGAATATACCCGTCGCCTGTGTACACATATATTTTCCGTGTGTACATATATAAAGTATGTACCTCGTGGTGTTTCTCAGCCTTTCCACTACGCGCAATCACTCAAAATCACTTCTGGTGCTCTATTATTTTGGGATTTTATTAGACTCAAGTTAGATCACAATAATATCTACAGAAGGAAAACTAATAACTTGGGAAAAATTGAAAAACTTGTTTAGATCAAACCTAATTTAGTTCCTTTTACTGAAGATGGTTGATACACAACCGGGTAAAAAACGTGAAAGAACCGGAAAAGCGCGAGCACAGGCTTAAATAGACGAAGTGCATTCGTCAGCAGCCAGCGACCTCTCACTCTTCCATTCAATTCCACATGAAATTTTTGACGAATGAAACTTCTTCACAGGGTGGTACTAGTGAATCTTAACAATGTCATGTGAAGCTACATTAATAGCTGCACGCTACAAGGTACAAGGCAGATATAACCGCAATCCAGGAGATACGATGGATAGGTTCAGGTATAATGAAGAGAAAAATTTTCGACATCTATTACAGCTGCAACAAAAGATTGCATGTATTAGGATGCGGATTCGTCATGGGAAGCGGCTTAGGACAAAAGGCATTGACTGCAAGCCGATAAGTGATCGCCTTTCTGTGATCCGCATCGAAGCTACGTTCCTATACATGAGCCTAATATCTGCACACGCCCCTACCGATGAGGCTGAAGATCCCATCAAGGAGGAGTTTTATGGTCTCTGGATGGAGCCTACGAGCCTGTCCGGAGTGTGATGTAAAAGTTGTACTCGTGGACTTCAATGCTAAAGTCGGAAAGGAAAACATCTTTGGCGGTTAAGTTGGTGAGCACAGAATCCACGAAACGACAACAGACTAATCGATTTTGCAGCAGCTCGTCATACGGTGATAAGTAGCTAAGTATCCCCACAGCAACATGGCGCTCTCCAGACGGTCGAACCGCCAACCAAATCGACCATGTCCTAATCGATGCGAAGCACGCATCCAACATCCTCTACGTGCACACATTTCGAGGGGCAAACGTCGACTTTGACCATTTTCTTGTCGCGGCTAAATTCAGAGCTCGACTGTCCAACGAGAAGAAGCTGCAAACTGCCCAGAAGAAGAAATTCGACGTTGGACGCCTTAGCACACCTGGAGTAGCCAGAGCCGACCGACAGTGAACAGTTTTGTGACTTCGAAACCAGTGAGCTGGACTTTTAAATTGTCTTTTATGATTCTTACATATGCAATATGAATCATAACCTCAAAGTCACATTTTGACAAATTTTAATGTTTTGACATACATTCAGTCCAAAAAGGTGTTTTCTTAAAAATGCAAGCTGTAGCCTAGAGCCTGTGAGCTAATGCTCAACGTACTTGGCTCATTTGACTGACACTCTGGATGTAAGTCGGACGTTTTAATGGTTGAATGTTGTAGAATGAGGGCGAACCTTGATCGGCATTAATTTGGCAACAAACAGTCATTGTAACTTTGACTATACTCATCAATTGTGCTTGTTTTACCTCCAAATAGTAACCAATGGATACTGGTCTCATCCAACGGGTTTTGACATTATAAAGCATTAAGTGCGAGGGTCGATAACAAGACGAAAAACATCAACACTATAAAATAAAAAAATTGCACGAATGACTGTCACGAAATATCCGTCCTGCTGTCCTCAGGTGAACACATATACATGGGGTTATGCGCGTAATAAACCTGGGCCTCAACCAACATGCCTCTCCAATTAGACCGGTCATTACCTAACTGCCTCCAGTTGCGCACTTCATGTTGGTTGAAGTCGGATTCTAAATGTGCTCGCCACTTAAAGTGAGGTCTTCCTCTACTGCTTCCGACGTCAGGCTGGGAATTGAAGACTCTGCGAGCTGGAGTATTGGTGTCCATTCGTTCTACATCCTAGCCATCTTAAAAGTCCAATGCGCAGTTTTTTTTGACCAGGGGTATGTCGCTGTACAGCTCGTATAGTTCTTGGTTGAATCTTCGTCTCTATAGCCCTTCAACGCAAACGGGACCGAAGATTTTTCTCTCGATTCGACCAAAGATTTCTTCATCCGCTTTTGATACGATCCATGCTTCAGCAATGGGTAGATCAGGGTCTTATATAGGATCTCCTAGGCAAGAGTAATTCTTCCTTTGATTTCTGACGAGATGTTATTGTCAGAGTTAATAGCAGAGCCGAGTTAGACAAAGCCCCGTACTACCTCAAAGTTATATCTGTCAATGGTGACGTTCTGTCCAATTCGTCGATGTTGTGTGTCCTTTCGTGTTGACAGCATATGCTTTGTCGTACCCTCATTTACTGTTAAACCCATTTTTGCCGCTTCCTTCTCTATACTAGCAAACGTGTCAATATCGTCTGCGTATGCTAGTAGTTGCACCGATTTTTTGAAAATTGTGCATCTTGTGTTGGCTCGGGAGTTTTGCACAATCCTCTCAAGAATCACAAAAAAGAAGTCACATGACAGCGCATCGCCTTGCCTAAATCCTTTGTTGGCATCGAATGTGTCGGTGAGGTCGTTACCGACCCTGATGGAGCTGCGAGAATTCTCCATCGTCATCCTAAACCAACGGACGAGTTTGGGCGGTATACCAAAACTAGATATGGCTCTGTATAGTTCGTCTCTATAAATGCTGCCGTATGCTGCTTTGAAATCGATAAATAGGTGGTGGGTATCGATTTGGACTTCTTGGGTTTTTTCCAGGATCTGCCGAAGTGAGAATATTCGATCGATTGTGGACTTTCCTGGCCTAAAACCACACTGATAATGGCCGATCAGGTTGTTGGTAAACGGTTTCAGGCTTTCACATATTACGGCAGATAGGATCTTGTAGGCGATGTTGAGGGGACTTATGCCTCTGTAGTTGGCGCAGTTCAGAGAATCTCCTTTTTTGTGGATCGGGCAAACGATGCTGAGGGTCCATTCTTCAGGCATACTTTCATCCGACCAGGTTTGGCTTATGAGTTGGTGGGTGTTACTTACCAATTCATCTCTGCCGGTTTTATGAAGCTCAGCGGGAAGGCCGTCATTTCCGGCGGCCTTATTAAGCTTGAGTTTAGATATTGCTATCCTCACTTCACTAAGGTCGGGTGGTTGGCAGTTTTCGCTGTCGTTGCCAATATTAAATGGTTTGTTCTGCCTGACAGCGGAATGTTTTTCGTCATTGCCGTTTAACAGTCTGCAGAAACCTAGCACATCAGTTGCGGCTGATCTAATGGCTTGTTGGCATCGTTGCCGTTGTTCTTCGATATTAGATACTGGTGGTGTGTTGTGAATCGAGAGGTTAAGGGATACGCATTGCGCGAAGGTCTTGACGGTCTCTGGCGATTGCATTCTGTCGACATTACATTTTGTCACAGTTTTTCTGACTTTTTGTGGCGTGGTGTATATCCGCATTCTTACCTTGGCTGCAGCAGGGTAGTGGTCAAAGTCGATGTTAGCCGCTTTTTCATCCAAAATACCAGATGCGTACCTCTTGTCTATCAATGTGATCAATTTGACTGACAGTTCGTTGATCTGGAGACCGCCATGCCCCTTATGGAAATTTGGGGTGGGGAAGTCAATTAGCCTGAGTTCATTGCTCGACGTGTTTTTGTGAAGGCTGTGTTTTCCGAAAATATTGCTCAAATGTTTTCTCTTCCTACCTTTGCGTGGAAATCTCCCGGCACTATTTTAAAATCGTATTTCGGTAGTCGCTGATAAGTTTTGTCCAGTTGCTCGTGGGAGTAGTCCTTCGGGATATCATATTTTTCTTCCGTCGGAGCATGAGCGCATATAAATCCTACGTAATGTTGGCAAATGCGGCATAGATGCGGATTGTTACAATGTGTTCCCTAATATCTTGAAAACACAAGATTTCTTGTCTAAGTCTGGCACTTAGAACAAACCCACATTCGAAAAGTCACTGTTTCTGCTCACTAACACGGTCTAACTAACACGTAGACTCTGTCTACGGTCAAGTTACTAGGCACTCAGCGATATCCACATGAAGGCTGAGTGTCAGAGTTGGTAGGCATCAGCTAGGCGAAATCTCAAGGTTTCATGTAATCGCATTACCTACCACCTATTATCCTACATACTGCGAATACTGGGGAAGAAAAAATTGAAACATGAAAGATGTCAATTATGTGACCATATCGTCCATCGCCATCTCTCACCTGTACCTGCAGCAGATGAACAATTATATTTAAACGTTCCATTGCAGATGTAGTCCACACCAGGCCACGACTACCCACTGCTCTTCCCGAAAGTTGAAAACCACTTTAAACTAATTGCCTACACCATGTCGCAGTTACGTGACGAAACTTTTCCTTCCCAAAGTTTCTCTTCGACAACAAACATATTTTTAATAGAACCCGTCATGTAGGCTGTAATTACTCGACATGCGACAACGGTAATGAGAATATGTCATCTAATGAATTTGATCGATAAATGTATCTATCGATTTTCGACATGGATACACCGAGTTATACACCTAATTACGGTTATTCCATGTAAACCACTATAGTTTATCTATAATGAAGTATCTCTTACATCGTAATGACATTTTCGAAATGTGATAGATACTTTTCACAGAAGCAGTAATTATCTAAATTATTTAGGATTTATTGCGACTCCACCACGACTTAATGTACTACTGTCGATCGATATCGAAGGAATTTATATGCGGCTGATAGAAGTGAGGTTAATTGAGTGCGATATTTCGATTATGGAAATAATTTGCGCAACCACAAAACCCAGCTTGGCAGAAAATTTGTCAAATAATTGAAAAAAATAAATCTCGTCGCAGCGCGAAAACGGAATAAATCAAATCATTGGCAAAGTCACCACAATAATTGAATACAGTTAATCTAATTAACTTTGCACGCGCGCAACATCCAACACCACTGATGACTTTATAAATACATTTGGCCGGGCAGGAGCCGCAGGACATGAAAGTGAATAATTGAATTCACCACATCGGCAGAACAATAATCCATAATAATTCTCGCGCCACTGGGACAGAGGTCCTGAGTGATGTTAAAACATCGTTATTTGTGATAGATTCAATCAATAACAGGAATCAGGATCGAAATAAATTGTGGCCACTCCCGGAGTGATTGAGTGGCAAGGCGAAGGAAGCAACAATGAAAAATTAGCTGTTGTGAGTGGCTTAGGCTGATGGATATTTGAAGCGATTCGGGGAAGAACATTTGTTCAATTTCAATATGGGGAAGGGATGTGATTAGAAGCACGGGATTGTCTGTGACACTAGGAAAAACCGAGAGGCTGACGTTGTTAATCGAGGATTAGCTGGAACACTCTGAAATTTTACGAAATTAGATGTTTAAGAGCCGGTGCTTAAGGGTAGTGATGCGATTAAATGAGAACACAAGCGTTCTCACTCTAGCCTCTCACTATCAACTCCTACACTCACCTCCACGCTGGTGACTGGTGGGTGCCTAGTACCTCGACTGGAGATGGGGTATTAAACCCCTGTGGAAGTCAGTTGGTGGCAGCAAACGGGAGAGGGGGAGGAGTGTCCTCTAACTAAGGCACTCACTCTCAGGCGGCAGCGGAGGAATTCCCTAGATGGAGTCAACGGTGGCGCCTGCAGCTCCAGTTTGATCGAACTGGTAGTGAAATCCCTATATGAGCTGCTTCGACATATTTGAACACCAGGTCTATAGGGAATTCCAATACTGAGCCAGGGTGTTGGAAAAGAGTTGGTGGCGGAGGAGCCCTCAATGGGTCAACGGCAGCGCTCGTATCCTAAAATCGGTATTTTTCCGGCCCGGATGATAAAACTAAGGATTGCTTCTACGAGCTCCTCGACAAAACCTATGAGTGACTACCGAAGAAAGATGTTAAAATCGTGCTGGGAGATTTTAACGCAAAGGTACGAAGGTACTGTCGAAAATGTAGCCTACACGACAACAAGCCTGGTAACGGACTTAGGCTAATTGACTTTGCTAAGGAACGAAATGCCACTATAGCTAGCGCACGGTTTCCTCACCTCGATATCCATAAGGGGACATGGCGGTTTCCAGATCAACGAACAGTCAACCAAATTGGTCACATTGCGATAGACAAGAGGCACGCATCCAGTATTTGGATGTCCGAACATTCCGAGGGGCTAACATCGACTCAGACCACTACCTTGTTGTAGTCAAGGTAAGGATGCGGATATCCACCATGCCACAAAAAACCAGCAATTTAATGTCGAAAGACTGCAATCGCCAGAGACCGCCAAGACCTTCGCGCAACGCGTATCCCTTAACCTCTCGACTCACAATACACCACCAGCATCTTATGTCGAAGAACAATGGCAACGATGCCAACAAGCCATTGATCAGCCGCAACTGATGTACTAGGTCCCGATCAGCAGAATGAAACCCCTGGTTTGATGAGGAATGCCGACAGATGCTCGCAGCCAAGAACGAGGTCTACAATGCTAAGCTGCAGGTAAAGACGAGAGCTGCCATTGAGCTCTTTAGGCAAAGAAGCAAGGAAGAACACCGGCTTTCCAGAAAGAAGAAAAAAGAGCAAGAAAAGAGTGCGATCAAGGTTATAGAGAGGTGCCACTCCAGGAATGATGTTAGCAAGTTTTACCAAAGTGTAAAACGACAAAGCCAAGGATACAAGGCTCGAACAGAATCCTGTCGAGATGAACAAGGAAATATCGTAGTTGAGACACAGTCGATGCTGACGATATGGAAGAACCAATTCTGCAGACTGTTAAACGGCGATGACGAACAACATTCCGATGTCAGGCAGTACGAACCATTTAATATTGGCAACGACAGCGAAAACTGCCAACCACCCGACCTTAGTGGAGTGAGGATAGCAATATCCAAACTTAAGCTTAATAAGGCCGCCGGAAATGACGGCCTTCCCGCTGATCTTTATAAAGCTGGCGGAGATGACTTGGTAAGTAACTTCCACCAACTCATAAGCCAAATCTGGTCGGATGAAAGCATGCCAGAAGAATGGAACCTCGGCATCGTTTGCCCGATCCACAAAAAAGGAGACGCTCTGAACTGCGCTAACTACAGAGGCATAAGTCTGCTCAAAATCGCCTACAAGATCCTATCTGCCGTAATATGTGAACGCCTGAAACCGTTTACCAACAACCTGATCGGCCCTAATCAGTGTGGTTTTAGGCCAGGAAAGTCCACAATCGATAAAATTTTCACACTTCGGCAGATCCTGGAAGAAATCCAAGAAGTCCAAATCGATACCCACCACCTATTTAACGATTTCAAAGCCGCATACGACAGCATTTATAGAGACGAACTATACAGAGCCATATCTAGTTTTGGTATACCGCCGAAACTCGTCCGTTTGTGTAGGATGACGACGGATAATTCTCGCTGCTCGATCAGGTTCGGAAACGACCCACCGATACATTTGATATCAAAAAGGATTCAGGCAAGGCGACACGCTGTCATGTGACTTTTTCTATTTGATTCTTGGGAGAAAGGACACACAACATCGCGAATTGGACAGAACGTCACCATTGACAGATATAACTTTGAGATAGTACGGGACTTTGTCTACCTCGGCTCCGCTATTAACTCTGACAACAACATCTCGTCAGAAATCAAACGAAAAATTGCTCTTGCCAACCGCTGTTTCATCTGGCTAAGAAGGCAATTTAGTAGTAAAGCCCTCGCTCGAACTACTAAGGAGATCCTATATAAAACCCTGATCATCCCAGTCCTGCTCTACGGCGCTGAAGCATGGACCGTATCAAAAGCGGATGAAGAAATCCTTGGTCGATTCGAGAGAAAAATTCTTCGAAAAATCTTCGGTCCCGTTTACGTTGACGGGCTATGGAAACGAAGATTCAACGACTAACTATACGAGCTGTACAGCAACATACCCCTGGTCAAAAAACTCCGCATTGGACGTTTAAGATGGCTAGGACATGTAGAATGAATGGACACCAATACACCGGCTCGTAGAGTCTTCGATTCCCAGCCAGACGTCGGACGCAGTAGAGGAAAACCTCGCCTTAATTGGCGCGCACAAGTTGAAACCGACCTCAACCAACTTGGAGTGCGCAAACTGGAGGCAGTTAGCTAAGGACCGGGCTAATTGGAGAGGCATGTTGGTTGAGGCCCAGGTTCATCCCGGACTGTAGCGCCACTTAAGTAAGTAAGTAAAATGTTTTAAGAGGGGAAGATGAAAAAAGATTTCCAAAAAAAATATTACACATCCGAAGGAAATTTGTCCTTTAGCTAACGCACCTCTTTCCTTTCCCAGACACGAGCGGCGGAACTCACAAGATGAAGTAAACGATCGCGTCTACTGTTTCTGTTGTGCTGGACAGAGTGAACAAACTTCATGTGAGTTCTTTGGAGTTATTCTGACAATATGTCATCTAGTCTAGTCATTGAGTATCCTGCTTCCGTAGAGCTATAAGACATATCTCCGCGGTAGTATTTGAATAGTATTCGGTACATGTCGAGTGGTTTTAAGTCATAGAATCCATTGCTAAGGACTCTATCTCCGCCAACTTATCTACACGGCATTGCTCTAGTTTGGGCCATCCAACTTAAAATTTGTAATTCTTGAAATTACGGTGCCCAGCCTGAAACTTCTTTCAATTAAGCGACAATGGATTGCTCCCGCGGTGACAAAGAGAAGCCGAAGCTTACTACTACTACTACTACTTTTTTTTTTTTTTACATGTGTGATGTCCGGAATGATTAATGCGTACAGATACTTTTTAAAGTGGACAACTGTCTCCCGAACAAGGTTTCTTCTAATGTTAAAGATGGTACATAGGGTCTCGAATCTCTCACATTCCCCGAACAAGCCTAAATAAATGTTGCAAGCATATCCGATATACTCCTCTTAGTTTAACACACACAATAGCTGCTCAACAAAAACTCAAAATGAACGAAATTTAAGCTCTTAATAGCAAAAGACCCCTTAATTTTCAGAATCCAAATACTTCGCAATGTATGCCCTTTTCACGCATACAATAGCCTCCGCCCCCATACAGAACACATAATCATCTCTGGAAAGCTAAACCTCAAATATGGTAAATTGAAACCATCAGCTGGGTGCATTCCACTCCATTTATCACAATATATCCTCCCCAGGGTGAATTTCAATCACAGCATCCTGCTGCTGCTGCACTAATGCGAAATATCTAGTTTGCATATCAAGTGCATTGGATACACTGTAACGCTTCGTTAACTTGTTGCCCAAGTGAATAACACGGAACCCTTCCGCCCTAAGGCTCTCCTGCCTACCTAGCCACAAGCGTTGGTAGGTACACTGCATCAATCACCGCCTCCGCGCCGCAGCCGCAGCATGCAGCACATTAAGTGCAACCAGTCGGGGTGCGTATCAATCCATTCATGTATCTCATTGAATCCGGCAGCGAATCCATTTTTTATAATTCGAAATCAATAATTCCAAATCGAATGGCTATGTCGAAATTTTCGAAAATGCATTTAGAGAATTATTTGATTAGAAGCGCAACCAATTAGCACGGTTTTGCTAGACCAATGGTACGGCAGTTAACTAGGTCTAAGCATGGACATAGAGTCCGGGTATTATATGGAAGTCCAGGGGACTTGTTGGAGCATGATTTAGCGATTCATCAATAACGGACGAGTGGGTTGTTATTACATTTCCGAAAATGGGAATAATTCGGTTTAAACGTTTACTTTCGTTTGAATGAATCTGTGTAATCAGGATGCGAATATTCAGTTTTGCAATTAATTAATGTTGCCACACACAAATAACAGTGATTAGCTTTTCGATTTGCAATTTCAATTAAAAAAATTATTTAAAGCGATTTGGAGGTTGTTGCAATAAAACAGCTTTAAGATACGGTGGTGTAATCAATGCTTACCTGCAGTTGTGTGGCCTGGTAAGGTACCATGATCAGAGCAAAAGCAGGCAAACTTATAAGAAATGCAATAAGTTCCAAGCTTACAATCGGTCTTAGTTTAGGTTTGGTGAACTGTTGGCTCAAGTAAGTCGTCAAGCATGCATTGGCTAATGTAACAAAAGTCGATTTTTGTTAGAATGCGAGGCATATGTTTCAAGGTGGGACTTTTAGTTAGGTTAGGCTGGATGGGTTAATGGTTAAGTTAATCCAAGGCCAAAACCATTAATTTTGTAAAAGTCTCCAGTTGCGCACTTCAAGTTGATTTCTACCACTTAAGATGAGGTCTTCCTCTACTGTAATCTGCTGGAAATCGGAGGCTCTGCGAGACGGAGTATTGGTGTTCAATTGGTCAACATGCCCCGGCCATCTTAAAAGCCCAATGCGGAGTTGTTTTTTTACTAGGGGCATGTCGATGTACAGTTCGTATATTTCTTGGTTCAATCTTCGTCTTCATAGCCCGTCAACTCAAACGGAACCAACGTATTTTCGAAGAATTTTTCGCTCAAAACGATAAGGATTTGTTCGTCCACTTTTGATAAGGTCCATGCTTCAGAGCCGCAGAGCAGGGCTGGATAGTTGAGTGAGCCCATTACTACTAAATTGCCATCATAACCCGAAGAAACAGCGGTTGCCAAGAGTAATTCTTCGTCTAATTTCAGACCAGATGTTGTTGTCAGAGTAATAAGCGGAGCCAAGGTCGACAAAGACCCGTACTATCTCAAAGCTGTATCTGTCAATGGTGACATTCTGTTCAATCCGCCTGCTCCCGTAACTGGTTTTGAAGACGGGTTAGCTGACCTTAAATGGCCCGAAACGCAGTCAACAAATCCACATCTACTGCTGGTGCCTGAGGAACGGGGGGCCTGTTGGGCTTCCTTTGGTGGATGCTGTACCGTTTTTCCCTTTACTGACGCCATTTGGCGTAGGTAATTTGGGGGTTGACGGACGTTGAGGGAGGGCGAACGGCTGGCTAATTCCCCACTACCGTTTTCTTCTCTTTTTTATTCATTTTAAACTTCTGAAACTTTGGACAGGCCCGATAGTTTGCGGGGTTAGGTTAGAGAGGCTGCCGGCGTTCGCCAGCACACTTGGACCACTTTGGTCCGTTGTGATACCACGTGAATCTTGTCCAATCTCCTTACTATCCGTGGGAAAACCATTTTGAGCTTTTGATGAAGCGGAGGAGGCTTTTCACTTCCGTTTTTGCCAAATCTCTGAGACTTTGAAAATAGTAAGCTCCGGGATGTAGCTTCCTTTTGTTTGATAGAGCCGGGCAGTTACAAAGGAGATGGAGCATTGTTTCCTCCTCCTCCTCGTCCATGCAGCTCCTACAGAAGTCGTTTGAGAAGAGGCCTAGCCTTTTTGCGTGCAAATATGCGGTCTATCGTGCGAAATCAGTCCCTTTGATCTTCTCAAATCTAGCTTTGGCCAAATTGTTTTGGTTATTTGACAAGTTGTGCCAAGACTGGCGAGTTCATCAGCCTTACAGTTCCCTGGAATGTCACTATGTCGAGGCACCCAGCATAGGTGAATGTTAAAATGCTTTGACATCTCCTGCAGAGTTGATCGGCAATCTAGGGTTGTCTTTCTATTTGTTGAGACTGATTCCAGGGATTTGATTGCCGCTTGGCTGTCCGAGAAAATCCTAATATCCTTGGCAGATATTACATTCTCTTTCAACCAGGAAAAGGCTTCTTTGATCGCCATGAGTTCCGCCTGGAAAACGCTGCAATGATCAGGAAGACGGAAAGATAGGCTGAGATTTTGCCTGTCGGAGAAGACACCAGCACCCACTCCTTCATTTGTTTTGGAACCATCGGTATAAAAGTGGATCGAGTCATTTAGCACAGGTTCGTTACTCTCCCATGACGTTCTGTTTGGGATTGTGACCGGGAAACTCTTATCAAAATTTAATCTGGTGAGGGCGTAATCGGTGTTTTCAGGAACATTTGTATATTCGTTTAGAATTTTTGAGTGGCCATATTTAATATTTGACCACTGTTGGATGGCTTTAAGGCGTATAACTGCCATTTGTTTGCCGAAAATATCTGGGGGTAGTAGGTGAAAAAGAATGTCTAATGCCGCTGAGGGAGTCGTACGGAGTACTCCACCAATGCACAGACACCCAGTTCTCTGCACTTACACACACACACAGGCACACTTGACACAGCGTGACCGCATTTCGCAGTTGGCTAAGGCGTTGCCGAATCTTTGGCAACACTAGCATTGAAGCATGCAACCTGGATGTTGAGGAATAGTATCTCAGCTTTTCCAGCTTGCTTTGGGGTGATAGCTGCTCGAGGAAGATCAGTAGTTTCCGATTCTCACGTCTGGCCTTCACTATGAATGGCTTTACTTCAACCACTTCGAGTCGCTACTTGGTGAAGCGCCTGCGGATCAGTTGAGGAATCTATGACCTTTAAGACGAGTTTGAGCATTATACAAAAACCAGACATGGCTCTGTGTAGTTTGTCTCTATAAATGCTGTCGTATGCGGCTTTAAAATCGACAAATAGGTGGTGGTAATCGATTTGAACTTCTTAGGTTATCCTTGGAATCTGCCAAAGTGTGAAAAGTGTTACCGTTATCAGATGTATTGTGGTGTAGGCTATATTTTCCGACATTTCTGCTAAAGATGATGAGGAGACTTAGGCATCTGTAGTTGGCGCAGTTCAGATGGTCTCCTTTTTTGTAGATCGGGCAAACGGTGCGGAGGTTTCATTCAACAGGCACACTTTCATCCAACCAGATTTGGCTTATGAGTTGGTGGATGTTACTTACCAAGTCATCTCCGCCAGCTTTATAAAGCTCACCGGAAAGGCCGTCATTTCCGGCGCGCGGCCTTATTAAGCTTGAGTTTAGATATTGCTATCCTTACTTCACTTAGGTCGGGTGGTTGGCAGTTTTCGCTGCCGTTGCCAATATTAAATGGTTCGCTCTGCCTGACAGCGGAATGTTGTTCGTCATCGCAGTTTAACAGTCTGCAGAAATAGTTCTTCTATATCCTCAGCATCGACTGTGTCTCAACTACGATATTTCCTTGTTCATCTCGACAGGTTTCTGCTCGAGCCTTGTATCCTTATGCTTTGACGTTTTACACTTTGGTAAAACTTGCGAACATCATTCATGTTCTTCCCTTCTATAGAGCTCAATGGCAGCTCTCGTCTTCACCTGCAGCTTAGCCTTGTAGGCCTAGTTCTTGGCTGCGAGCATCTGTTGGCATTTCTCATCAAACCAGGCGGTTCTTGCTTGTGGCCGCGAGAAACCTAGCACATCAGTTGCGGCTGATCTAATGGTTTGTTGGCATCGTTACCATTGTTCTTCGACATTAGATACTGGTGGTGTGTTGTGAATCTAGAGGTTAAGGGATACGTGTTGCGCGAAGGTCTTGGCGGTCTCTTGCGATTGCAGTCTTTCGACATTAAATTTTTTCACAGTATTTCTAGTTTGTTGTGCCGTGGTGGATATCCGCATCCTTACCTTGTCTGCAACAATGTAGTGTTCCGAGTCGATGTTAGCCCCTCGGAATGTTCGGACATCCAAAATACTGGATGCGTGCCTCTTGTCCATCGCAATTTGATTAATTTGGTCGACTGTTCGTTGATCTGGATACCGCCATGTCAACTTATGGATATGGAGGTGAGGAAACCGTGTGCTGGCTATAGTGACATTTCGTTCCGTAGCGAAGTCAATCAGTCCGTTACCAGGCGTGTTGTCGTGTAGGCTATATTTTACGACAATACTGCTTAAGGTGTCTTCTCTCCCTACCTTTGCGTTAAAATCTCCGAGCACGATTTTAACATCGTACTTTGGTAGTCGCTTTTAGATTTTGTCCAGGAGCTCACCAAAGCAGTCCTATCATCTTTTTACTCCGTCGGGGCGTGAGCGCATATAAGGCTTCTGTTGGCGAATTTGGCCTTGATGCGGATTGTTACAATGCATTCGCTAATGTCTTGGAAATATAAGACTTCTTGCCTAAATCTGGCACTTATAACAAATCCTCATCCGAATAGTCGCTGTTTCTGCTCACTATAACACGGTCCATAGTAGATGTCACAGTTTTTCATCCCCTTTTTGCTCGGCGCATCCCATCGTATATCCTGGATGGCAGTAATATCTGCTTTGTAGCAGTTTAGGGCTTCCCCTAGTTGTTCGCCTGCACCTCTCCTGTTTAGTGTTCTCACACTGCAGGTGCAGATACGAACGTCGTTGTCCTTTTTTCGTTTAACAGGGTCGTCAACAGTAATATCAGTCCTCTCCGCGGCTATTAGTTGCTTCGTAACAATGGTTTTTTTTTTTCATGGGTGGGTAGTAAACGTAAAGCACAACCTCCAACCAAGAGGTTGTGCTAAGATCCCCTTAGGACATGGGGCCATCAGTATCCACTACGGGTTTGAGCGCTGCCGTTGACCTCTCCGTCCATTCGCCACCATCTCTGTTCAATTGGCCTGACAAGTCAAATCCGGTTGGATGAGACCAGTACCCGATGGTTACCACTTAGAGATAAAAAATAAACACATTTGATGTGTAGTCAGAGTTGCGAGCACTAGGCATTGTCAAGTTAAAGCTAATCAGAGTCTACCCTCGGTCTACAACACCCAACCATCCGTTAGCTGCTGCTTAGAAATTGGTTACGGCATGTAACTCACTGGCCTAGTTGTTAGTGCGTTATACTACTAAGCCCACCCAGGATCTCTGGTCAAAATCCCGAAAGTAGCAGCGTCTAAGTTTTTCACAGTCCACGTCTTGCTAAAGTCTGACAAACATCCAGGAGTATCAAATGTCGTTAGAAGCTTCTTAAATTTACCGCTCAGAATCGTCGATAAACTGCAGGTCTAAATCATTGTGCCAAAAATATTAGTTCGCAATCACAAATGAAAGAGAAGCTATAGGACTTTGGACGGTCTATCATGCAAGGCTTGAAAATAAATACAACTTCCCAAATCCACTCCTGCTTTCAAAACTTAAAGTATCTTCAAAACTACTTTAGCATATTCAAGACAATTGCAAAAAATAAATGTACCTACCAAAGGACTCACAAAGAAATAATCGATATTCAATTTTGCACTCAGTACTTTACATTCCCACGCGACGTCCCTTCGAGGTGAAATAAATCGAAAAATCTGTAGACCGTTGTTGATTGCGGAATGAAGATTAAGGACTTTGCATTGTCTCTGCAATAAATCATTTGTTTAATGGA
Organism: Rhingia campestris; assembly: GCA_932526625.1. Taxonomy (NCBI): domain Eukaryota; kingdom Metazoa; phylum Arthropoda; class Insecta; order Diptera; family Syrphidae; genus Rhingia; species Rhingia campestris. The sequence continues at coordinate 166,975,504 of OW052183.1, forward strand.
CCATTTGATAAAGAACTTATTTGCAAAGGTTCTGGATAACCTCTGAGGTGCGCTTGGACTTGTAATAGGGACACCTCTCAACCACAGCGAGTAGTAAAATCCAAAGCGGAAAATTAAAGGAATGGATTCCTCTTAGTCATACTGACACACTGCTAAAGCAAATAAATTAGGCACCCGAAAGTATCCTTCCTTGACAATGAATAAGGATGACGGGAATGATAATAATAAATCGATTTACTCAACACTTTGGTGGGAAGATTACACTGATTGTGTTCGATTAGGGAAGGACAAATGAAATTAAATTCCAAGTCATGCGGTAGGACATTTCCCTTAACCAGAAAAACCAAACAATTTAGACAACAACTCGTAATTTTAATTTACGAGGGGTAGGGAGGTTTGGTTTCTTGGAATGCCTGTATAAGGCATACATAGGTTAACTATTCGCCACCGAAAGGATGTAAATAATTATCAAAATTTTTAACCAGCAAATGAAGCCCATCAGGGGGGGGGGCGGGACGGTCCAAGAGCTATTGAATAACCTGCTCAAGGACAAAGTGTGCAGCTCATTTCAATGAACTTCTCTGCATAGGATAGGTGCCTAATAAATCATCGGTATATAAGAAGGGAAAATACTTCCTGTCCCAGGAAGAAATTATTCACACTCTAAGGGATTACCGCATATGGAGAAAGCCCTATGGGGGTCGGCAATATTTGAAGGGACGTATTTCATGCCGAAAATTTATACGGCTTTGAAAGTCAATAAGGGTATAAGTTGTAGTTTGAATACAAATTAGGTTCGATAGGAAATCTTTATTTTCCCTTTTTTTGCAACACAATAGAGGGGTGGATTTAAAATTATCACCTTTTTTTTTGGGCCGTTTTTATGAGTGAAGAAAGGATTCTTTTTGTTGTTTATCATCATCAGTTATTTGTTATGGGTATGTGCTCGTATTCATATTACTTTTTTTCAGTTTTGATAGTGTGTGAATAAGTATGTGACCCAACTATCGATTTAGCTTCTATAAGATACTATTGATGGTATTTCACTTCTACAAATATTTACATTAAGACTGAGTGGAAAACTATTTGGTGGGCATTGAAGAAGTTATTTGACCTTATTAGGGTTGTCTCTGGAAGTATCAATCCACACCTTGGAAAAACCTTTTGCATCCAATAGGCCTTACGGAAGCTATTTGCAATGAGTATCAATTTTATTTTTTTTTTTATTTCAAATCATATTTGGATATTTTTTGGGACCTGCAAGACGAGGCAGACACCAAGTGGCGTTAAGTTCGGCAATGCTTAGTCATTGTTACTTACTGTCAACAGAGTAACAAAAATACCACACTATAAAAAGCTTTGAAGCTGGTTTGGTGTAAATTGCCTCTTAGCTAAAAAAAAGTAACTTACAACTTACAACGCTGCTGATTTCAAAATATTGGTTACATCGTGTTGCCATGATGCTTCTGACCCAATTATGATGCCTAGCATGGATTCTACTGACTTAAACGACTGTACTCTCCATTTCGAATTTCGATTGCGGTACTGTGGACTTGATCTTTCTTGCAAATGTTGTACACTGCGTTTTCTTTGAGTTGTATTTCTGGCGATCCTAGTGTTGTCTTCCACCGACCTTTGTCTTTTGGACGTGGAGGAGCTAGCGAAACGTTGAAGCTATTCCTTTCCCCAGCTCAGAGACCAATATCTTTCCCTATAGTTCAGATGCTTTATTGGCCATATAGGTATAAGGTTACGTAGCACAACAATCAACTACGTTTGGACCAGGATTTGGCAAAGTCTTTAAGCCAGCGGTCGTGATACTGGCAGGAGAGGATACCAATAACTTGACCAGGGTGTGGGTCGAAAATGTGGATGAACCATTGTCGGTAGAGGCGGGGCGAGCTCGAAGCCGAACAGCCGGTCGATCATTTAAGGTTTAGGGTGGTTGGGAGACCGTCCACTTGTAACACTCGTCCAGGGTTTGGGTTCGGACTACGTTTAAGAACCATTATCTTTCCCGTTTCCCTTGGAATAGATGCTCACTCAGCACTCTTAGGGGTTTTCAACTTTCCGCAGTTGTCTACTTGGCACCGACCAGGTTTTCTCAAACACGGTTGTGTTTTCAGGTGTCACCCTTGAGTTGCTCGTGTTTTATTTTGGATTCTTCTTTTTTTAGGTATGTTCATATTTAGATCCCACGAGTTACGGAGAATGTCAGCACACCTACACAGAGATTCGCATTATGTTGGTAAGGCAGGTAATCCGGAGGTTGCCTGGTATACGGATGTAGCGTTAATGATTGAGAATTTGGTAGTGGCCTCAGTCTAGTCCATTATCGACACGGGTCGTTTTACACCTTAATCCAATCTTTTAGTTATTATTGGTCTGCAGGAGCTTTTTTTATAATTTGTTCGCACTCAAGTAGTTATGAATACCTAATAATTCATATTCGTGAATTCTGCGGGTCGTATTGTATATTTCCAATAGCCCTGGCTGGCCAGAAGGGTCACACACACACAGGGCCCCCTATGCACCACCCGGAGATGCGCCCAATGGGTGACCACCTAATCTCCCCAAAGGTCCACCTTACAGCCTTTCATCTTCAAACAAAAATTGTTTAGTAAATCTAACGGGTCCGCCATCAAACTTTTTTTTTCAACTAGTGCTTATTTCGTGAATGGTAACACTAAGCTCAGGTATGATTTGACAGATAAATAGTTTTATCCTTCCGCTGAACGAATATACGCTAGAACAACGCTGGGAAATATTGCGACATTACTTTGAAAATCATGGTAATGTTGCAGAATGTGTGCGAAAACTGCGTACGGATTTTAGAAGAAGAGAAGCGCCGTCAGCTCCGTATGTTCGTTATCTTGTGAAAAAAGTGAAAGAAACTGGCATCCTCATCGATAAACCAAAGCGTGAAAAGCCAAAAACAGTGCGTACACCCGAGAATATTGCTGCTGTGGCAGAAAGTGTGCGTGAAGCGCCATCAAGATCAATTCACCGTCGTTCTCAACAATTGAACATTTCGGAGACATCATTGAGACGAATTTTGCATAAAGACTTTGGTATGACGCCATACGAAGTCCAATTGGTTCAGGAGTTGAAGCCAACTGACCATCCAATGCGTTTTCGCTTCGCTAAGTGGGCCTGCGATCGATGCCGATTTTGCCAAAAAAATCATCTTTTCAGATGAAGCTCATTTTGATCTTGTCGGGTATGTAAACAAGCAAAATTGTCGCATTTGGGGCACAGAAAACCCGCACGCATACATTGAAAAGCCGATACACTCAAAACCAGTCACTGTTTGGTGCGGATTTTGGTCCAGGTACAATCAACCGATCGTTATAGGGCCATGTTGAACGAATTTTTGTTCACAAAAATTGAAGAGGAGGATATTGGCAACATTTGGGTTTAACAGAACGGCGCTACGTGCCACACAGCCGAAGCTACACTCGATGTTTTGCGCCCTGTTTTTGAAGATCGCATTATCAGCCGCAGAGCTGATGTCGTTTGGCCACCTCGGAGCTGCGATTTGACACCGTTTTATTTTATTTTATTTTATTTTATTTTCGTGAATGCTTAATAACAGTAAGATACAATATCTTATTATTTAGTCATAAGCTAATTTAACAAAATTCAGCAAACTTCGTAAACTTCATAAAACTTAAACAAATTGATCATGAAACAAATTAAATTTTCTATCATAATTTTTGCAATTTTATTTAAACATTAATTGAAAAATAATTTCTTAAAGCCCTTTTAATACCTGTTACATTTTGAATTTCTCTTATGTACCGTGGTAAAGTATTCCAAAGGCGGACGGAATTTACAAAAAATTGACGCTCGGATGTAAGAAACGAGCATCGAGGATGAATCAATTGACGAGATCTTAATGAGGTTGCAATTTTAATTTTGTCAAAGCAGTATTGTGGTTGGTGTGTAAGCAGTATATCGGTTAACAATAGTAAGCTCCGAAGTTCAATATAATTTTCTAAAGGCATATTCAGCAGACGCGTAGCAAATCCAGATATTCTGTCGTATCTTCGTAGGCCAAAGACATAACGTACAGTACTATTAAAGGCGACATTGAGTTTTTGTTTGCTTACATAATTACAGTTGCAGTAAATTTCACAACCATATATCAAAATCGGAATTACCAGTGTTTTTGCAAGAAGTAAACGTATTTTAACCGGTGTGAAAGACTGAGTTACCCATAAATTACGTAGTACACCATATACCTTGCCGACAAGTATGTTTATATGGTTATCCCAAGTCAAAAAGCGGTTGAAAGTTACTCCGAGATTTTTTGCAGTTGCAACATATTGGATGGGAGCGTTGCTCAACACAATCGAAGGAAAATAAATAAGATCTAGACTTTTCCTTGAAATTACTATACATTTCGATTTTTTTGGATTTAAAATAAGGCCGTTTAATTGGGACCAATTTTCCACTTTCTCAAGGTCTTCGTTGACACATGAAACTCCATGCTCAATGAGCCCAAGGGGACAGCTATGGTACAATTGGACGTCATCTGCATACAAATGAGTAGAGCAATTTGTCATTAAAGATGGAAGTTCATTGACGTAGATTGAAAACAAAAGAGGACCGAGTATGGAACCCTGAGGAACACCGGAAACATTCGGTAGAAAATTAGACAAATTATCCCCAACTTGCACTGCTTGCTTTCTTTTAGTTAAGTATGAGAAAATAAGTTTCGTAGCATTTGACGAAAAATTAAAATTCTGCATAAGCTTTCTACATAGACTAACGTGATTGACTGTGTCGAAAGCCTTTGAGAAATCAAGCAGAACCAAAAACGTTACCTCATCTTTATCCAACGCTTGTCTGATGTCGTCAGTAACTTTTAAAAGAGCTGTGATACAACTGTGTTTTTTACGAAAACCAGATTGTTTCGGGGTAAGCATCGAGTTCGCCGTGAGATAAGCATTAATTTGTTTTTGTAAAATCCTTTCGAAGACTTTAGACAGATAGGGAAATATTGAGATTGGTCTAAATTCATCCCCTTTCCCATTTTTTGGAAATGGTATGATTTTAGCAACCTTCCACAGGTCTGGAAACACACCTGACATCAGAATTGTATTAAACACAAAAGTAATATAAGGCAGCACTATTGGTAGAATCATATACAAAAATTTAGGGTGAATTTCGTCCAGCCCAACAGCATTTGACTTTATAGAAAGGCAACTTTCAAGAACATCAGCACTATCTATCGCGCAAAAACCAAAACCAGGGCGATCTGACTGATCTATAAACGGTAATGTGGTTTCTGTACTTGTAGGAACCAGTGTCACTGGTAAGGACACGAAAGTTTTGTTGAGAACGTTAGCATCGACATTCTCAGCTTGTCCGTTCCGAGACTTGCCAATGCCAATGTTTCGTAAGTTTTTCCACAATTGTTGCCCATTTAAGGAGGTGCTTAAATGATTAGCGAACATTTGTGCCTTGACTTTACGTATTTCAGCTACAACTCTATTGCGAAGTGAACAATACAAATGTCGCAACTCATTCAACCGGTAACGCTTCCAAGTTTCATAAGCTTCATCACGTCGTTGAATTAAATACCGTATATTATGTGTAAACCATGGTTTATTACTTGGTTCAACAATTTTGGTTTTCAAGGGTACGTGAGTATCAAAAAGAATGTTTATGTTTCGGGTAAGGAATTGTAACTGTTCATTTGAGGACGGCATGTAAAAAATACGATCCCAACTTGTATCACGAGTGTGTTCTTCTAAATGCTGAACATTGATATTATAAAAATCTCGATATGTGACTTTCTTGCTGGAGTAACCAAAGCTAAATTTTAGTGTTAAGAAAATTAAATCATGCTTTGAGAAAGCGGGCGCAGAAAGTTGATCATACAAAGCTACGTCGTCTGTATTACTAACAAAAAACAAGTCCAACAGAGTTGCATCCCCACCAAAGTAATGAGTTGGTATAATTGTGTTAACTGGTCTTAAATTAAACGTTCGCATGTTATCAGTTAGAATATTAGAACTCAATAGGTTGCAATTAAAGTCTCCACATAGGACAATATTAGGCGAACCCAGCGAGATTCCCTCTAATAGTGTAAAAAGGGGTGAAAAGTCTATGTTCCTATTTGGCCTATATATTGCTCCTAAAAGTAAACTACCCTCATTGCCAACTAAATCAATGAACACATACTCAATACTGCTACCAGCATCAGATGAAAACTTTAGTTTGCATTTTATAGTCATTTTAACGTATATTGCTACACCTCCCCCAACACGATCAATTCTATTTAAGCGAAAAACTCGATAACCATCTAAGGAACAAACCTCGTCACTTAATTCATCCCTTAACCATGTTTCCGTAACACAAATGACATCTACATCCGATCCTGCAAAGATATCGCGAAATTCATCCATTTTCGGAAGCAAACTTTGAGCATTGATGTGACAAATCCGGAGACCGCATTTCTGCTTACTCAGAACTCGTACCATCGAACGCAATGCTGTGCTATTTATCATATCGAGTGCAACAGGGAGAAAAAGGTATCAATATATAAAGGTATCAACAATAAAGACAAAATTAATGGAGATGTATGAAAAATTACAAGATTTAATTTTAAAATCAATAAAGATCTAAGTATTTAAAATCAAAAAAATAAGGAAAAGAAAAAAAAAGTAATAAAGATTTAAGTAATTAAAATTAAAGAAAGAAAAGTAATAAAGATTTAAATAATTAAAATTAAAGGTAAGATAACAGTTTGAAGTTTACTGGAAAAGCAGAAGAAAAAGTATATCAAGTATTAATAGGTGATTGTCCTTGGGGGCTGGCAATATCGTTCAGTTTGGCGATGTTTTCAATGTTGACAGCTTCATCATGATGGTGACGTTTTACGAAAAGTCGACCGCGCATCGTAAACACCGAAGAGAGTAATTTTTGTTTTTTTAATTGAAGTGCGGCGTGTAGCAAGTTATTAATTGATCTTGACAGACACTCGCGCAGGTAGACCGTCGTCTCGGAGTTTAATCCAACGTCGCTTAAGCTTAGATGTTTCTTGTTTACCTTTTTGTATTTCGCAACAGAAGTGAGCACAAAGTTTCTTTCGTATGCGGAGTGAAATTTAATAATGATTGTGGATGTGCTATTGTTATTATTAGACCGCGGAGGGGTACGGAAAATGTCTTTAATAAGCGGTGGTTTAATGTTTACTACGTGACAAATATGATTGAAATATGATTTTAAATTTTCATTTGGAGTGCGAGGGATACCGATTAAAATCGCGTCACGCGAAACACTTTTGTTTTCAAGCACTTCTTGTGTGAATTTTATTTCTGCGAGCTCAGATTTTAATCCAAAAATCTCACTTGAACTATTGTGTAGTGCAGTTTTCGTGACTGATAACTCTTTGTTTACATCTGATAACGATGTTTTCATTAGGTTAATTTCTTTAGTGATTGTGCTAACGTCACTGATTGTTGAGGAGTTATTGATTTCGAGTTGTGTAACTCTTGAGTTTATATCCGAAATAGTTTTATTAAGTTCGGCATATTGAGTATCAATTTTTTTCGCGAGTGTGTCACTATTTTCCGTCATTTTTGAAGTGATTAGCGAAATTATCAACTCACTATGATTTTTTAGTTTTTCATCCATTTTCTCCCACATTTTGCCATCATCTACTGCCATTTTTTTAGGGTTTTGTTGCGGCGAGTCGAGTGAAGAACGAGGTGAGTTTAATTGTTGCATGTCGAGTTTGGAGTTGGATCTGCACCGTTTAGAGTTTGACATAATACAAGTATGAGTTAACCGGGGTTTTATGTTTTATATAAAGACAAAGAAACACTTGCAAGATCACAAACTATACAATTAAAATAGAAAGAAAACACTTCTATTACTGTCTCTATCAGTTTTACTCTTATTTGAATTATTTCAAATAGTAGTTCGTTTAAATTAGAGGATATCACAAGTTTATGGAGCCGAGTTGCGTGAATTTTATTAAGAAATACGAGATTAGCCAGCCACAAGAAAAAAACACGTCTATTCAATAGCTATCATACTTGTGTCATTGGACTATTATTTGTGGGGTGCCGTAAAAGATAAGTATTACCCCGACAAGCCAGAGACAATTGACGCTTTAAAGGACAATATTTGTGAAGCCATTGGTTAAATACAGCTGCACACAATCGATAATGTGCTTAAAAATTGGACCGATCGTGTAGGCTACTGCACAAGGACTGAAAGGGAAATTCTAGGGGCTCATTAGAATTTTTCTTTGTTGAAAAAAAAAAAAAATAAATAAAAATCTTTAAATAAAGCCCTCGGACGATTCCTAGATCTGGGACTTAATTAAGATGGAATAAAATTTTGAATTGAATTCTTGAATTCTTTTCTTCTGCCTTCTTAGCAAATTAAGGAGCAACAAACTATTTTGCAGCAACAAAGAAAATAATTAAAATAATAATCTAGATTTATATATGTAAAAGGAAAATGAAAAAAAATATATATATATATAAATAATTTTAAAAGAAAAATTTAAACTAAGGAAATGTATTTGTATATTTAGGATAGGGAGCTAAGTGTGTATTGTAAAATTCCTATTTGAAATAAAAGTGAATTTATATTTGTACAAAAAGACGATTTTTTTAAAAGGTGTTTTATTTTTAAGGGCTGATTTAGTTGGTGGAGCTGTTATAAAAGGGTGTTTAGGGATTTTTTTTTTAAAGATTTTCTAGATTTTTTTAGATTTGAGAAATCGAAGGTTAACTTGTTTGTCAAAATTCATCAGAAATCAATCAAAAGACGCTACCCAGGATAATTCGCCCTAGCAGTCTGATAAATTATCTTCAATGATCACACTAAGGTTATAGGGCTAAACTTATAAGTACCACTGTCAACAGTGTAAGAAAAATACAACACTATAAAAAGCTTTGGCAGTTTCCTGGGGCAAAAAATCTGACCTGCTGTCATCAAATGAATACATGAACCAGTATCTACAGATTTTGAGATATACTTTTGGTTACCTAAAAAATCTCGTAAAGAAACCATTATAACGAAGCAACTAAAAGGCTAGGAAAGAAAGTAGTTCGCTGTTGCCAGTCATGCAAAATTAGACGAGTATAACAATGGTCATACCAACGCCTGGAATGTTAGAACACTAGAGGAAACCGTCGTCTTCTAACGGGTGATTTTTTAAGCGTAGTTTTATTAAAAATCGAATAAAACACTCAAATTTGGATCAAATACTCAAAATTTTTCTTGTAATCGATAAATAGGCCTTTGCCATTTACGTTTTAAAGACAACTTCATGTAAATGTTGTCCGCAGCTCCGTTTCAAATGGTCCATTCGGAAGGTCCAATGTTGTGTCACTTTTTCGAGCATTTCGACCTGTTTATTCCACGAATAACGCCTGTTATGTTATCCTGTAAGGCTTCAATCGTGTTCGGCTTGTCCACATAGACTAACGACTTTACATATTCCCACAAGAAGTAATGAAGTGACATTAAATCGCATGATCTTGGCGGCCAAGTTGGAAGTTAAGCTGCTCACCAAATTCATCCTTCAACATTTCCATTGTTTCACGTGCTGTGTGGCATGTGGCACCGTCTTGATGAAACCACATGTCAGTCAAGCTCAACTTAGCCAACTGGGGCAAAAAAAAGTCGCGTATCATGGCTCGATATCGTTCGCCGTTGACGGTAACGTTTCTTGCACTGTCGTCTTTGAAGAAAAATGGACCGATGATGCCACCGACGCCAGCCCATAAACCACACTAAACTGTCGTTTTTACGGGATGCATCGGTACTTCTTGTATGAGATGTGGCTGTTCATCACTCCAAATTAGATAGTTTTGCTTATTTACATATCCGTTAAGCCAGAAATGAGCCTCATCCCTGAACACAATTCTTCTATAAAACATCTAATTTTCAGAGCATGAATTTTGATAATAAATTTCAATAATTTGCAATCGTTGCTCGTTTGTAAGTATTTAAATGATTAAATGGCAGAGTATACTGAAAACTTTTCATTTTGACAGATGATGTTTGTACGCCATTACTAACCAGTGCTACCAACTTAAGAACCTTAACTCTTAAAAAATCACCACTTGAGTGCGCTCAAATTAAAAAAAAAAAAAACATTGCAAATAATAAGCAAAAATATCAAATGATTAAAAAAAAATGGTATTTCAACTCAAGATTTCCAAATACCCACGAAAATGTTAGGCGTGGTCCTTATCAGCGCCAACACCTATTCATCGATTTCAAAGCCTTATAAGACTGCATTTACAGAGACGAGCTATACACAGCCATGTCTAGTTTTGTAATACCGCCCAAACTCGTCCGCTTGTTCAGAATGACGATAAAAAAATATCGCTGCTTTATCAATGTTGGAAACGATCTCACCGAAAACTTCGATACAACAACATGCCGTCAGAATTCAAACAAAGAATTACTCTTGCCAACCGCTGTTTCTTCGGTCTTTAGTAGTAAAGCCTTCACTCGAAATACTAAGGAGTTCCTGTATTTTTTTTATTTTTTTTTATTTAAGTGGCTCTACAGTGCGGGATGAACCTGGGCCCCAACCGGTCCTTAGCTAACTGCCTCCAGTTGCGCACTCCAAGTTGGTTGAGGTCAGTTTCTACTTGTGCGCGCCACTTAAGGCGAGGTTTTCCTCTACTGTGTCCGACGTCTGGCTGGGAATCGAAGACTCTGCAAGCCGGAGTATTGGTGTCCATTCGCTCTACATGTCCTAGCCATCTTAAACGTCCAATGCGGAGTTTTTTGACCAGGGGTATGTCGCTGTCGCGGTATGTCGCAAACAGTTCCGAATATTCTTCGAAGAATTTTTCTCTCGAATCGAAAAAGGATTTCTTCATCCGCTTTGACACCGTCCATGCATCAGCGCTGTAGAGCAGGGCTGGGATGATCAAGGTCTTATATATGATCTCCTTAGAAGTTCGAGTGAGGGCTTTACTACTAAATTGCCTTCTTAGCCCGAAGAAACAGCGATTGGCAAGAGAAATTCTTCGTTTGATTTCTGACGAGAAGTTGTTGTCAGAGTTAATAGCGGAGGAGAGGTAGACAAAGTCCAGTACTACCTCAATGTCAATGGTGACGTTCTGTCCAATTCGTCGATGTTGTGTGTCCTTTCGTGTTGACAGCATATACTGTGTCTTACCCTCATTTACTGCTAAACCCATTTTTGCCGCTTCCTTCTCTATACTAGCAAACGTGGCTATGACATCACGTTGAGTCCTAGCAATGATGTCAATATCGTCGGCGTATGCTTGTAGTTGCACCGATTTTGGAAAATTGTGCCTCTGGTGTTGGCTCGGGAGCTTTGCACAATCATCTCAAGAATCACAAATAAAGAAGTCACATGACAGCGCATCGCCTTGCCTAAATCCTTTTTTGGTATCGAATGTGTCGGTGAGATCGATCTTGGGTTTTTTTCCAGGATCTGCCGAAGTGTGAAAATTTGATCGGTTGTGGACTTTCGTGGCTTAAAACCACACTGATAAGGTTGAGGTTAGATATTCCTATCCTCACTTCACTAAGGTCGCTGCCGTTGCCAATGTTAAATGGTTCGTTCTGCCTGACAGTGGAATCTTGTTCGTCATCGCCATTTAACAGTCTGCGGAAGTGGTTCTTCCATATCCTCAGCATCGACTGTGTCTCAACTACGATGTTCGAGCCTTGTATCCTTGGCTTAGACGTTTTACACTTTGGTAAAACTCGATAGCTCGCTTTTCTTGCTCTTTATACCCTATCCCATAGGGGTATATTAGTTTCGATACACAGTTTGAAACATAGAGAAATAATTTTGCTGCATATACCTCAAAGTATATGGATCGACTCAGAATCACTAGCTGAGTCGAATTAGCCATGCCTGTCTGTCCGCCCGTCTTTCTGTCTGTTCGTCAACGATTTTTGGGCCTTAAATTTTGAGCTAGGATAATGAAATTTGGTATATAGGAATCATGTCCGTGTATACATTTTTGAAATCCGCCCACTGCCAAGCCCCTTATTTAGAAAAACATATTTTTTGGCCAAACTGTATAGAATTTTAAAAAACTGTCTGGGCAGCATATTTAGAGAATCGTAATATCTATATTTCGTCAATATAAAGTTTTTTACCACTTCCACTTTTTGGGGGCGGTTTTTATAAAAAAAACTTTTTGTGGTCAAATTTTAAAATTTTCGAAAAAAATGTTGATGCACAATCATTGGTAGTATTAACTTGAACATTTCGTCAATACACCATTTTAACCCACGCCCACTTTTAAATGGGGTTTTCCTACATAAACCATTTGTATGCCCTACCCCAAGGCATATGCAATACAAAAACGTTGTGTTTTGTCGAACCACAAAAGGTTTTGATAAACTGTCTGAGCAATATGTTGCGACAATGTCATTTTCTGTATTTCATCGCCATAAAGCCTACATTTTGAGGATATTAATTTTAAGGATGGGATGGGATAGGGTATTAAACGATCCGCACAGCGGATTGTAGCCATCTCATATGTTTTTTCTTCTTTTTGAAAAGCCGGTATTCTTCCCTTCTTCTTTGCCTATAAAGCTCAATGGCAGCTCTCGTCTTCACCTGCAGCTTAGCCTTGTAGGCCTCGTTCTTGGCTGCGAGCATCTGTCGGCATTCCTCATCAAACCAGGGGTTTCCTGCTGGTGGCCGCGAGAAACCTAGCACATCAGTTGCGGCTGATCTAATGGCTTGTTGGCATCGTTGCCATTGTTCTTCGACATTAGATGCTGGTGGTGTGGTGTGAGTCGAGAGGTTAAGGGATACGCGTTGCGCGAAGGTCTTGGAGGTCTCTGGCGATTGCAGTCTTTCGACATTAAATTTTTTCACAGTATTTCTGTTTTTTTTGTGGCGTGGTGGATATTTGCATCTTTACCTTGGCTACAACAAGGTAGTGGTCCGAGTCGATGTTAGCCCCTCGGAATGTTCGGACATCCAAAATCCTGGATGCGTGCCTCTTGTCTATCGCAATGAGATCAATTTGGTTGACTGTTCGTTGATCTGGAGACCGCCATGTCCCCTTATGGATATCGAGGTGAGGAAACCGTGTGCTGGCTATAGTGGCATTTCGTTCCGTAGCGAAATCAATTAGCCTAAGTCCGTTACCAGACGTGTTGCCGTGTAGGCTATATTTTCCGACAGTACTGCTAAAGATGTCTTCTCTTCCTACCTTTGCGTTGAAATCTCCGAGCATGATTTTAACATCGTACTTCAGTAGTCACTCATAGGGTTTGTCAAGGAGCTCGTAGAAGCAGTCCTTAGTTGTATCATCTTTTTCCTCCGTCGGAGCATGAGCGAATATAATGCTTATGTTGAAGAATTTAGCCTTAGTGCGGATTGTTACAATACGTTCGCTAATGACTTGGAAACATAAGACTTCTTGCCTAAGTCTGGTACTTATAACAAATCCGCATCCAAATAGTCGCTGTTCCTGCTCACTATAACACGGTCCATATTAGATGTCACAGTTTTTCATCCTCTTTTTGCCCGGCCCATCCCATCGTATTTCCTAGATGGCAGTAATGTCTGCTTTGTAGCAGTTTAGTGCTTCCGCTAGTTGTTCGCCTGCACCTCTCCTGCTTAATGTTCTCACATTCCAGGTGCAGATACGAACGTCGTTGTCCTTTTTTCGTTTAGCATGGTCGTCAACAATAATATCAGTCCTTTCCGAGGCTATTGGTTGCTTCGTAACAATATTTTTTTTCTGTGGGTGGGTAGTTAACCCAAAGCACAACCCCCAACCTGGAGGGCCAGGCCCTTGTTTTGACCCTAGAACAGCGGGCCGAAAAAATACCGATGTCAATAGCCCATTTTGGGATATGAGCGCTGCCGTTGACCAATTGAGGGCTCCTCCGCCACAAACTCTTTTCCAATACCCTGACTCAGTATTGGAAATCCCTATAGACCTGGTGTTTAAATATGTCGAAGCAGCTCATATAGGGATTACACTGCCAGTTCGATGAAACTGTAGCTGTAGGCGCCACCGTTGACTCCATCTAGGAAATTCCTCCGCTGCCGCCTGATAGTGAGTGCCTTAGTGAGTGGACCCTCCTCCCCCCTCTGTCGTTTGCTGCCATCAACGACCTTCCACAGGGGTTTATTAGCCTATCTCCAGTCGAGGTACTAGGCACCCACCAGTCACCAGCTTGGAGGTGAGAGTAGGAGTTGATAGTGAGAGGGTAGAGTGAGAACGCTTGTGTTCTCATGTAATCGCATCACTATCCTTAAACATGTAGCTGCATCTATCACATCTAATATAGGCCCTCAGATCATCCAAGTAGAACTTGCCTTGTCATTGCCTTCGACTTTAGTCTTTCCAACATGTTTTGACCGCTATTGTAATTAATGCTCTATTCAGAATGAATAGTTAACTTGTTACTTTTACTTTCTGCCCATAAAGTCTATTTCTTTCTACAGGTGTTTGTATTAACCTACTGTATGATCCGTTATTGGCCGATTCTAATTCCTGGCGGGGGTTTGCCCTGTTTTCACGTTTCCTACACTGTCATTCGAACTCAGATAATGTGGACTTTATGCTGGTTACAAACAGCCCTCAGCTCTAGATGGCAGTGTCCAAATTCCTGAATTTTAATGGCTGCTAGTCTATCTACGTGAATGGTGGTATCGTTTTGCAATATTTCAAATACCCTTGCCGATTCGGCAGCTTAGCGTATGGATAGAATAGCAAACCATTAGTCTCCACTAAGTTAGATTGAGTATTTGATATCATAGTCATACTTAGGATGATGTAATCAGGCGTTATAAGTTCGCATCTCTTTGAATTCAATATTGTGCTACAAATATAAGGCTTTATTGAAATATAACCGCAGCCTTATCTGTGAGCCTTACTGTACCTTCTGCCACTGTGTCTTGATTTGTAAGCCAATAGGAGGTAGACTTCTGATTCTTTTTAAGCCTATTAGTTGGCTGATGCGTTAAAGAATTTTTAAAAAGCTTTTGACCGCTGTGTTTTCCAAGTCCTTCTATTTTTTAGCTGGATTGACAAAAGCATTTTCTTCATTTTTTTGGTAATGTGATCATGTAAACAAATATAAACCGACCTCAACCAACTAAAAGTCAGCAACTAGCTCAGGATCATGCTAATTGGAGCCACGTTGGTTCAGCGATTCTAGTGTTCATTCCGGACTGTAGCGCTACTTAAAAAATAACATTCTACACACTTTTTCAATGCATAAAACCACATCTTCCCATCCCAACTTTCTGTCCAAAAATTCTCATGAATCCAAAATCCAAACACTTTTAACGTTTTTTTTTCAGCTTTAAATTTCTATCCATTCCGTCCATCCAAGCTAATTGATCCGACATTACTTTCCATATTCCCATCTTCTTTTCACTCAATTCTCTGTATCTTTCGAATTACAAAAGTCGATTAGACACTTTTCCATTCCGTCGTCCTTCGCCAAGCTCCCACTTCCTTGCTCAATTACGCATAACGAATATATCTCTCCCAAAATTAGGGGCACATAAACGTTTACGACTTCTCCGGCATCGTGTTGCGTAAATCAATTTCAGTGCAGATGAAATCAAAAACTTTGCGCCAAATTCATCTCGAGTAGACCACAAAAAAAAAACAATTTTTATCAGCCGTCACGAACTTACCCAGTATCTACTGTGAAGTCCTATAAAGTCTCCTTGCTCATTGTCTGGCTGAATAAAATGAAATATTCAAATAATCTCCAAATCCTAAGGATTACTTGGTGAAAATCTACATAAATCGCTCAGTAAATTCTCGATTATCTTCAACACTTTCTCCACACCCTACCAACTGGCCCAACCGTCTGTATGTACGAAACAGCTATTTGGTTAACCCTCTGGATTACAACGTCTTCATCCAATACATGACCAAAAACGAAATAGCGAGGGGGGCAAAAAGTTATACGAAATGTCCTTACTCCTCGAAGTCATCACCAATGCGAGAACCCCAGTGGGAAATTTGAATAACCGCCCAACCTAAGGCGAAATATGCCCGTCACCGACGAAACAGACAAAAACCCACACATCAGCCCCGCAGGGATAGATCGAGGAAAACCAACGCAAAAATATAAATAAATAAGGTATGTGTAGCTTCAGCGTATGTATCCTGTCGAGAGTGTGGTATAGAGATACTTTTGCCGCGATGGAAAACTATTTCCGTTGCGGAACACATTATGTTCTCGAGGAGCGGATGATTTTAGCGTTCGCTCTTTGCCAAGAGATGTGCCTGTGAGGATGATGCTTTTCAATTTCTTTTCCAAGTCCCAAAGCATTAATTCTACCGTTCACAGAGATGTAGCCTTGAGAGCAGTGATAGGTAATGACAAACATTCATAGGAGGGGGGATGGCGACTCTACACCTGTATCTATATTCAGCAACCTATCAGCAAAAAGAAAAAAATTGAAATTGGATTGTAGTTTAAGCGCATGTATGTATATAGCAAAGATGAAGGACCAAAAATGTAGCCATCACATGCCTCACGTGAATGTCTTTATTAGGTATTTCCAGGACACTGGGGCAAATCGTCAACACGTGCTGAACACGCCTGACGTCGCATGGAACAACGAAAAACCAACATCGCCATCAACTTTATTATCCCGGTGAATGCCTCCAGGAGCAATATTAAGCAAATTTGCAATGTTGATGCGAATCTCATAGCGGATCTTCTTTAATATTATGTTCGCTTCCATTTCGTTTATTTTGTCGGTGGTTTTTCGTTTTTTTTTTATTATTAAGAAGGACAAGTTATGAATGTAACGGTGAATAGTTTTATGATCGGAGGGGGTTTTCCAAGGCGACAGTCTTGACGATGTCAAGGTGATGTGAAGCGCTCAAGAAGTTGTGTCATCTTTTCTTTTTGCGGACTATATAGGTAATAAAGTCCCCGGTCTGGAGGTTTATGTCCTTGCCATGATAAAAAAAAAAACTTGATCTACTTAATCGTAAGATCTTCGACCAAGAACTTGTTGGATGTGCTTTAAGTGGAGCCGGCGACTGAAATGTTGTAGTGAACAACTAAACGTTATGTTTAAGGATGCTGAACGGATATGGGTCATAAGCGTTTATGAAGGACCACCTTTTGCTTGGGTTATTTCAGAACATTAAATGACTTGTGAAGGAGTTGTCAAGAAAGATGTTTATCACCATCATAGTTTATTTCCATCTAAGGGTTAGAGAATTTATCTCTAGGAAACAAAGTTGAGGGAAAGGGTTCGTAGAGGTGTCGTTATTAAACTGACTTAAGACATACGAATATCGTGTAAACGAATGAAGTTATAATGGAACTCTGCGTTGATATAATCTAGAAAGCATGCCATGTAAGTCAGATTAAGATACAACGTGTGTGCTGTATTTTATTGAACATTTTAGATTAAGTTGTTTACGATGGTGATGAAGTTGATTCAATAACGGAAAATGGGATTTATAATCTCAAGGTAGAACAAAGGAAGGATTTTCAGTGGCTGTTATATTTATTTCCATACCCCTTCATATAGTTTCAGGTCCATATGTATATGGTTGGGTGTTGTAGAACAAAGATAGACTCTGATTGGCTTTAACTTGGCAATGCCCAGTGGTAACCATCGGGTACTGGTCTCATCCAACCGGACTTGACTTGCTAAACGATAAGTGCGAGTGTTGATAACAAGACGTAAAACAGCAACACTATAATCACCTTGGTCAGAATGGCACGGAATGAATACCCGGTCTGCCATCCCAGGCGAACTTAGACAATCTGCTTCGACATATTCGGACAACAGGTTATCTAGGAATACCAAGGTAAGTCAGGCCCCTTGAACAGAGATGTTGGCGGATGAACCGAAAGGTCAACGGCAGCGCTCAATCCCGTAGTGGATACTGATGGCCCCATGTCCTAGGGGTATCTAATAAATTGGAACTGGCCCTCCAGGTTGGAGGTTGTGCTTTAGGTTAACTACCCACCCATGGAAAAAAACCATTGTTACGAAGCAACTAATAGCCTAAGAAAGGACTGATATTACTGTTGACGACCCTGCTAAACGAAAAAAGGACAACGACGTTCGTATCTGCACCTGGAATGTGAGAACATTAAACAGTAGAGGTGCAGGCGAACAACTAGTGGAAGCCCGAAATTGCTACAAAGTAGACATTACTGCCATCCAGGAAATACGATGGAATGGGCCGGGCAAAAAGAGGATGAAAAACTGCGACATCTACTATGGACCGTGTTATAGTGAGGAGAAACAGCGACTTTTCGGATGCGGATTTGTTAGAAGTGCCAGACTTAGGCAAGAAGTCTTATGCTTCCAAGACATCAGCGAACGCATTGTAACAATCCGCACCAAGGCCAAATTCGACAACATAAGCGCTCATGCTCCGACGGAGAAAAAAAATGATTGCTTCTACGAGCTCCTTGACAAAACCTATGAGCGACTACCAAAGTACGATGTTAAAATCGTGCTGGGAGATTTTAACGCAAAGGTAGGAAAAGAAGACATCTTTAGCAGTATTGTCGGAAAATATAGCTTACACGACTACACGTCTGGTAACGGACTTAGGCTAATTGACTTCGCTACGGAACGAAATGCCACTATAGCCAGCGCACGGTTTCCTCACCTCGATATCCATAAGGGGACATGGCGTACTCCAGATCAACGAACAGTCAACCAAATTGATCACATTGCGATACATAAGAGGCACGCATCCAGTATTTGGATGTCCGAACATTCCGACGGGCTAACATCGACTCGGATCACTACCTTGTTGTAGCCAAGGTAAGGATGCGGATATCCACCACGCCACAAAAAACCAGAAATACTGTGAAAAAATTTAATGTCGAAAGACTGCAATCGCCAGTGACCGCCAAGACCTTCGTGCAACGCGTATCCCTTTACCTCTCGACTCACAACACACCACCAGCATCTAATGTCGAAGAGCAATGGCAACGATGCCAACAGGCCATTAGATCAGACGCAACTGATGTGCTAGGTTTCTCGCGGTCACCAGCAAGAAACTCCTGGTTTGATGAGGAATGCCGACAGATGCTCGCAGCCAAGAACGAGGCCTACAAGGCTAAGCTGCAGGTGAAGACGAGAGCTGCCATTGAGCTCTATAGGCAAAGAAAAAGGGAAGGACATCGGCTTTCCAGAGAGAAGATAAAAGAGCAAGAAAAGCGCGCGATCGAGGATATAGAGAGGTGCCACTCCAGGAACGATGTTCGCAAGTTTTACCAAAGTGTAAAACGTCAAAGCCAAGGATACAAGGCTCGAACAGAATCCTGTCGAGATGAACAAGAAAATATCGTAGTTGAGACACAGTCGATGCTGAGGATATGGAAGAACCACTTCTGCAGACTGTTAAACGGCGATGACGAACAACAGTATGCTGTTAGGCAGAACGAATCATTTAATATTGGCAACGACAGCAAAAACTGCCAACCACTCGACCTAAGCGAAGTGAGGATAGCTATATCTTAACTCAAGCTTAATAAGGCCGCCGGAAATGACGGCCTTCCCGCTGAGCTTTATAAAGCTAGCGGAGATGACTTGGTAAGTAACATCCAACAACTCATAAGCAAAATCTGGTCGGATGAAAGCATGTCTGAAAGAATGGAACCTCAGCATCGATTGCCGATCCACAAAAAAGGAGACCCTCTGAACTGCGCCAACTATAGAGGCATAAGTCTGCTCAACATCGCCTACAAGATCCTATCTGCCGTAATATGTGAAGGCCTGAAACCGTAAACCAACAACCTAATCGGCCGTTCTCAGTGTGGTTTTAGGCCAGGAAAGCTCACAACCGATCAAATTTTCTCACTTCGGCAGATCCTGGAAAAACCCCAAGAAGTCCAAATCGATACCCACCACCTATTCATCGATTTCAAAGTCGCATACGACAGCATTTATAGAGACGAACTATACAGAGCCATGTCTAGTTTTGGTATACCGCCCAAACTCGTCAGTTTGTGGAGAATGGATGACGATGGAGAATTCTCGCTGCACCATCAGGGTCGGAAACTACCTCACCGACACATTCGATACCAAAAAAGGATTTAGGCAAGGCGATGCGCTGTCATGTGACTTTTTCAATTTGATTCTTGAGAGAATTGTGCAAAGCTCCCGAGCCAACACCAGAGGCACAGTTGACATATATAACATTGAGGTAGTACGGGACTTACGGGACAACAACATCTCGTCAGAAATCAAAGGAAGAATTACTCTTGCCAATCGCTGTTTCTTCGGGCTATGAAGGCAATTTAGTAGTAAAGCCCTCACTCGAACTACTAAGGAGATCCTATATAAGACCCCGATCAACCCAATCCTACTCTACGGCGCTGAAGCATGGACCGTATCAACAGCGGATGAAGAAATCCTTGGTCGATTCGAGAGAAAAATTCTTCGAAAAATCTTCGGTCCCGTTTGCGTTGACGGGCTATGGAGACGAAGATTCAACGACGAACTATACGAGCTGTACATCGACATACCCCTGGTCAAAAAGGACATGTAGAACGAATGGACACCAATACACCGGCTCGTAGAGTCTTCGATTCCCAGCCAGACGTCGGACGCAGTAGAGGAAAACCTCGCCTTAAGTGGCGCGCACAAGTAGAAACCGACCAACTCTGAGTGCGCAAACTGGATGCAGTTAGCTAAGGACCGGGCTAATTGGAGAGGCATGTTTGTTGAGGCCCCGGTTCATCGCGGACTGTAGCGCCACTTAAGTAAGTCATAAATGCTTGCTGGACCCAAGGACTCAATCGGGATGGCGAACCCTCTCGGCATATGAAACGAGTGCTTGTCACCGCGGTTATAATTAAGTCAGGTTTAAGTAGTTAAGTAGTCTTAAGTAGTTTTAGATAGGTTTAAGTACTTAAGTAGTCTTAAGTATTGTAAGTTAGTTTTAATCTAGAATAAGATTTTTATATAAAATAAAAAAAACGGTCACTTCTCAAAGTTTTTTTTTAACTTTTCTTTGAAAATTAAAATTAAATATCATAAGATTAAAAAATAAAAACCGACAAATTTAAGCCGAAAAGCGAGTTAAAAATGTTAGATGTAAGCTTAGAGCGCCCGATATGGGCCGATAAGTTAGGTTAAATAAACATGTTATTGATAAGTTAGATTTAAGCATTTTTGTCTAGTATTAAGTTAATATTTTAAGAAAATACAAAATTAATTGAAAATTAAAAAAAAATCTCGGCAACAGTGATATAAGATTTTGCAGTTGAACTTGCTCTTGTAATTAATGCGTCAGACTGAGTATTTTATTTTGAATAATTAGTTTGTCCCCTTGATGTAGGACGCATTACCAACTACCATTAAATCTAGTTAAAGCATTCGTTAGATCGACTCTACTTGCAGATGTCCTATTTTTCTTTACTAAAAAAACATTCTTTGACTGCTATATGTCATCAATTGTGTTATCATATCGACATTCCCATCGATTTATGCCCCCCTAAAAAAATATCGCAAGGACCTTTTCCATATCCATTTCCGAAAAGTGTTTTTTTACATAAAACAACCAGATAGCATTATGGAAATGTTATTGCTCCAAACAAACTCGAAACAGATAACATATCAACTTTGTTAATAGAAATTGTTTTCACTGACATAACTGTTTTTACCCTCAAAAATTTGAAAGTTCAAATAGCAACTATTCCGAAACAATACGCGGCATATCTATCTAGCATTGTTTCACATTTCAATGGATAACCAAACTCCACTCAACACAGCGAATACTTTTGTAGCACCACCCCCGCCCACACCATGGTGCACACATACTGTGCACATAATTGTATTCCTTTGTATCCTTATAGTGGTGGCAAAAAAACAAATAAAAAAGGACCAAAAATACATCCAAAATGCAAATGCATTAGAAAGAGACTACTTCCTGAATGTTGAAGCGCTAAGCTGCGCCACACAACAGCTTTTGTTTCCTGCAATAACGGAAACCAAAAGGATATTCTTTATAGTTCCCGCAATCCCAATATGAAAGCGAGCGGAAGGGCGATAGAGAAAAACCTTCCTTCCCTTTCGTTTGTTTTGTTTTTTTTTTGTGAAAATGAGAGCAAAACAAAATTACTTTGCCGATAGATACGTAGACAAACACACACACACACAAAAGATTACTTAGCCAACGACAAAAACTTACAAATTGAAAATTTCCATTTGAAACTTGACAGGGATGGTGGGGTCGGTCGTCCGGCACCAGCGAAGGATAATTGAAGATAAATTTATGTAGAATAGCAAGTGCGGGAAGATGGATATTTGATTGCGTCTAGATTTCGTTTTTGTCTTGTCTGGCAGTGATTGTGACATTTCGCGCAGTCACACTGGCAATTCAATTTAAAAACAAGAAAAGGTTCTATTAACTTGCTAAATGCGTCCTTATCGGGGGGTTCGTAGGAATAAGTCCTCCTTGACTATCTACCTTGGAGGAGTGGTATACACACCATCCACATGGTGGAAGGAGTTGAGAGCAAGATGGATGGACGTTTATTTTTAAAGGATAAATTAAAACGAAGTGCCATTTCAACGGAAAGGAAACAAATTTTTGCCAACGGTAAGTGCTCGGAGGAATATTATTTGTCGTGTTTTGAATGATTGCTGTCACCTTGGTGAAGTTTGATTGTTTTGTATATTGGGTTCATTTCATTAGAATGGAATAAGAAGGTCGCGAAGGTAATAACAAACAATATTGCCAATAAGCGAGAGCTTCCATTAAAATTGGTTTTAGTAGAAATCCACTTCCGTTCAAGATGGGCACTTAAGGATTTTGACAAATAAGATAAAATAAACAGAACGACACGATTTATACATACTTCCGCAGGTGAGGTTTAAAGTCGGTTAGAGTTTAAGGATGAAGGTCGGAAAAAAGGCAATTTTTTTCGAAATAGTAACATAAAACACCGTTATATGACTGTTTATTATCTAAAAATACACTTTATGGGGAATGTTGACACCTCGCCTCCAATCCCGTAATTTTAAAAACGATTTGTCAAGAAAAAATATAAATTTGTATCGCAATGGGTTCGTTAGTAGCCAAGGCTATCGGCCTTCACCTTGTTGCGATAAAATTTACCACAACAAGTCTAACTCTGACTACACATCAAATGTGCTTATTTTTACCTCCAAGTGGTAACCACCGGGTACTGGTCTCATCCAACCGGATTTGACTTGCTAAACGATGAGTGCGAGTGTTGATAACACGACGAAAAACAGCAACAATATAAACACCCTGGTGAGAATGGCAGAATGAATACCCGATTTACCGTCCCAGGCGAACCTAGATGAGCTGCTCTAACATATTCGGACAACAGGTTGTCTAGGAATTTCAAGAGTTAGTCAGGCCCCTTGAACAGAGATGGTGGCGGATGAACAGAAAGGCCAACGGCAGCGCTCAATCCCGTAGTGGATACTGATGGCCCCGTGTCCTAGGGGTATCTAATAAATTGGAACTGGCCCCCCAGGTTGGGGGTTGTGCTTTGGGTTAACTACCCACCCACAGAAAAAAAATATTGTTACGAAACAACCAATAGCCTCGGAAAGGAACGATTTTATTATTGACGACCCTGCTAAACGAAAAAAGGACAACGACGTTCGTATCTGCACCTGGAGTTTGAGACTGAGAACATTAAACAGGAGAGGTGCAGGCGAACAACTAGCGGAAGCCCTAAACTGCTACATAGCAGACATTACTGCCATCCAGAAAATACGATGGGATGAGCCGGGCAAAGAGAGGATGAAAAACTGTGACATCTACTACGAACCGTGCTATAGTGAGCAGAAACAGCGGATTTGTGCCAGACTTAGGCAAGAAGTCTTATGTTTCCAAGATATTAGCGAACGCATAGTAACAATCCGCATCAAGGTCAAATTCGTCAACATAAGCCTTATATGCACCCACGCTCCGACGGAAGAAAAAGATGATATAGCTAAGGATTGCTTCTACGAGCTCCTCGACAAAACCTAAGAGCGACTACCGAAGTACGTGCTGGGAGATTTTAACGCAAAGGTAGGAAGAGAAGACATCTTTAGAAGTATTGTCAGAAAACATAGCCTACACGACAACACGTCTGGTAACGGACTTAGGCTAATTGATTTCGCTACGGAACGAAATGCCACTATAGCCAGCACACGGTTTCCTCACCTCGATATCCATAAGGGGACATGGAAGTTTCCAGATCAATGAACGGTCAACCAAATTGATCACATTGTGATAGATAAGAGGCACGCATCCAGTATTTTGGATGTCCGAACATTCCGAGGAGCTAACATCGACTCGGATCACTACCTTGTAGCAGCCAAGGTAAGAATGCGGATATCCACCACGCCACAACAATCCAGAAATACTGTGAAAAAAATTAATGTCGGAAGACTGCAATCGCAAGAGACCGCCAAGACCTTCGCACAACGTTTATCCCTTAACCTCTCGATTAACACCATACCACCAGCTTCTAATGTCGAAGAACAATGGCAAAGATGCCAACAAGCCATTAGATCAGCCGCAACTGATGTGCTAGGTTTCTCGCGGCCACCAGCAAGAAACCCTTGGTTTGATGAGGAATGCATACAGATGCCTCGCATCCAAGAACGAGGCCTAAAAGGCCCAGCTGCAGGTGAAGATGATAGCTGCCGTTGAGCTTTTCAAAAAGAAGAAAAAAGAGCATGAAAAGCACGCGATCGAGGATATCGATAGATGCCACTCCAGGAACGATGCTCCCAAGTTTTACCAAAGTGTAAAACGTCAAAGCCAAGGATACAATAGAATCCTGTCGAGATGAACAAAGAAATATGATAGTTGAGACACAGTCGATGCTGAGGATATGGAAGAACCACTTCTGCAGACTGTTAAACGGCGATGACGAACAACATTCCGCTGTCAGGCAGAACGAACCATTCAATATTGGCAACGACAGCGAAAACTGCCAACCACCCGACCTGAGTGAAGTGAGGATGGCAATATATAAACTCAAGCTTAATAAGGCCGCCGGAAATGACGGCCTTCTCGCTGAGCTCTATAAGGCCGGCGGAGATGACTTGGTAAGTAACATCCACCAACTCATAAGCCAAATCTGGTCGGATGAAAATATGCCTGAAGAATGGAACCTCAGCATCGTTTGCCCGATCCACAAAAAAGGAGACCCTCTGAACTGCGCCAACTATAGAGGCATAAGTCTGCTCAACATCGCCTACAAGATCCAATCTGCCGTAATATGTGAAGGCCTGAAACCGTTTACCAACAACCTGATTGGCCCTCAACAGTGTGGTTTTAGGCCAGGAAAGTCCACAACCGATCAAATTTTCACACTTCGGCAGATCCTGGAAAAAAATCAAGAAGTTCAAATCGATACCCACCACCTATTCATCGATTTCAAAGCCGCATATGACAGCATTTATAGAGACGAACTATACAGAGCCATGTCTAGTCTTGGTATACCGCCCAAACTCGTCCGTTTGTGTAGGATGACGATAGAGAATTCTCGCTGCTCCATCAGGGTCGGAAACGACCTCACCGACACATTCGATACCAAAAACGGATTTAGGCAAGGCGATGCGCTGTCGTGTGACTTCTTTAGTCTGATTCTTGAGAGGATTGTGCAAAACTGCCGATCGAACACCAGAGGCACAATTTTCCAAAAGTCGGTGCAACTACTAGCATACGCTGACGATATTGACATCATTGGTAGGACTCAACGTGATGTCATAGCCACGTTTGCTAGTATAGAGAAGGAAGCGGCAAAAATGGGTTTAGCAGTAAATGAGGGTAAGACTAAGCATATGCTGTCATCACGAAAGGACTCACAACATCGACGAGTTGGACATAACGTCACCATTGATAGATATAACTTTGAGGTAGTACGGGACTTTGTCTACCTCGGCTCCGCTATTAACTCTGACAACAACATCTCGTCAGAAATTAAACGAAGAATTACTCTTGCCAACCGCTGTTTCTTCGGGCTAAGAAGGCAATTTAGTAGAAAAGCCCTCACTCGAACTACTAAGGAGACCCTATATAAGACCCTGATCATCCCAGTCCTGCTCTACGGCGCTGAAGCATGGACCGTATCAAAAGCGGATGAAGAAATCCTTGGTAGATTCGAGAGGAAAATTCTTCGAAAAATCTTCGGTCCCGTTTGCGTTGACGGGCTATGGAGACGAAGATTCAACCAAGAACTATACGAGCTGTACAGCGACATGCCCCTGGTCAAAAAACTCCGCATTGGACGTTTAAGATGGCTAGGACATGTAGAACGAATGGACACCTATACTCCGGCTCGCAGAGTCTTCGATTCGCAGCCAGACGTCGGACGCAGTATAGGAAGACCTCGCCTTAAGTGGCACGCACAAGTGGAAACCGACCTCAACCAACTTGGAGTGCGCAACTGGAGGCAGTTAGCTAAGGCCCGGGCTAATTGGAGAGGCATGTTGGTTGAGGCCCATGTTCACTCCGGACTGTAGCGCCACTTAAAGAAAGAAAGAAGTCTCACGCTCTATACCCAATATCCTTTCGGTTTTTCTTTTAAGTATGGTCCATGCTTCAGCGCCGTAGAGCAGGACTTGGATGATCAGGGTCTTATATAGGATCTCCTTAGTAGTTTCAGTGAGGGCTTTACTTTGCCCTCTTAGCCCGAAGAAACAGCGGTTGGCAAGAGCAATTCTTCGTTTGATTTCTGACGAGATGTTGTTGTCAGAGTTGATAGCGAACCGAGGTAGACAAAGTCCCTAACCTCAAAGTTGTATCTGTCAATGGTGAAGTTCTGCCCAATTCGTCGTGTTGTGTGTCGTTTTGTGCTGACAGCATGTACTTAATCTTACCCTCATTTACTGCTAAACCCATTTTTGCCGCTTCCTTCGTCAATATCGTCGGCATATGCTAGTAGTTGCACCGATTTTTGGAAAATTGTGCCTCTGTCATCCCACACAAACGGAGGAGTTTGGGCGGTATACCAAAGCTAGACATGGCTCTGTAAAGTTCGTCTGTATAAATGCTGCCATATGAAAGTTGAAAATCGATGAATAGATAGTGGGTCTCGATTAAGACTTCTTAGGTTTTTCCACGATTTTTCGAAGTGTGAAAGATTTAATCTGTTGTGGACATTCGAATCCGAATGGCAATGTTGAGATAAGCTATTCTTGACAATTGACACTACTCGGATGAGTAGTCAGATGTTCATCACGAGAACAGGGCCAGTGAAAAATCATTTAGGTATTGCTAAGGCTGGAAATCGAACCCAGACCTTCTGCGCGGCAGTTTATCGCACTAACCATGCATCGGTATAATGAGCCCGTCTGAATTTGGCTGCGACAAGAAAATGTTCAGATTCGACGTTTGTTCCTCTAAATGTCAGGATATTGGATGCGTGCTTCGCATCTGAGAGCATATGCTCTAATTGGTAGGCGATTCAAATATCTAAATATCACCAGGATGCTTTGTGGTTCGAAGTCGTGGGAACCTGGTGCTGTTGAGAACTGTAATACATGTTGCCGCGATGTCTGTTAGTCGGAAGCTATTATCTGTTGTCGTTTCGTGGACGCTGTGCTTTCAAATACCCCGCGGAAGATATTTTCGTTACCGCATTCCAGTCCTCTAGTAGGATTATCACATCGTATTCCGTACAGGCTCCTTAGGCTCCGTCCAGGAGGTCGTAAAATTCTTCCTGAATACGATGTTTTGTCTCATCAGTAAGGGTTTATGCAAATATAAGGCTAATGCTGAAAAACCTTGCTCCGATGCGGATTACAGCCAGGCGCTCGCTAACTCACCTGACAGGCTCCATAGGCTCCTTCCAGAAGGTCGTAAAATTCATCCTGAATAGGATGTTTTGTCTCATCGCTAGGGGTTTATGTAAATATAAGGCTTATGCTGAAAAACCTTGCTCTGATGCGGATTACAGCCAGGCGCTCTCTAACTCACTTGAAGTCAATATTCTTGACCTAACTCGGCTCCCCACAACGAATCCGTATCCCTATATCTATATCCAGCCTTGAGGGGCAGCTGTATTGTCCTGTCCAACGTATCTCCTGATGTTCTATGAAGAATAAGATTCAACCAAGAAATTTACGAGCTATAAAGTGACTTGGTCAGAAAACATCGCATTGGACGTTGAAGATGACTAGGACTTGTAAAGCGAATGGACACCGACAGTTTTTACGATATTCAACCAGATGTCGGACATAGCAGTAGACAGAAATAATAACTTAGTCGCCGATGTGTATTGCAAGGGGTGTGTTGACAAATGGGCATTTGAACTGCAATCGAATTTACCAAACTACAACCATCTCCGGGAGCTGCTTCAGCGTTATAGATTCCCCTCTGCTGTGTGATCTATTTGATAAATTCCATTCATAAGGAAGGGAATCCGCCAACAACACTTCCTCGAAATAATTTTGTTTTTGTCTGTCAGAATAAATTAAGTAACAGCTCGTCAATACCACACGTCCGATCTAATCAATGGTTTGTGAATAAATTAATCATCGCTCCTAATTCATATGCATTTGCTAATTTCGAAGGACATCTGTAAGCCATTACACGTACGAGTATGTCCAGACCTCTTGTGTATAAATTATATCCACTCCCCAGTCCCATAGGAGCTTGATTAACAAACCAAAATAAAAACCCAGGTGAGATGTTGGCACAATGATTTATTGAGTATAAAGGAACCAATGTCCCTCCCACAAGGTCCCCCCAGGGAGAAACAACAAAAAAAATGACATTCGCTAATGGAAACAGATGATCGCATAG
Organism: Rhingia campestris; assembly: GCA_932526625.1. Classification (NCBI taxonomy): domain Eukaryota; kingdom Metazoa; phylum Arthropoda; class Insecta; order Diptera; family Syrphidae; genus Rhingia; species Rhingia campestris. Next base: position 167,004,249 of record OW052183.1, read on the forward strand.
TCCACTTAGCCCCCACGTACCTTTCTACGTGTAGGAAGATAACAAGATACGACTGCAGCTCCATCTTTTGTTGTTTTCCCAAAGCAAAACACAAGCCAGGAAGTAATGGTAATTAACTATAAACTGAGAACCTCCTACACGTGTGCAAGTATATTACTCTTCCCGAAGCAGTGTGGAAGGGAAAAGGCTTTAAATGCCTCTCACTTTGAGACTCCAAAGCAACAATTCGCAGCGCCCCATCATGTCTTGAGATAAACTCGGCAATAAAAATGCGCATAAGGCATTTGTTTCAACAAAGAAATTACACTATTACGTGGTGTACACACATCCTGCCCAGGACTACGAGTAACAAATAAACAGCCTGGCAAGGCGAACGGCACGTACAGAGGTACCTGCAAACAGATTTTTATTGCCTTGAGATTGTGTTTAACTTCACTGCTTTGGTGCTGATTGTCGGCAAATGGTAATCAGTGCCGACAGGGATGGATGGGGGGGTCTGAATGAGGTCCGCCTGCCACTTCTACTTGAGAATGGGCGGCCAAGTGCTCTGCGGAATGGGTAATTGGAAATTTATTCGGGAAATTCTGTGAATTAATTTGAATTGGAGAAGCTGCGAATTTGGAAATTATAATTTTTATTTTGTCGTAGATTATCTGTGAGTGTTTATATACCGCAGACCTGGCCCAGCCCAGACCGTTCCCCACCCCTACTGTTTAATGTTTATATAATCACTCAATGTGATACTTTGAGGGTTGTTCATAATTTGGGGATCTGCTACATCATAATTCGTTTACAATGCGGGAGGTGTAGAACATTGAAACATGTCGTTGTGTAGGCGTCCTGCGTTGGTGGATTATAGATATTTTTTAAGGACGGCAGCGTACTCGTAGCAATCCGAGGCAATAACATTTCGTAATTTTATGGAATTGGAAAACAATGATTTAAGTATTGCTATGCTCTGGTAGGGGGCTTTTTGAATCGAAAGAATTGAATTTAATGCAGCTACGCGAAAGAATTAGTGGTTATAGGTTCTTATTTTTCTCTCGATTTTGTGTAAGACAGCAGCTGCCAATCTTCCCAATATAAAAATCCTGATATCCACGATTGATGGATATTTAAACCACATTTTCGGTGAGGTCTACCTCTACTACGTCAGACGTCTGACTTGCTATCGAAGACTCTGCGAGCCGGACTATTGGTGTCCAATCGTTCTACATGTCCTAAGCATCTTAAATGTCCAATGTGAAGATTTTTGACGAAGACTTTTCGAAGATTTGTTTCCTCAAAATGACTGCTTTTGAAACCGTACAGAAGGAATGAAATGATCATGGTCTTGTATAGGACCTCCTTGGTAGTTCGAGCGAAATCGAGCTTAATTATCCCGAAGAATCAGCGGTAACAAGAGTAATTCTTCGTTTATTTTCTGACGAGAGTCGAGCTAGAAAAAGCCCCATACTACATCAATGTTAAGTCTGTCAATTGTGACGTTCTGACCAATTCGTTGGTGTCGTGTGTCCTTTCATTGTCAATTTGAAAGGACACACACATTATACCCTCAGCTAAACCCACTTCCCTGACTATACTAGCAAGCGCGGCTGTGATATCAACTTGAGTCCTACCAATGATGTCAATATCGTCGGCGTATTCAGTGTTAGTTGCACCGATTTATTGAAGATTTTGCCTTTGGTGTTGGGTCAGGAGTTTTCCATAATAATCTCAAGATTGATATTAAGGAAGTCACAGGACAGTACTTTACCTTTACGACCCTGATGGAGCAGCGGGAATTCTCCATCACCATCCTACACAAACGGACGAGTTTGGCGGTATACCAAAACTAGACATGACTCTGTATAGTTCGTCTCTATAAATGCTGTCGTATGCGGCTTTGAAATCGATAAATAGGTGGTAGGTATCGATTTGGACTTCCTGATTTTTTTCCAGGATCTGCCGAAGTGTGAAAATTTTATCGGTTGTTGACTTTCCTGGCCTAAAACCACACTGATAAAGGCCGATCAGGTTTTTGGTAAACGGTTTCGGATCTTGTAGTCGATGTTGACGAGACTTATGCCTCTGTAGTTGGTGGAGTTCAGAGGTTCTCCTTTTTTATGGATCGGGAAAATGATGCTGAGGTTCCATTCTTCAGGCATACTTTCATCCGACCAGATTTGGCTTATGAGTTGGAGGATGTTACATACCAAGTAATCTCCGCCTGCTTTAAAAAACTCAGCGGGAAGGCCGTCATTTCCTGCGGCCTTATTAAGCTTGATTTTAGATATTTTTATCCTCACTTCACTTAGGTCGTTGCCAATATTAAATGGTTCGTTCTGCATGACAGCGAATGTTGTTCGTCATCGCCGTTTAACAGTCTGCAGAAGTGGTTCTTCCATATCGTCAGCATCGACTGTATCTCTACTACGATATTTCCTTGTTCATCTCTACACGATTCTGTTCGAGCCGTATATCCCTGGTTTGACGTTTTACGTGTTCTTTAATTCTTCTCTGCCTATAGAGCTCAATGGCAGCTCTCTTCTTCTCCTGCAGCTCAGCCTTGTAGGCCTTGGGTTTCTGGCTGGTGGCAGCGAGAAACCTAGCACATCAGTTGCGGCAGATCTAATGGCTTTGGCCTTGATGTGGATTAAAACAAAGAGTTCGCTAAATAGTATTTATGTTGGGCTGGGTCCTTTGGTCCCGATTTGATAGTTGTCGGACAGTATGGCAACTGCCTTTGAACACATTCACAGTTGTCTTTGGACTGCCAAAATTACCTCAGGGACATCACCTTATGTCTTTCATGTTACAAACATTAGCCTTGGAGATGTCCGTCTCTGGTGTCCATGCTTGTCTTTTTGTTAGTCTTTTTATTGTGGCGAGAGTGTTTATACAAGGCCGTTCACCTGAATACCTCATCTTCTCTTGCCCTCGAACCAATTTTTTAAAGTTGCGGCTTTGTTGGGGGTGTCTTTTATGCCACCCATGCCATTCTCCCAGGAACTGCACCGCACGGTTTTTGGTTTTATACTCAGAATCTGTAGAACATAGACCAGAGGTATATGGTTACATGGCTGGACATATGCCAACAGCTATAGGAGTCTGTCTATTAGCAGTCATCTAGCAATTTCGGGCACTTGGAATTTTTTATTTTTATTATTTATTTGCGGGAAAATGTTTGGAGTTTTGATCTCTCAACTTCTTGCCACAAAGCAAGAAAACAGATTTTCTGTTATCCTCAAAAATTAACTGTTCTTCAATGTCCTTATTTGAAGATCCTTTAAGCTTCGAGAACATTGTATTTTTATCTTTGTGGAGTGTATCGATGGTTAGGTGTTGTAGAACTAGGGTAGACTCTGATTGGCTTTAACTTGTCAATGCCCAGAGCTCGCAACTCTGACTAAACATCAAATGTGCTTATTTTTACCTTCAAGTGCTAACCATTGGGTACTGGTCTCATCCAACCGGATTTGACTTGATAAGTGCGTGTGTTGACAAAAAGACGAAAAACAGGAACACTATAATCACCTGGTCAGAATGTCAGAATGAATACCCGGTCTACCGTCCCAGGTGAACCTAGACGAGCTGTTTCGACATATTCGGACAACAGGTTATCTTGAGTGTTGAGCTACCCATCCATGTAAAAAAAAATGTTACGAAGCAACTAATAGCCTCGGAAAGGACTGATATTACTGTTGAAGACCCTGCTAAACGAAAAAATGGATAACTACGTTCGTATCTGGACCTGGAATGTCAGAACATTAAACAGTAGATGTGCAAGCGAACAACCTGCGAAAGCCCTAAACTGCTACAAAGCAGACATTACTGCCATCCAAGAAATACGATGCGATGGTCCGGGCAAAAAGAGCATGAAAAACTATGACATCTACTATGGACCGTGTTATAGTGAGCAGAAACAGCGATGCGGATTTATTATAAGTGCCAGACTAAGGCAAGAAGTCTTATGTTTCCAAGACATTAGCGAACATTCGGTGGGGCTAAGTTCGATTCGGACCACTACCTTGTTACAGCCAAGGTAAGAATGCATATAGTCACCACTCCACAACAAACCAGAAATACTGTGAAAACATTGAATGTCGAAAGACTGCAATTGCAAGAGACCACCAAGGCCTTCGCGCAATGCGTAACCCTTAACCTCTCGTTTCAATACATACCACCAGCAGCGAATATCGAAGATCAATGCCAACAAGCCATTAGATCAGCCGCAACTGATGTGCTTGGTTTCTCGCGGCCACCAGCAAGAAACCCCTGGTTTGACGAGGAATCACGAGAGATGGTCGCAGCCAAGAACGAAGCCTACAAGACTAAGCCGCAGGTTAATATGAGAGCTGCCATTGAGCTCTATAGGCAAAGAAAAGTGAAGAACACCGGTTTTTCAGAAAGAAGGAAAAAGAGTAAGAAAAGCGCGCGATCGAGGATATAGATAGGTTCCACTCCAGGAACGATGTTCGCTAATTTTACCAAAGTCTGAAACTTCAAAGCCAAGGATACAAGACTCGAACAAAATCCTGAACAAGGAAATATCGTAGTTGAGACACAGTCGATGCTGAGGATATGGAAGAACTACTTCTGCAGACTGTTAAACGGCGGTGACGAACAACATTCCGCTGTCAGGCAGAACGAACCATTCGATATTGGCAACGGCGGCGAAAACTGCCAACCACCCGACCTAAGTGAAGTGAGGATAGCAATGTCTAAACTCAAGCTTAATAAGGCCGCCGGAAATGACGGCCTTCCCGCTGAGCTTTATAAAGCTGGCGGAAATGACTTTGTAAGACAAAGCTCATAAGCTAAATCTGGTCGGATGAAGGCATGCCTGAAGAATGGAACCTCAGCAGCGTTTGTCCGACCCACAAAAAAGGAGACCCTCTGAGCTGCACCAACTACAGAGGCATGAGTCTGCTCAACATCGCCTACAAAATCCTATCTGCCGTAATATGTGAACTCCTGAAACCGTTTACCATCAACCTGATCGGCCCTTATCAACGTGGTTTTAGGCCAGGAAAGTCCACAACCGATCAAATTTTCATACTGCGGCAGATCCTGGAAAATACTCAAGAAGTCCAAATCGATACCCACCACCTATTTATGGATTTCAAAGCTGCATACGGACAGCATTTATAGAGACGAAATATACATGTCTAGGTTTTGTATATCGACCAAAGTGGTTCGTTTGTGTAGGATGCTTCCAGCTCCTGTAACCTGCGTACTTCTTCAGTTTACAATTATATTATAGAGCAAGCCTTTTCGGAATAAGACAGCGATCCCACTTTCTTGATAGGAAAAGGATAAATCACTTTATACTACATGGAAGTCATCGTATCCCAATTTATGTCTCTGGCTTAGCATAGCTTCGCTGATCAATCAGGGAGTTGATTTTCCAACAGGTTTAATAGAATAGTGCTTCTCTCGACCCTGTCTGGACTGCCTTGAAGATTCTAGTTATAAAATAAACCGATAGATCCTTCCATAATTTTCTAAAATAAAACAAGGAAACTATTTTGTGTTTCGGGAAGTTTTTCCCATTCGTATTGCCCTGATGTAAGAACCGTTTTAAAACACCCCAATGACGCAGTAGTTCAAGGTAAAATACTTCAAAATTGGCCCAGACCGGTAGTGTAATCCTGTAATTTTATAACGACAGTGATGAGTTTACAAGAAAATCATATTTCATCTGTCATCAGCTCGCTTGTGTCAACTAAAAAAACAATATCCACACGGCACGTAAAACATCTTTTGCTCTGCTCCTGCGAATGTGACTTTTCCCTCCGCAATCCTGGCATAATATCTGTTTGCAGTCGCTTTATTGGATACAACCTAAATCTTGTTTATGTCAGTCGAAAAGTGAGCTCCAGGCCGATGTTATTTGGTATACATTCTATCAACGTACCTTGCTACCGAACACTTGTCCCCTGTTAACCCGCAGCCATCTTCCTCCATATGGATGGTAGATTCACTCGAATATTAACATCCAAATGTACGTTCACAGGGACAAGCGTGTGCGCTAGATGACAGTAATTTATGTCCACTCTCCTATTTAGTGTAAATCATTAATAATATTAATATCCTTCGGGGTTCGGGCTTTGGGCTGTTCCTGTTGATAAAATGTTCGAATTAATGTCTACTGGATGGCGGTCGAAATTGGTTTTGATTGCTGAACGCATTAGGGTCAACCGACAGTAAATCAGCGATTAGTTTGAGTGGAAGGAACACTCTTTTTGGATTGCCACGCCAAAGCCATTACCCTGAGTGGTAGGCAATAGCCTATTGGTTATGTCAATATCACACTTCTTTGATGGCATGCCTCGAGTACTTGTAGATTAAGTATAACCAAAGTGAAATGTGGATATTTTTTTTTAGGACATTAAAATGCCATTGGGTGGAGTGTGGTTTTCAATAATAGTCATTTTTTATGGATACACAAACAATCGGCAATTATAGGGCAAACGTAGGTGCGTCATCTAATCGTTTTTTTAGGGAAAACTATTTTGAATCAACGTTAATGGTCTTCTTTAGTTAATCTGGATAGTGGACCTCCACAGGGATATCATTTCTTCGCTGTAACTTATAACTCATGTTGTCAAAACATTTTGGGTCATCCCTCAATCTTAATTTAGACATTCGATAATTTTTTTTTTGACATTTCGAAGCGTCTTTTGAGAGTTGAAGTAGGCGTTCGTTTCAACGCAGGTCATTACCAGTGCTGCCACCCTACTCCTTTAGCAAAATCTACTGCGCAGCAAAACAAATCTACTCCTCTTTTAAGAATTTTGATAGTTGCCCAAAGGTAGATCTAAACGCGTCCATACAAATTAGGACTTTCGAATTGAATTGTTTTCGTTTGATTATTTTGTTTCTTGGTTGTGTTCCTTAATTCTTGGCTTTATTTTTAACTTTCTCTTACAAAGAGAAAGATATTGTTTTCGTGAAAATTTTCAACCTCGAGATTTTGATTGATTCTAACATTACGATGATAGCGGAGCCTAAAAAAGTGTTTTTTTGGAATTCCGTCCGTCGGTCCGTCGGTCCGTCTGTCCGTAATGGTCTCCCCAGCCTAAACGGCTTGACCGATTTTCTTCAAACTCTGTATCCAAGCTTGTTTTGGTCATAATTCTAGGCCATTTTTTTGTTTGCTTTTAGCCATGTTAATAACGGTACCTGCCATATAAAAATTACACATAACCTCAATTTTCTCGAAAACGGCTCTAACGATTTTGCTTAAACTTTATATATATCTACTATAAGCATATTAGTTCCATAAAACTGCATACCCAAAATTGACGGTTACTTTCGCACCGGCATAATTTTTAAAGAATTATGGACCTATGATTCCACCGGCCCACAAACCACACCAAACCGTTGTTTTTTCTGGATGAAGTGGCAGTTCTTCAATCCCTTCAGGTTGCTCTTCGTCCCAAATGCGGCAATTTTGTTTGTTTACATACCCATTGAGCCAGAAATGGGCCTCATCGCTAAACAAAATTTGCCTCGAAAACATCGTATCTTCTTGGAACTTTTCAAGAGCCCATAGAGCGAAGCGATGTCGCTTGGGAAGGTCGAGCGGCTTCAGTTGTTGCACAAGCTGTATTTTGTACGCTTTCAATTTAAGATCTTGACGTAAAATGCGCCAAGTCGTTCCATACCGATTCACTCTCCGTCGCGGCAACACACGCGTTCTGTTGTTCTCCACCCAACCCCCAAAAACACAATAAATACGACAATCACCTAAACTACAAAAACAAAATCTCTCCCACGCGCTTAACAAATCACATCAGTGAAGTGCAGTGCAGTGCAGTGGTCAAACAAAAAAAAAATATAAAAATTTGCTATTTGCCCGTGCATCACCAATGCAAGTGCCGTATGAATTTTCTTTTCATGCGTGCGCTCGCATTGGGGAAGCATAGGCAATAACCGATGTATAGCGGGCTGTGAGTGAACTTTTTTGTTGTGCGTATAATTTAACTTGTCATACGGGCATAACACCTGTGACAAGTTGTCTTAGACAATCAACGTGAACCTTCACTTCTCAGCCAAGCTTAGTCTGTCGTCGGTATTGTGTTTTTTAATGGAAAGGAAATTTAGAGTGGACGTTTGCAATGTTCGTGGGTTAAAGTCGAATCTTTTTTCTGCATACGTCCACATTTGTAAATACAAACCAGCTGTTTTGGCACTAAGTGAAACACAGGTGGGGGTGAATACTGACTTATCAGAATTAACCCTACCTGGATATAATTTAGTGCCATTATTCTTTTCTCACCGCGGTCTCGCCATATATATACGTAGTGACGTAGCCTACCAAATTCAACATCAATACGGCCAATGTTCCAATCCGGAATTTAATTTTATATGGCTGAAATTCCATGTCCGTAGGCATTTAATCCACTACTGTTTCATTTATCGAAGCCCAAACCTTGACAGTAATTCAACCCTTAACGAGTTTGATGCACTGTCTGACTCCATCTCTAGAATTGTATCCCTGCATCCTCACACTGAAATCGTCATTGCGGGCGATTTCAATGTACACAATTCTACGTGGCTTCAACATTCTGGACAGACAACACCCGAAGGAAGGTATGTTGAGATCTTTGCTGAGGTAAACAACCTAACCCAGCTTGTAAATGAGCCGACACGCATACCGGATATTAACAGTCAAGCCGCCAACACCCTGGACTTGTTTCTTACCTCTCACCCTGATAAATACACCATCAATGTATTATCGCCTCTAGGTTCGTCAGACCACTGTATCATATCAACAAATTTCTCGTACTCCAACCACACAGTTAAAGAGCAAATTCCCAAAAAAACTGTATGGCAATACGAGAAAGCCAATTGGGAAGCATTAAACAGTTTTTTTAGGAATTTTAACTGGTCACTATGTTTCCTCGATAGTGACGTGGATGCTGCTGCTGATATGATATCAAACATCATTCTCCTCGGTATGAGATCTTTTATTCCCAACAGGATAAAGAGTATCAGACCAAAGGCAAAAGGGTGGTATGACTTGAGCTGCAAAGAAGCTATCAGGTTGAGAGAGACAAACTTTCGGTTGTACAAGACCAACCCAACAGAGGAAAACCGAGCAAAGTTCAAACAAGCCAGAAACGAGTGTAATGCCCATTTAAAGCGTGTCAAATTCCTCTATGACCAAAAGTTGAGGCAAAAAATTCTACAATGTCCCAGAGGTAGTAAAAACTTTTGGTCATTTGTTAAAAATATAAAAAATTCGGCCTCATCATCAATTCCGACGCTCATTCACAATGACATTTCAGCTGTCAGCTCTTTAGACAAAGCTAATCTGCTTGCTGCGCATTTCGCAGCCAATTCTACATTGCCAGATTGTGTTCAGTCTCCTCCTGTACTTGAGAACGTAGATCATTCTATGGGACAAATTCACTTTTGTACTCGTACAGTTGCAAGAGTTTTATTTGATCATACACAATCCGCTGGTCCAGATGGTATATCCCCCATCATTCTGAAGAGGTGTTCTTCTACGCTAGCAAAACCACTGCGTAAGCTTTTCTATCTATCCTACTCATCAGGACTCTTTCCGAGTAGATGGAAAACAGCATTTGTCCAGCCTGTACCAAAAAAAGGCGAATCTTCTTCTCTCTCCAACTACCGACCAATTGCACTTACGTTCATTTCTTTCCAAGGTCATGGAAACGCTGATAAACCGTCAGCTTATGAAATATCTGGAAACACGAAAACTTCTCAATGACCGGCAATATGGTTTTCGCAGCAACAGGTCTACTGGTGATTTGATGAAATATCTCACCGAAAAGTGGAACCAATCAATCCACCATGGTTGTGAAAGCAAGATTGTTGCGCTTGATATTTCAAAGGCATTTGACAGGGTTTGGCATCAAGTCCTTTTGTCGAAAATGCGTGCATTTGGAATCAACGAAAAACTTCTTCTATGGATTAGACATTATCTTTCGAAACGTTCAATTCAAGTTGTTTTGGATGGTTTCAAGTCTGTAACTCACCAAATAAATGCTGGTGTCCTCAAGGCTCAGTTTTGTCTCCGACTCTCTTTCTCATTTTTATAAATGATCTCCTGTCTGCAACTTCTAATCCAATTCATTCCTTCGCTGATGACAGTACCCTCAGCTTCTCATATTCGTTTACAGGTCCTCGTCCCTCAGCTTCGAACGTTGACTCTAAACGCCAAAATATGTTAAGCACATTGAATTCCGACCTTGACAGCATTATCAAATGGGGTAAATCCAATAGAGTGGAATTCAATGCTTCCAAAACACAATGCTGTCTTCTGTCATTAAAGCGAAACCAAAATCTAGAGCCATTATCCATGAATGGCACTTACGTCGAAGAAACCGAAAAGCTTTCCATGCTAGGTATGTGTGTTAGTAACGACTTACGTTGGAACGACCACATATTCGAAGTCGCTAAAAACGCAGCGAAATGTCTAGGTTTCCTAAATCGATGTAAGAAATATTTCACCCCCTCTGATCTGGCCACAATATATAAAGCGTTTATACGCCCAAAACTTTAATTCAACGCCCATGTATGGTCAGGTGCACCAAAATTAACATTACATCTACTAGATAGGATTCAAACACGTGCGAAAAAACTTATAGGAGACATAAGAATAGCGAACACCTTAGTTTCGCTCGAACACCGTCGAAACATCTCCTGCCTTACCTTGTTTTATCGCTATTTTAACAACCAATGTTCAAATGAAATAGCCAGCTGCATTCCTCCCATTCAACAATTCAGCCGCAATACTCGTTACGCAATGAATGCAAATCAGTTTACCCTCATGCCTATCTTCGGACGTACGCTGAAATACAGAGATTCGTACATAAACCGAACAACACGAATGTGGAATGCTCTACCAAACTCTGTTTTTCCTTTCCATTATAACTTACAGACATTAAAAACCAATGTGCATCGGTATCTCCTTTCTTCCTATCCCTAATTTCCTTAACGCCCGCACTGTGCTGAAACATATAAAGGGTATTCATAACCCCTTGAGTGCGCGAAAATTATAAAAAAAAAAATGTTAGTGCCTTACTGATCGCTCCAGAATTAACGTTGTTAAAAGCGCCTTCGATGTCCAGGAATGCAACCATAGTATACTCCTTGCAGCATAACGACTTTTCAATAATACGCACTAATGTGTGCAGGGCTGCTTCTACAGATTTTCCCTTACAGTACGCATGTTGGGATGCAGATAGCTGATTTATATCAATGCTACTGCGAAGATTATCCGTGTTGGAATAGAACAGACATGTTTTGTGTTCGGTGTTTATTTCTTTTGTATTTATTATTTAACATTAACGTGGACTTGTTTATTGATCAGTGTTAAGAATAGTTCTTATTTACTTATAACAATAGATCCGTATCAATAGAATATCGTATCAATTCTGTTAAACTGATTATTCAGTGGTAAGCGGTGTGTGTGTTTTTTTTTTTTTTTTTTTTTTTGTTTTGCTTGTAGCATCTATAAACCACAGTTTCATGTTATTATTCGTTTTTCTTTGTGTAATTCTGACTCCTCCCACTATTACCTGACTAATAATAGTTTTAATTATCTTGTTAGCGTAGCTAGTAAGACATTTGTCACAGACCCTAAGTTCGCAGGTTCAAATCCCACAACAAACAATTTCTTTTTTTTTTTTGTTAGTTCAAAAATTTTCTTTTCGGTCCATAAAAAATTTATTATATTTATAAAATTATGGATTGCGGGGCTAATAAATGCACTGAAACAAAGAACCCCACTACCGCTCTCTTCGCCTGTTATGGCCCTTGTGGTAAAATGTTTCATGCGAAGTGCGTTGGATCTACCAACGCATTTATGGACAAGGTAAACTCAACAGATGGAACTTTTTGGTATTGCATTGCTTGCCGAAAATTATCTTTGTCCAGTCTCGCCTTTAAAATGTCGATATTTAAATCTGACATTGCAAAGCTCTCAAAAGGCTTTAAAGACTTGTTTGAGAGTTTTAATCACACATTATCCACTGTGTCTTCCTTCTCAGACCCATGTGAGTCATGTGATGCCTCCACATCTACAGAGTCTTTACAAACCTCGTTAGATAAAACAGAAAAGATAAGTGATTCTGTAACCACGTCCATTCTATCCAGCCCTTCCAAAACATCCAACGATAAACTGTCACAGCAAAGCGAAAACGTGTCAACAATTCATCGTTGGCAAATCCGAGAGCTAAGCGCTCAAATTTGAGAAGCCAACATCAAAACAAAACAAATGACGTTCAAAATTTGTCGGTCGAGTCCTCTCAGGCTGATCCTTCTCCCGTTACCGTTTTCCCATTATCTGATTCAATTCGTGCAGTAACCAAAAATATATCCTCGATTGAATCGATTCCTAAACCGAAATCGATTTTTATTTCACGGTTGAAACCAAGCACTTCGGTTGACGATGTCATAAATCACTTGGTATCAACAAATCTCGTTCCCAGAGGCCCCTTAATTAAATGTACGAAAATCAGTAAGCCTGATAGCTTTGTTTCGTCATTTAAAATACTTGTTCCTGCTGGTCTCTTTGAAACGGTATGCAACAGTAACTCATGGCCTTCAAATACAATTGTTAATGAGTTTAAGCCGCGAAAAGTAATCCGCAAAGAAAACAGTCCTACTTCAAAAAACTACAAAGACTGTCCCTCTTTATGTTTATCTTTATGTTGCAAATGCGTACATTCCCTCATATCGTCTTTGCACTCTGTATTCTGAGCTATCAAAGGCTTTAGAATATATCTTTGACTTATCTTGTTGTGACAGTACTATCTTGTTACTGGGTGATTTTAACTTGCCGCACATAGATTGGGTGCCTTCTGAGGGAGAACCTCACTTTATACCATCTGAAGATTCTGCACAACAGGAGCTACTATTACTTGACAAAATTTCATCATTTGACTTACAGCAAACAAGCTGTATAAAAAATCATAATAATCGAATTCTCGATTTGGTTTTTCTTCTGACTCTGTAAGTACTGCAGTATTAAAATCTAGTACTAGCATTACTAACATAGACAAAAATCATCCTCCATTGGATATTTTCATTGCCATAGGCGGACATCTGTACGAAAACGTTGATTCGTACGATCGTTCGTACTCTTTTGACTTTCGGAAAGCAAATTTTCAAAGGCTATCCGAAGAAATTATTCTTTCGAATGTAAACATGGAAAGCTTCTCCAATTTAGAAGAAGCTGTTAAAAATTTTATTTTCTAATAAAATATTGCATGGATAGAACAATCCCAGTCAAATATTCAAAAAATGCTCAAACCCACCATCGTTGGTACACGAAAGAGCTTAAATCTCTTCGAAATAGACGTAACCGGGCCTGGAATAATTTTGTAAAAAGCCAGAATCATCACGACTATGATAAATACCTGAATTATTTTAATGAATTCTCTACGATGTCAAGTAGTTTATTTAATGGCTATATAGTCAATATGGAGAATGCTCTTAAAAATGACCCTAAACGCTTTTGGGGCTTTGTCAATTCGAAGAGAAAAACGGATGGATATCCAGCCAATTTCTCTTATAATAATTCAAAAACATCGGACTCTCTAAATTTATCTAACTTATTCGCAGAGAATTTCAGTAAATCATTTATTGACACCCCTCTTGTCTTAGACGAACATTATTTCAGTTATCTCAATGGCTGTCCTCAAGTTAGTTTCAACAATGTTATATTTGACGATGAGACACTACTTAAATATATCTCTTTATTAAATAATGACTATCCAGCGGGGCCCGATGGAATCCCACCAGTAGTCGTAAAGCAATGCAAAGATGCTCTTTTGCCATACCTTAAGTATATGTTTGAAAGCTCCTTTGCCACTGGAGTATTCCCAACTCAATGGAAAAATGCATTTATTACACCTGTTTTTAAAAAAGGTGAGCGTGGAGGTATTTCTAATTATAGACCTATCTCAAAACTATCTTGCATTCCCAAGTTATTCGAACATATTATTTGTGATAAATTGGTCTTCCTTTGTCGAAACATCATCTGTGATGAACAACATGACTTTGTTAAACATCGATCCACTGTAACAAATCTATTAACTTTCATGCATCATTGCTCCAATAGTTTAGAAAATAAAAAAGAAGTCGATTGTATATACACCGACTTTTCCAAAGCATTTGACCAGTTATCACATAACATCATAATTTTTAAACTTAAGGCGTATGGATTCCCTCCAGGTTTCATAAATTGGGTTAAATCATACCTCTCATTGAGAACATACCAAGTAAAATTTAGAGGTTCCAAGTCAAACCCTTCTGTTGCTCACTCTGGAGTACCTGAAGGAAGTCATTTAGGACCAATATTATTTATACTTGCAATTAACGATGTAAAAGCTTGTATTCGAGATAGCAAAATATTGATATATGCTGATGATATGAAAATTTTCAAATGTGTAGAAGATCTAAACGATTCGCTTTTACTACAAACCGATTTAAATAGTTTTACCATATGGTGTCTTAAAAACGGTTTGAATCTGAACCCTACAAAATGCCAGAATATGTCATTTTCACGAAAACGCGCTCCATGTAATTTTATATATACTCTGTCCGGGCACACTCTCTGTCGTGCAGACAGTTTTAAAGATCTTGGTGTATATTTTGATCCCAAAATGGAGTTTAATAAACACATTAACGTTATCGTCAATAAATCAAACTCTATGTTAGGATTTATTAAAAGATGGTCAAAAGAGTTTAATGACCCTTACGTCACTCTTTCGCTCTATAACTGTCTAGTTCGGCCTCACTTGGAGTATGCTTCACAAGTTTGGACACCCTTCTATGTAGTTCATTCGAATAGAATTGAATCAGTCCAACGTAAATTCATAAGATTTGCTTTGAGAGGACTTCCATGGGATGATCTGCACAATTTGCCTCCGTATAGGTACAGAATTAAACTGCTGCAACTATTGCCTTTGTCTCAACGTAGACTTAACAATGACATGGTTTTCTTACACCAATTATTATCAGGACAAATTGATGCTCCTGATCTTTTAAGTGCTATTGGTTTTAATACTCGGGGAGGTTCCTACAACCTGCGTAGATTCAATATATTACATATACCTAGCCATAAACACAACTATGGCATGCATGAGGCTATTAGTCGCATGAGTAGAGTTTACAATAAAAATAACGACGTAGTTGAAATGCATGTTAGTAAAAGTAGTTTGAAAAAAACTCTGCGAAATTAATATATTTAAAATTGTCCTTTGTTTAATAACATATATAGCTTCATTGTAATTTAATCGTTTATTGATTTTGCTAGTGATTTCAAACTTAGTTTCATCTATGTTCTGTTTTGTCCCACTAACAAATGCACTAAATGATGAGCCTGTGGATGCATATTATATGCTGTGGCAAATCTCTGCTCGTAGATGCTGCTTGTAACTATTAAGCTCGCTACGACACAGATCTGATAGTGTTATAAAAGATGAATATCAACCAGTCTTTCCAGGGTTTTCAGAAGGAACGAATGAATGAAAAGTCATATTAATGTTAAATAATATCCTTCAAGCATGATAATTGCGTTTCTAAAGGCTTTCTATGTTTGAAATTATCCTTTTTTTGTTCCAGCAATAGTTCCTAATCAAAGCAGAACATCTATATCCCCAATCCCAGAATGTGGCATAATTGCAAAGAAACAAAAAGAAATTTTGCACCGTCACATGCCTAGCAGAGCTTTAACAATGAATGTTAAAATATTTTTATTTCCGGTTCTAAAATTACCTGCCATTCAGCTTCCGGTATAATTTTTGGGAACTTCCCGTGCTGCCATTCATTTGTACGCAATCGCATATTTTTCAACTCAAAACATTGCTTTACGAATTAGAATCGCTTTGGACTTCTTAAAAAAATTGTAATCCTGACCTAAAGGAACCCACAACTAATTCAATAAACCAAACTCCAAGAGTCCCCAAGAAAATGTACCCTCGTTTGTGGAACTCTTTTGAAGTCCATTCCTGCAAATTAAATTAGTATTCACTATTAGCTACTGTGTATTTTTAATTAACCCCACCAATGCAATAATATTTCAAGCTAAAAAAAAAAGTCCTCCTCACCAGTCCTCCTCCAAGACAGGCCGGAACTTTTTCGTCAGAGTGTCATGGCTTACTTCTTCATGAAAAAAAAAAAGGACAATCAAGAGAACTCGAAAGAAATAGGTAGATACACACACACACACACACAAAAACTAAAACAAATTAAAAACAGCTAAACTTTCAAAGGAACAGCATAGTGGAAGTTAGTAAAATCCTTTGGACTTATCCTTAGCCAACAAAGCAATAGCGGGAACAAATACTCTGCCAGTGCAGCGCAAAAGGCCAATGGTCAATTAGTATTTATCCGTTTTTTTGTTTTCTGTTTGTCCGGAATTCTTGTTCATCCTTGCAAGGACTAACTTTTTGGAAATTAAATTTCATTTCGAAATGGTTGGGTCCTTTTGTTTTGCAATTAGGATTTTGATTACAAAAATGTTGGTCATACGAATCAGTACTTGGGATAATTACTTTGTGATTGTGTTGGTGTAAGTGAAACACTACGAACGGAGGTATCCATATCAGGATGCGCGGTTATAATATACCCGGTTATTGCTATCCAAAGAGTGGTTCACATAAAACCGTCGGTTGAAAGGAATTTCAGTCGTAAATCTGGCGAGTTTACAACCACCAATTGATTGCATTCGTGGTGAACAGAGGAAATATTCATAAATTGCTTCGCGAGGGTTTATGTGGGAAGAAGGAGCAGCATCTTCTGTAGCTCCTTGCGGTTACCTAATTTAGTTCCTCTCATCTCAATGAAGCCCATCAGGAGGGGTATCCGATTTGGCATGCTCTATAAAATCTAATGATGAGAGTTCTCAGGTGATGCTGTGGTTTTCGAGAGGGCGGTTTTCAACCGAACAAATATCAGGCTATAACGTTTATAGCATTCGCGCGTAAACATGGTTAAACACACTCAAGGGCTTACATCTGATGAGCATTAAGTTGTTTTTCGATTTACGGTGGCGTATACGTAACTTTTTATTTTATTTTTTACTGGTTCGGGTTACGAATGTGTGATAGGGAGTAGGGAGAGATTTTTGTGTTGTTGTTTGATCATTAAAAAAAATGAGGAGTAGTTTCAACCACCAATGTGGGGCTTTAAGGAAGATTTTGAGAGGCCTGCGCGTTTCCTTATTAGATTGACTTGAACTACACGTCAATGACACAGCAGCGAAAAGCGCAGCACGAAAAGCAGGAATCGGGTAACCCATGTACCAAACCTTTTAGTCATAGCACTATACTGAAGTTAGTAGCGTTAGAAGATGGGATATCTGACAACACCATCCCATATCACGACCTTGACATTAAATACTCAATCAGAATACCAAGTAGAGACGAATGGTTGTCAAACAATGTGGTATCAGACACTGAAATAGCAATCTATACCGATGGTTCTAAAATGGAAAGAGTAGTGGGTTCTTGGGTCTATTCCGATAGAATCGGGTTATACACATCCATTCGATTGGCAGACTCGTGCAGTCCACGAGCGGATCCTAGCCATACTCGAAGCTGCCGAATCAGCTAGAGTATTGGACATATTGTAGAGAACCTCTAGGCAAATTAAATTATACTTTCTTTTGAATACAACGGAAGGGTGACATGGTGCTGATGCCGGGAAAGGATGCGCTCGAAAGTTCAATAGTTATGGCGGGCAAGTAGGGAAAAAAGTTCGCTTACTTTATAGGATAACTTCAGACTCAGGTACCTCAGAAAGTTATGTTCACATGTTAAAAATAATTTTATCAAAAAAAATCGCAAAGCGGGATTTGATTTGTAAGTCCCAAATCCAAATTTTGTGAATAAAACTTTCTGAATTTATCGAGTTTGAAAGTTCGCCCAAATTATTTTGCAATGAGTGCGAGTGGGACTTACCTTGCCATAATTCAATGACAAGCAAAAAAAAACGCATGATTTCCGGCAGCGAGAATGGGGGAGATGAAGTTGGAACAGGCGATCGGACGGACGTGGTGAGAGAGCGAGGAAGTGGAAAAATTTCCATTCGAGACGTACGAAAAAGAAAAGAAAATCGTAGTGGTGCGCGTATGTAAAATAATAAAGAAACAAAACTTAAAAATACACGCGTACATAAACAAGTGCTTATTAAAGTAAACCATAAAGCAAAAACAGTGAAAAACAATTATATACAATATATATACAGATATATATAAATAACGCATGCTGGTTTAGACAAAAAGTGAAAAGACAATTATACACCATACCTATATATATACATAACGCATGCTGGTTTATACAAAAAAAAGAAACGTGAAAACAAGTGCATATATGGTTACATACTTAACCCTAATACATTTGGCATGCTACATATGTATATGGTAACCTTAATAAAAAAAAAGGCTGACGTCACCGAAGCGACGTAGAAACCATCGATAAAGTAAACAACGAAAATACGCTCCACCACGCCGTAGTCAATCGACTCACTTCCACCACCGCAATAGGGAAATCCATCTCATACCCACGTGCAGCTTACAGGAGTCCTACCCGCATTAGCACCTAAATAATAAGTCATCCATCGGCTCATCATTGATACCAGAAGATCGCAGGGGTAATATACCTGGTCAACGAGAACAGGTGCATCGGATAAGCGCCACCCTGATTACATAGCTCAAAGGAATTTCGCTTCCAAATCATCCAGTGGCATTTCACCTTGTCAACGTGCATTCAGAGATTGTCAAACTTCAAAGGAAATAGACAAGGGAAATTGTCAGCGGTTACCCAAACCTTGAAACGATTGTGTTTATTTTTATGACTCTGGCATCGAGAGGGCGTTTATGGTTTTCAAAATATTTTGGAAATACAGAATTTTTAAAGATAATTTTCGGTCAATCAACACATCTGTACATCATTTAATGTTCACTAAAAATAACCTTTTTCAGTAAAATTTAGCTAAAGTATCTGCCAGTTTTGAAGCAGAATAACATCAACCAAGGAAGGAAGCGGTGCACCACGTCCATCACCTTGCAGTTAATTTTGGTAACCCTTTTTTTTTTTTTGTTAACAAGGGGTAAGTGAACGTTTTTATTTATTTATTATTTTTAGAAGAACAGAATGATACGTTATTGACCAATTTGAATTTGAATTTAAATTTTGATTTTTGATAATTTATTTTATTTTTTTTTTGTTAACCGAAGTGCTAAAATTTCTTAAAAGAAAACGGAGTTGAAATAAGAAACAAACTAAAGTCGAAGGAGGGTTGGGCAAAATCCTCATCTTTCAGTCCTTCTCGCGGGCGCCCACCTGAAAATGACTAATCAGCATGCCTGATTAGGGTCAGCCAAGGGTCCCACTTGGATATTGACCGTGCGCTGTAACACGTTGCAACGCACGATCAATCTACAAGCGGGAACCATAAGTTTGAGGTGGGAGAAAACCCTTAAACCCAAATCCAAGGTGGAACAGCAAACGCCGAAGGATGCATGGCTAAAAAGGGAGTTTTAAGCCGCTAGTTTGCGAATTTCGGATACCGGGCTACCTCCGATCTCAAGATAGCCTTCCTGTGGTTAGACGGGTAGACCACGGGCGACCAATAAATCCCGCCTACTCGTGGGAAAAATTGAAGTACCAAAAGTAAAAAACATAGAGAATGATGCCTCTACAAATGCATCAACAACTAGGGATGTTTCAGAACACCCTGTCGAAACCGACACGACACCTGCCAATCGGGAAGGGTCACAAATCAGTGATTTCGAGATGATGAGCCTAGAAGAGAAATTGTCTCATCTGAGCGACTCAGCCTCGGAATCAAGTACTGTATACAGCATCAGTATACTCTCGGATGAATTGCATCCGGAATATACAGAAGCGCCAGGGACCCCAGGCAAAACGGCTCAAACTGATTCCAAGCGTATCAGGTTCACGCCAGCGGAACAGCGTCGTTTCAACAGAGCGCTGAAACAGGGTAGCAGCATAGAGCAAGCCCGCATCTTTGCAAAAACAAAAGATGATGCCAAAGAAACCAAACGCATGAGATCTGAGGACAACACACCACCTCAGTCCGAAGCGAAGCGAGCTCGCACTGGGAAAACAACCTCTGACAGAACCACCTATAGAGATATAGCGAGCTATGTCAGATTGGGTGTCGTACCAGTCGATATCGATCGCAATCCTCTCACGAATGAACAAATGGTTCAGATACAAGAGAGGATTATGGACATCACGATCGAACTGCGCGACGGGGATGCAAAGCCAGCTTTCCGCGGGACAACTTTCAAAGCCGGATGGCTCTTGTTAGTATGTGCGGACATCACCACTTCAGAGTGGATGAAAACAAACTTCCTCAGACTAAAGGAGAAATGCGAGTTGGAAGTAATGCTTGTGGGAGAGGATGACTTTCCGAAACCACATATTGTCAGAGCTTTCTTCCCGCAGAGTACCGGTGTCACAAATGAGAGAATACTGGCAATACTAGACGGTCAAAACAGAGACCTAAATACGAGAACGTGGAGAGTTCTGCAAAGATCGGACGAGAAAGACATCGCCCACATGGTCTTTGCAATAAATGAGAGTGCGATGCGTAGGCTTGCGGAGCTAAAGGGGATGGTATCATACAGATTTGGCCAAATCAAGATCATCCTTAAAGGATCCGACAAGTCTGCAATTCAGACCCGAAAAAATAGTGTAAATGACACTGATAAAAAGAAAAAGTCGCCAAAAAAAACAAGCGCCAGCTCGTCGCAACCAGCAGCCAGTATTAGTACTGCCGCCGGAAGCGATACAAAGAGGACTGGTTCACTGCCTACGACTTTATCGCCAAACGCCCCTAGTACGAGCAACGTTAACATCAGCCAGCAACAGTTTAGACCAAAGCTAGCTGCGGAACGGGCGCGTGAACGGCAAAAACACGGACAGCGTAAAAACGGTCCGAGAGATAGACACGAAGGTCTTTCTCAACAGGGTATCGTACGCAGAAGAGGCGATAACAAGCCTTATAGGGTACGAAACCCTGAGCACGGTAGGAAGCGATGACCACCCTACTAAATGTGCTGCAGGCAAACCTGCACCGAGCTATAGGTGCCTCGGACACCTACAACCAAAGATGTGCCGAAGGGAACATCGCTCTAGGTTTAATCCAGGAGCCATGGGCAACAGAGGGTAAGATATTTGGTTTACAAAGTAAAACCAGAGAGCTCATCTTCGCCCGGGGAAATTTTAGACCAAGGGCAGCTCTTTTAGTTGCAAAAGATATAAAATTCTCTCCCATTCCAGGTTTCATTACCAAAGATCTGGTGGCTGTCCTTTTAGAAAGACGCAACGGCCGAGAGCTACAAAAAATTGTATGCGCATCGGCGTACTTTGCTGGAGATGACGAAATACCACCTCGCCCAGTACAGGAACTTGTCCAGTACTGCCAGACCCAGCAACTACATCTTATCTTCGGCTGCGACGCCAACGCGCATAACACAATATGGGGCAGTCGAGATACAAACAAAAGAGGTGAGTCCTTATTAGAATACCTATATAGCAACAATTTAGTTATACTAAATAAGGGTAATAAACCCACGTTTAGAAACGTTTTAAGAGAAGAAGTTTTAGACCTTACCATCTCTTCTCCGTTTGTCCAAAACACCGTCGAAAATTGGCACGTTTCTGGTGAGGCATCTTTATCGGATCACATGCACATAAGTTTCCAATTAAGATGCAACACCGAGGATGCGCCGATTAAATACGACAACAAACTCACAAATTGGAGAACGTATCGAGAAAATCTATCGATTAAATGTGACATACTTCCAGAAAAACCTTCATGTGTAAGTGAAGCGGAAGTCGCACAATGTCAACTAAATGACATTATCATCTCATCTTTTACAAATAGCTGTAAGGTTAAACGCACTGTGGCAAAGAGGTGCACACCATGGTGGAACGATAACCTAGAAAGTTTCCGTAAAAGAGTAAGAAAACTTTTCAATAAAGCCAAACGCACCGGAAAGTGGGACGAATATAAATCTCTACTTACCCAATACAACATAGAGTTGCGAAAATCAAAAAGAGCGTCCTGGCGCAAATACTGTGAGGAACTCGAAGAGCTTCCGGCGGTGGCGCGTCTCCAGAGGGCACTCTCGAAAGATAAAACAAACTGCATGGGATTACTAGTCAAAGCTGACGGTAAAATCACATGCGACCGGGAAGAAACGTTGACCACACTTCTTCAGGTACACTTTCCCGGCTCTACAATCACAACTGAG
Source organism: Rhingia campestris (assembly GCA_932526625.1). Classification (NCBI taxonomy): domain Eukaryota; kingdom Metazoa; phylum Arthropoda; class Insecta; order Diptera; family Syrphidae; genus Rhingia; species Rhingia campestris. The sequence goes on from OW052183.1 coordinate 167,026,507, forward strand.
TTTCATGAACACATGATAGATGACTCACCCCCTATAAACCTGAAAAGGATTAATAGTTTATCCGGCAAACTTTTTACTCCGGATAAGGTCAAATGGGCGATCAACTCATTTAAACCATACAAGGCACCAGGGACAGACGGAATCTTTCCTGCTCTTATACAAAAGGGCTTGGACTTTTTCCTACCCACTATGGTAGCCTTATTTAGGTTTAGTTTCAATTGGGGCTACATACCACAAACCTGGAGGGAGGTAAACGTGGTATTTATCCCCAAACCAGGCAAACCAATAGAACTACCTAAATCATACCGTCCAATAAGCTTAACATCGTTTTTCCTGAAAACAATGGAAAGAATACTTGACGTACACATTAGAGAGTGCTTAAATGAAAGCACTCCTCTGCACCCATGTCAATTCGCCTACCAAAAAGGTAAATCCACGGAAGGAGCACTTCTAAGTTTAACATCACAAATAAAAAGTGCATACGAAAACAAAGAAGTAGCTTTATGTGCCTTCCTAGACATAGAGGGCGCTTTTGACAACACTGGATATGACTCCATATCAAATGCTTTGACTCATAGAAGAATAGATCATCCCACCATCAAATGGATCAAAGCGATGCTTGAAAGTCGGAAAATAACTGCTTCATCAGCACAGACCTCAGTATCAGTAACAGCCGTTAAAGGCTGCCCTCAGGGAGGAGTACTCTCACCCCTACTATGGTCTCTGGTTATTGATAACCTACTTCAAGACCTAAGTAATGCAGGTTTCAATATAATTGGATACGCCGATGACCTAGTCATCATAATAAAGGGCAAAGAACCAAACGAAGTTACAACACGTTTGCAAAACGCCCTTAAGATAGTCATAGACTGGTGTAATAAAGAAAGTCTCTCTATAAACCCCAGCAAGGCTATCATCGTCCCTTTTACAAAAAGGAGGAAATTAAATCTTACCCAAATTTCAATTAATGGTACATACATTGAGTATTCCAACGAAGTAAAATATCTTGGAGTGATCCTCGATAAAACACTAAGCTGGAACTCCCACATCAACAACAAAATTCAAAAAGCAACCAAAGCTTTCTGGGCCTGCCGAAGCATGTATGGCAAAACCTGGGGAATCTCTCCAAAGACCACACACTGGATCTACACGATCATGGTCAGGCCCATTATAACATACGCTTCAATAGTATGGTGGAACAAAGTCACCCAAAAAACAACTATAAATAAATTAAACAAGGTACAACGGCTTGCCTGTCTGGGCATTACCGGAGCTATGCGTACCTGTCCCACGGCGGCTATGGAAGCCATAATAGGACTAACACCTCTCCACATTTACATAAAAAAAGTGGCAATTCGCAGCTCAGCAAGTTTGACACAAGCGGAAGAACTAAACATTAGTGAACATCTAAAACTAATTGAACTTCTATCCGAACTTCCAGAACTTGACATGATCTGTGCGGTTACAGACCGCTTACCAAAGACACTATGCTTCGACAAAAGATTCTCAACGGAGATCACAACCAGAGAAGCATGGTGTAGCAACAACCCTCCAAACTGCCTAAACGGCCTAAAGTGGTATACGGATGGTTCTAAAATGGACTCAGGGGTAGGAGCTGGCATACATGGACCAAATAAAAACATCTCAATACCTATGGGAAAAAACCCTAGTGTATTCCAAGCTGAGCTCCATGCCATAAAAGAATGCGCAAACCTAATACACAACTCAGGTATTAAAGGCGCAAACATCCATATATTCACGGACAGTCAAGCAGCTATAAAAGCCCTTAGCTCACACATCATTGACTCCAAATCAGTACTACACTGCTTCAACTCCCTCCAAACACTCAGTTCCAGGAACAAGACCAAACTATGGTGGGTCCCCGGACATAAGGGAGTTGAAGGTAACGAAAAAGCTGATGAACTAGCCAGAAAAGGTTCCGAAACCCCCTTCATTGGACCTGAACCCTTCTGTGCAATCCCCAAATCAGCCATAAATCTAGTCATAAAAAACTGGGAACAAAACAGATGTGTTTCATACTGGGGAAACATCCCAGGCCTAAGACAGGCCAAAAGAGCTATTCAGCCCTTCAAATCAGATGCCGACAAGATACTAAATCTTCGCAGGCACGATATCAAAAACTTAGTAGGCTACCTAACTGGTCATCACGGTCTGCGATATCACCTAAATAAAATGCGTCTAGTCGACTCACCGGAGTGCAGACTATGTCTAGAAGAAGACGAAACAGCCGAGCATATCATATGTGAATGCCCGGCTCTTTACGGTATGAGAAGAGAATCTTTCTTCAGGGAATTCTTAAGTCCCGAAGAATTGAGGAAATCTTCGGCTGAAAGTATTATCAGCTACATTAGGAAAGTAGAAGCGCTACTAACCTAAAAAGCATCTGACGGCAAGCACAATAGATCTTTTAGGTCGATGTGTATATTACTGCTTAGGCAGGTCAGAATTTAAAAAAAAAAAAAAAAAAAAAAAAGTCGAAGGAGACGATATAAATACGCCACTTAAGATATAATTAAAATAAATAAGATACAGATGCTAAGAATTCTTAATAGAGTCAGTTGATATAATAATTTGTTCTAATAAGAAAAGATAAAGACTTTTTTTGTTTAGTTTGTTTTGACTAATAATCTTTTCGTAAATCTTTGTTTGAAATTAAAAAAAAAGTGTAAATTCACAATAAGGAATAAAAGGAATTAGTGGTATGATATGATATCAAACGAAACGTTTTTTTGGTAAAGCTTGATGGGGTATCGAAACTTTTTTTTTCAATTTTTTTTTGTTTTGCTTTCGTAAGGTAAGCTATGAAGTGTAAGTAGATTCGCAGTAGAGGATGTGTCGGTTACGGTTTTGGGATATTTTTAGATAAAATTATGTAAATTGTCAATAGGTTTAATACCTATTTCAAAGTAGGGGTCGGTGTGCGTGAAGCATCACAATGACCATGGACGCTGAACATGGTTCAGCTAGGGGTGGGTATGCTTGGAGAGAACTTTCACCTTTGTCTCTCCGCACTTCTTCGGTATAGATATAATTTTTTTGTTTGTTGGGTAAATTCAGGATGGTAATTTTGTATCGGAACTCGGGCCTCGCAAATTTTAGTTGTTAGGGATATTTTGGTTGGTTATAAGGAACGTTACAGCTAGTTTCTTCTTGGTTTGAACCAGGCATGTAAAAAAATGTAACCCACGTCCAGGGTTTGTTGCAAGATCCCTCACCCGCTGTTGAGCTAGCGCGGGAAGCACTCATGCCTGAGCAACAAAATGCCTGGACACCCCTTCCACTCGTCCGCCCGGACTGGCCCAAGGGTCCTGTGACCTTGGGTCATAAGGGTGGATAGGGGAGTGGGAGGATTAGGGAATACAGGGATGGAATTAATTTTGCGTGTTTTTTTCCGCATCGGTTGGCTAGGCCTCTATTCTGTATGGGTGATAGTACAGGAGGAGTTCTAGTTCTCAATACCCATTCATCCTGGCTTGTGCATGTGTATTAGTACAAGCGCGTTGTATCCCGCAAGTTACAATATCACAAGACGATATCTCGATTTACTTAGATATTCAAGCGGCCATAAAAGCTCTGCCATCCAACATAATAAAATCACTAGTAGTTGGACGCTGCCGCTCAGAGATAATGACTCTTTGTAACCAGAACAAAGTCTAAACAATCTGGGTGCCAGGACATAGTAACATCCCAGGAAACGAAAAAGCAGACGAGCTATCAATACTAGGATCGCCCACCTGCATTTCCTTATGTGACAACAGGGTTAGACCCCCATTTGCTTTCAAAAAAGAGAAAATAACCAGATTCACGCAAAGTGAAAAAAAAATCTAGGTGACAAAACATTACCACCTGCAGACTTACTAAAGACCTTTGGCCGGAACTAGGCGGTAGCAAATCTAACAAGCTTCTAGCTCTGAATAGAGCTTCTATTGCCATAGCGGTGAGAGCCATAACAGGCCACAATCTGCTGGGTAAACATTCCTAACTTATTCTCACCAATTTTGCAGAAGGAGCGGGGACCCTGACGTCGAGGAGGACATCGTCCACCTATAATGTCACTGCCCCGTAATCAGCAACAGCCGTAACAAACTCCTCGGTAGCTTCTACTACGAGGAGTTGACGGAGCTAGTTACAACACCTACAGCATGGATCGTCAGCTTCTGCTGCAGTCGGGTTGGAGCAACTACCTCTTTGAAGGTAATGGAGCAGCACAAATCACCTAAGTATAACCCACTTCACTAACGCAGCTTTCTTTTCAGGTACAATAAAGGGTATCGCTATGGGCCGCCGTAGGCCTATGCGAGTTTGACGACTCAATTGGACGTCAACAGCCCATCAAACCTAACCTAACCTAACTACATCCCTTCGACTAGCCAACTCGTGCAGTGTATTCCAAGCAGATATCCTATCTATACCCAAAGCTGCCGAATAGACTAGAGTATTGGACATACCACAAAAGGATATTTCCATCTACATAGGTAGTCAAGCGGGAATAAAAGCTCTGGCATCTAATGTAAACAAATCACGAGAAGCTGGGCGGTACCTCACAGAGTTTTAGCTCTACGTAATCGGAAGTCTAGCTGCTTCTCCTTTTCTGATAGTAGGTTTAGACTCCCACTTACTTTTGAAAAACAGAACTAGACATACACAAACAAGTGACAATAACTAGGTGGTAAAACATAAAAAACTTGGATACCCACCAAAGACCTATGACCGGAATTAAGCGTTAGTAAATCGAACAGGCTTACAGCTCTCAATAGACCTATTAGACCTAACCTATTAGGTAAGTACTTACTTACTTACTTAATTGGCGCTACAGTCCGGGATAAACCTGGACCTCAACCAAAATGCTCCTCCAATTAGCTCGGTCCTTAACTAAATGCCTCCAGTTGCGTACTCCAAGTTGGTTGAGGTCGGTTTCTACTTGTGCGCGCCACTTAAGTCGAGGTCTTCCTCTACTGCGTTCAACGTCTGGCTGGGAATTGAAGACTCTGCAAGCCGAAGTAGCCATCTAAAACGCCCAATACGGAGTTTTTGACCAGGGGTATGTCGCTGCACAGCTCGTATAGTTCGTGGTTGAATCTTCGTCTCCATAGCCCGTCAACGCAAACGGGACCGAAGATTTTTCGAAGAATTTTTCTCTCGAATCGACCAAGGATCTCTGCATCCGCTTTTGATACGGTCCATTCTTCAGCACCGTAGAGCAGGACTGGGATGATCAGGGTCTTATATAGGATCTCCTTGGTAGTTCCAGTGAGGGCTTTACTACTAAATTGCCTTCTTAGCCCGAAGAAACAGCGATTGGCAAGAGTAATTCTTCGTTTGATTTCTGACGAGATGTTGTTGTCAGAGTTAAAAGCAGAGCCGAGGTAGACAAAGTCCCTTACTACCTCAAAGTTATATCTGTCAATGGTGACGTTCTGTCCAATTCGTCGATGTTGTGTGTCCTTTCGTGATGAGAGCATATACTTAGTCTTACCCTCATTTACTGCTAAACCCATTTTTGCCACTTCCTTCTCTATGCTAGCAACCGTGGCTATGACATCACGTTGGGTCCTACCAATGATGTTAATATCGTCGGCGTATTCTAGTAGTTGCACCGATTTTTGGACAATTATGCCTCTGGTGTTGGCTCGGTAGTTTTGCAGAATCCTCCAGAATCAAATTGAAAAAGCCACATGACAGCGCATCGCCTTGCCTAAATCCTTTTTTTTGGTATCGAATGTGTCGGTGAGGTCGTTTCTGACCCTGATGGACCAGCGAGAATTCTCCACCGTCATCCTTCACAAACGGACGAGTTTGGGCGGTATACCAAAACTAGACATGGCTCTGTATAGTTCGTCCCTATAAATGCTTTCGTAAGAGGCTTTGAAATCGATAAATAGGTGGTGGGTATCGATTTGGACTTCTTGGGCTTTTTTCAGGATCTGTCAAAGTGTGAAAATTTGATCGGTTGTGGACTTTCCTGGCCTAAAACCACACTGATAAGGGCCGATCAGGTTGTTGGTAAACGGTTTCAGGCGTTCACATTTTGCGGCCGATGGGATCTTGTACGTGATGTTGAGGAGACTTATGCCTCTGTATTTGGCGCAGCTCAGAGGGTCTCCTTTTTTGTGGATCGGCCAACCGATGCTAAGGTTCTATTCTTCAGGCATACTTTCATCCGACCAGATTTGGCTTATGAGTTGGTGGATGTTACTTACAAAGTCATCTGTGCCAGCTTTATAAAGCTCAGCGTAAAGGCCGTAATTTCCGGCGGCTTTATTAAGCATGAGTTTATATATTGCTATCCTCACATCACTTAGGTCGGGTTGTTGGCAGTTTTCGCTGCCGTTGCCAATATTAAATGGTTCGTTCTGCCTGACAGCGGAATGTTGTTCGTCATCGCCGTTTAACAGTCTGCAGAAGTGGTTCTTCCATATCCTCAGCATCGACTGTGCCTCAACTAGGTACGATATTTCCTTTTTCATCTCGACAGGACTCTGATCGAGAATTGTATCCTTGGCTTTGACGTTTTACACTTTGGTAAAACTTGTGAACATCGTTCCTGGAGTGGCGCCTATCTATATCCTTAATTGCGCTATTTTCTTGATCTTTTTCACCAGACCACACACCACGATAGTGACACCAGAAGCTCCGAGAGTTTGTTTGGCTGGTTATTATCCATTTACCTTATATTCTGGATGTGTTTCCAAGTGATTACCACCAGTTTCTGCACATTGCGAATGGATTTGCTGGTGAAAAATCGTCTCGAGAAAGGCTTGTGAAAAACGACGGTCCCAGTATTTTGATAATGGAGACCAGGTTTTCTATGAGAGTGGCATAATGGAATAACCTCAAAAATGGCAACAAGATATCAGACATAACGATGCATATTTGACCTAAATCCGATCATTCTAACTATGCTTACTAAAGCCTTCAATTTCATGTAAAAATATCAGGTTTGTTTTTGCTACACCATGGACTCATTTTAAGATCCGAGGTAATCATACATCGCAGTGTTTTGCCATTTTTCGACAAAGGCATGATTCAAAACTAATCATGACCTTTCCATCGAAAAGCTCGTTTTAAATGGACTGCAAAGGGCTGGCTTTCAAAGGCAAGCATTTTTTTAATTTTTTACCTAAAATTGCAACCGTATACAGAATCATATGCCTCGGTTCATTACGGAGCTCAAGGATATTTTTCTAAGGTCACAGTCAAATGGATTAAGGATTCAATCCGATCTTTTCTTGACAGTTACTTCTGTATACTCAACAGTAGGCCAAAAAACTTAATGGATAGCTCCGAATCTCTCAGTCAGTTGTCAAATTTCCACAAACTATGCAACGCACTTTATTGATGTGAATCTTCAAAGTCGCACAAGATCTGTTTACTATTCAAAACGGCATTTCATTTTCCTTATATTTTTGGAAATATCCTTTCGTTTTTATAGCATTTCACCAGAAAGTCCACCGATTTTCTCCTTCAAAAGTCGTTTAGTTTTACACTTAAACCATCCACACGTTTTTTCTCCATTTAATGTTTGTTCTGGGGGATGGGGTGGAAATATTGTAAACAAAGAGTCCTTCCTGCAAACACCAGCTCGGAGAATATTGTATATCCATGTGCACATACTTTAAGATATTATGGGCGAATTTTTTATAACGGACTTGCCGGCCGAATAGGACGATATAATCTTTGTTCCCTTTATCCCATTCACTCTTAGTGGTCATAAAGACCGATGGAATTCTCGAAAGGATATAAAGAAAATCCTTTTGGTTGTTCTTTTCATTTTTTTTTTTAAGTTTAACACTTCTCTCCTTGCCTTCGGTAGAATGCGTTTTTACAACGAAAAATAATAATAAGGGCAAGCGCGCACAAGCACTTGTAATAAAACCTTTAATAAGCATTTTGTATCTTGTTCGTAGAAATATTATTTATGCGGTTGTATGAGGCGGATTAATGGTCTGCTTGTGGGTCAAAGCAAAAACGGAAACAATTTGATGGCTTCCGGAAATTGTGACGAGACATTTAGCTATAGAAACGTTTTATTGAAAGCTTGTGGGGAGAGTCAGCGGAGGCACACCACATGTGGTACCTGTGGAAGATATCTTTATATCTTGTTTGACCAAGGATATGCAAGATACTGTTCCATCAATGATGTCATTCTTGATGCAAGGAAAATTTATATAATTTCTCAGAAAAATTAGGACTTGTGGTTAATGAAAGCCATAAAAACCTCCAAAAGGGAGGTCTGGATTGATTATTGTCATTCTATTGAAACCCTCAAGGAGTCCGCTAGGCTAAGCTAAATTCTGTCTAAGGAACACTCTAACCCTTCTTTTCTGAGAAGCTTAGATGGAGGGTGGACAGAATCCTCCTGGGAGACCCTGGAACTCCTTTTAAACACACACTTTCCCGGGTTCAGTGATTGGTTAGGTTAGGTTGGTGGGTGGGTTGATGAGGCAGACGGTGTGCGTCTTCCCTCATCGCAATCAGGTCAATATAGACCCATTTTGATGCCCGTTGGGGGTCCACTTGTGTGGTTGGTTCATTCAATTTGCCGTTACTGTCCTCTTCCAAGCCATCCAGATGTTGTTGCAAACCTGAAAAGATTAGGGAGAGGAATTTCGGATAGATCAGTGAGGTCATGGAAAAAGTACATATTTTCCTAACATTCTCATTCTTAATTGGCTGAGGCCTGGGCAATGGCACAGAAAGTGGAGGGTATCCTCGTGTATTTCTTCATCACCGCAGCCTCTACAAAGGTCATCATCTATGAGATGCATGTTCAGTTGGCTGTTTAGTAAGTTGTGTCCAGTAAGTATCCCAACTTATGTCGAGACAGATTTCCTGTTTCTTAGAAGTAGTTTATAGGTTCTGGCTTTGTCATACTCAGGCCACATCCTTTTGGAAGTTTCACAGGTGGGAAGGGAGTTCCACCTGTTTTTGGCAGTGATCAGTGTTTTCTGTCCCAATTGAGATTTGAGGTCATATAGTGGTGGTTTGACAAACTGGTCTGCTTGGTCAATGCTGGAGGCAGATCCTTTTCTCGCCAGTTCGTCATCAATTTCATTGCCCTGTATGCCTCTGTGTCCGGGGACCCAGCAGAGCTTAACATTATGTGGGTCGCCAAGAACCTCTTCACGACAACGTTTCACAAGCCGAGATTTTATTTCGACAGCAGAGATAGCTTTTATTGCAGCCTGACTGTCAATGAAGATGGTGATATCATCTTGTGGTATCGCCAGCATTGAGGTCGCTTTGGCTGCCTCTGCTACTGCTAATATTTCGGCTTGGAAGACACTGCTGTGCTCAGGGATACGAAAGATGCTGTTTAGCTTAAGTGAAAAAAACTCCAGCTCCAACGCCTGCATCCATTTTTGAACCATCAGTGTAGATGGATATGGTTTCGGTGCCCAATTCGTTCCTCTCCCACTCCTCTCTGCTTGAAAAGATACAGGAGAATGGTCTTTGAAAGTCATGGTGAGGCAGCATGTAGTCAGAGGATACAGCTGAGCCCAGATATCTGTGTAGAATTTGGGCATGTCCTCCTGAGCTCGATTTCCAGCAGTTGAGCTGGCTGATTCTTAGAGCACTTTTGGCTGCAGATTCTTGCATGTAAAGGTCTAGCGGTAGCAGGTTTCGGATGATTTCCAGTCCCACTGTTGGTGTGGTTCTCATTGCGCCATTAGCGCCCACATATATTATCCTTTGTACCTTTGTAATATTTTTCGGATGGGTGACAATGGCCGTGTACATCCATAGGATGATCTTGGGGTTCGGACCTCAGTTTTTTCCGAATATTCGGTTACACGTATAGAAAGCGACTGTGGCCTTTTTAATGTGCTCGCACACATTTAGGTTCCAGTTGAGTTTTCTATCAAGAATGACACCCAGACATTTTGCATTATCGGCTAGTTTGAGGGTAGTCCCATCGATAGCCGGTAGGTCGAATATTGGTATCTTCCTCTTATTCGTAAAGAGAACGAGTTCCGTTTTCTGGGGGTTGATGCCAAGCCCACATTCTTTTGTCCACTCGTTGAGAGTTTTCAATGCCTGCTCGAGTAGCTCACTAAAGATGTGTATTAAAGATTCATGGGGGGACTGTGTCCAGTCCCCATTGGCGAGCTTTAGGTAACCTGGCACAGCCGGTTCTTTGGCGATTATTTTTCTAAGCCTGGCTGATTCAGTAGTGCTTTCTACACTGCAACAGAAGTTACGCCAGGAGGTGCGTTTAGTACTGTTGACCGCACTTTTGAATTTGCGCTGATTATTCTTATAAAGATCCCAATTGGTTTCCGAATTTGAGCTTCTTGCTGCGTTATAGGTTTTCCTGGTTTCCCTTCTAATGCTTTGAAGCTTTTTCGTCCACAATGTCGGTGATCTTTGTGCTTTTATAGTCTTTAGAGGGCAGATCCTTTCATAGGCTGTGACTTAAATATTGCCTATTAGTTCCGCTGCAGCATCGATTTCAAACGGAGTTTCCATCAGATGCAGTGGAAGGGCGCTACTGTATCTCCCTACTTCCACAACGAACTTGTCCCAGTTGTTTTTCTTGGGGTTTCGATGTTGAAGGGGGAGTTTAGTGTCGTCCTCTATTTCAAAAACTATTATTCTGTGGTCGGGGTATGATGTTTTTGATGAGGTTTCTGTAATGTAAAGGTGATTCAGAATCTTTGTGTGTTCACCCTGATTGGGTATCCATTGTGACGAGGCTCTCAGTCTCACAGCTGCACAAGCTGCGGTTTGTTTGCCGTAGATATCTAGGGGCACCAGATGTAGGTACGGAATCAGTGATACTAGTACAGAACCCGGGAGATCTCGGCAAGTACAAACTACACCTCACAGCAATATCAATTCAACATTTTCCGAGGAAAATATTTCCTGGGCTATTAACAGCTTCTCTCTTTTTAAGTCTCCGGGACCTGACGGCATACTGCCAGTTATGCTACAGAGAATGCGAGACCTAACAGTGCCATGGCTGTCTAAAATTTTGAGAAGCTGCTTAATACTAAACCACGTATGTACCTTACTCATGCAGACGCGCTCAAGAGGCATTTATACCGAAGGTAGTCAAACGCGGCCACGGGACCGCGAAGGACTTCAGACCAATCAGTCTAACATCAGAAAAATCCTTCCACCATACAGAATACACTCTAGCTTCCTTCTTCGATATAGTTCACAGGGGTCTCATTTTTTGTGGATCGGGCAAACGATGCTGAGGTTCCATTCTTCAGGCATACTTTCATCCGACCAGATTTGGCTTACGAGTTGGTGGGTGTTGCATACCAATTCATCTCTGCCAGTTTTATGAAGCTTAGCGGGAAGGCCGTCATTTCCGGTGGCCTTATTAAGCTTGAGTTTAGATATTGCTATCCTCACTTCACTTAGGTCGGGTGGTTGGCAGTTTTCGCTGTCGTTGCCAATATTAAATGGTTCGTTCTGCCTGTTCGTTATCGCCGTTTAACAGTCTGCAGAAGTGGTTCTTCCATATCCTCAGCATCGACTGTGTGTCAACTACGATATTTCCTTGTTCATCTCGACAGGATTCTGTTCGAGCCTTGTAGCCTTGGCTTTGACGTTTTATACTTTGGTAAAACTTGCGAACATCGTTCCTGGAGCGGCACCTCTCTATATCCTCGATCGCGCACTTTTGTTGCTCTTATTTTTTCTTTCTGAAAAGCCGATGTTCTTCTCTTCTTCTTTGCCTATAGAGCTCAATGGAAGCTCTCGTCTTCACCTGCAGCTTAGCCTCGTTCTTGGCTGCGAGCATCTGTCGGCTTTCCTCATCAAACCAGGGGATTCATGCTGGTGGCCGCGAGAAACCTAGCACATCAGTTGTTGCTGATCTAATGGCTTCTAGGCATCGTTGCCATTGTTCTTCGACATAAGATGCTGGTGGTATGTTGTGAGTCGAGAGGTTAAGGGATACGCGTTGCGCGAAGGTCTTGGCGGTCTCTGGCGATTGCAGTCTTTCGACATTAAATTTTTTCACAGTATTTTTTTTTTTTTGTGGCGTGGTGGATATCCGCATCCGTACTTTGGCAACAACAAGGTAGTGGTCCGAGTCGATGTTAGCCCCTCGGAATGTTCGGACATCCAAAATGCTGGATGCGTGCCTCTTGTCTATCGCAGTGTGATCAAGTTGGTTGACCGTTCGTTGATCTGGAGACCGCCATGTCCACTTATGGATATCGAGGTGAGGAAACCGTGTGCTGGCTATAGTGGCATTTCGTTCCGTAGCGAAGTCAATTAGCCAAAGTCCGTTACCAGACGTGTTGTCGTGTAGGCTATGTTTTCCGACAGTACTGCTAAAGATGTCTTCTCTTCCTACCTTTAAGTTAAAATCTCACAGCACGATTTTAACATCGTACTTTGGTAGTCGCTCATAGGTTTTGTCGAGGAGTTCGTAGAAGCAATCCTTAGTTAGCATGTAAGGCTTATGTTTGCAACATTGGCCTTGATGCGGATTGTTATAATGCATTCGCTAATGTCTTGGAAACGTAAGACTTCTTGCTTAAGTCTGGCACCTATAACAAATCCGCATCCAAATAGTCGCTGTTTCTGCTCACTATAACACGGTCCATAGTAGATGTCGCAGTTTTTCATCCTCTTTTTGCCCGGCACATCCCATCGTATTTCCTGGATGGCAGTAATGTCTGCTTTATAGCAGTTTAGGGCTTCCGCTAGTTGTTCGCCTGCACCTCTCCTGTTTAATGTTCTCACATTCCAGGTGCAGATACGAACGTCGTTGTCCTTTTTTCGTTTAGCATGGTCGTCAACAATAATATCAGTCCTTTCCGAGGCTATTGGTTGCTTCGTAACAATATTTTTTTTCCGTGGATGGGTAGTTAACCCAAAGCACAACCCCCAACCTGGAGGGCCAGTCCCTTGTTTTGACGCTAGGACAGCGGGCCGGAAAAAAATACCGATGTCAGTAGCCCATTTTTGGGGTATGAGCGCTGCCGTTGACCCATTGAGGGCTCCTCCGCCACCAACTCTTTTCCAATACCCTGGCTCAGTATTGGAAATCCCTATAGACCTGGTGTTCAAATATGTCGAAGCAGCTCATATAGGGATTTCACTACCAGTTCGATCAAACTGGAGCTGTTTGCGCCACCGTTGACTCCATCTTGGGAATTCCTCCGCTGCCGCCTGAGAGTGATTGCCTTAGTGAGAGGACACTCCTCCCCCCTCTCTCGTTTGCTGCCACCAACGACCTTCAACAGGGGTTCAATACCCCATCTCCAGTCGATGTACTAGGCACTTACCAGTCACCAGCGTGGAGGTGAGAGTAGGAGTTGATAGTGAGAGGCTAGAGTGAGAACGCTTGTATCCTCATATAATCGCATCACTATCCTTAAGCACCGGCATCGTCTTTCCTCACCCATCGAAATATTCAGACCGTCCTGTCTGATGCGGCCCGTCGCAAGTCTCCAACCGTTCGTGAGCTTTGTCGACGGTTTATTTCTGTGGACCTTCTGTCGCACCCTTATGTTCTAACGCTGTGCACTGCATGAATATTACTGTCACTCGCTTGGTGTACTTATTTTTGGTTGCATTCTTCGGATCTCAACGTCGTGGACCAGTGGCTCATGGAACCATGGCTGCCCAACAATTCCTCCGAATTCCGGGTATAGCGTAACAAATGTGTCAATGTATACTGCATGCATGACGGCGGGACCTACATTTTTATGACAAATCTGAATGGCTGAGCTTAAGTAGACTCTCAATAAAAAATTGATACTACTCGGACTTGTTTGATACTAGGAGGGCCTGTGAATACGTATTAATAATTAGGATATGTGAACGTAGACATTCGCCACAATTTATCATACTTTCATACCATACATTCGTAGGTATTTTCTTTACTCACACCAGTTCATTTTAAAAGGTTGAATATGACATCCAAACTATCTTTAGTGTAAACGTCCCACTCTTGATTCATTAGGCTTGGAAGGGTTTTGTCTGTTTCAAATTTGAATAGCAGAAAACCCTTACAATTTACATAGGATCACTTTCAAAAACATTAACGGTATTCGGTTAACATATTTAAATCAATCCGCCATACTTTCACATCCTTTGCATCGAAAAACAAAGCACGTATGTGTCGCGTCGCCTAACCTAATCCACTTAATTGACAAGAAACTTCATTGGTTTACACATCGCATTGAGTTAGAAATTGAATTGCGTTGTCTTAAATCGAGTAAATCGATGCGTGCCAAAAATAAACGCACCACGGCGCACGTATCCTCATTCAATTGAAACTTTGTTTGGTGTCCTCTGTAGATAACGAAATTACAACTGAAGCCAATTCATTACAAAGTTTCCCAAATGCTTAATCCTTTAGTCCTGTTCCATTAGATAGTGTAAATTCATATGACCAAAATAGACGCATTAAGCAATTAGATACGGCGAACTTGATGTCGCGATGTGGGATACTACGTCGTTGCTGATAACTCGTCCTTCCCGTTGATGGTGTATGCATTTCGTGGTAAAATATCCATTCTCGTGAACGGTTTATTGGCTTAAAATACATGAAGGCTATAGGAATACAAAATGTGATTACTTCCGCAAGGCAGGCGGTTTGGGTACAATTTTCTAAATGAAACAAATTTTAGATACACATCGCCGGAAGGACGATGGGTGGAGTGTTGTGCAACGGTAATAGGTAGTTGGTTGTGGCTTAAAACTGAAATTAGTATGTAACGTTAGCAAACAAGGAACTCGTTAAGTGCGGGTAGATATATGTAATCACTGCACTGCTAGTCAAAACTAAAGTTCTAAGTAGGCGCTGTATAGCGACGAAGATTTAACTTGAAATAGGGAATTCAAACTTTTAAAGTGCCAGTTGCTGAAAAAGTTTAGGAATTTTAAACACCTGAACCCAAATTGAGGTTATATTGGCGGATATATTTATGAAATTGAAGTGGAAAATTATTATTTAGAAAAGACCTTTTTTAAGCAACATTACAGCAGGAAAGGATGTTTGATCCTCCAGTGGAGGTACAGAAGAATAGTTTGACTCATTTTATGATACGAAGTAGATATTTCCCGGAAGGACTTAAACAAAAAAAACCATAGGAGAAGGCTACAATCCGCTGTGCGGATCGTTGAATACCCTATCCCATCCCATCCTTAAAATTAATATCTCCAAAAATTGAGCTTTATGGGCCTATAATATAGAAAATGACATTGTCACAACATATTGTTCAAACAGTTTATCAGAATCTTTTGCTGTTTGACAAAAACATCGTTTTTCTCCTGCATATGCTATGGGGTAGGGAATACAAATGGTTTTTGTAAGAAAACGCCCCTAAAAAGTGGGCGAGGGTTAAAATGGTCTATAGAATAAATGTTCATATTAATATTACTAATGATTCTGCATCAATTTTTTTTTCGAAATATTTAAAATTTGACCGAAAAAAGTTTTTTTGTTTTTATTAAAAACGATTCTCTAAATATGGTATTCAGACATTTTTATTAAATTCCTTACGGTTTGTGCCAAAAATACGTTTTTCTAAAAAGGGGGCGTGGCAGTGGGCGGATTTCAAAAATTTGTACACTTGTTCTGCTGGGAGCAACAAAGAGCACGTGTACCAAATTTCATCCTTCTAGCTCAAAATTTAAGGCACAAAAACTGGTGACGTACGAACGGACGGACAGACATGGCTAAATCGACTCAGCTAGCGATTCTGAGTCGATCCATATACTTTGAGGTATATGAGCTAAATTCTTTCTCTATGTTACAAACTATGTATCAAAGCTAATATACCCCCCTATGGAATAGGGTATAAAAAGCGGATTTTCATATTTTTCACAGAGCACAAATTTTGATAATTAATTTCAATAATTTGCAATCGTTGCCATTTAATCTTTCCATGATTAAATGGCAGAGTATACTGAAAACTTTTCACTTTGACAGATGACGCTTGGACGCCATTACTAACCAATGCTGCCAACTTGAAAAAAAATCACCCTTTATCTTGCTCAGATACCTTTTCAATTTATTGTTACGGGTTGGTTCAAAATAACGATTTTCTGAAAAGTGGGCGTGGTAATGGGAGGATTTTGAAATTTTTTCAACATATTTTTATTTGTCGAACATAGAGTCGTACATGAAATCTCCTCATTCTAGCTAAAACTGAAGGCCCAAATATAGGTGACACACAGATGGACAGATAGACACGGCTAGATTAACTCAGCTGGCGATTATGAGTAGATCGGTGTAATTTATCTTTATACCCCTTCGGGTATACAAATCTAAATATTTAAAAAATTGAATGCAATATTGCTTTTATTATGATGTTATGGATTATAGATTATAGCGGATTATAGCATTCTCATATGTTTTGAATTCATTTATTGGCGAATACTTCAAGAGGTCCTGAAATAACTTTGGTGCGATTACAAAATAGGATCAAGCTGTTAATTTATCCGAAGAATTTCGTTTCTTCATTTGAGCATATATGGAATGTCAACATATATATTTACGTTTCATATCACGGTATTGGGTAACTTCTCTAGGTAGATGACTTCTATTAACAAAAAAAACATCATGTTACATGTTTCATATTTTCTCAAACATTTCTATTTTCACTCTGCATCGGTATTGCAATTTTCAAATATTTGTACACCATTCCGTGTGGCGTTCTGTTAAAATTAAAACATCAAAAAACAAAACTTCAAAGATACTACTGACTATTTGCACACGTCTATCATGTATGTATCTTACTCGAGCACGTTCGCTGATTCTAAAACATCTATTTGATTTAGCCAAGGCACAGAACCAGGGATAGTGTTAAAAGTCAAACACTCCCAATGACACCCAACGTATTTGAAAGGTTAGACAAACGATGGATTTCGAGAGCTTTGAGACGTGATTGTGTTGGAGATAGGGCATGATATATTTGTACATGAAATTTAGACGAGATAATTTTCATTTCAGGTCATGCATGTCTATCAAACACATATTTTAAAAATATATGAAGACAACATTGAACATGGAATGTAGGGATCATATTTTTTATATAATATAATATAGGTATCAAACGCTTGGTATGCATTGCGATTAATGAAACCTGTCAATGCTGTCAGCATTTAGCTGAAACTGCATTCATTTTGCATCATTCACCTGCAAAAGGTTTGTATTTATAAAGGAATATATGCAAGTATGCATGGTGAACAATTATTGGGAACCCTAAGCTACTACAAAGCAGACATTACTGCCATCCAGGAAATACGATTGGATGGGCCGGGCAAAAAGAGGATGAAAAACTATGACTAAGGACCATGTATTATTGACCAGAAGAAATGTATTATGTTCTAGACTTAGGCAAGAAATCTTATGCATTGAAGATTGTTACAATTCGCATCCAGGCCAAATTCGCCAAAATAACTCTTATATGCGCTCACGCCCAACGGAGGAAACATATTATGTATATTGAAAGACCGCTTCTACCAGCTCCTTGACAAAACTTATGAGCGACTAGCAAACTAGGATGTTAAAATTGTGCTAGGATATTTTAACGCAAAGGTAGGAAGAGAAGAAATATTTAGCAGTATTGTCGGAAAACACAGTATACAGGCCAACACGTCTGGCAACGGACTTACACTAATTGACTTAGCTGCGGAACGAAATGCCACTATAGCCAATACAAGGTTTCCTTGCATCGATATCCATAAGGGAACATGGCGGTCTCCAGATCAACGAATGGTCAACCAAATTGATCACATTGCGATAGACAGGAAGCAGGCATCCAGTATTTTGGATGTCCGAACACTCCGAGGGGCTAACATCGACTCGGACCACTATCTTGTTGTAGCCATGGTAAGAATGCGAATATCCACTACGCCAAAACAAACCAGAAATACTGTGAACAAATTTAATGTCGAAAGACTGCAATCGCCAGAGACCGCTAAGGCCTTCGCGCAACGCGAATACCAAACCACCAGCATCTAGTGTCGAAGAACAATGGCAACGATGTCAACAAGCCATTAGATCAGCCGCAATTGATGTGCTAGGTTTCTCGCGCCCACCAACGAGAAACCCTTGGTTTTAGAAAAGAGGTTAAGCTGAAGTTGAATACTAGGGCTGCCATAAAGGCTTATAGGGAAAAAGAAGGAAATAACAATCGCTTTTCAGAAAGAAGGAAAAAGAACAAGAAATGCGCGCGATCGTGAATATAGAGAGGTGCACCTCTTGCAATGATATTAGCCTGTTATACCAAAGACCATAACACCAAAGCCAGGGATACAGGGATAGGCGCAAACAGAATCCTGTCGAGATGAACAAGGAAATATCGTAGTTGTGGCATAGTCGATGCTGAGAATATGGAAGACTTACTTTTGAAGACGGTGATTAACAATCTTCTACTGTCAGGTAGAACGAACCATTTATATTGGCAACGACAGCGAGTGTACTTCTTCTCCAAGGGTGAATAGGGTGAAGATAATGGTTCTAAAACCTGGTCCGAACCAAAATCCTGGACAGGCGTTGCAAGGGGACACTCTCCCAAACAAGGAAGAATCGTCTTTGAGCTGGGCGAAGGAACAACTTCAACATTTCGCCAGCTTCTCTGAGGACACCGCGTCAAAAAGACAACTGTCGGTGGAAGACACCACGAGGAGTGCCAAAATAGTAATAACGGCTAAATCCCGCCTCTCAAAACTATTGATAGGACGTTCAGCCAGATGTTGAAAGGACATCTGGAATTTGCGGTAATTGACCGCACTGACACGTATGGAAGTATAACATCGGAAAAATGGACGAAGGTTGAAGTGAATCTCGCCTCCAGCTTCCTCCAAATCCTTCGCGACCATTCAGACATTGCGCCCACTTGCCTCGACCTAGGTTTCTATTATGGACACATTAAGAGAATTGCATGCGCTGACTACAGATTCAAGGCAGACAGCCATCTCTCCGAAACATTTGATAACAAAATAGAATTTAGGCATGCGACATTTCCTTCAGACCCGGTTTGTTGAAAAGTGCCCACAATTCTCCCGATTTTGGACATATTTGGTCGATTATGTTGACAAAAAAAATCACGAAGTGCACGAAATGCATAGACAAGAGGCACGCATCCAGTGTTTTGGATGTCCGAACATTCCGAGGGGCTTACATCGACTCGGACCACTACCTTGTTGCAGCCAAGGTACGGATGCGGATATCCACCACGCCACAACAAACCAGAAATACTGTGAAAAAATTTGATGCAATCGCTAGAGACCGCCAAGACCTTCGCGGAACGCGTATCCCTTAACCTCTCGATTCACACCACACCACCAGCATCTAATGTCGAAGCACAATGGCAACGATGCCAGCAAGCCATTAGATCAGCCGCAACTGATGTGCTAGGTTTCTCGCGGCCACCAGCTAGAAACCCCTGGTTTGATGAGGAATGCCGACAGATGCTCGCAGCCAAGAACGAGGCATAAAAGGCTAAGCTGCAGGTGAAGACGAATAGTGCAATTGAGCCCCATAGGCAAAGAAGAAGGGAAGAACATCGACTTTTCAGCAAGAAGAAAAAAGAGCAAGAAAATCGCGCGATCGAGGATATAGAGAGGTGCCACTCCAGGAACGATGTTAGCAAGTTTTACCAAAGCGTATAACGTCAAAGCCAAGGATACCATGCTCGAACAGAATCCTGTCGAGATGAACAAGGAAATATCGTAGTTGAGACACAGTCGATGCTGAGGATGTGGAAGAACCACTTCTGCAGACTATTAAATGGCGATGACGAACAA
Source organism: Rhingia campestris (assembly GCA_932526625.1). Lineage (NCBI taxonomy): Eukaryota > Metazoa > Arthropoda > Insecta > Diptera > Syrphidae > Rhingia > Rhingia campestris. The sequence goes on from OW052183.1 coordinate 167,046,259, forward strand.
CATTCCGCTGTCAGGCAGAGCGAACCATTTAATACTGGCAACGGCAGCGAAAACTGGCAACCACCCGACCTAAGTGAAGTGAATGATAGCAATATCTAAATTCAAGTTTAAAAAGGCCGCCGGAAATGACGGCCTTCCCGCTGAGCTTTAAAAAAGTGGCAGATGATTTGGTAAGTAACATCCACCAACTCATAAGCCAAATCTGGTCGGATGAAAGCATGCCTGAAAAATGGAACCTCAGCATCGTTTGCCCGATCCACAAAAAAGGAGACCCTCTGAACTGCGCCAACTACAGAGGCATAAGTCTGCTCAACATCGCCTACAAGATCTATCTGCAGTAATATGTGAACGCCTGAAACCGTTTGCCAACAACCTAATCGGCCCTTATCAGTGTGGTTTTAGACCAGGAAAGTCCACAATCGATCAAATTTTCACACTTCGGCAGACCCTGGAAAAAAACCAAGAAGTCCAAATCGATACCCACCACCTATTTATCGATTTCAAAGCCGCATACGACAGCATTTATAGAGACGAACTATACAGAGCCAAGTCTAGTTTTGGTATACCGCCAAACTCGTCCGTTTGTGTAGGATGACGATGGAGAATTCTCGCTGCTCCATCAGGGTCGGAAACGACCTCACCGACACATTCGATACCAAGTAGGATTTAGGCAAGGCGATGAGCTGTCATGTGACTTTTTCAATTTGATTCTTGAGAGGATTGTGCAAAACTACCGAGCCAACACAAGAGGCACAATTTTCCAGAAATCGGTTCAACTACTAGCATACGCCGACGATATAAACATCATTGGTAGGACTCAACGTGATGTCATAGCCACGTTTGCTTGTATATAGAAGGAAGTGACAAAAATGGGTTTAGCAGTAAATGAGGGTAAGACAAAGAATATGCTGTCAATTGGACAGAACTTCACCATTGACAGATACAACTTTAAGGTAGTACGGGACTTTGTCTACCTCGGCTCCGCTATTAACTCTGACAACAACATCTCGTCAGAAATCAAACGAAGAATTACTTTTGGCAACCACTGTTTCTTCGGGCTAAGAATGCAATTTCGTAGTAAAGCCCTCACTCGAACTACTAAGGAGATCCTATAAAAGACCCTGATCATCCCAGTCCTGCTCTACGGCGCTGAAGCATGGACCGTATCAAAAGCGGATGAAGAAATCCTTGGTCGATTCGAGAGAAACATTCTTCGGAAAATCTTCGGTCCCGTTTGCGTTGACGAGCTATGGAGACGAAGATTCAACCACGGACTATACGAGCTGTACAGCGACATACCTCTGGTCAAAAAACTCCGCATTGGACGTTTAAGATGGCTAGGATATGTAGAACAATACTCCGGCTCGCAGTCTTCGATTCCTAGCCAGACGTCGGACGCAGTAGAGGAAGACCTCGCCTTAAGTTTCGCGCACAAGTAGAAACCGACCTCAACCAACTTGGAGTGCGCAACTGGAGGCAGTTCGCTAAGGACCGGGCTAATTGGAGAGGCATGTTGGTTGAGGCCCAGGTTCACTGTCGACCCAGGTTCACAACGACCTTATCGGCCCTTATCAGTGTGGTTTTAGGTCAGGAAAGCCGCATACGACAGCATTTATAGAGACGAACTATACAGAGCCATGTATAGTTTTGGTATACCGCCCAAACTCGTCCGTTTGTGTAGGATGATGATGGAGAATTCTCGCTGCTCCATCAGGGTCGAAAACGACCTCACCGATACATTCGATACCAAAAAAGGATTTAGGCAAGGCGATGCGCTGTCATGTGACTTTTTCAATTTGATTCTTGAGAGCATTGTGCAAAACGTTATGGTAGGACTCACAATAAAAATCGTGCATTATGGTTTCGCCAACATTTAGATTTTTAAACAATTGGTCCGTAAAATATTTTAGACAACGTCTATTTTTTTTGCACTTTTCTATTAGGACGGGGTATGGTATTAAACTTGTCGTAAAACAGATTCTAGCCAAAAAAAATGTTAGCAAGTAAACCTATTATGGTTAAACGCCTGATCGATGGTACTGGCTCTGGTACCATCGATCAGGGGTGCCTGCACGTATCTTGATAAATCGAGGATTGTTGATCGACCTGCAACTCAAAACAAATTTTTCTTGGCAGCACGTAACTTGAAACGAGTTTGATTGTGATTTGTACTTAAAATTGTCATTGTGAACTATAATGTGAAGTTTTTTAAATTTAAATTTTTAAATAATTTTCCAAGTTCAAATAAAAAATGGCATTCTTTGAGTCGGAAAGTGAGGATGAAGAAGGACCTAATACTAAAATTCAAATGAGGTTTTTTAGAAATAAAAGCAAAACACTAGAACTATGTGAATATGAGTAAGTGTTCAAAAAATAATAACATTGACAAATTGTAAAATTGATTTTTTTCTTAGCTTTGTTCCGCAGTTTAGGGTCGGTTAAGAATGTTTCCGGATGATACTAAACTCATAAAATTTTCCAATTAACATGCCTAAGAAGCACACCAGTTCCACCAGTATTACAGCTTTGTGCAACACTTAGTCTCCTAGTCAGTGGGAGTTACGAATGTAATGAGATTTGACCCGGAAACTGTCAGCCTAATTATTAATGTGTCTTGTGCTCTCCATAATGCCTGTATACAAGGTGGGCCAAAAGAAGTCATCCGATGTTGTTTGGCCTTCAGAATATCGGTTGTGGCTCGCGCAGTGTGTTCCGTTGATCCGTCCTGTTGGAACCACATGTCCTCCAGTCCTAAATCGTCCAATAGCGGTAAAAAAAAAACTCGGTTAACATGGCCCTATAGCGCGCACCTTCAACTATTGTCGTTTGACCGGTGGCATTCCCGAAAAAATGGCTCGATGACTCCTCCAGCGTGAACAGCGCACCTTGCAGTAACTTTGGGCGGGTGTAATGGCTCCTCGTGCATTACTCTTGGATTTTCGGTGCCCCAGAAGCGATCGTTTTGCTTGTTCACGTACCCGCTATACTGGAAATGAGCCTCATCGCTCATTAAGATTTTGGTCGAAAAATCGTCCACTTCGTCCTCGAGATTGAGGATGATTACACGCGTTTGGCGGTCGTCAGGCAGCAGCTGATGCACAGATTGGACTTTGTACGGGAACATGCGCAAGTCTTTGACCAAAATTCGCCTTAGGGACGATCGGCGGCTTATTGCGAGGCATGGGGTCTGGTCGATATTTCCGTCGACAGCTTGACATCCTCGGCAACAGCGGCGATAGAGCATCTTCCAATAGGGTGATCTCTTTTGGTGCACCTTGTACATTTTAGACTTAGAACTTTTTTTTCTATCTCTTGAAGTCTTATTCGATTTTGCTCTGTTTTAATACTCAACATTGTTTCTTGTAATTGCAACCTTTTTAGTTCATTCTATTAGTAAAGCTTCAACTTTTTTTTTAGTCTGTACGGCTTTTCTTCGACCTCAAGTCTCAGTTTTTGAGTCCTCTGACTGCTGCAAGGCATATCATGAACTGCGTCCAATTTCGTATTAATTGACGCTGAAGCAGTTACACATTGTTGCATTAAATTTTCTTTCATTTCTTTTTTATTGGAATGAACAATTCTCTTTTGATTTGAGTTACATAAAATATAGATACTGTCTCTTAGAATTCTAACAATAATGGGAATCTAAAAAAAAAAAGTTCTTCTCCAGGAATGTTCTCATAGCCTTCATTTTAAATCTGGAAGTCTAAATCTTCATAAACGTCTGAGCTAAAAGGTTGTATTTTCCTGCCAGAGTTGTTTTTCTGTTCATTATTTTTGTCCTTATCGTTATTATCGCTGTCAGCAAAACTGTTGTTCCGTGCTCCAAAGGATTTTGATGTTACAACTCCTTCAACTGCTGCTTCCAAGCCGGCACACTCTTTAATTTTTTCTTCCAGTTCTTCGATGATTTTTTGCATATAGGGGGCCTCCACCCGTGCCCGTTTAAGTGAAGTCTATTGTACTAAAATATATAACAATGACCTTTTTCCAATTTTTAATATCTTTTTGTGGAGGACCCTCTGTGATATTGGAACTTGCTCCCAGAGAAAACTGCTGTTTTTTCTCCCTTGCGCAGTTTTAAGTATCCCTTTGGCTAGTCTTGATGACCATTCATAAAAATGGTTAAAATTTCAATTTGTTTTTTGTTGATGGACATATTTTGTTCAAGTTCAATTTTTTTCGAAAAAAAATATCCTGCATACGGTAATTATTTTCTATCGAGTGATTTTTGTGTTTCAAACGTCATGTTCAATGTTGTGTGCTGCCAAACCTGACGGTACAATCGGGATTAGTCGATTGAACCAAAATGTGAGCTGGCAACCTTCGATTGTTATGATAAAACTCGATTTGTATCAAGTTGCGTGCTGGTACCCTGGCTGTCATTTCAACATTCAGAGCGAAATAACCATTTTAGCCACCTACATGTTACCAAATGTCACGTTCATATGTCTAGCAACTTAAGTTTGATTCCTTACAACAATGGATTTATGCTTTCCTGGACTCACCGATGAGATTCATAATTTGATCTTGCTCACATACAATCCAACGTATTCAAATATACTTATATTGACAGAAACCACACTTTCTAGGTGCATACCGGTGCACCAAAGTCCTTTCTCCAACCAACATGCCAACACAAAACCATCACTTTTTTCCACACCAACATACGTGTTGCCTGAGATAGAAGTACATCCGTTCAATACAAATACACGCGATCAAATAGCCACAACATTCCAGAATTAGCTGTGGATTTTTTCTTATTCGTGACGCTTTTACGTTTCATAAAATCCAATTCACACCGTCCGAAAAAAAAGTTTCACTTCAAAAAACATTTTATGACATAATATGGCATCAAAAGGACATCAAACAATTTAAAACCATAACATACAAAAGGTACAAACTTGTCAAGCATTTTTCACTAACATCCCACAACAGACACATCAGCCACTATACAGTTATACACAACTGCGTATTTAATTAAGTCCTTATTGACACGAGCTCTACATTTGGAATACATCAACATGACCAAAGCCTTTGCACAGAAAAACCAACTGACCTGGTCCTTCAACACATTCGCCAATATTTCTTGTGCTGCTTGGAGGTGTAAATGCCCACTCCTACATTTCCCTCACCCCCATACTCTTCCAGTTGAATGCCATCCAATTCAGAAACGCTTTCAATATTTCCCCAAGGGTTGTTAAATATTTAATTCAAGAGCAGGAGCACCTACTCACCGAACAAACAAAAAAAAAAAAGAATCAAAAAGAATCAAAAAGGACACAAACGACGAAGTACTGCTATTCCTTCGTTTGTATCCTTCCTGACAACAAATGACCGCATTGTTCGCCGCCAGACCTGAACCGCTAACACCCAGGACAATGATGTTGACATAGCCTTTCAAATGTTACATCGGAAAGACAATATATTTACAGTTACATACACACATGCGATGTCTTTTTGAGTAAGGGCTGGGGGTGGTTATATCAGAGCAGCATTGAACAAATTACGATGCTGGTAGGAAGTAGCCAGCATTCCATTAAATAATTTTACACAAATTGCAAGGATAATTTTTTTCCACGAAAAACACTCACACCTGTCTACTCGTGGTGTTAAGGTGTGTGTAAATGTGAATGTTTTTGTTTTGCTCCATGTACGTTATTACGTTAGTGGTATTATGCAGGCAAAAGATATACAGGGAGCAAGCCCTGTAAGGATATTCGAAGAATTGAGCAAATTCCTGGTATTGGAGAGGAGGTACTTCGCTCAGCCTCTGATTAAGCCAAGGAAAAAGGGTTGTGATGAGGTGTCTTGGTTACCTTTTGCCAGGTGGTATTATTTGTAGTAACATCGTATAGCCACCTGTCATTGTTCGGGGAACACTGAGATATCCCTGTGTTTTATATTCCGCAACAAAGAATGGAATAACAAAAAGGACATGATAGTCTCATTGAGGAGTATATTAATTTTGCGGTTTTCTTCGAAAAATGTTCACTCTGGTTCTGCAACATGTCTGGATAAACTTTCAGATGCGATCTAGGTCGATGAAGGAATGGAAGCACTGAGAATAAAGGGCTTCCTAGTCTATAGAAAACCTTTATGTAAAAGCTTGTATTAAATTGTTAAGAGCTTGTGTAATTTATGAAGCCAATTGGGATTTGAGCCAAGAGCATTTGAATCCCTATGTTCCGTATATAGCAGCAACGAAATGAAAAACGAAGGTAATATTCCAACGAAATACAAATACTCAGTCTGTCAACTGTCAACGATAACATTTTATTCCCATATTTCCTTTATTTAGAATATGTTTCCTTGTTTAGAATATTGAGTGTAATGCAATACAGGGTGCCCAGACATTCCAACCACTCTTGAAGTGACTACAAATTACAATTTCTAAGTCGATTCAATCCTTTCGACTGGCAACACAGCTAACTGATTGCCTTCGGTTCTTCAAAGACTGGCTCTGGAACTGCCCGTAGAGAGGCACCAATCAGAAAATGCCCTGGCGTGAGCACTTCAAAGTCATTTGGATCGGTTGACATAGAATCGGTCTGGAACTTAGCACAGATTCGATTTCTGCAATAAAAGTGGTAAGTTCTTCGAAATTGAAAATATTTTTGGACAATACACGACGAAAATTATATTTGCACGACTTGACTGCGGCTTTCCACAACCCTCCAAAATGCGGAGCTAGTGGTGGGATATGTATAAATTCTATTCCTTCTGCGGAGCACCACGCCTGGATATCCTCATTTGTTTGTTGTTTGATGAACATAGCTCGCGTCTGGCTCCTACAACATTCGTGGCATTGTCACAGTATATTCTCTGTGGAAGACCCATACTTACTTACTTACTTAAGTGGCGCTACAGTCCAGAGTGAACCTGGGCCTCAACCAACATGCCTCTCCAATTAGCCCGGTCCTTAGCGAACTGCCTCCAGTTGCGCACTCCAAGTTGGTTGAGGTCGGTTTCCACTTGTGCGCGCCACTTAAGGCGAGGTCTTCCTCTACTGCGTCCGACGTCTGGCTGGGAATCGAAGACTCTGCGAGCCGGAGTATTGGTGTCCATTCGTTCTACATGTCCTAGCCATCTTCAACGTACAATGCGGAGTTTTTTGACCAGAGGTATGTCGCTGTACAGCTCGTATAGTTCGTGGTTGAATCTTCGTCTCCATAGCCCGTCAACGCAAACGGGACCGAAGATTTTCCGAAGAATTTTTCTCTCGAATCGACCAAGGATTTCCTCATCCGCTTTTGATACGGTCCATGCTTCAGCGCCGTAGAGCAGGACTGGGATGATCAGGGTGCTATATAGGATCTCCTTAGTAGTTCGAGTGAGGGCTTTACTACTAAATTGACTTCTTAGCCCGAAGAAACACCGATTGGCAAGAGTAATTCTTCGTTTGATTTCTGACGAGATGTTGTTGTCCCGTAAGTCCCGTACTACCTCAAAGTTATATCTGTCAATGATGACGTTCTGTCCAATTCGTCGAAGTTGTGTGTCCTTTCGTGTTGACAGCATATAATTAGTCTTACCCTCATTTACTGCTAAACCCATTTTTGCCGCTTACTTCTCTATACTAGCAAACGTGGCTATGACATCACGTTGGGTCCTACCAATGATGTTAATATCGTCGGCGTATTCTAGTAGTTGCACCGATTTTTGGAGAATTGTGCCTCTGGTGTTGGCTCGGGAGTTTTGCACAATCCTCTCAAGAATCAAATTGAAAAAGTCACATGACAGCGCATCGGTTTGCCTAAATCCTTTTTTGGTATCGAATGTGTCGGTGAACTCGTTTCCGACCCTGATGGTGCAGCGAGAATTCTCCATCGTCATCCTACACAAACGGACGAGTTTGGCGGTATACCAAAACTAGACTTGTCTCTGTATAGTTCGTCTCTATAAATTCTGTCGTATGCGGCTTTGAAATCGATAAATAGGTGGTGGATATCGATTTGGACTCTTTGGGTTTTTTCCAGGATCTGCCGAAGTGTGAAAATTTGATCGGTTGTGGACTTTCCTGGCCTAAATCCACACTGATAAGGGCCGATCAGGTTGTTGCAAAGCATTCGAATAGTCAAGAATCTTAACTTCGCCATAAGACTGGAAGCCTCACCATCATGCAGGAATGATACATGAATGCTTGTCAGAGGAAGGACCTGAGTCATATATAGCATATTGCCTAAAAATGTTTTTTTCTTTATTTATAAGCGCTCTGGTATCCGCAATGGCTTGGTCCTTGAACCAGACGTTCGGTTGTCCTCGTCGTCTCTATCATCGGTGCTTGGATTCTAAGATATTCATGTGTGGAGAATTATTTTTGGTTCACTCAATGTTGATCAGCCAATGCAATCGAGGTTTTTTTAACTTTTGGAATGCATCCACATATTGCTACAACACATAACGTAGGCGGGGTTATTTTTTTATAATTTATTCGTTGTAGCTACGAAAAATTGTTCAAATAAGGATGACATCCAGGATTGCAAATGCAAAGCCAATGACAGGCCCAAGATCTATGATGTCATATGTCATATTTAAAAAAAGGGCGGGAAACCATATCAGCATCGAACCAAGGGGACCTTAGAGCGAAAGAAAAGCTCTACTTTCGGGATTTTATTGTCTAACGCAGTAACCACTGAGTCCCTGCCACAAACTTTCATATATTTAACAGAAAACATGTCAAAATTTACCTCAATGGTGGTATTACGTCGAATGCTAAGGAAGTCTTCATTAAGACCATCAAGCATAATAGAAATTTTCTTAATTTCCTTAACTGTGTTGTAAGGATCCTCCTTGATAACAAAATCAATGTACACGCAGTAGTCTCTACCGAAAACCAAAACTCCCCCCAAGCGCACTATCTGCAAAACACAAGACAGCTGTTAGGTGCGCTTGTTCTTCCAATATTTGCCAAAAATACTTCCTAAGCTTGCACTGCTAAGCACATGTTCTCAACAAACTTAATCTTAAGCTGTCGTAATCCTATCGTCATAGCCCAGCACTTGTAAGAATTTCATCCCTTCATGAGAATTTCCAACACCCTACACCCGAGCGTGCCCTGGTTGCACGCAAAGAAAGCAAGGACAAGGACAGGCGAGGAGAAGGACTGTGTTGTAGTTGGTCTCTAATAACAATTAACTCCTTTAGATTGCAGTCTTATGACAACAACACCATCAGAACACCCACCCATGCTATCATTCCTCAGCGTCATCAAGGAATAAATTATCATCTTCAAGTGTTCATGGGACTAAGGCTGAGAATGTCACGAGCATGTCCTTCGACTGGCGGAAGGATTTAACGTGGGCAGTTACTTCTCTTCAATTTCACTTGGTTTCCACTTGCACAGGTCCTTGTGCGTGTTTGTTGGTATTTTTTTTGTTCGCCTATCCTGTTGCCCTGTTGAGCTAAGCATTCTTATTGCATTATCCTCACGGAGACTAAAGAAAACAAAACGCTGGCCCAGACTCCGGACACTCGAATGTGGCAAAGACAACTAAGCCCCGACGATGGAAGCAACGAATTGTGCACAAATGTTTCCGCATTCGAGGAGTTTTCTCTCGACGAGGAGGAGGAGGAGATGTTAGAGTCAGGATGCAACAACGAGTAAGTGACGGCATCGGAGGCCCTTTTCGTTGGTATACAGTTATCGTGTAATTGCCGTTATTGCGTCAAGTTTTATGCACATAATCGTGATAATAAAAATTATTTCATTTTATTATTTCCCCTCTCCTTTTTGTTTCCTTTTGTTCGCACATTTAAGTTATCTTCCTGCGGGCGATGAATTATGGATGTTGAGAGGATGCCATTGCAATAGGATGAAGGTCCTGGGTTGAAGTCGTATTGTTTTATCCTCTGAAAAAGAGATGTTTCCGTGAAAAAGCATTATTTGCAATCTCAGATAGCAACAGAATGAAGGTCTGTTTGTCTTAAAGGTATACAGGCGATAAAAGGTTTTTTATGTGCATTTTGAATCCTTTTGATTTGGACAGTTGAGCTATATGCTTTGACGGCTATCGGATCTAACAATATTGCCAGGTCTCCTAATGAATAATGAGTTCATGAAAATTTGGTATCAAATGACAGTCTGGCCCCTATATACATCCTTAGCAGGCTCCCGAGCAGTTGAAATACCCGTAACAAGACAGACTTTCGTCCACTTCGAGCATTGGAATTCTGGAGTTCTAGTCAACCAGTTCAAGCGCAATGACATCTGGGAGAGCGAAAACCAGCTAATAATGGTGGGTGAAGGCACTATTGCATTGCAGTTCGCAAAGACGAAGGTTCTATGGCAGAGAGAAGCAGCTCTCTTTTTCAACCCACATAAGAATTGCTTTTACGCTACAGTCCGGAATGAATCCGGGCTGCAACAAGCATGTATCTCCAATTAGCCCTGTCCTTAGCTAGCTTCTAGTTGCGCACTTCAAGTGGGTTGAGATTGGTTTCTACCTGTTCGCGCCACTTAAGACGAGGTCTTCCTCTACTGCGTCCGACGTCTGGCTGGGAATCGAAGACTCTGCGTGCCGAAGTATTTGTGTCCAATCGCTCTACATGGCCTAGCAATCTGAAACCACCAATGCGGAGTTTTTTCACTAGGGGCATGTCGCTGTGCAGCTCGTATAGTTCATGGTTGAATGTTCGTCTCCATAGCTCGTCAAAGCAAACGGGACCGAAGATTTTTCGAAGAATTTTTCTCTCGAATCGACCAACGATTTCTTCATCCGCTTTTGATACGGTCCATGCTTCAGCGCCGTAGAGCAGGACTGGGATGATCAGGGTCTTATATAGGATCTCCTTGGTAGTTCGAGTGAGGGCTTAACTACTAAATTGCCTTCTTAGCCCGAGGAAACAGCGATTGGCAAGAGTAATTCTTCGTTTGATTTCTGACGAGATGTTGTTGTCCCGTAAGTCCCGTACTACCTCAAAGTTATATATGTCAATGGTGACGTTCTGTCCAATTCGTCGATGTTGTGCGTCCTTTCGTGTTGACAGCATATACTTAGTCGTACCCTCATTTACTGCTAAACAAATTTTTGCCGCTTCCTTCTCTATACTAGCAAACGTGGATATGACATCACGTTGAGTCCTACCAATTATGTCAATATCGTCGGCGTATGCTAGTAGTTGCACCGATTTTTAGAAAATTGTGCCTCTGGTGTTGGCTCGGGAGTTTTGCACAATCCTCTCAAGAATCAAATTGAAAAGTCACATGACAGCGCATCGCCTTGCCTAAATCCTTTTTTGGTATCGAATGTATCGGTGAGGTCGTTTCCGACCCTGATGGTGCAGCGAGAATTCTCCATCGTCATCCTACACAAACGGACGAGTTTGGGCGGTATACCAAAACTAGACATATAGTTCGTCTCTATAAATGCTGTAGTATGCGGCTTTGAAATCGATGAATAGACGGTGGGTATCGATTTGGACTTATTGGACTTTTTCCAGGATCTGCCGAGTGTGAAAATTTGATCGATTGTGGACTTTCCTGGCCTAAAACCACACTGATAAGGGCCGATCAGGTTGTTGGTAAACGGTTTCAGGCGTTCACATATTACAGCAGATAGGATCTTGTAAGCGATGTTGAGCAGACTTATGCCTCTGTAGTTGGCGCAGTTCAGAGGGTCTCCTTTTTTGTGGATCGGGCAAACGATGCTGAGGTTTCATTCTTCAGGAATGCTTTCAACCGACCAGATTTGGCATATGAGTTGGTGGATGTTACTTACCAATTCATCTCCGACGGCTTTATAAAGCTCGGCGGGAAGGCCGTCATTTCCGGCGGCCTTATTAAGCTTGAGTTTAGAGTTTGCTAACCTCACTTCACTTACGTCGGGTGGTTGGCAGTTTTCGCTGTCGTTGCCAATATTAAATGTTTCGTTCTGCCTGACAGCGGTGTGTTGTTCGTCATCGCCGTTTAACAGTCTGCAGAAGTGGTTCTTCCATATCCTCAGCATCGACTGTGTCTCAACTACCATATTTCCTTGTTCATCTCGACAGGATTCTGTTCGATCCTTGTATCCTTGGCTTTGACGTTTTACACTTTGGTAAAACTTGGGAGCGTCGTTCCTGGAGTGGCATCTCTCGATATCCGCGATCGCGTGCTTTTCTTGCTCTTTTTTCTTCGTTTTGAAAAGCTCAACAGCAGCTCTCATCTTCACCTGCAGCTGGGCCTTTTAGGCCTCGTTCTTGGCTGCGAGGCATCTGTCGGCATTCCTCATCAAACCAGGAGTTTCTTTCTGGTGGCCGCGAGAAACCTAACACATCAGTTGCGGCTGATCTAATGGCTTGTTGGCATCGTTGCCATTTTGCTTCGACATTAGAAGCTGGAGGTATGGTGTGAATCGAGAGGTTAAGGGATACGCTTTGCGCGAAGTTCTTGGCGTTCTCTGGCGATTGCAGTCTTTCGACATCAATTTTTTTCACAGTATTTCTGGTTTGTTGTGGCGTGGTTGATATCCGCATCGTTACCTTGGCTACAACAAGGTCGTGGTCCTAGTCGATGTTAGCCCCTCGGAATGTTCGGACATCCAAATTACTGGATGCGTGCCTCTTGTCTATCGCAATGTGAGCAATTTGGTTGACTGTTCGTTGATCTGGAGGCCGCTATGTTCCCTTATGTATATCGCGGTGAGGAAACCGTGTGCTGGCTATAGTGGCATTTCGTTCCGTAACGAAGTCAATTAGCCTAAGTCCGTTACCAGATGTGTTGTCGTGTAGGCTATATTTTCCGACAGTACTGCTAAAGATGTCTTCTCTTCCTACCTTTGCGTTAAAATCTCCCAGCTCGATTTTAACATCGTACTTTGGTGGTCATAGGTTTTGTCGAGGAGTTCGTAGAAGCAATCCTTAGTTAGCATGTAAGGCTTATGTTTGCAACATTGGCCTTGATGCGGATTGTTATAATGCATTCGCTAATGTCTTGGAAACATAAGACTTCTTGCCTAAGTCTGGCACTTATAACAAATCCGCATCCAAATAGTCGCTGTTTCTGCTCATTATAACACGGTCCATAGTAGATGCCACAGTTTTTCATCCTCTTTTTGCCCGGCCCATCCCATCGTATTTCCTGGATGGCAGTAATGCCTGCTTTGTAGCAGTTTAGGGATTCCGCTAGTTGTTTGCCTGCACCCCTCCTGTTTAATGTTTTCACATTCCAGGTGCAGATACGAACGTCGTTGTCCTTTTTTCGTTTAGCATGGTCGTCAACAATAATATCAGTCCTTTCCGAGGCTATTGGTTGCTTCGTTACATAAGCTTTTTTCCTTGTTTTGACCCTAGGACAGCGGGCCGGAAATACCGATGTCAGTAGCCCATTTTAAGATATGAACGCTGCTGTTGACCCATTGAGGGCTCCTCCGCCACCAACTCTTTTCCAATACCCTGGCTCAGTATTGGAAATCCCTATAGACCTGGTGTTCAAATATGTCGAACCAGCTCATGTAGGGATTATACTACCAGTTCGATAAAACCGGAGCTATAGGCGCCACCGTTGACTCCATCTAGGGAATTCCTCCGCTGATGCCTGAGAGTGAGTGCCTTAGTGAGAGGACACTCCTTCCCCCTCTCTCGTTTGCTGCCACCAACGACTTCCACACCACCTCACATATATGCAGAGGATGAACCTAGCCTCTACCCGAAGACGCGGCCGATGGTACACTCGGAATTCCACATGGAATAACAACAATACAGTCCTACGAATTTTGCTATCACTGCGTGGACTACAAAGAACGAAACCACTGGATTTGGCGATATAAGGAATAATCGCCCCTAAATTGCTTGAAATGCGGGATATTTCAACGGAAAGTAACCTGACAAAAGTTTTATTTTCTTCATAGAAAATTGTTTGATAGGTTTTATCTAAGTTTCAGTACCTAACTATCTATATCGAAGGTTGGAGTTAAGCGAATAAGACCCAAATATGACTCTCATAGTCTTTATGAATGATGTTCACCTTCCCTCGGGAAAACAAAAATTCCAAATACAACCATTAAACCCTAATTCCGATATCCGAAATATTTGGAATTATGTGAATCACTCATCACATTGCTCACCCTCTAATCCCAATCGATTGCATAGGTCTGTGGTCTATACCAATAAAATTCTTTCCTGACCATATTTCAATTTGTGTCCTAAACATAACAATTACACTCAAATCGAGCGTATAACTCCTGAAACTAAATAAAAACAAAAAAAAAACTCGAAACCACTAACATTCGCCGTGGCCATTAATTAAACCAAACAACAGCCACCCCCTGGACCCGCTGCACCCCTTGCAGCGTGCGTACATTGTTTTCCAAAAATGTTCACCCAAAACTGACCACTGCTCTCCAATAACGACAACAAAACCTAGATAGTACACCCTACACCCGACAGGCCCACCATTATTATTATGCATGAGATAATTCATTGGGGCTAAAATTACAAATGGGCATTTTATCCGCCGCCATTAATCAACCAGACTGTCGGCACCAAAATGCCCTGCAAAAACCCGAAAACCAAACACCAGTGGTCCCTTGTTAGCATCGTGCGGTAAGTGCGAGAACGAGGACATTCGAGGATAGTCCACCTCCCTGCGAGGTGTTATTTACCTGAAGGTCAATGCCATTCATTACCTTGGAAATCTATTTACCCACCCAAGCCAACCATATCAGAGTCGGAATCGAGTACAAGGACGAGCATATGTGCTGCAGGATCGAATTAATTTCGAGCATAAAAAATATAAACAGGATCAACAGCGGTCATTTTTAATTAAATTCTGCTTACTGCCCGGCGAGGAGGAGAGATTAATTATAAACGTTTATCGGCTCAGGGGCTAAATGCAGGACGAATGATACGTCGTCTCCTAAGCCATTTCTGATGAATGGCAGATGCTGCCAACTACTCCTTTGCACACACACACATAAACATCCCTGAGATGGATGGTGTTGTTAATTTTCGGACGTCCAAACACTTTTCAGTTCCCGCTCGCACTACTTCCGTGTGCGTCTTAATCCGACCCGAATGCCCGAAAGGAAACCTATATCTGCGATATCCTTTTGTTCGACATGTGAGCCAACTCAATCCTCAAGCTATCTGTACCGGACTCTTGAAATGGCCATAAATTTGCTGGCGTTATGTCATCATGTCCAGGGACAAGGAGAGGTATGGGTGCGATACAGTCGTCCCCGCCTATTATGTTGAGTGTTTGTGTCCTGTTTTTTGTTTTTGCTTGCAGGCTCACTAAATGGAACACTTCTGGTTTATTGGAACTCAGATTTTGTGTTTGTCAGGGGGGGGGACGTCCCTGGTGATATACACCACGTGTGAGCTGCAAGTCCAAGGATACAAAAATACACAAGATGTCCTTTTTGTCGGGGTTGCCTGTGATACCTACCGGAGACAAATGCGAATGGGCTTCTCGGGTCTTTTTTTCTTCTTCTTCCTATCTGATGGAACCCTCTATGATTAAGTGATGATAATTTAGCCGGTAAGAGGTGTTTATTATGAGTCCTTGGGGAGGAATTTCTGCTGAGGCAATGTGTGTAGGTATTAAATTGTTCTGCACTTACGGATGGGATGGCGGAATGGTGATTGGGATGTTGTTCCATTATCAATCATAACATATGTGGGAGTAGCGACTATTAGACTTATGGGAAATAAATCAGCAAAAGTTTCCAGTAAACGTGGGATGAAGCCTGATGCAGGGTGAATGGGATTTTGGGAATGGATTTTGGATTTGTCGAATTTGTTTAATTTTTGATGATGCGACCTGAAATTGATGCGGTCGTCGGGGTTGTAATTAATTAATGATTTTGTGGGGGCATTATGGGGATGGGGAATTTCGCAGAGTCATCATATTTAAGTAGGCGTGGGCGATTACCTTTTTTGTTGCAGGTGTGGAGAGGGTGTGTTTCATAAAATATTTACTTTGGGATTGTAGCGTGACACTGGAATAACATTTTCAGGAATTTTTTTTTTTTTTTCAAAATAATTATTATTTTTAAATTTTAACGACCACTCAAAATTTTCACACTGGTATGGCGCACACAGATACAACCAACCGCTGTACAACATCCATATATATAGTTCGTTAAATATTGTGAACTATCCATTGCAATTACGATCATCTATATAAGGCCATGTGCAAAAGTACACGATCTCTTTTTGGTTAAAACTTTAATAGTGTGAGCGCCTTAGTCCATCGGATCGAAAAATTGTTTTGAAATAGATATCGTGCTGGTTTTAAATAAAATAAAGGTTGAACGACAAAAAAGAAAATTCTAAACGAAAGTTAATAAAAAGAATATTGTGTTTAAATAATACAAAGAGAAATTAAACATCACAACTAATTGTGCAAGGTGAGAACCTCAAGTGATTTTTGTGGTTATACGAGTATAGCATGTTTTTTTATATATAGAAAATATTTCGTCTCAAAAAGGAGCGAGCACGCCAATTACCCGATTCCAGTGCTAGGCGCTCCACGTATTGGTGCACTGTGTACAAGTTATCGGCACTCCTTAAAAATCGAGTAAACCCTCACTCTAACTTTACGTGGGAAGCTACCCAAACTACGCTTAAACAAACAACAAAGTGTTCCACATCCATTACCCAACCCGTCCCCTGTAAGTTTGACGGAGCGCTAGTTTTCACTCCACGCGAAGCTGCGCTAGTCGTTGAAGAAAAGAAGAACCTGATTGTGAACGTAACGAACACACAGTGCTCCCTACCGAAAAGTGACCCTTGAGACGGTTCTAAGTGAGACTCCTAGCTATTGATCTCTTGCGTTGGATATTCGTCACGAAAAAAAAAGGAAGACCAACGCTTAAAACCAATTCAATAAGACGTATGACTGGCTTGCCATACCTGAGAACGGCCACACACGCTGTTGCCTTGACCTATTTATTGTGACCAGAACAACATCTCCACAGTGCACGTGAACAAATTTTTCTTATTTTTTAGTATTGGTAAATTTGTAATTGTTAGTTTTAAGGTAGAATTAGTCTAGTTAATAAGTAATTGTATATGTAAATAATAGATTTAAGTTAATTAATCGCTTTTGATTTAATTTGGTATATAGCAGGTAATTGCCACATAAGATCATACAAACAGAACATAATAACAACATTTACTCCATACAGATCATAAACATCAAATTAAACTCCACAACCAACGACGAGGATTTGTGCGCACAAAAGCTGAGTCAAAGGTGAAAAGAAAAAAGATCATGAACGAGAATACAAAGTAAAGATAAAAATAACATAAATCGAACAAACGTAAGTTCTAAAATTTAAAATTTGTTTGTATCTTATTGGCAAAATGATCCGAAGCCTTAACCTATAATAATATTATATCGTACTCTTGAAACTAATTAAGCAATCGAATTAAATTTGCTAGTTTATACCTAAGCTACGTACTTAAATCTACAAACACAAATAATAATAATTACTCTTAAATCTCTTAAGCTACAAATTGATTTATAGTTCATTCATTCATACAACACCTGTATAGCCCAGTTCAATCATTCGCATTCATTTCTATATCATATTATTATTCATTATACCTATCTAATTATACATCATATATTCATTTTCTTACTGACTCTTACGTAAATATTCACTACTTTATTATTATCCTATATATATATAATACATTTCTGAAATTCCATATTATTTTTTTTTAAACACTGCATATGTTCAACTCTTAATATTTTTTTTAATTTCTAATTTCTATATTGGCAAAGCCATACTTCTCTTAGGTATGTCTTACTATGTGTATACAACATGCAAGACGGACTAGTTCTCTTTTTATTTGATTTATATTATGATTAGGATCAATACGTTGATATACCATGAATAAATGTTCATTCATTAAGATGACTTGGTAAATTGGTTTTTTGTGCTATGATAGGATGTGAAGGATAAGAATACGTAACAAGACATAAGGGTGTTACATAAAAACATAATGGGGCTACCTTATCAAATACTCTTGGCAAGAGGTAGCCATGGAGCTATAACATACGGTTTATAGTTTGGGCGGGTATAGCCGTTGATGCAGTAAATGATCATTCCTGGTCAACAAGATCACTGCAAGGTCATTTACACCTGACCACCCACTTTTCTAAATCTTTCCTTTCTTCCCTTCTCTTTTCTTTTTCCATCCTCTCCTCTTATATTTTCTTTCTCCTCTTCTTCTTAGTTTTTTTTTTGATTCTTCTTTTGTATTTGTACGCGTGAGAGTACAACCCCACTGTAGGATAGATACTTTTAGTTGATGTGAAAGGTTTTTTTTTGTTTTTGATATTGTAGGTTCGGTATCGATAGGTACCCGGCACGATAATTTAATTTGTAAACAGACTGGTAGCAGGAAGAACCCCCCCTCCGACGAGCTTTTGCCCGGCCTTCCGCAAGCGTGCCACCATCTGCTACATAGGGACACAACAACCCCCTAACTACAGCTTTTCTTTACAAATTTGGCGCCCAACAACGTGGGGCATGCAGAATAGCACCCCATTTTAAGCAACTATTTACCATAGTTAAATTAGCCGCAGCTTTAACCATCTTTTTTTCTTTGTTGCCCAAGCGAGTCATCTTGCGGATGCTCGCACTAAGCTGCAAAACAATAACCTTTTTAACTTTTTGTGCATTTTTAAATATACGCGTCAGTATATCTTCATATCTTGGTAAACATCCTAGGAGTCCTAGTTTAAAATGTCTTTACATAATACATCTAGTTGCACTAGGGTAATTTATGATTAAGATGTCGACGTACACTCGTTTGATGCAATGTTTACTACGGATGTTCATCTATGAGTCCTTACCATTGAGTTTCTCAATACCTTTCAGTAAGTTGCCATGGAAAGATGCCACGTATACAAATGTACCTTTTACAAACGAATAATTTCAACATAAGAATGCATGTCTACAGTCTATCCATTTTTCTTTCATTTTAAATTTCTATCAAATTATGTAACACCTTATTAATTGTTTACTCTTATCAAGATCATCTCGTCATAGCCAAACTCTTTATGAAAACTTACATTTTTCAATACATATCATATTATTTTGTCTATTTACCTTCTCTTAAAAACACTTTTTTTTCAATTATCGATTAACGTCATAAACGTTATTATGAGTGAAAAGCAAAGCAACGGAGCTGTTCCTAAGCAGAGGCGAAACACGGTTTTCGACGCAAATAGGCATAATATGCAAACACGAAATCGTGCTACCAATTTTGATACACCAATTTTAAATTCTCTTTCAAATAATAACAAACCCGTATTACATTCACCTCCTGGCACAAATACTATTATTAATCACTCTCTTAATTTCGACCATTCGCTAAATAGAAGTACAAGTAGTGCACACAGGGTCATCAATGAAACCATGCTTGGTACCGAAGTGTCATCGATTATAACTGTACCAAGAGAACACATTTACACAAATGTTGTTACTAGTACATTTACTACAACAACTACCACTTCTTCTTCTTCAGTGCCGATCATGTCTCTCTCAGCAAATGAACCAGCTGATCGTACAATATTGAATTTGAACAACAGTTCATCGGAGGCAAGTAACGTTCGTAATAATGTACAACCTCAGTCATCAGTGGGTCATCTCCACTCTCACATCAAACAAGTGGTTGATTCCAGTCTTGCATCTATGCAGATTGCGCTTCTTAAAGACTTGCCTAATTTAATTAAGCTTAATGTACAAGAAAGCATGAAAAATATGTTTCCACGAACAGAAAATCATGTACCGCAGCAAAGATTTGATAATTCCCAGGCCGTACTAAGTCGTTCTAGTTCGAGTCAACAGCAATATACACCAGCTGAAAATAATTATTCAAATCAAAATTCATCGACTAGTTCCCGATTGCAAAATGCGCAGAGTGAACGTTTTGTTCCACTGGCAGAACATTTAGAATCCTATAACCAAAACAACAATCAAAATCATTTTAATTTGAATTATAGAAGACATCACGTGGAAAATCAATTCGAAAGGCCACTTAATAATCGACGATTTGAGTTGGATCGATGGGGCATTCGATTTGACGATACGCCGAAAGGGATGTCAATTGAAGATTTTGTCTTTCGAGTCGAAGTTCTTAAGAATAATTATAGTTGTCCTTGGTCCGAAATCATACGAAATTTTCACCACTTGTTAGCAGGTACTGCTCAGGATTGGTATTGGCAACACCTTCGGAGTAATCCAAGAGGAGATTGGCCAATGTTACGGGCAGCACTTCTAAAACAATTCAAAGGCTTTGAAAATGACTTTGAAATTATAAAACATATAATGGATCGAAGGCAAATGCCAAATGAGTCTTTCGATGAATTTTTCAATGCCATTATTCACCTCAAAAGTCAGCTGAGACAACCAATCAGTGAACTCGATTTAATTAAAATTCTTCGAAACAATATTAACAATCGGTTAATGAACTTTATTTATCCTATGAGGATAAATTCACTAGAACATTTTAGAGACGAGTGTAGGCAGACAGAAAAGATGTTACATTCTCGTTATGCTTTTCAAAATCGTTCTAGAAATATAAGTGAATTAGATTGTAACGATAATTCGCAAGTAGATGGTCGTTTTGATGCGTATGAAAACATCGATGCAATTTCATTTTCTAATCGTCCGAATATTGAAAAACGATCAAATAATTCAAATACATCTTTAATATGTTTTAACTGCAAACAAATTGGTCATATTTTTGTCCACTGTAGGATGCCTATTAACAAATTATTTTGTTATAAATGCGGAACGGATAATTACACCGTTCTGGATTGTCCGAAATGTCATTTACCTAAGGGAAACCTGAGGACGAGTGTGACGCAATCTGGGGAGTCACGCTCGACACAAACCCTCCCAGAACAATAAAAAAAGACGCTTCAACAAGTACCTTAGATGATTCCGATGAAGTTCCTAAGACCACTATTTTATTAAAGCCCTGCGAGTCGCATCAATCAACAGACATCGCAACAACTTCATCAGGCAACACAAATCCGATGTTTACACCATTTTACAAAAAGTCGTTTGAACAACGATTGTTCGAATATAATAAGATTAGAAGTCGTATCTTTAATGTAGGAGAATTGTCAAAACCTAACGTGCGTTCGAAAATCTATAGGGCACGCCAAAGACATAAGAAAAGACGCGCTTACCGGAAGCTTATAAGTGAAACATTTCTTGGACAAACAAATAATTTACTAGATGGTAGACCTTATGCCAAAGTTTTACTTAAGGGTCAAGAAATAGTAGGACTTCTGGATAGCGGTGCATCCGTTTCCTGTTTGGGTAAAGGATGCATGGAGTTCGTAAAAAAACTCGGTATACCTATTCATTCTTTTGATTCTAAAATCAATACAGCTGATGGAAAAGGGCAAAGAATTGTCGGACGTATTTCCGTTGTTATAGAATTCCACAGAAAAGAAAAAACTTTAGACTTATACTTGGTACCTGACTTAGTTCAACCTCTTTATTTAGGTGTCGACTTTTGGTCCGCATTTCAGATTGCACCTAATATCATCAGCGAAATTTCTTCAGAACTGATTAACAACCAAGCTTGTGCTGAAAACAGCAAACCTAAGCCTCCAATGCATATTCTTAATAAAGAACAAACGCTTATGCTGGAGTCGGTCATTTCACTTTTCCCATCCTTCGTAAAACTTGGCCTGGGTAAAACAACCTTGGAACAACATAATATAGACACTAATGACGCTGAACCAGTAAAGCAGCGACATTATCCTATGTCTCCAGTAATACAAAAACTGATCTATGCGGAGTTGGATCGCATGCTCTCTTTGGGGGTCATCGAAGAAAGCGATAGTCCCTGGAGTTCTCCAATAGTCCTGATTCGCAAACCTGGTAAGAACAGGCTTTGTTTGGACTACAGGAAGGTGAACGCTTTGACAAAGAGAGATGCGTACCCCCTGCCGCATATAGAGGGTCTGCTTAGCCGACTTGGAGATACGCATTACATAAGTAGTGTGGATCTCAAAGACGCGTTCTGGCAGATCCCTCTAGAGAGAAAGTCAAGAGAAAAAACGGCTTTCACTGTACCAGGGCGACCGCTCTATCAATTTACTGTCATGCCTTTTGGGTTGTGTAATGCACCTCAAAGGATGTGTCGGTTAATGGATAGAGTGATCCCCAGTGTACTTAGGGAAAACGTTTTCGTTTATCTTGACGATCTCTTGATTATTTCACCGGACTTTAACCAACACCTTACTGTTTTACAACAAGTAGCTGAGTGTCTAAAGAAAGCTAACTTAACAATAAATGTTGAGAAGTCTTTCTTTTGCTTTAAAGAGCTTCGTTACCTTGGTTATATTGTTGGCCAAGGACATATTAAACCAAACCCAGAAAAAGTTTCCGCTATCCAGGAGTTTCCGACTCCAATAAGCCAAAAGCAAGTTAGGAGATTTTTAGGAATGTGCGGATGGTACCGCAGATTCATCAGGAATTTCTCATCTTTAGCAACTCCTTTAACAGATGTCCTGAAAAAGGGAAAAACCTTTGCTCTAACACCAGAAGCAATTATTTCATTTGATGCATTAAAATCTGCGCTTCTATCGGCACCACTTCTAAGCAATCCAGACTTTTCAAAAGCATTCTTCATTCAGTGCGATGCGTCGACAAAAGGTATTGGAGGTGTTTTATTCCAATACGACGACGAGCAAAATGAAAAGCCGATTGCTTATTTTTCAGAAAAGTTAAATAACTGTCAACAGAAATATAGTGTCACGGAATTGGAATGTTTCGCGGCAGTAAGATCTATTTATAAATTTCGACCATACATTGAAGGCACTTGTTTTACGGTTATCACAGACCATGCAAGCCTAAAGTGGCTAATGGGTCTTAAGGACCTAAGTGGCAGGCTCGCAAGATGGTCACTTAAGCTGCAAGGTTTTACGTTCAATATTGAACATAGAAAAGGCTCCCAAAATATTGTTCCGGATGCCTTATCGAGGGCGTATGTGGAACAAATTTCTTTAACAAATGCTATGGACTGCTCTTATCTAGATTCACCAGAGTTTACCTCCTCTGAATATTTACAATTGCTATCTACGGTAAAAGACAATCAGGAAAACTTACCTGATATAAAAATTAAAGACAACTTGATTTTCAAAAGAGCATTTCAAAGTGGTAATGACAGTTTAAGTACGGAATATAACTGGAAGCTTTGGATACCCACAGGATTGACAAATTCAGTTATTGAACAGAATCACAATCCACCGAATTGTTCACATGGCGGGATCTTGAAAACTCTAGAGAGAATTAAGGAACGATTTTATTGGCCGAATATGTCTGTTCAGGTACGTAATTTTGTCAGAAATTGCAGTGCTTGTAAGGAGAATAAATCGCCAAATTTCACACTACGACCACCTATGGGATCACAACAACAGTTGGAGCTCCCATTTCAAAAACTATATGTGGATTTTATGGGACCATACGTCCGCACAAAAAACGGAAACCTTTTTATTTTTGTTGTTTTAGATTACATGTCTAAATTTGTCTTTCTCAAGGCAACAAACAAAGCTACATCTAAGGTAGTTATTGATTTTTTAGAAAAAGAAGTTTTTCAAAAATTCGGTGTCCCCGAGTTCTTGCACAGCGATAACGGGAAACAGTTCGTATCTCAAGAATTCAGTAACTTCCTTTCTAAGTACGGTACACAACATATTAAGAACGCCGTTTATTCTCCACAAGCAAATGCTTCTGAGAGGGTAAATAGATCTATCTTATCTGCTATTAGAACATATTTGAAGGAAGATCAACGTGACTGGGACCTAAATCTTTCCCAGGTTCAACAAGCACTGTGTACTTCTATACATCAGTCAACCGGCATGTCACCATACTTCATTTTATTTGGTCGTCACATGATGTATCACGCAGATATGTACAAATTAGCGAAAAAACTGAATGCAATACAGGATGGAGAAAATGAATATTTACCGCTCTCTAGTAAACTTCAGCTTGTGAGAGAAAATGTCCAAATCAAATTGACTGAAGCATACAAAAGAAATGAAAAATCATACAACTTAAGATCTTCGATAAGGATATTTACTCCCGGAGAAGAAGTATACAGAAGAAATTTCGTATTAAGTAATGCTTCAAAACATTTCAATGCAAAACTTTGCCAAAAGTTCGTCAAATGTCGCATAGTCAAACAAATTGCCAAATCATTATATGAGATTGAGAACACACAAGGTAAACCGATTGGTGTTTACCATGCAAAAGATTTGAGGCACTAAAACAATTATATTTTCCAATATGTTTTTCTAAATATACTTCGACTAGGGACTAGACAGGGTCATGGGTCGAGCTATATAGTTAAATAAATCAACATTTACAAATTTATGATATTCCATTGTATCTTTTCTTCATGCCTTTTGTCAACACTAGTGTATCCAAAATGTATGACTTTGTAGCGTGACACTGGAATAACATTTTCAGGAATTTTTTTTTTTTTTTCAAAATAATTATTATTTTTAAATTTTAACGACCACTCAAAATTTTCACACTGGTATGGCGCACACAGATACAACCAACCGCTGTACAACATCCATATATATAGTTCGTTAAATATTGTGAACTATCCATTGCAATTACGATCATCTATATAAGGCCATGTGCAAAAGTACACGATCTCTTTTTGGTTAAAACTTTAATAGTGTGAGCGCCTTAGTCCATCGGATCGAAAAATTGTTTTGAAATAGATATCGTGCTGGTTTTAAATAAAATAAAGGTTGAACGACAAAAAAGAAAATTCTAAACGAAAGTTAATAAAAAGAATATTGTGTTTAAATAATACAAAGAGAAATTAAACATCACAACTAATTGTGCAAGGTGAGAACCTCAAGTGATTTTTGTGGTTATACGAGTATAGCATGTTTTTTTATATATAGAAAATATTTCGTCTCAAAAAGGAGCGAGCACGCCAATTACCCGATTCCAGTGCTAGGCGCTCCACGTATTGGTGCACTGTGTACAAGTTATCGGCACTCCTTAAAAATCGAGTAAACCCTCACTCTAACTTTACGTGGGAAGCTACCCAAACTACGCTTAAACAAACAACAAAGTGTTCCACATCCATTACCCAACCCGTCCCCTGTAAGTTTGACGGAGCGCTAGTTTTCACTCCACGCGAAGCTGCGCTAGTCGTTGAAGAAAAGAAGAACCTGATTGTGAACGTAACGAACACACAGTGCTCCCTACCGAAAAGTGACCCTTGAGACGGTTCTAAGTGAGACTCCTAGCTATTGATCTCTTGCGTTGGATATTCGTCACGAAAAAAAAAGGAAGACCAACGCTTAAAACCAATTCAATAAGACGTATGACTGGCTTGCCATACCTGAGAACGGCCACACACGCTGTTGCCTTGACCTATTTATTGTGACCAGAACAACATCTCCACAGTGCACGTGAACAAATTTTTCTTATTTTTTAGTATTGGTAAATTTGTAATTGTTAGTTTTAAGGTAGAATTAGTCTAGTTAATAAGTAATTGTATATGTAAATAATAGATTTAAGTTAATTAATCGCTTTTGATTTAATTTGGTATATAGCAGGTAATTGCCACATAAGATCATACAAACAGAACATAATAACAACATTTACTCCATACAGATCATAAACATCAAATTAAACTCCACAACCAACGACGAGGATTTGTGCGCACAAAAGCTGAGTCAAAGGTGAAAAGAAAAAAGATCATGAACGAGAATACAAAGTAAAGATAAAAATAACATAAATCGAACAAACGTAAGTTCTAAAATTTAAAATTTGTTTGTATCTTATTGGCAAAATGATCCGAAGCCTTAACCTATAATAATATTATATCGTACTCTTGAAACTAATTAAGCAATCGAATTAAATTTGCTAGTTTATACCTAAGCTACGTACTTAAATCTACAAACACAAATAATAATAATTACTCTTAAATCTCTTAAGCTACAAATTGATTTATAGTTCATTCATTCATACAACACCTGTATAGCCCAGTTCAATCATTCGCATTCATTTCTATATCATATTATTATTCATTATACCTATCTAATTATACATCATATATTCATTTTCTTACTGACTCTTACGTAAATATTCACTACTTTATTATTATCCTATATATATATAATACATTTCTGAAATTCCATATTATTTTTTTTTAAACACTGCATATGTTCAACTCTTAATATTTTTTTTAATTTCTAATTTCTATATTGGCAAAGCCATACTTCTCTTAGGTATGTCTTACTATGTGTATACAACATGCAAGACGAACTAGTTCTCTTTTTATTTGATTTATATTATGATTAGGATCAATACGTTGATATACCATGAATAAATGTTCATTCATTAAGATGACTTGGTAAATTGGTTTTTTGTGCTATGATAGGATGTGAAGGATAAGAATACGTAACAAGACATAAGGGTGTTACATAAAAACATAATGGGGCTACCTTATCAAATACTCTTGGCAAGAGGTAGCCATGGAGCTATAACATACGGTTTATAGTTTGGGCGGGTATAGCCGTTGATGCAGTAAATGATCATTCCTGGTCAACAAGATCACTGCAAGGTCATTTACACCTGACCACCCACTTTTCTAAATCTTTCCTTTCTTCCCTTCTCTTTTCTTTTTCCATCCTCTCCTCTTATATTTTCTTTCTCCTCTTCTTCTTAGTTTTTTTTTTGATTCTTCTTTTGTATTTGTACGCGTGAGAGTACAACCCCACTGTAGGATAGATACTTTTAGTTGATGTGAAAGGTTTTTTTTTGTTTTTGATATTGTAGGTTCGGTATCGATAGGTACCCGGCACGATAATTTAATTTGTAAACAGACTGGTAGCAGGAAGAACCCCCCCTCCGACGAGCTTTTGCCCGGCCTTCCGCAAGCGTGCCACCATCTGCTACATAGGGACACAACAACCCCCTAACTACAGCTTTTCTTTACAGGATGCGAATTGAAATCGAAGCACATGGTTCCCGGTAATAGTTTGGAATTCAGTGAAGCTATTGCTGGAAAAAGAGGTTTGTTGGTCGAAGCTTTAGCTTATTTTAAATAACGTTAGTTGTCGTTTAACTTAAGTTGTCGTTTAACTCTTCTGATCGTAGTTCTAACTGCGACAATGTGATCAATTTCACTTAAGAGGCCGAATATATTTTTCAATATGGTGACACTAAAATTTGTTGGATTGAAGTCCTTACACCCTTTGTGCTAAAATCGTACATCTGGTTATAAAAATCTTAGTTTAATGGAAATCGTAAGAGCAGCTTTGAAAACTTTATGTTAATGTTGGGAGTTTCAGTAAAATGCCAAAGCATTGCACAATCGTGATTATAAGAACACTAAACACTTTGCCGGTGTTTAAGGGTAGTGATGCGATTACATGAGAACACAAGCGTTCTTACTCTAGCCTCTCACTATCAACTCCTACTCTCACCTCCACGCTGGCTGGTGACTGGTGGGTGCCTAGTACCTCGACTGGAGTAGGGGTAATAAACTAATACTGAGCTAGGGTGTTGGAAAAGAGTTGGTGGCGGAGGAGCCCTCAATAAGTCAACGCCAGCGCTCATATCCCAAAATGGGCTACTGACGTCGGTATTTTTCCGGCCCGCTGTCCTAGGGTCAAAACAAGGGCCTGGCCCTCCAGGTTGGGTGTTGTGCTTTGGGTTAACTACCCATCCACGGAAAAAGCTTATGCAACGAAGCAACCAATAGCCTCGGAAAGGACTGATATTATTGTTGACGACCCTGCTAAACAAAAAAAGGACAACGACGTTCGTATCTGCACCTTGAATGTGAGAACATTAAACAGGAGAGGTGCAAGCGAACAACTAGCGGAAGACCTAAACTGCTACAAAGCAGACATTACTGCCATCCAGGAAATACAATGGGGCGCCGGGCAAAAAGAGGTTGAAAAACTGTGACATCTACTATGGACCGTGTTATAGTGAGCAGAAACAGCGAATATTCGGATGCATATTTGTTATAAGTGCCAGACTTAGGCAAGAAGTCTTATGTTTCCAAGAAATTAGCGAACGCATTGTAACAATCCGCATCAAGGCCAAATCCGCCAACATAAGCCTTATATGGGCTCATGCTCCGACGGAGGAAAAAGATGATATAACTACGGATTGCTTCTACGAGCTCCTCGTAGAAGGGAAGGACATCGGCTTTCCAGAAAGAAGAAAAAAGAGAAAGAAAAGCGCGCGATCGAGGATATAGAGAGGTGCCACTCCAGGAACGCTGTTCGCATACCCACCACCTATTTATCGATTTCAAAGCCGCATACGACAGCATTTATAGAGACGAACTGTACAGAGCCATGTCTAGTTTTGGTATACCACCCAAACTCGTCCGTTTGTGTAGGATGACGATAGAGAATTCTCGCTGCTCCATCAGGGTCGGAAACGACCTCACCGACACATTCGATACCAAAAAAGAATTTAGGCAAGGCGATGCGCTGTCATGTGACTTCTTTAATCTGATTCTTGAGAGGATTGTTCAAAACTCCAAAGCCAACAGAAGAGGCACAATTTTCCAAAAGTCGGTGCAACTACTAGCATACGCTGACGATATTGACATCATTGGTAGGACTCAATGTGATGTCATAGCCACGTTTGCTAGTATAGAGAAGGAAGCGGCAAAAATGGGTTTAGCAGTAAATGAGGGTTAGACTAAGTATATGCTGTCAACACGAAAGGAAACACAACATCGACGAATTGGACAGAACGTTACCATTGACAGATACAACTTTGGGGTTTTTTTTTTATTAAATTCTGACCTGCCTAAGCAGTAATATACACATCGACCTAAAAGATCTATTGTGCTTGCCGTCAGATGTTTTTAGGTTAGTAGCGCTTCTACTTTCCTAATGTAGCTGATAATACTTTCAGCCGAAGATTTCCTCAGTTCTTCGGGGCTTAATAATTCCCTGAAGAAAGATTCCCTTCTCATACCGTAAAGGGCCGGGCATTCACTTATGATATGCTCGGCTGTTTCCTCTTCTTCTAGACATAGTCTGCATAGTCTGTGAGTCGATATTTAGGTGATATCGCAGACCGTGATGACCAGTTAGGTAGCCTACTAAGTTTTTGATATCGTGCCTGCGAAGATTTAGTATCTAATTGGCATCTACTTTGAAGGGCTGAATAGCTCTTTTGGCCTGTCTTAGGCCTGGGATGTTTCCCCAGTATGAAACACATTTGTTTTGTTCCCAGTTTTTTATGACCGGATTTATGGCTGATTTGGGGATTGCACAGAAGGGTTCAGGTCCAATGAAGGGGGTTTTCGAACCTTTTCTGGCTAGTTCATCAGCTTTTTCGTTACCTACAACTCCCTTATGTCCGGGGACCCACAATAGTCTGCTTTTGTTCCTGGAACTGAGTGTTTGGAGGGAGTTGAAGCAGTGTAGTACTGATTTGGAGTCAATGATGTGTGAGCTAAGGGCTTTTATAGCTGCTTGACTGTCCGTGAATAAATGGATGTTTGCGCCTTTAATACCTGAGTTGTGTATTAGGTTTGCGCATTCTTTTATGGCATGGAGCTCAGCTTGGAATACACTAGGGTTTTTTTCCCATAGGTATTGAGATGTTTCTATTTGGTCCATGTATGCCAGCTCCTACCCCTGAGTCCATTTTAGAACCATCCGTATACCACTTTAGGCCGTTTAGGCAGTTTGGTGGGTTGTTGCTACACCATGCTTCTCTGGTTGTGATCTCCGTTGAGAATCTTTTGTCGAAGCATAGTGTCTTTGGTAAGCGGTCTGTAACCGCACAGATCATGTCAAGTTCTGGAAGTTCGGATAGAAGTTCAATTAGTTTTAGATGTTCACTAATGTTTAATTCTTCCGCTTGTGTAAAACTTGCTGAGCTGCGAATTGCCACTTTTTTTTATATAAATGTGGAGGGGTGTTAGTCCTATTAAGGCTGCTATAGCCGCTGTGGGACAGGTACGCAAAGCTCCGGTAATGCCCAGACAGGCAAGCCGTTGTACCTTGTTTAATTTATTTGTAGTTGTTTTTTGGGTGACTTTGTTCCACCATACTATTGTATGTTATAATGGGCCTGACCATGATCGTGTAGATCCAGTGTGTGGTCTTTGGAGAGATTCCCCAGGTTTTACCATACATGCTTCGGCAAGCCCAGAAAGCTTTGGTTGCTTTTTGAATTTTGTTGTTAATGTGGGAGTTCCAGCTTAGTTTTTTATCGAGGATCACTCCAAGATATTTTACTTCGGTGGAATACTCAATGTATGTATCATTGAT
Source organism: Rhingia campestris (assembly GCA_932526625.1). NCBI lineage: Eukaryota > Metazoa > Arthropoda > Insecta > Diptera > Syrphidae > Rhingia > Rhingia campestris. The sequence goes on from OW052183.1 coordinate 167,076,506, forward strand.
TGAAATTTGGGTAAAATTTAATTTCCTCCTTTTTGTAAAAGGGACGATGATAGCCTTGCTTGGGTTTATAGAAAGACTTTCTTTATTACACCAGTCTATGGCTATCTTAAGGGCGTTTTGCAAACGTGTTGTAACCTCGTTTGGTTATTTGCCTTTTATTATGATGACTAGGTCATTACTGCATTACGTAGGTGTTGAAGTAGGATATCGATAACCAGAGACCATAGTAGGGGTGAGAGTACTCCTCCCTGAGGGCAGCCTTTAATGGCTGTTACTGATACTGAGGTCAGTGCTGATGAAGCAGTTATTTTCCGACTTTCAAGCATCGCTTTGATCCATTTGATGGTGGGGAGATCTATTCTTCTACGAGTCAAAGCATTTGATATGGAGTCATATCCAGTGTTGTCAAAAGCACCTTCTATGTCTAGGAAGGCACATAAAGCTACTTCTTTGAGGTAGTACGGGACTTTGTCTACCTCGACTCCGCTATTAACTCTGACAACAGCATCTCGTCAGAAATCAAACGAAGAATTACTCTTGCCAATCGCTGTTTCTTCGGGCTAAGAAGGCAATTTAGTAGTAAAGCCCTCACTCCAACTACTAAGGAGATCCTATATAAGACCCTGAGTATCCCAGTCCTGCTCTACGGTGCTGAAGCATGGACCGTATCAAAAGCGGATGAAGAAATCCTTGGTCGATTCGAGAGAAAAATTCTTCGAAAAATCTTCGGTCCCGTTTGTGTTGACGGGCTATGGAGGGGAAGATTCAACCACGAACTATACGAGCTGTACAGCGACATACCCCTGTTCATAAAACTCCGCACTGGCCTATTAAGATGGCTAGGACATGTAGAACGAATGGACACCAATACTCCGGGTGCAGAGTCTTCGATTCCCAGCCAAGCGTCGGACACAGTAGAGGAAGACCTCGCCTTAAGTGGCGCGCACTAGTAGAAACCGACCTCAACCACCTTGGAGTGCGCAACTGGAGGCAGTTAGCTAAGGACCGGGCTAATTGGAGAGGCATGTTGGTTGAGGCCCAGGTTCATCCCGGACTGTAGCGTCACTTAAGTAAGTAAGTACATCTGTAGATTATGGTAATAACGAGCCTATTAATAAAATTTCGAAGGACTTTGATAAAAACTACAACTTTATCGACTTCAATATGAATCAAACCACATTAAAAAAAAAAGTATTGTTAGAAACTTAAGTTCTACTTGATATTATTTAATATTTGTAATCGTCAGCTGTATATATCTGTAGCTGAAATAAACAAATAAATAAAGAAATATAAGTAAAATAGGCTTTGGCATCTTTTGGCTAAATACCTGTCACCACAAATAAGAAGAAATGCTAAAATTTCAGTCTAAACAAACCTAGTCAAAGATACCACAAATCCGTTCTCGTAAAACAAAAACTTAACGATTACATTACCAATTATAATTAGCTGTTCCTATAAACCGTCATCCCATATTTCATATCTTCATGTCTAGCCACACTTTGAATCACAATCGTGACATCCTTGTTCGGCAAAAAATTCAAACCCCCAGCTCACCACACTATATGACGTCCGACCATTAGAAATTAATTCCCACCCCAAGGTCTGTTGACATTTCATGTTTGCCCTCGACAAATTGCCTCGAATTAAAATCCTGCCTCGTTATGACCAGACTAACCATTAATCCATGCCACAAGAAAAGCCTACAAGCTTGTCGCAGTCAGTCTGCACAGACTACAGTCCGACCATTAATTAAGGGCGTGTTCGTTGTGCGCGCCTCAAATCATGATTTATTCGCGCAGGTATGGGAAATTCGAAACTTGAAATTCAAAAACTGATAACTTTTACATAACTCGACCAAACTATTCCAATTATATTAATCAACTTTCTCGGCCAACACATATACACACAACCACTCATACACACTCATCCAATAGTTTTCAACTCTCGTTATGTTGGATGTCATCGTCGTCGTTGTCCTCGAGGGTATCAAACAGAACGAACACACACGAAAAAAAAATGAAACGAAAAAATAAACTTTTTCGTCCCGTAAAGCTTTTTCCACCCTGAAACCCTTAATCGCATTTTGATGCAGTTCCGGAGAATGTATCTCGACTTTAAATTCCCGCACAGATGTGATGTCGTCCAATGGACAGAAAATGCATAAATCCACATGTATTCGTTGGTCGTACGAGTCCTTTATTACCGAATTAATGTGACTGCATTCGATTGTGCACGCACAATACCGCAAAAATTCCACGGCACTTCACTCCGTCATTTGCAGTACAAGATGCAATCGATACCCTTTCGCCGTATGTGACCATGAATGGATGTTGTCAGGGTGTGCCTCCACCACGACCCTCACATGTTGGGGGTATAGAGATGCAAGTCATCTTCCCTTCCGCACATATGGCTTATTCAACTTGCTTGGGGCGGTTTTTTATTATTCATGCAATTTAACTATACACAGCATCCTGTCAGGATATGAATGTTTTTTTATTCCTTGGTATGCATCGGTAATGAAAATGATTATCAAATGCCAGCTAATGATCGAATGCCATCCCGTTTTCAAAGTTTGAACGCCATCCTATCATTACCGAGACCTGAGTAATGATGAGCTAGTGCATGAGTTTAGCGCACGCCATCCAGGATCTCTAGCAGATGATGCCTCAGTGCTTATGTGCATCGATTATCGAAGAACAGACAAAAAAAACACATCACGACAGGATACATCGACGCTGAAGCAAACTATCCATGCTGGTTGGCAGCTTTGCAAATGTCAGCTGAAAAATTTATGAAACATGCACTTTGGCAGGACTAGGTGGATATTTTCGTTGAACTTTAGTCCTGCCACCATCAGAGCGATGGTTTTTGTGTATTTTCGAAACTTCTGCTTAATGGATCAGGGAAATAAATTGTCTGAAGGGATAATGCTTTAAATAGGTTAACGAAGACCTAGGTCCTGGGTTGACACTTTTTGTGTGTGTTACTAAAGCGCTTTGGGGTTTTATAAAAATTTATTTGGTTATCCACAAGGATAACGAACACCAATCGTCTCTTGAGAAGTTCGTTTTAAATAAGCAATGAGACTGAGTCTTGAGAGGAAGTGAACGTTTTATGCATCGTATGCTCTAGATATGCTCCATACATGTTTGATTAGCCTTTGGGACTTGATGGAGGAATATTTGAGCAAGCAGAACATTAACATTTGACATTCCTTATCGATGAAGGAAATAACAAATGTATGGGAATAGGGAGTCAAAAACGAAATCTCAAAAGCATCCGATTTTATATTCAGCTGAAGCAGTTTTGGACTCGAGTTGAAGGGGCTATGCACCAACAAATCATCATAGAGTTTCTCTCAGGTTAACTAGGGTGTAACGCATTGACATGAAGAGACAAAGTCAATAGCAGTCACACTTAGACCAATGTGAATCCGATGAGCGTGAGACAATTCGTTAGGAGACCATAAAATGTGGTTCCTACAGGATTATAGTCTCCAAAGAAATTTTACTGCTGGACACAACAAATCCGAGGGGTGGATGACGAATCTCAATCAATAGCTTGGATTTTGGGAGTTCAGTCGCTATAGAGCGATTCTCGGAAGCCATTTAAATTATGCTTTTCTCTCATTTGAAAATGAGCCAAAAGGTTTGAAGAGACCGGTATAACACTGCCAAACACTACCAAATCTGAAAAAAACATAAAAACGAAAACCGGGTGACCAAGAATGATAGAAAACGTGGAAAGCTTCAGAATCCATAAGAACATTAGTGCTTTAAATGTTTGGCACAAAGTCTTCAAGTACCCCTATGAAATTCAATTAAAGCCCCAGGATGCCAGTAACAGGATTGACTTCGTATGACAGGGAATTTTCGCCTTTCCAACGGTTACCAACAGCTTATTTTCTGATGAATCTCATTTGCATCTTGATGGACACGTGAATAAGAAGAACTGGCGCTACTGGAGTGCAATTCAAATAGAAGCCTGTCGAGATGAACAAGGAAATATCGTAGTTGAGCCACAGTCGATGCTGAGGTTATGGAAGAACCACTTCTTCAGACTCTTAAACGGCGATGACGAACAACTTTCCGCTATCAGGCAGTACGAACAATTCAATATTGGCAACGACAGCGAAAACTGCTAACCACCGGACCTAAGTGAAGTGAGGATAGCAGTATCTAAACTTAAGGCCGCCGGAAATGACTTGGTAAGTAACATCCACCAACTCAGCTACAGAGGCAGAGGAAATCCTTGCTCGATTCGAGAGAAAAATTCTTCGAAAAATCTTCGGTCCCATTTGCGTTGACTGGCTATGGAGACTAAGATTCAACCAATAACTAAACGAGCTGTATAGAGACATGCCCTAGTCAAAAAAAAACTCCACATTGGACGTTTAAGATGGCTAGGAAATGTAGCACGAATGGACACCAACACTCCGGCTCACAAAGCCTTCGATTCCCAGCCATACATCGGACGCACTAGAGGAAGACCTTGACTTAAGTGGCGCGCACAAGTAGACCAACTTGGAATGCGAATCTGGAGGCAGTAAGCTAAGGACCGGGCTAATTTAAGAGGCATGTTGGTTGAGGACCAAGTTCTTTCCGAACTGTAACGCTACTTAAGTAAATAAGTAAAAGCTATTTCACTTCCTTACTTCGACACTCAGCCTTTACAAATGGGGACTGATGTGTGGCTTATACCTTGACCATATGACTAGATGTGTAATAGATTGGGATTTAATCCGTTTGTAAAGTTTTTGCGGCACAGATCAGATTATGGGGAGGGTGTCCTTTCACTAAGGCAAAACTGTACCAAGATCGAATCAACTGTGGCTACAGTCCCAGCTAGGGGAGAAAAGTGAACAAATTATGACAGCTCTCAATTCCGTAGGGGATAATGACAGCATCATGTCCTTAGCGTATCTTATCTGCGTTTTCTTTAGTATCGAGGTCAACTTCGCTTACATTAGTCCTATATGCACTCACACTCCGACAGAGGAAAAAATGGCACTTACAGCAAAACCCTTTATTGCATCTTCCTTATCTCGCAAACGTGGCTATAACATCACGTTGAGTCCGACCAATGATGTCAATATCGTCGGCGTATGCTAGTAGTTGGACCGATTTATAGAAGATTGTGCCTCTGGTATTGCCTCGGGAGTGTTACCCAATCCTCTCAAGAATCAAATTAAAGAAGTCAGATGACACCGCATCGCCTTGACTAATTTTTTTTGTGTCGGTAAGGTAGTTTCCGACCCTTTAAAATCGATGAATACGTTGTGGGTATTGATTTTGACTTCTTGGGATTTTTTCCAGGATCTGCATAGTGTGAAGATTTGATCAGTTGTGGACTTCCGAATATGTTGTTCGTAAACGGTTTCAGGAGTTCAAATAGTATGGCAGCTAGGATCATGTGGGTAATGTTAAGGAGACTTATGCCTCTGTAGTTGGTGCAGTTCATTGGATCTACTTTTTTGTGGATCGGGTAAACTTCACTTAGGCCTGGTATTTGCTAGTTTTCGCTGTCGTCTCCAATATTGAATGGTTCGTTCTGCCTGACAGCGGAATATTGTTAGTCATCGCCGTTTAACGGTCTGCAGAAGTGGTTCTTCCATATTCTCAGTATCTACTGTGTCTCAACTCCCATCGTTCCCTGTTCATCTCGACAGGATTCTGTTCTCGCCTTGAATTCCTGGATTCGATGTTTTACACTTTGGTAACGACAAGAGACAACGGCCACCGACTAGGTAATCGATTTTGCAGCAGCTCGTAATAAGGTGATAAGTTACACTTGGTTCCCAAGGCTAAATATCTACACAGCAACCTGGCGCTCTCCAGACGGTCGAACCGTCAACCGAATTGACCATGTGCTAATCGATGAGAGGCATGCATCCAACATTCTCGAAGTGCACACTTTCCGATTGGCAAACGTCGACTCTGACCTTTTTCTTCTCGCCGCTTAATTCAGAGCTCGACTGTCCGAGAAGAAGCTGCGAACTGGCCAGAAGAAGAAATTCGACGTTGGACGCCTTAGTACACCCGGAGTATCAAGAGCCTACTGTGAGCGCCTGAGTATGAAACTATCTGTGCACTCACCAACCACAGACGCCAACAATCAGTGGTACCAGTATCGAGACATTATCAAGGAGTTAGCCGAAACCACTGTAAGGTACCAACCACCCCCGAGAAAGAGCCCGTGGTATGATGATGAATGCGTGTACAGGAAAATGGTGACAGAAGATGCTCACAAGAAAGCACTGCAGCGCAAAATAAGGGCAGCGGGAGATGAGTATCGAGCCAGGAGAAAAAGAAGATCCTGTGTAGAAAGAAGAGAGCCTACGCAGCCTCCCAGCTCAAGGAGATCAAGAAGTCGCTCGATCATAACAACATCCGGAGATTTTACAAAAAAGGCAATCAACTGGCTGCTGGCTACAAAACCGGAACGCAGGCGCTTCGAGACAGCGAAGGAAACCTAGTCACCGAAGCGCAGGGAATAGTAGATGTGTTTAAGTAGCATTTCCCGCAGCTGCTAAATGGGCATCATGTAAAGAGAGTGGTAGGGCAAGAAGAGAACCCACGTCCAGTCAATGAAGAACTAGTTCCACCACCTATTAAAAAAGAAGTTGGCCTAGCTATAAAAAAGCTAAGGAACAACAAGGCCGCAGGCTCTGATGGCTTACCAGTGGAGCTTTTTAAATACGGCGGTGATGTTTTGGTTGGTAGGGACCATGCACCGAATCATCAACCAAGTATGGGTGGAAGAAAACATGCCCGATGACTGGACTATCAGCTCCATATGCCCCATCTACAAAAAAGGCGATCCTATGTCTTGCAAGAACTATCGAGGCATATCCCTGCTTAATGTCGGATACAAGATCCTATCTAACGTACTGTGTGAATATCTAAAACCGTTCTGCAACACACTAATCGGCACGTACCAGTCTGGCTTCCGGCCCGGCAGATCCACCATAGACCAAATTTTATCGCTGAGGCAAATCCTGGAAAATACCAACGAATTTCAAGTCGAAACTCACCACCTATTCATCGACGTCAAAGCCGCGTATGATAGCATACATCGTCAGGAGCTTAATATGCCGATGGCCGAATTCGGAATCCCGTCAAAACTGATTCAGCTGTGTCGCGTGACGCTGGAAAACACGCGCTGCAACGTGCAGTTTGGAAGTAGCTCCTCCGAACTATTCCATACATCCACCGGATTTTGGCAAAAAGACGAGCTATCATGTGACTTCTTCAATCTCGTACTGGAGCAGATGGTGCGCAGGGCAGGTGTTAACATGGAAGGCACTATTTTTTACAGGTCCGTCCAGCTCTGGGCTATGCAGACTATATTGACATCATCAGTCGCTTCCAGCGTTCTGTGATAAAAGCGTTCACGGCTATTGAAGAACAGGCAAAATCCGTTGGCCTTGAAGTAAGTGAGGACAAGACTAAGTACATGCCATCAATAAACAAACAAGCATCTGTCCACCGCCTATGACAAACCGTCACTTTTTATAGCAACAATTTCGAGGTAGTTAAGGAGTTCACCTACCTCGGAGTTAAAATAAACTCCACGATTGACACCCTAGTGGAAATCCGTCGAAGAATTACCCTAGGAAACCGTTCGGTTTGGCGAAACAACAGGGTTCAGAACTTTTAACTCGAAGGACGAAATGTGTGCTCTACAAAACCCTTATCCTGCCAGTTCTGCTTTATGGCGCCGAGCGCTGTACCATGAGCAAGAAGGGAGAGTTGATACTGGGCTCCTTCGAAAGAAAAATACTTCGGCGGATTTTTGATCCTTTGCACGAGGAGGGCGAATGGAGGAGAAGATACAAACGCGAACTATATGAGCTGTACCAAGATGTGGATGTAGTACAAAAAGCCAAAACACTTCGACCACATTGGCTGGCTCACATTGAGCGAATGGACAATAATGCTCCAGCTAAGAGGATATTCGAATCCCAGCCCCCAGGTTCGAGAAGGCAAGGAAGACCGAACCTCCATTTCTGAGACCAAGCCATCGCGGATACCAAAGCGCTTGGTCTAGACAAATGGAAGCAGCGATCCAGGGATCATAGACTTCGGTAAAACTATCGAAACCATTCCTTGAGTAGCACTCCTCTATATCATCGATAGCGCATTTTACTTGCTCATTTTCTTCTTTCTGAAAAGCCTTCTTCTTTGCATATAAAGCTCAATGGTGGCTCTCCCTTTCAGCTTTACCTTGTATGCCTCGCTTTTAGCTGCCGGCATTCTTCATCAAACCAAGGGCGCTTAGACCTAGCTCATCAGATGTTCGCAATTATTCTTTGACAGTAGATGTTGGAGGGATCGTCTTAAAGGAAAGGTTAGCGGTCTCTTTCTATTGCAGTCTTCCGACATTAAATTTTTTTACAGTATTTCTCATTTGTTGTACCGTCGTGGATATCCGCATTACCTTGGCTGTAAAAAGTTATTGGTCCAATTCGATCTTTGCCCCTCGGAATGTTCGAACATCCAAAATACTGGATGAGATCCTCTTGTCTATCACAATGTTGATTGGGAGACCGCCATGTCCCCTTATGAATATCAAGGTGAGTAAACGCTGTGCTGGGTATAGTTGTATTTTGTTACGCAGAGAAGTTTATTGCCAAACGTGGTGTCGTGTTGGCTTTGTTTCCTGGCATAGATATTCTCTTCTCCTACATTTGCGTTAAAGGCTCCCAGAACGACTTAAACATCGTACTTAGGTAGTCGCTCATAAGTTTTTTTTTCCAGGAGCTAGTAGAAACATTATTTCGCAAGTGCTTAACTGGAGGTTATCAGCTAAGGTTCTGACCAACTGAAAAGGCCAAAGTTCACCCCAAACTAAAACGTCACTTAAGAGATTTGTAGCAGAATACCCTTAGTAAGAATGAAAGAGTACAGATAATTGAAACACTTGTATGCAAAAGAACACCCTCTATCCATGGTACCTAAATTGAATCACGATATCTATAGAAGAGACTCAGTTTGATCTGAAGCTGCCCAGAAACCTAACCAAAAGATTTTGTAAAAAATGTCCAAACCCAACATTTTACAACAAAAAAAAGAAAAACAAACGATTTTGCCAATTTGTATCTGCAATATCATTCATCACTCGTATCCATCCCTACATCCAACATTCACATTGTCATACAAATGTTACCAGACAACCATTCGAGCACACACACACACATTAACTACATCTCAATAAACGTAAAAAGGATAATACATCAACGGGTGAACGACAGGGTCAACGGATGCCAAATCGAGGACAAAGTTGTTGATTTTATTCAACGTATCAGGCAAACAACTGCGACAACACAATCAACACACATCAGCGAGGAGAACAATAAGCCGTCCCTCCCCCAATCGATAGCAATCAGTCGGGTGGAATATTACAAAAGTTTGGTCCTTTTTTCATATTTCCGCTTAGACATGGTGAATATTATCGAAATACGCAAATCTGAAACTATTAAAAGTATCTATAGATACAACACACCGTTAGAAATAAAGAAAATACAATTTATGATAAGGATAACCGTTGCCAGTTTAAATTGGCTTCTATTTTGTAGTCCTTTCAAAAGGACAAATCATAAGTGGTGACAGCCAAAGCCAACCACCTTACTCCATAAACTTTGTCCACCTACTGTGCGATGAGATACAACTTCCCGTTGAATATATTTCAAGCTTTAGCACTTCCACAAGGGGAAGGATATTCCAGTGAAACTTTTCAGCTTCTATTCGAATTTCAAATTTCAAACCGCCTCAATGGCATTTCCGGTTGAACTTTTGCTGAAACAGGGGAAACTTTGGAGCTAACACACACTTCAGTGCACATTCAGCGGAGTTATGCAAATTGAAGGACTCTGTGGTGTTTGTCCTACAAAATGACAAAGCAAAAGGGAAAATGAAGTTACACCGTGTGGATAAAATTGCGTATTCTGAAATTTTATAAAGAAGGGTTTAAGCGGAAGTGACGCATTCTTGGGAGACTCTGATTTATTGGATTGGATTTTTTTTTTTTGGCTTTTATTTCGGTTTCCATTCGCTTTTGACCGCAAAATGGGGTTTGAGGATTCAGAAGGATGGACTGAAGCAAAGCAATTTTGTTGGGGGTGACAGGGATTCAATTAAAACGGTTTTCTGTTTGTTTTTATGTGTGGTGAAGACAGGAGACCGATAGTCGGTTGAGATGGTTTAATTTGCTGCCTTAACCCTTTGGTTTTTATTTTTAATTTGCTGAGTCAATCAAGTTTGGAATGGTCTAGGAAAGAAAAATATGGGAGAATTCATTGAAACAAATTGTTTGTCCACAGTTAGACCAGTTTATTCGAGTGGTTGAATGACATGAAAGGAGTAAAACATATAACACCACTGCCAAGAGCAGCCTGAATGTCTGTGGGGACATGAGCAGCAGTCTCTAAATAGGCTTAGAGACACTGCTGGCCTCCTGCTTACGCCATAATATTTATGATATATTGGTTAAAATAAGTGTTGTTCATCAAGGGTCTACTTGTCAATGATCAGACGTTGTAGCTCTGACTTTGAATCGCGCTTATTTTACCTTCCAATGGGAACTATAAAATACTTTCTTACTTATCGGGCTCCCGACCCGTGAAGAGTCTCTGCCTGAACCACTACAGCCTCTCATCCTCTACGATCCCGGGCACGCTGCTTGCAGTTATCCAGGCCAAGCGCTCTGGCATCCGTGATGGCTTGGTCTTTGAAACGGAGGTTCGGTCTTCCTTGTCTTCTCGTACCTTGGGGAAGATCCTCTTAGCTGGAGCATTATTGTCCATTCGCTCGATGTAGCCGAGCCAATGTAGTCGATGCGTTTTGGCTTTTGGACTACATCCACAGCTCATAGAGTTAGCGGTATTCTTCTCCATTCACCCTACTCACAGGACCAAAAATCCGCCGAAGTATTTTTCTTTCGAAGGAGCCCAGTATCAGCTCCCCCTTCTTGCTTATCGCCCAGCACTCGGTGCATTAAGGAAGATCTAGCAAGATAGGGGTTTTGTAGAACATACATTTCGTCCTTCGAGTTAGGAGTTTTAAACCCAGTTGTTTTGCCAAACCGAAGTAGCCGGATCTCCACTAGGGTGTCATTCGTGGAGCTAATGTTTACGCTGAGGTAAGTGAACTCCTTAACTACCTCGAAATTGCTTCTATCAAAAGTGACGTTTTGTCATAGGCGGTGGACAGGTGCTTGTTTGTTTGTTGATAGCATGTACTTAGTCTTCTCCTCACTTACTTCAAGGCCAACGGATTTCGTCTGTTCTTCAATCGCCGTGAAAGCTTTTATCAGGGCACGCTGGAAGCGACTGATGATGTCAATATCGTCCACATAGCCCAGCAGCTAGACGGACCTATTGAAGGTAGTGCCTTCCAGGTTGACAGCTGCCCTGCGTACGATCTGCTCCAGTGCGAGATTGTGTGGATGTTTGGAATAGTTCGGAGGAGCTACTTGCAAACTGCACGTTGCAGCGCGTGTTTTCCAGCGTTACGGGACACAGCTGAATCAGTTTTGCCGGGATTCAAAATTCAGCCATCATCATATAGAGCTCCTGACGACTTATGCTACCATACCCGGCTTTGAAGTCGATGAAAAGGTGGTGAGTTTCGACTTGAAATTCGTTGGTCTTTTCCAGGATTTGCCTCAGCGATAAAATTTGGTTTATAGTCGATCTGCCGGACCGGAAGCCACACAGGTACGTGCCGATTAATGTGTTGCAGAACAGTTTTAGACGTTCATACAGTACGTTGGATAGGATCTTGTATGCGACATTAAGCTGAGATATGCCTCGATAGTTCTTGAAAGACATGGGATCGCCGTTTTTGTAGATGGGGCATATGGAGCTGATAGTCCAGTCATCGGGCATGTTTTCAGGAATAATAATCAAATATTGTGCGCTATCGAGTAATTTGATTTATTTTTCATTAAAAATGGCCTGAAACAGAGAGTGGTAAGCTTGACGATTCTCTTCAGCATTTACACCAGCGATATGATGGGTATAGTCTCACTCTGGCAATTGCGTATGCGGACGACCTTATAGCGTACAGATCGAAGTGTTGTGTTGACTGAAAGTTAAAAATCAACAGGAATCTTAAACTATCCTGTTTAAGACATCATTGTCAGACCCTAGACAAAGAACTGGCACAAGCTGGTCATCGAAAGGAGAGCCACTGGTAAGTAAAAATTTAGTAAAGAACGTTGGCATCTGGCCTGATCAGTAGCTATATTTGGGCAGACATATAGATGCTGATCTGTCGAGAGCTAGCTTGACAGAAAGCTAAGGTTGATTAGCTTAATGGCCCTTATCAGTCCGATCATTGCCTATAGGTACCCGATCTGGTTCAACGTTGACTTGGTAAGCAACATCCACCAACTCATAAGCCAAATCTGGTCGGATGAAAGCATGCCTGAAGAATACAACCTCAGCATCGTTTGCCCGATCCACAAAAAATGAGACCCTCTGAACTGCGCCAACTACAGAGGCATAAGACTCCTCAACATCGCCTACAAGATCCTATCTGCCATAATATGCGAACTCTTTAAATCGTTTACCAACAACCTGATCGGCCCTTATCAGTGGAGTTTTAGGCCAGGAAAGTCCATATCTGATAAAACTTTCACACTCCGGCAGATCCTAGAAAAAAACCCAAGAAGTCCAAATCGATACTCACTACTTATTCAACGAATTCAATGCCTCATACGACTGCATTTATAGAGACAAACCATACAGAGCCATGTCTAGTTTTGGTATACCGCCGAATCTCGTCAGGTGGAGTATTCTCGCTGCTCCAACAGGGTGGGAAACGACCTCACCGACACATTCGATACCATAAATGGTTTTAGGTAAAGCTATGTAACTTCTTCAATTTGATTCTTAAGAGGATTATGCAAAAATCCCGAGCCAACACCGAAGGCACAATATTCCAAAAATCGGTGCAACTACTAACATACGCAGACGATATTGACATTATTGGTAGGACTCAACGTGATGTCATAGCCACGTTTGCTAGTGTAGAGAAGGAAGCGGCAAAAATGGGTTTAGCAGTAAATGAGGGAAAGACTAAGTATATGCTGTCAACACAAAAGGACACACAACATCGACGAATTGGACAGAACTTCACCATTGACAGATATTACTTTGAGGTAGTACGGGACTTTGTCTACCTCGGCTCCGCTATTAACTCTGACAACAACATCTCGTCAGAAATCAAACGAAGAATTACTCTTGCCAATCGCTGGTTCGTCGGGCTAAGAAGGCAATTTAATAGTATAGCCCTCACTCGAACTACTAAGGAGATCCTATATAAGACCCCGATCATCCCAGTCCTGCTCTACGGCGCTGAATCATGGAACGTATCAAAAGCGGATGAAGAAATCCTTGGTCAATTCGAGAGAAAGGTTCTTCGAAAAATCTTCGGTAACGTTTGTGTTGACGGGCTATGGAGACGAAGATTCAACCAAGAACTAAACGAGCTGTACAGCGATACACCCCTGGTCAAAAAACTACGCATTGCACGTTTAAGATGGCTAGGACATGTAGAAAGAATGGACACCAATACTCCGAAGACCTCGCCTTAAGTGGCGCGCACAAGTAGAAACCGACCTCAACCAACTTGGAGTGCGCAACTGGAGGCAGTTAGCTTAGGACCGGGCTAATTGGAGAGGCATGTTGGTTGAAACCCAGGTTCATCCCGGATTGTAGCGCCACTGAAGTAAATAAGTATGGAATACGCGTTCTGCGAAGGACTTGGCAGTCTCTTGTAATTGCAGTCTTTCGAAATCCACAATGTTAGCTTGTCTGCAATGAGGTAGTGGTCCGAGTTGATGTTAGCCGTTACCCCCTCAGAATATTCGGAAGTCTTGGATTCGTGCCTCTTGTCTTTCGCAATGTGATCAATTTGCTTGACCGTTTATTGATTATGGATATCAAGATGAGGAAACGTGTGCTGGCTGCAGTGACGAAGTAAGCATAAGTCCGTTTTCAGACATAGTTTCATGTAGCCTGTATTTTCCAATAATACTGCTCTCCTAGCTTCAATGCACAACTTTTACATGGTAATTCGAATACCGAATCTCAGAAGTATTGTTCAGGAGCTCGTAGAACCAATATTTCGTTATGTCATTTTTTTTCTCTTTTAGAACATTGGCGCACAGAAGACTTACCTTGCCGAATTTGGACTTGATGTAGATTGTTAAGATGCGTTTGCTAATGTCTGCAAAATCTGAGACATCTTGCCTAAGTTTGTCACTTATAAGAAATCCACATCCGCATAGTCGCTGTTTCTGTTCACTATAACCCGCACCGCAGTAGATTTCACAGTCTTTCGCCCTATTGTTGGCCGGTCCATCGTATTTCTTGGACTCAGTGTCGCGATGGTTATTGCGATGAACTGCCGCGCAGAAGATCTGTGTTCGATTTCCACCCGTAGCAGCAGCACAATTTTTTTTCACTGGCTCTCCTCTCGTGATGATCTGTCAAATCATTCTAGTAGTATCAATTGTCAAGAAAGGAGCTTTGCATACATCCAATGTCATATCCACCCCAAATCCAACATTGAGCCCAAGCAGGGCGGTTCATACTTTGCACACATCCCAGTGCGAGTTGGGGCCCCCGCGAGGGTTAAATCCATGGGAGTTAGATCCGCAGGAGTTATTGCCATGCACTCAGCCTGCGATTAGGGCAATTTCTGCTAAATATCGCCAGATAGGTAGAACTCCCTCCAACAGGATATGGCCCGAGAATGACAAAGCTAAAACCCACAAATAACTTTAAAAAAAAAAGGAAATCTGTTTCCGACACTAGTAGGGATTCTTACTGGACACAACCTACTCAAAACCACAAACTAAAAAGGCATCTTATAGATGATGACCATTGTAGAGGCTGTGGTGATGAAGAAATACACTAGGATATCCTTCACTTTCTGTACCGCTATTAAGGCCTCAGTTAATTAAGAAAAAGAATTTTAGGAAAATGTTTTCGACATGACTTCATGGATCTAATCCCTTTTCTTAATCATCTCAGACTACACATCAAATGTGCTTATCTTTACCTCCAAGTGGTAACCATCGGGTACTGGTCTCATCCAACCGGATTTGACTTGCTAAACGATAAGTGCGAGTGTTGATAACACGACGAAAAACAGCAACACTATAAACACCCTGGTGAGAATGGCACGGATGAATACCCGGCCTGCTGTCCCAGGCGAACCTAGATGAGCTGCTCTGACATATTCGGACAACAGGTTGTCTAGGAATTTCAAGGGTTAGTCAGGCCCCTTGAACAGAGATGGTGGCGGATGAACCGAAAGGCCAACGGCAGCGCTCAATCCCGTAGTGGATACTGATGGCCCCGTGTCCTAGGGGTATCTAATAAATTGGAACTGGCCCTCCAGGTTGGGGGTTATGCTTTGGGTTAACTACCCACCCACAGAAAAAAATCATGGTTACGAAGCAACCAATAGCCTCGGAAAGGACTGATTTTATTGTTGACGACCCTGCTAAACAAAAAAAAGGACAACGACGTTCGTATCTGCACATGGAATGTGAGAACATTAAGCAGGAGAGGTGCAGGCGAACAACTAGCGGAAGCCCTAAACTGCTACAAAGCAGACATTACTGCCATCCAAGAAATACGATGGGATGGGCCGGGCAAAAAGAGGATGAAAAACTGTGACATATACTACGGACCGTGTTATAGTGAGCAGAAACAGCGACTATTCGGATGCGGATTTGTTATAAGTGCCAGACTTAGGCAAGAAGTCTTATGTTTCCAAGACATTAGCGAACGCATAGTAACAATCCGCATCAAGGCCAAATTCGCCAACATAAGCCTTATATGCGCTCACGCTCCGACGGAAGAAAAAGATGATATAGCTAAGGATTGCTTCTACGAGCTCCTCGACAAAACCTATGAGCGACTACCGAAGTACGATGTTAAAATCGTGCTGGGAGATTTTAACGCAAAGGTAGGAAGAGAAGACATCTTTAGAAGTATTGTCGGAAAACATAGCCTACACGACAACACGTCTGGTAACGGGCTTAGGCTAATTGATTTCGCTACGGAACGAAATGCCGCTATAGCACACGGTTTCCTCACCTCGATATCCATAAGGGGACATGGCGGTCTCCAGATCAACGAACGGTCAACCAAATTGATCACATTGCGATAGATAAGAGGCACGCATCCAGTATTTTGGATGTCCGAACATTCCGAGGAGCTAACATCGACTCGGATCACTACCTTGTAGCAGCCAAGGTAAGAATGCGGATATCCACCACGCCACAACAATCCAGAAATACTGTGAAAAAATTTAATGTCGGAAGACTACAATCGCAAGAGACCGCCAAAACCTTCGCGCAACGCGTATCCCTTAACCTCTCGATTAACACCATACCACCAGCATCGAATGTCGAAGAGCAATGGCAACGATGCCAACAGGCCATTAGATCAGCCGCAACTGATGTGCTAGGGTTCTCGCGCCCACCAGCATGAAACCCCTGGTTTGATGAGGAACGCCGACAGATGCTCGCAGCCAAGAACGAGGCCTACAAGGCTAAGCTGCAGGTGAAGACGAGAGCTGCCATTGAGCTCTATATGCAAAGAAGAAGGGAAGAACATCGGCTTTTCAGCAAGAAGAAAAAAGAGCAAGAAAAGCGCGCGATCGAGGATATAGAGAGGTGCCACCCCAGGAACGATGTTCGCAAGTTTTACCAAAGTGTAAAACGTCAAAGCCAAGGATACAAGGCTCGAACAGAATCCTGTCGAGATGAACAAGGAAATTGTAGTTGAGACACAGTCGATGCTGAGGATATGGAAGAACAACTTCTGCAGACTGTTAAACGGCGATGACGAACAACATTCCGCTGTCAGGCAGAACGAACCATTCAATATTGGCAACGACAGCGAAGACTGCCAACCACCCGACCTGAGTGATGTGAGGATAGCAATATCTAAACTCAAGCTTAATAAGGCTGCCGGAAATGACGGCCTTCCCGCTGAGCTCTATAAGGCCGGCGGAGATGACTTGGTAAGTAACATCCACCAACTCATAAGCCAAATCTGGTCGGATGAAAATATGCCTGAAGAATGGAACCTCAGCATCGTTTGCCCGATCCACAAAAAAGGAGACACTCTGAACTGCGCCAACTACAGAGGCATAAATCTCCTCAACATCGCCTACAAGATCCTATCTGCCGTAATATGTGAACGCCTGAAACCGTTTACCAACAACCTGATTGGCCCTTATCAGTGTGGTTTTAGGCCAGGAAAGTCCACAACCGATCAAATTTTCACACTTCGGCAGATCCTGGAAAAAACTGAAGAAGTCCAAATCGATACCCACCTCCTATTTACCGATTTCAAATCCGCATATGACAGCATTTATAAAGACGAACTGTACAGAGCATGTCTAGTTTTGGTATACCGCCCAAACTCGTCCGTTTGTGTAGGATGACGACAGAGAATTCTCGCTGCCTAAATCCAAAAAAGGATTTAGGCAAGGCGATGCGCTGTCATGTGACTTCTTTAACCTGATTCTTGGGAGAATTGTGCAAAACTCGAAATCCAACACCAGAGGCACAATTTTCCAAAAGTCGGTACAACTACTAGCATACGCTGACGATATTGACATCATTGGTAGGACTCAACGTGATGTCATAGCCACGTTTGCTAGTATAGAGAAGGAAGCGGCAAAAATGGGTTTAGCTCTAAATGAGGGCAAGACTAAGTATATGCTGTCATCACGAAAGGACTCACAACATCGACGAATTGGACAGAACGTCACCATTGACAGATATAACTTTGAGGTAGTACGTGACTTTGTCTACCTCGGCTCCGCTATTAGCTCTGACAACAACATCTCGTCAGAAATTAAACGAAGAATTACTCTTGCCAACCGCTGTTTCTTCGGGCTAAGAAGGCAATTTAGTAGTAAAGCCCTCACTCGAACTACTAAGGAAACCCTATATAAGACCCTGATCATCCCAGTCCTGCTCTACGGCGCTGAAGCATGGACCGTATCAAAAGCGGATGAAGAAATCCTTGGTAGATTCGAGAGGAAAATTCTTCGAAAAATCTTCGGTCCCGTTTGCGTTGACGGGCTATGGAGACGAAGATTCAACCAAGAACTATACGAGCTGTACAGCGACATGCCCCTGGTCAAAAAACTCCGCATTGGACGCAGAGTCTTCGATTCCCAGCCAGACGTTGGACGCAGTAGAGGAAGACCTCGCCTTAAGTGGCGCGCACAAGTGGACACCGACCTCAACCAACTTGGAGTGCGCAACTGGAGGTAGTTAGCTAAGGACCGGGCTAATTGGAGAGGCATGTTGGTTGAGGCCCAGGTTCATTCCGGACTGTAGCGCCACTTAAATAAATAATAAAAAAAAATAATCATCTCAGGTTTGCAAAAACATCTGGATAGTAACGGGACGAATGAAGGAACCAACCAGACACGGTCTCAAAAACAGAGCCAATCGTATGAGCCAATTGAAAAAAACCATCGTTCGAGTCAACACTTTCCGGGCTTATACCAACAGTCGACAGTATCTGTCTGTTTTCTGTCGTCTGGGAAATTCGGACAAATGGAATGTCATTACGATCCTTTCTCCTGAATATTTTTTTATTTGTGGGAACATATTCGGGCTACTGGTTTTTATAGCCTGAATTTTCTTGCCCCAGTAGAAACTTCCAGATTTGCTGTAGTAGTAAAGCCCTCACTCAAACTACTAAGGAGATCCTATATAAGACCCTGATCATTCCAGTGCTGCTCTACGGCGCTGAAGCATTGACCGTATCAAAAGCGGATAAAGAAATTGGTCGATTCGAGAGAAAAATTCTTCGAAAAATCTTCGGTCCCGTTTGCGTTGACGGGTTATGGAGACGAAGATTCAACCAAGAACTATACGAGCTGTATAGCAACATGCTAATACACCAATACTCCGGCTCGCAGAGTCTTCGATTTCCAGCCAGATGTCAGACGTATCATCTCAAGGCGCTCCTAGCTTTTTAAAGCTGCTTTTTTTGAAAGCACTTGATTTGTTTTACAAAGCCTGCCAACGTATATTCTTTGTCGTTTAAGGATTTCTTTTTCATTCTCCTAATCTTATGTGGTGCTGCTTCAACAGATCTGCCCTTGACATATAGGTGTTGTGGCCTACATACAAAACCGCTTTTTATTCCAGTTATATGTTATAAATCTCAGTCAACCTATAAATATTGCCTGAAGCCATATATTTCTAGACTGTCCCTGCACATGACTTCCGTCTTAGTGTATCCAATGCACCTTCTACCAATCGGGGGTCCTTGTGCACTTATACCATACAAATTGTTTCAAGTTAAATAAACATTCACTCATTGTTTACACACAACAACTGCTAACGCCATCTTACGGATGAGTAAAATAAAAATACTCGGCCTAATGTTTCATACTTTCAAATCATAGTTTGTGAACTCTTCCGCTCGTGTTATTCAAACAAAAGCTTAAATATTTGTTGATGCAAACATGCAAACGTACATTTCTTGTTTACACAATCCTTCCGCACGCTCACTACTCCATCGAATATCCTTATGATGTGCGTTCACCTGTAAAGCTTTTCACAACACAATCGCTTAAATGAGCCGACGGAAAACACATAGAAACCTCCATCCACCACCACTACCGACACACAATAACGATAGCAACCGTGTAGGGAGCCACGGATAGGTGTATCGATGTATCTATTCATCGATCAAACGCAGAACAATCGTAAATAACAGAAAAGCTGACGATGGATGGTGCCAACCTACAGTGCTCCTGATTTTACTCCTGCCACAGGCGGAATTCCGTGCTCAAAGTAACGAACCTCTCCGCAGGAATGAACTTCCATCCGCTTTCATTTTGTGTTTCCTCCTTTGGATGAAAGTTATTGCATTCACCTAAACCAACGCAACAAAAAAAAACAACTAGAGACAGATCCTTATCTTTTTCTTTCTTACCTAAAGGACGAACATCATAATGAGAGTTACAAAAATATTCCTTCGCTACTACCCTCCAGGTAAAATATAAAAAAAAGTACAAAGGACCCAATCCTTCTGTCATCCCGTAACAATATACACACACACACATAAAGCTGAAAGGAAAATCGGAAATAATCATTATCCCTATAGGCATTGGATTCTGTTGTCGCAGTCTCGACGGCGTTGAGGACATCAAGCACATTGACTTGCTAGACTTGGACCCAAAGTGAGTAGGAGGATAGAAAATTCCACATTTTTCCTTAGTATTATGTTGAGGATGTCGCATAATGTGCAGACCACAAAAAAAAAGGATTCTCGTCCCCCTCCCTCAAGTGCGCAGTAAAGTGTTTAAATGTCCTTCATTTACATATCAAAAAAAACCCCGTGAGTAGTGAAAGGAGGACAAGTCCGTCGAACGAGTATTATATCAATTAGGAGACTTCCTCCCCCACCAAGGATACCGCAGGAAACTACTTTAATAAAAAAAAATCAATTTGTTTGGAAATTCATTTCACATCCTTTTTTCCTGGTCATATCTTCCCCATTACGCACAGGGCAACAGTCAATCAAGTCGTTGCTGACATCTTTTCGAGGGAACAATGGTTGGCTAATCAGCCAATTAACGTTATCCTCGAGGATGCCATCGTCAAGTTGCAAATGAAATTGCGAGAGCCAACAAAGAAGAAGTTCTACCTCTATCGGAGCGTGCAATCTCATATCCTGCCGTTGACGAATGTGTGCTTCGATCGGAGTGGAGAGCGTTGCCTGACCGGAAGCTACGATAGAACGTGTCGCATTATAAGCACTCAACATGGCAAGGAGGAGAACTCTCTGCAAGGACATACCAATGTTGTCTTCTCGGTGGGCTATAACTTTCCAACATGGTAAGTTTTATTTCACTCTTCTGTTCGGTTTTTCTATGGGTATGTGGAATATTTAGTTTTTATTATGCATCCGCACTTGACACAGATACTTTAGCACTGTCACACTGAAGTAGCGTGTACGAAACAATGTTTCTCCGGTTTAAGTGTTCGAGACTACTACAGACTACACATCAAATGTGCTTATCTTTACCTCCAAGTGGTAACCATCGGATACTGGTCTCATCCAACCGGATTTGACTTGCTAAACGATAAGTGCGAGTGTTGATAACACGACGAAAAACAGCAACACTATAAACACCCTGGTGAGAATGGCACGGATGAATACCCGGCCTGCTGTCCCAGGCGAACCTAGATGAGCTGCTCTGACATATTCGGACAACAGGTTGTCTAGGAATTTCAAGGGTTAGTCAGGCCCCTTGAACAGAGATGGTGGCGGATGAACCGAAAGGCCAACGGCAGCGCTCAATCCCGTAGTGGATACTGATGGCCCCGTGTCCTAGGGGTATCTAATAAATTGGAACTGGCCCTCCAGGTTGGGGGTTGTGCTTTGGGTTAACTACCCATCCACGGAAAAAACTATTGTTACGAAGCAACCAATAGCCTCGGAAAGGACTGATTTTATTGTTGACGACCCTGCTAAACGAAAAAAGGACAACGACGTTCGTATCTGCACCTGGAATGTGAGAACATTAAACAGGAGAGGTGCAGGCGAACAACTAGCGGAAGCCCTAAACTGCTACAAAGCAGACATTACTGCCATCCAGGAAATACGATGGGATGGGCCGGGCAAAAAGAGGATGAAAAACTGTGACATATACTACGGACCGTGTTATAGTGAGCAGAAACAGCGACTATTCGGATGCGGATTTGTTATAAGTGCCAGACTTAGGCAAGAAGTCTCTTCATCCGCTTTTGATACGGTCCATGATTCAGCGCCGTAGAGCAGGACTGGGTTGATCAGGGTCTTATATAGGATCTCCTTAGTAGTTCGAGTGAGGCCTTTACTACTAAATTGCCTTCTTAGCCCGAAGAAACCGCGATTGGCAAGAGTAATTCTTCGTTTGATTTCTGACGAGATGTTGTTGTCAGAGTTAATAGCGGAGCCTAGGTAGACAAATTCCCGTACTACCTCAAAGTTATATCTGTCAATAGTGACGTTCTGTCCAATTCGTCGATGTTGTGTATCATTTCGTGTTGACAGGATATACTTAGTCTTACCCTCATTTACAGCTAAATCCATTTTTTGCCGCTTCCTTCTCTTTTCAAGCAAACGTGGCTATGACATCACGTTGAGTCCTACCAATGATGTCAATATCGTCGGCGTATGCTAGTAGTTGCACTGACTTTTGGAAAATTGTGCCTCTGGTGTTGGCTCGGAAGTTTTGCAGAATCCTCTCAATAATCAAATTGAAGAAGTCACATGACAGCGCATCGCCTTGCATAAATCCTTTTCCGACCCTGATGGAGCAGCGAGAATTTTCCATCGTCATCCTTCACAAACAAACGAGTTGGGCGGTATATCAAAACAAGGCATGGCTCTGTATAGTTCGTCTTTATAAATTTTATCGTAAGGGGCTTTGAAATCGTCGAATAGGTGGTGGGAATAGATTTGAACTGATTGGGTTTTCTAGTATCTGCCGAAGTGTAAAGATTTGATCAGTTGTGGACTTTCCTGGACGGCTAAAACAATGCTGACAAGAGCCGATTTAGTTGTTGGCAAACGGTTGCTAGCGTTCACATATTACGGCAGAAAGGATCTTGTAGGCGATGATTAGTTCTGCCTGACAGCGGAATATTGTTCGTCATCGCCATTTAAAAGTCTGCAGAAGAGGTTCTTACATATCCGTACGATATTTTTCTTGTTCATCTCTACAGGATTATGTTCGAGCCTTGTTTCCCTGGCTTTGACGTTTTTGCACATTAGTAGAACTTGCAAACATCATTCCTCTATTGGCACCTGCCAATATCCTCGAACGCGCTCTTTTTCGCTTTTTTTGCTCTGGTATTCCCTCCTTCTCAGCCTGTTTAGCAAAATGGCAACTCTCTGTGAAAGCAACTCTGTCTGTAAAAGCTAGGCCCTGGATAGGTACTAACGAGCCTGTTATGCGCCATAAATTTAATTTAATTTTTTTTATATTTTTAATCTGGATCATAGAAGTGTTTCCATCTCCTGTTGACCGTTGTATCTTCTTCGGTGTTGGTTTTCCCAGCTCAATTACACAGCAATTGTATGATATCATCTTCTACTTCAAGTTCGTACATTTCCTGCCCAAGCCTACACCATATCTATATTGTGGCCTGCCCTAGAGAAGAAAGCCGGTTTTAAGATACTTCTGGCTCTTCCCCAATGAAAGGTAAAAAATAATCGATCTTGTAAAGGTTAGGTTATATGGATTGTTGGCGTCAAACATAGGCTTGTGTGCGCCCTAAATCTTGTATACATCTTGCAAACGTAGACTACCTCTACACCTTAGATACAATCATTCAGCTTTTGGTACTTACACCTGTCTTACGCACCATCTATTTCAGCACGAGATTAATGAAATAAGTTGGTACAGCATCTCCTATTTTTTTTTAAGCTGGATGGGTGAAATCCTTAATGGATAATAAGTGACCCATGCTACGAGATATGCCAGACTCCATGTTAAAACATGTATACGAGCTAAAACCACTTCCCCAATTCGGTCCTGTAAATCCCTACGGTACCGCCTGTCAAGAAATTGCTTCATTGGGCAGGTCATGTCAACATGTCATTTCCTCTTATTGACCTGGGTTTTCGCCCTCTTATGGTCTCGTTTGGTTTTCTCGCATCAGATCTTCCATTATATTAGTAATGATGCTGTTGTCAGTTTCCCATGCTTCATTTGTCGATAGCATCAACGATACGACACTTTGTGTTGTTACTGTCCTGCCTATTTCGCTTTCTAAGACGTTTCTCGCAGCTTTATACTTTCGGCATTCCCAGCAGCACGTGCTCGGCATTTTGGACTTTTCCATCACAATGACAACGGAATGGGTCAGTAGCAAGACTAAACCTGTGTAGGTATTCCTGGAAGCTTCCGTATTCCATTAGGGATTGTGATAAAAGTAAATTTACTTCAGCGTGCTTTCTCTTTTTTCCACTCTTCGATGACTACCGAACATCGAAGAGTGGAAAAAGAGAAAGTTTGTGTCTTTGCCATTCCATTTCAGCGGCTTTTCTAATGGAAAATCTGAGATTTTTAACTCCAGCCCGGTAGGCATTCTCCCCGCTATCGCACTTATTGCATCCCCAGATACAGTTCTGTATGCACAGTGTGATGCTCCTCTGTGTACAGAGTTTATCCTTCTCATGTATGACTCAGTTCATGTGGCCGAGACCCATATGGGAGCTGCGTACATGTGGATTTATTTGCTTAAGGTTGCAAGCAGATTTCAGATTTCTTATTTGCTGCCTTGGTCTTCCAATATTTAACATGGGCCTTGTTATTCCGGCGCATACTCGGCTGTCTTTCTCACTCGTGTGCCTTAGGGGTTCTCTGAAGTTAAGCCTGTGGTCTAGGAGCACCCCTAGGTATTTTATATAGGGCTTTGACTCGATTGTGTGCTTCCCACTTTTAGTCTTAATCGCTCAATTTTTTTTTACGGCTGCTTATGAGAACGGCCTCTGTTTTATGGTCCTCCAGTTTCAACCCTAACGAGCTATATCTTTACATCTTCGATAGTGTTGTTGCAGTGTTGCCCCACTACCTCTATGGTTTTGGCCACTACAACTGCGATGTCGTCATCGTTCACCCCTCTTGGTTTCGTTATATTCAATACTCCATCGTTTATAATGTTCCTAGAGGTGGTCCTAGAATTTACCCCTGTGGAACTCCACTAATGATTTCGTAGGTTTTCAGTCATTCGTCTGGGGTATGGCTTTCGGTACTTACACCTGCCTTACGTACTATCTATTTCAGCACGAGATTAAAGAAATCAGATGGTAGAGCATCTCCTAGTCGAAACCCAGTATATGTTGACAAAAATTCCACTGTCTTGTTTCCAATTTGAACGTTGCAAGGCGTTCCAGTGTTAAGTGACAGAGCTCCTATATCAATTTTGATGGAATCTCGAATTCCGTGATCCTACAAGACAGCTCCAGGGAGTCGAAGTACTCATAATCATATCCCGACCTTCAAATCGATAAAAAACATAAAATTCGTTGCAATTTTACAGGATTTTCTTTAAATGGCAATTGTGGTCTATGGTTACGGTGACCATATTTTTGAATTCCAAATAATGAACAAAAAAAAGGGAACCCAGTTTTTTATAATTACTTTTTTTATTTAAAAAAAAATTACTCAATAAAATAATACAACACAAGGATTCAGTCTTTGATTCAGTTAATTAAACAAAATAATACATAATACAGAAGGAACTCTTAATATGTATTTTAGGCAAAATAAATTAATAAATAAAATTCAGTCTTTACTTTAACTGAATGTTATAGTAAAATCGCTTAAAACCTAAATAAGTATCCTCATTTTTTTAAATAAGGACCTATTGCAGGTAACATTTATTTGTTTACATATGAATACTTTCCTGAAGAATAGATTTGTTTAATTAAATCTGGTTTTTGTTTTAAATATTCTCTGAACTCTAAACAGGCCATTTCATAGTTAAATTAAGAAATTAAAATAGATTTCATAGTTTCGACTTTCATTTGATTTTTTTCATTTGTCCAAACATTATTTAAGACTGAAAAAACTCTTTCGGTTGGAGCATTCGATCCTGGAACACACAAGCCAAATTCTACAATTTTTCGAATGTTTTTGAAATGTATGTCTTTTCCATAAAATGTTTAAAAATTTCCATCCATCTATCTGATGCAGTCTTCTGACTATCTTCCCATGTTTCAATTTTCTCCAAAGAAACATAATTTTTAACGCAAGAAAATTCGTCAAAAGCTTCAGAGTCATCAAACTTAAAATCGCTTCCCTTTTCCAAAATATACATTAAATTTGCCTCGACCTGGTCCCAGGACGGAACAGCACGTAGAAGAACCCATTCTAAAATTTCAATTTCAACAAATGCACCGTCCCACTGATTTAAATAGTCCATGCAACTAGTGTAAAGGTCATTTGCGTGTGTCCTTATGTTATTTAAAACTGTAGGATCTTCTTGCTCTAAATCTTTTATGATTTTTTTAATTATAATTGCCAAAAAGCATTAATCTTCTCTTTGCTTTACTTTTGATTTAAGCTCTTTAATGACCAGGGATACTTCCATCATGCATATTTCCTTTGACTCAATCCGTAAAATGCTATTATGAAAAAGAGTAGCTTGACAATGTGTAAAAAAAACAGAGTTCAGAGCAAGGATTGTTAAAAAATCTCTTAATATAGTTGGGCACTTTGGTTGCGACAAAAAATAAAGCTTCAACGGTTTAAAAAGTTTTAAAATTCGTTCTATTGATGGTTTAAGGGTAAGCCATCTAGTTTTACTAAATCCCATTAGTTTTCTATATTCAGTATCTACGTCATCGCATATTTCTTTTAACTGTTCAACCCTAATTGTATAAATATAAAAGTATGAATATATTTGTACGATAATAACTTCTACATCTATTGGTAAACAGTCTACTGAAGATTGGACGCAGGTATTTCAAATGTGACCCGCACAGTTTACACCAATGAGATTCTTTCCTGTTAATAGTTGAAGTTTAGTAAACAAATTGTTCGTACCTCTCCTAGCCGCTCCGCCAAAGTTACAATTAGTGTTGTCTGCGCAGATTGCAACCAGTTTTGTGTCGATTTTTAATTTTCGCAAAAGATCCGAGATATATTTTGTTAATATATCGGAAGATTCTCCTGGCAGATTATCGACTTCCAATATTTTTACTTGAATACCTTTTAGTGACATAAAGTAGCGGACAAGTACTGGGCATATTTTTGTACTTCCATGATTTGAGCAATCGGAATAAGTTGTTAAAAAACTACCGGCATCTAAATCAGTTTGGATTTCTTGAATCGAATGTGGCGACAGCACATTGCAAACGATTGATTCGCACTTGGTTCTCGCGCATGAATATTTTTCGTCGAAACATTTTTTTTTTAATTTTGAAGTGCAATCGTTTGAACGAAACGAGTGATTATGTTTTATCGTGTGAACCCACGTACCTTCGTTCAAGCTGGTTATTTTTCAAGATTCATCAATTGTCTTATTTCCGAAGTATGGTGTTAGATTTTTACTTGAAGCAGCAGCTACGTTTGCGCTTCTGTGTTTAGATGTTTTTAAATGTTGTTCTATGTCGAGTTTTCCATTGTTCGCAATAGAAAATGTGGCCATGCACTTGTTGCATTTCACATCGCCTTCTGTTGTTTTTTTAAGAATTTGTATTCTTTTTGTAGTTCTTCATTAGAAAGACATTTTCTTCTGGGTTGCATAAGTAAACTTAAAGATATAATTATTAATGTTAAATTAGGTATTTTTGAATTAATAATATCTACCAATTTTAAGGTTTACCACAACGGAACAGAAAATTTGTCTTCGAATTTTGAAAAGCTTTTGAATTTGAATAATTGATTATTATCCGGAAAGGAATGATTTGCACTGCAATACCATTTTTACACGTTCAGTAAATAAGGTCACGTTCGCATTATCATTTTGTTGAAAGAATTTGGGTTTGGTTAGTTTTTCATTCAACAAAAACAAACAAAAAAAAAAATAATGAACAGCTTTTTAAATAATGAACATTTTTATGTTTTTGAATACAAAATATTATATAATGAACATGTACTTCAAATAATGAACAGTTCATTATTATAATGAACGGATGGTCACCGTATCTATGGTCGATCATCCGTGCCGTGTCATAAAGGACAGTCTATTTTATGGCATATTTACGAGAGATATGATAGCTGGTCAAAAACAGAGTCTCCTTTCTTGTAAGTGAGCTGATATTCCAGTAATCGGGTATGCGTTGGTCCATCCAAGCTTGGTTGATTGATGGACAATCCGGTAAAACTTATAGGGATATTGTAATTGAAATCCATATCTAAGCTGATATCATATTCCAAGTATTACAAAGCCTTAACATATAAGCTAGTGAAAGACTGTCGAAAATATCAAAATAAGATTAGCCAGCAGCACAATGTCGCAATATTTTGGGTTCCTAAAAACTTGGATATTCCAGGGAGCTGAAATGATGACCTGGTAAGACAAGACTCCGAAAACCTTTACAACAAACATTTTAACTGCGTCAATCCTTTCATTCTGCTGAATCTTGGACAGTACCCAAACCGAATAAAGAAATCCTTGGTAGTTTTGAGAGAAAAATTCTTCAAAAATCGTTCGTCCCGTTTGCGTTGACGTATAGTCAACCAAAGCGAAATATTCCCAGTTAAAAAAAATCCACATTGGACGTTTAAGATGGCTAGGACAGGTAAAGCGATTGGACAACAAAACTCGGGCTCGCAAAGTCCTCGACTTAAGTGGACGCACAAGTAGAATCCGACATCAACCAACTTGAAGTGCGCAACTGGAGGCAGTTAGCTAAGGACCCGGCTCATTTGAGAGGCATTTTGGTTGAGGCTCAGGTTCATTCCTGATTCCCATATAGGGCCTCAAACCCAGCTTATTCCTTCATTTGTGCAAAGTTATTATTTTTGTCAAAGCATGAACTCAAATAAGATTTATATCAGCAAATTTGGCCTTGATGCGGATTGTTACAATGCATTCACTGTCTTCCAACCATGTTATTGGTCTGTCGCTCATTAGAAATCCGAATAGTCGGTGTTTCTATGCATTATAACTAGGACCATAGTACATGTCACACTTTCATCATCCCTTTCCACGGCCCATCCCATTGTATTTCCTGGATGGCTGTAGCGTCTATTTTGTAGCAGCTTAAAATATCATCTAGTTATTCGGCTGCACTCTTCCTGTTTAGTGTTTTAATGTTGCAGATACAGGTACGAACCTCGTTGTCTTTTTTACATGAACAAACTTTAGGCCGACTATTTCGTAACAGGACTGAGGCAGTGACTAGTGTAGACGACGAAACGTAGTGATGGCTATGTCAGCAAAGTTTCTTTCCATGACCAGGTAGGTCTTGAAAAATTGTGGTTATTTTGTGCATCTGGGCTACAAACTGTGATCTGTTGCTTGCAAAATAGGAGCCCATAATGCCAGGATTCAATTTCTCAACCAATGTTAAATATCTTGAAACTATAAAGAGTGAAGAAGATTTTTGAATACCTATATATCTCTGTATAGATTGTAAACTTCGTAGTTGGTATACATAGCCCGCAAAGCGATAAATTTCCGAAGAATGTTTCGTTCCAAACGTCAGCGATTTCTTCATCCGCTTTTGACGCGGTCCAGCTTCAGCACCGATAAACAGGACTGTCACATTCTTATTAATACGGTAGGCCTTCGTTTACTAATGTGCTCACTTTAGCCGCTTCCTTCTCTATCCCAGCAAAATGATGCGAAGACATCTCGTTGAGTTCCAACAACGATGTCAATAACTTCGACATATGCCAAATATCTGCATTCTGGGCGATCAAATATTTTGGTGGCGGCCTTGATTTGACGCTTTTGACGGTACACCAAAACTAGACAGTGGGTCTAGTGGGTCTACTGGTTAGTGCGTTGGACTACCAAGCGCTGGGTCCCTGGTTCAAATCCCGAAAGTGACAAAACATAAGTTTTTTCAACCTATTGCAATAGTCTGACGAACATCCAAGACTAACACTGTCAAGAGAAAGCTTCTCAAATTTACCGTTTAACTTGGCACACGCATATGAAGGATGAAGCTAGGTTTGAAGCCTTGTTTGGGCCGTTAATGCCAAATATTGGATTTTTTCCTTTCATTTTGAAATCTTGGGTTTTTTTCAGAATATGTCGCATTGTGAGAAGTTTGTCAGTAGCCGTTCGCACATAATGTACTGCAGAGAGAATCTTGTAGGCAATGTTGGAGCATTTCTGAAAGTCTACTTTGTTTTGGATCCAGCAAAATGAAACGGTGCTCATGCAAAGCTTGTTATTGGATTGTCGCCGTTTGCATTGTCTACAAATCATAAAACTTATTACCTGAGTCTTATTTTAAATTCGCATCTGAACCAGGTTTATTCTGCGCCATCGTATTTTTTGGATGGCAGTAATGTCTGCTCTGTAGAAGATTTTGTGACTCCGGTAGAATATTCTAACAATGCGGAGACGATCGTCGTTTTCTGGGAAGATCTTCTTTTCACAGATATGCCATGACTTAACGCGACTTTGGAAATGAACGAAGACGACATGACTTGATGGCAATTCAACACCCGGATTGATGTGACTAAAAGATGAGTCAAAGAGCTATACCACGGATCATAAGTCAAGCTGATACCGGCGGGCGTGCATCGAGGAGTGGGCAAGTTAACTTTCGCCAAAACAACTCCCGTATTACGGATCATATCCAGCGAACTTGCAATGAAGGATAGAAAGCCTTTTGTATTAAGCTATAGGGTTTATATTCGGCCCTATCGAGGTATCCGTCGGAGCGGAAAATTCTCCAATTTTGTACGATTCGAAGGATTTTTGCTTCGAGGTATTGTTCCAAAAAGCTGTTCGGAATATTTCTCCGACATTTTGTAACGCGTTGCGTTGAAGTGCATTCAGGTGCATTTTTCGTGCAATTTTTGACAGCTAAGTGCCATTATTTTTCCGATTTCCACCGACACAAATTCTTCGCAAGAAGGCAAGAACTTACCCGTCTAACAAGCTGAGGCGTGCAACATCGAGCATGCTGAATTGAAGAAGTCCTTGTGGCCCTACCTAGATAGATAAAAGCGGTCCTTTCTTAGGTTGTTGGTTGCTTTTTTAAGGGCTTAGAAAAACACAACCTGGGGAGAGAGTTCTAATTAATTAACCCTAAAACACAGGGCAGGCACCATCCACATTCCACATCCATCTCTGTTTAAGAGGCATGACTAATCTAACTGGAACTCCTGTCAAACTTACAGTTTATTCGATCTTGGAAGTTAGTTTGGGAAACAGGAAATGTGTGTTCGTGAAAGGACACATTTACCCCCTTATATCTGTTAAACCCGGACCTTTGCAAATGTATTGGTAGCCAATCTACGGTCAAGTTATTAGCTACTCAGTGGTCCGCACGTATATGATAAGAGTCGAAATGGGGATGGTATGAGCTAGGACCCTTGCGTTTTTATGCAATCACCTTACCTAATGATCTTCACAGAGGCGTTAAATATTCCACACTTAACCAACTGGGACCACTTAAATAGCTTTTCGAATTTTCGGTCACCGTTGGACACATGGGAATTTTCCATTCCTTCGACCAAAAAAACTGCACTTTCAATTTTCCTCCCCAAATGCACTTTCCCCTAACGATGAACCAACAGCAAAATCACATCACATCCTCCTCCAGCTCCGAGATACCATCACATAATTTAACTGAAAATTGTTCTCATTTCCAGTGACCGCATCGTGACTGGATCCTTTGACAAGACGGCAAAAATCTGGAATGCACGTACTGCCGCCTGTCTAACTACCCTGCCTGGTCATACGGCCGAAATTGTCGGAGCGGAATTCAATCCCATGCAGCTCGACACCATCGCCACCGCATCTATAGACAACACCGCAAAGATATTCCATGCAGAGACCGGCCAGGAGCTAATGTCCCTGAATCACCATGGAGCCGAAGTGATTTCCGCCCGATTTAGCCGAGATGGAAATTTATTGCTAACCGGCTCCTTTGACCACACCGCTGCACTCTGTGATACACGTTCCAAAGCGTAGGCATGGACCAAGTCCAGTAGTCGGATTGACAAAATTAACATTTTTGTCTCCTCCACAGGATTGTGGCCAGTCTTCGTGGCCATACGGCCGAATTGAGTAATTGCGTTTGGAATTTCCCAGGCGATTTGGTAGCCACCAGCTCCTTGGACTCAACCGCACGAGTCTGGGATTTGCGAAGTACACACGAATGCCTGTTTGACATCACTGGTCATCGGGATGAGGTGCTGGACATTGCATTCGATTACAGCGGCAAATTGCTAGCCACCGGGGGTAGTGATTGTACGGCGAGGGTTTGGAGTATCAGGGGTGAACTAAGTCTACTCTCGCTCATGGCTGGGCATAGTGACGAAGTGTCAAAGGTTAATTGAAATGAGAACATGAAAAATGGGATTAGTATCACTTATGGAGTTGTGCTCTTTCTAGGTCTGCTTCAGTCCTCCGGGTAGTGTCCTGATGACTGCTTCGGCTGACCAAACCGCACGTCTGTGGCTGACCGACAGTGGCATTTGTTCACAAGTCCTCTCGGGACACGACTCCGAGGTGTTCTCGTGTGCATTTAGCTATTCTGGTGATATAATAGTTACAGCTTCCAAGGACAACACTTGCCGGTTGTGGAGATGATACGAGTGGTATGCTGTCAACTTGAATGCTGATGATGATAGCTGATGGGGGGGTGGAGGGGGATTGATGCACACACAGATAAATAAACTGAGTTATCGACCTGTTTGTGACCATTCACATGGAATATGCGAGTCAGGTTTATAAATGTGTCAGCATTCCTTGTCGACGAATGAATCCCGTTGAGGGAAACATTTCCATTATTATTAGCAAATCAAGGGTGTCCTCGCCCCATGTCCCATACTGTCGTAGGTATCAATCTCGCTGCGATGATTGCCAGAAAGCTGATGATGGTGTAATCGTGGGGTGGCTGAGTCATATAAATTCAATTGTCAGCAGATCACTGGATGAATGTGTGCGTGTGTAGAGGTTTAGGTTTGATTCGATTGGGCAAATTTATGAAGTAAAAAGGACTTTCACACACATGCGGATGTGTGTAATAAAATTGTCTAATTTATGTTACTTTCTGGAAGATTACATATTAGGTGATGTGTGTCATGGTGGCGAGGACATGGTGATTGCCCGATAAATGGAATCGAATCATGTGTGAGAAATGTTTGCCAAGGACAAATGGGGCAAATTTTCAGTAATGGAATTCCGCAAGCAACAAAATTACCAATATCAGAAAATCGAAGACGATATACATAGATGAACTCGGATTCAATTTAATGCCAGAGACCAACAGCTGGTGGCTCTTTTGATTGTCAAAGTTTGCAAGTAGATGACCGCTTATTGGCGTATTAGCCTGGAATTATGATAAATCTACAATTTGGACACAAGGTGCTCAGGGGGATACGTCTCGTCATGGGATTATTGAAGCTTTGATGGTAATCTGGTTCAATGTTAGGAATTGGGGCAGTTTGTCACATTTCAAATCCATCATATCAAATGTTCGGAATCGATGTGAGGTTTATCTTATTCGAACAAATGGTCATATAGCCAAATGACCAATGAAAGTGCTCCGTCCCGTACTGGATACTGACGGACGTGTGGCCTAGGGGCATCTAGTAACTCGCCCTCTAAGTTAAACGTTGTACTTTTGGGTAGCTACACAATCACTTCAAAACCTATTGTTACGAAGAGACCAAGAGCCTTGGAAAAGGCTGA
The DNA here is from genome assembly GCA_932526625.1 of Rhingia campestris. NCBI lineage: Eukaryota > Metazoa > Arthropoda > Insecta > Diptera > Syrphidae > Rhingia > Rhingia campestris. Next base: position 167,109,896 of record OW052183.1, read on the forward strand.
CTTTATTGCTGAAGACCGATAAGATAACCATGCTTAAGGAAAAAAACGACAACGACATTTTTATCTACACCTGGAATGTTATAACATTTAACAGGAAAGGACATTACTGCCATCCAGGAAATATGATGAAATGGGGGCTTGCAAACTGACAATGCAAACTGTGATATTTTCTACAAGAAGTCTTATTCTTCGAAGACATCGGCACACGCTCTTCGGTCAAAAAAGCCTTCTGAAGAATGTATGCAAGGTAGATAATTCAAAGAATTGTTAGCAGACCTTTGTTCAAATGGGCTTAGAGCGAGTTTTAGAGGTAGGCATGACGTTATTTATGCCATGTCGAAACTGGTATCCGTTATTCAATAGTATTAATCATAAAAACAATGTAGGATTCAAAACCATATTGTTAGAAGGCGTCTCTGCAAGCTAACTTGACTAGGTATGTGTAAACCTGTGGTGAAAAGGGTTCATGTTCACCTTTTCCTTCAAGTACCCCAGAGAAGAAATCCTGAGGCTTCAAATCAGTGGATCATCCAGTCGATTTCATCATTTTTTGACAATATTCGGCCAGGAAAAAATTCTCGTAAAATTCGCAAGGTAGCAAGAAACGGTGTGTAATATTGCACCGTCTTGTTGAAACCACAGTTTGTGTAGGCCTAAGTGATCCAATTCCGATACAAGAAACGTTTCCAACATGTACCGATAGCGGTCACCAGTAACTGTTACAGCATTGTCAATGGCATCCTCAAAGAAATATGGCACAACGTTGATTCAAAAACGATTCCCAGAAGACTAAGCTGCACGTGAAGACGAGAGCTCTATATGCAAAGATGCTTACTTACTTAAGTGGCCCTACAGTCCTGAATAAACCTGGGTCTCAATCAACATGCCTCTACAATTAGCCCGGTCCTTAGCTAACTGCCTCCAGTTGCGCACTTCAAGTTGATTGAGGTCGGTTTCTACTTGTGCCCGCCACTTAAAGCGAGGTCTTCCTCTACTGCGTCCGACGTCTGGCTGGGAATCGAAGACTATGCCAGCCGGAGTATTGGTGTCCATTTGTTCTACATGTCCTAGCCATCTTAAACGTCCAATGCGGAGTTTTTTGACCAGAGGTATGTCGCTGTACAGCTCGTATAGTTCGTGGTTGAATCTTCGTCTCCATAGCCCGTCAACGCAAAGGGGACCGAAGATTTTCCGAAGAATTTTTCTCTCGAATCGACCAAGGATTTCTTCATCCGCTTTTGATACGGTCCATGCTTTAGCGCCGTAGAGCAGGACTGGGATGATCAGGGTCTTAAATAGGATCTCCTTAGTAGTTCGAGTGAGGGCTTTACTACTAAATTGCCTTCTTAGCCCGAAGAAACAGCGATTGGCAAGAGTAATTCTTCGTTTGATTTCTGACGAGATGTTGTTGTCAGAGTTAATAGCGGAGCCGAGGTAGACAAAGTCCCGTACTACCTGAAAGTTATATCTGTCAATAGTGACGTTCTGTCCAATTCGTCGATGTTGTGTTACCAGCATATACTTAGTCTTAGTCATAGTCTTATCCTTATTTACTGCTAAACCCATTTTTGTCGCATCCTTCTCTATACTAGCAGACGTGGCTATGACATCACGTTGAGTCCTACCAATGATGTCAATATCGTCGGCGTATGGTAGTAGTTGCACCGATTTTTGGAAAATTTTGCCTCTGTGTTGGCTCGGAAGTTTTGCACAATCCTCTCAAGAATCAAATTGCAGAAGTCATATGACAGCGCATCGCCTTGCATAAACTTTTTTGGTATCAAACGTGTCGGTGAGGTTGTTTCCGACCCTAATGGAGCAGCAAGAATTCTCCATCGTCACCCTGCACAGACGGACGAGTTTTGGCGGTTTGGCTTTCTATAGTTCGTCTCTAAAAATGCTGTCTGTCATATGCGGCTTTGAAATCGATGAATAGGTGGTGGCTATCGATTTGGACTTCTTTGGTTTTTTCCAGGATATTCCTAAGTGGTAAGGGACGATCAGGTTGTAGGTTTCAGGCGGTCGCATATTACGGCAGATATTATCTTGTAGGTGATATTATGATGACTTATGCCTCTGTAGCTGTCGCAGTTCAGAGGGTCTCCTTTTTTGTGGATCAGGCAAATGATTCTGAGGCTCCCTTCTTCAGGCATACTTTCATCTAACCAAATTTTGCTTTTGAGTCTTCTCCGCCGGCTTTATGAAGCTCGGCTTAAGTTTGGATGTTGCTATCCTCACTTCACTTAGGTCAGGTGGTTGGTAGTTTTCGCTGTCGTCATCGCCACTATTAAATCGTTCGCTCTGCCCGACAGTTTAAAAGTCTGGAAAACTGGTTGTTCCATATCATCAGCATCGACTGTGTCTTAACCACGATATTTCCTTGTTCATCTCGACAATATTCAGTTTGAGCCTTGTATTCCTTGCTTAGACGTTTTACAATTTGAAAAAAAAACTTGCGAACTTTATTCCTAGAGTGGCCTAACTCTATATCCTCGATAATGCGCTTTTCTTGCTCTTTTTTCTTCTTTCTGAAAAGCCGCTGTTATTCCCTCCTTCTTTGACTATTAAGCTCGTAGCAGCTTCACCTGATGGTTGGGTGTTGTAGAACAACGGTAGACTCTGATTGGCTTTAACTTGGCAATGTCCAGTGGTTGCAACTCTGACTACACATCAAATGTGCTTATTTCTTACATCCAAGTGGTAACCATCGGGTACTGGTCTCATCCATCCGGATTTGACTTGCTAAACGATAAGTGCGAGTGTTGATAACAAGACGTAAAACAGCAACACTATAATCACCCTGGTCAGAATGCCGTGGAATTAATACCCGGTCTGCCGTCCCAGGCGAACATAGATGAGCTGCATCGACATATTCGGATAACAGGTTATCTAGGAATCTCAAGGTTAAGTCAGGCCCCTTGAACAGAGATGGTGGCGGATGAACCGAAATGTCAACGGCACCGCTCAATTCAGTAGTGGATACTGATGGCCCCGTGTCCTTGTGGTATCTAATAAATTGAAACTGGCCCTCCAGGTTAGGGGTTGTCCTTTGGGTTAACTACCCACCCATGGAAAAAACCATTGTTACGAAGCAACCGATAGTCTCGGAAAGGACTGATATTATTGTTGACGACCATGCTAAACGAAAACAGGACAACGACGTTCGTATCCAGGAAATACGATGGGATGGGCCGTGCAAGAAGAGGATGATAAACTGTAGCATCTACTACGGACCGTGCTATAGTTATAGTGAGACAGAAACAGCGACTATTCGAATGCGGATTTATGATAGGTGTCAGAATTAGTTAGTTAGCGATCGCATTGTAACATCAAGGCAAAATTCGCCAACATAAGCCTTACATACGCTTAAGGCATGATTGATTGTACGAGCTCCTTGACAAAACTTATGAGCGACTACCAAAGTACGATGTTAAATCTTGCTGAGAGATTTTAACGCAAAGGTAGGAAGAGAAGACATCTTTAGCATTACTGTCGGAAAATATAGCCTACACGACAACACGTCTGGTAACGGACTTAGGCTAATTGACTTCGCTGCGGAACCAAATGCCACTATAGCCAGCACACGGTTTCCTCACCTCGATATCCACAAGGGGACATGGCGGTCTCCAGATCAACGAAAAGTCCAAATTGATCACATTGCGATAGACAAGTGGCACGCATCCAGTATTTTGGATGTCTGAACATTCCGAGGGGCTAACACCGACTCGGACCACTACCTTTTTGCAGCCAAGGTAAGAAGGTAAGAAGTACCAGAAGTACTGTAGAAAAATGTAATTTCGAAAGACTGCTAGACTGCGTATCCCTTAACCCCTCGATTCACACCATACCACCAGCATGGAATGTCGTAGAACAACGGCAACGATGCCAACAAGCCATTAGATCAGCGGCAACTAATGTGCTAGGTTTATCGCTCCCACCAGCAAGAAACCCCTGGTTTAATGAGGAATCCCGACAGATGCTCGCAGCCAAGAGTGAGGCCTACAAGGCTAAGCTGCAGGTGAAGACGAGGGCTGCATTTGTGCTCTATAGGCAGAGAAGTAGGGAACAACACCAGCTTTTCAGAAAGAAGAAAAAAAGAGCAAGAAAAGCGCGCGATCGAGGATATAGAGACGTGCCACTCCAGGAACGATGTTCGCAAGTTTTAAGTGTAAATCGTCAAAGCCAAGGATACAAGGCTCGAACAGAATCCTGTCGAAATGAACAAGGATATATCGTAGTTGAGACACAGTCTATGCTGAGGAAATGGAAGAACCACTTCTTCAGACTGTTAAACGGCGATGACGAACAACATTCCGCTGTGAGACAGAACGAACCATTTAATATTGGCAACGGCAGCAAAACCCCCAACCACCCGACCTAAGTGAAGTGAGGATAGCAATATCTAAACTCAAGCTTAATAAGGCCGCCGGAAATGACGGCCTTCCCGCCGAGATTTATAAAGCTGGCGGAAATGACTTGGTAAGTACATCCACCAACTCATAAGCCCAATCTGGCGATTGAGAGCATGCCTGAAGAATGGAACCACAGCATCGTTTGCCCGATCCATAAAAAAGGAGACCCTCTGAACTGCGCCAACTACAGAGGCATAAGTCTGCTCAACATCGCCTACAAGATCCTATCTGCCGTAATATGTGAACGCTTGAAACCGTTTACCAACAACCTAATCGGCCCTTATCAGTGTGGTTTTAGGCCAGGAAAGTCCACAATAGATCAAATTTTCACACTTCGGCAGATCCTGGAAAAAACTCAAGAAGTCCAAATCGATACCCACCACCTATTCATCGATTTCAAAGCCGCATATGACAGCATTTATAGAGACGAAGTGTACAGAGCCATGTCTAGTTTTGGTATACCGCCCAAACTCGTCCGTTTGTGTAGGATGACGATAGATAATTCTCGCTGCTCCATCAGGGTCGGAAACGACCTCACCGACACATTCGATACCAAAAAAGTATTTAGGCAAGGCGATGCGCTGTCATGTGACTTCTTTAACCTGATTCTTGAGAGAATTGTGCAAAACTCCAAAGCCAACACCAGAGGCAAAATTTTCCAAAAGTCGGTGCAACTACTAGCATACGCTGACGATATTGACATCATTGGTAGGACTCAACGTGATGTCATAGCCACGTTTGCTAGTATAGAGAAGGAAGCGGCAAAAATGGGTTTAGCTCTAAATGAGGGTAAGACTTAGTATATGCTGTCATCACGAAAGGACTCTCAACATCGACGAATTGGACAGAACGTCACCATTGACAGATATAACTTTGAGGTAGTACGGGACTTTGTCTACCTCGGCTCCGCTATTAACTCTGACAACAACATCTCGTCAGAAATTAAACGAAGCCAACCGCTGTTTCTTCGGGCTAAGAAGGCAATTTAGTAGTAAAGCCCTCACTCCAACTACTAAGGAGATCCTATATAAGACCCTGATCATCCCAGTCCTGCTCTACGGAGCTGAAGCATGGACCGTATCAAAAGCGGATGAAGAAATCCTTGGTAGATTCGAGAGGAAAATTCTTCGAAAAATCTTCGGTCCCATTTGCGTTGACGGGCTATGGAGACGAAGATTCAACCAAGAATTATACGAGCTGTACAGCGACATGCCCCTGGTCCAAAAAAAACTCCGCATTGGACGTTTAAAATGGCTGGGACATGTAGAACGAATGGACACCAATACTCCGGCTCGCAGAGTCTTCGATTCCCAGCCAGACGTCGGACGCAGTAAGGAAGACCTCGCCTTAAGTGGCGCGCACAAGTGGAAACCGACCTCAACCAACTTGGAGTGCGCAACTGGAGGCAGTTAGCTAAGGACCGGGCTAATTGGAGAGGCATGTTGGTTGAGGCCCAGGTTCATTCCGGACTGTAGCGCCACTTAAGTAAGTAAGTAAGATCCCTATCACAAAACCTGTAATTTTGTACGAACACAAACGAAACTTACATCCAGGAGTCGATGCTGTATTCTTTATTCTTCGTCAAACCTACTGGATTTTGGGTTGCAGAAATTAAGTGCGGAAAATGCCCATGATTGTCTTAAATGCTTTCGCCAACGACAACAAACCAGTCAGCAATATATGGCGAATCTTCCACCGACACGGGTAAATCAAGCGTATCCCTTTGAAAACACAGGATGTGACTATGCAGGACCCATCACTTTAAAATTGTACCCTGGACGTAATCCTCGAAGGACAAAAGGGTATATATGTCTATTGGTGTGCCTTGCAACCAAGGCAATGCACTTATAGTTGGCGTCAGATCTTTCAACAGAGGGTTTTTTTAGCTGCATTTCGTCGATTTATCTCAAGGCGAGGAAAATGTTGCACAATGTTTTTAGCGACAATGGAACAAACTTTAAAGGAGCAGCACGCGCAATCAACGAAATGTATAAACTTGTCATTTCGCAGCAACATAATGAACACATTTGCCAATCACTTGCCGAGGACGGAATTCGTTAACATTTTATACCTCCGTTTGCACCACATTTCGGGGGAATATGGGAATCAGGGGTTCGTTCCGTCAAACTACATTTACGACGCGTTATCGTTATCCATACTTACCATCGAACAAATGCATACCCTTTTGACGCAAATTGAAGCAGTTATTAACTCTCGACCTATATGTTTATCCTCAGACAGCGATCTAAATTATTTAACCCCCTCTCATTTTCTCATAGGACGGCCGTATACGACTCTTCCTGAAGGTAGTCTGCTCGATGTTCCCAACAACCGATTGACGTACTGGCAAAACCTACAATATATGTTCCAAGGTTTCTGGAAAAGATGGCACCACGAATACCTGACATCCCTTCAGCACCGCTCTTAATGAAACAAACATGAACGAAACTACAAGATCGACGATGTCGTGGTTATAAAGAGCGATAACTGTCCACCATCGAAATGGCAGCTCGGAAGAGTGATCCATGTTCACCCAGGCGACGACAACATGGTTTGAGTTGTGACACTGAAAACATCCAATGGAACGTTCACCCGCCCCGTCAGCAAAATTTGCCTCCTACCTACAAACTGAAATACTATTGCAGGGGGGCCGGGATGTTGGGGAACTATTGCATAAAGTAATATTGTACCATATAAAACTTATCAACTCTTTTCTTTGATTTCTTCTTCGTTTGTATTAACGTAATATTGTTCCGTTAACAACCTCTCTGGTAAAATGAAAATGAAATGTATCACTCACTTGAAGCTAAACCAGTGTTTTTAATTCTTCAACAATAAGCATAATGGTCATTTGACAGCAGCACAGAAAAGATTCAACTACTGCCATAGTTCTCAAAAAGAAATTTCGGATATTGAACTTTATACCGGTGCACAGTATTACAATGGCAAGGAAAATCATAATGAGTTGTGTAATTTTGCATAACTTCATTATATGCCATGAATCATCTAACTGTGCTGATTTCGATTTAGTTGATTCATTAGCCACTAACATCTCCTGACAGGAGATCCAACCACAGCGAACTCCATAGTTTCGCTCGAACATCGTAGGAATGTCTCCTGCCTTACACTCTTTTACAACAAATGCTCTTACGAAATAGCCAGCTGCATTCCGCCCCTTCAACAATTCAACCGTAATACTAGCCGTACCACGAAAGCTAATCAGTTCACCCTAAAGCCTATCTTCGGACGTACTATGAAATATAGAGATTCATTCCTAAACCGAACAACATAAATGTGGAATGCTTTACCAAACTCAGTTTTTCCTCTCCATTACAAGTTACAGAAATTCAAAACCAACGCACATCGGTATCTCCTGTTTTCTACTCCTCATTTCCTTAATGCCCGCGCTGTGCTCAAACACCATAAGGGTATTAATAATGCCTTTAAGGGTAGGTGTCCCATGCAAAAATAGGTTGGAGTTTTGCGCTAAATTGTGTAGCGCTCACAATTTTCCGAATATTTAAATGAAATAAACGGTGATCGATTGGAAATATGTTAAGCAAAGTACTTGTTTAGCATTTAAAAAACATTAAAATATCTTTGTAGAAAAACCATACAAATAAGTTAGATGCTAATTGCGTTCCATTTTTATCTCTTTATATACATATTTTTTATTTTTTTTATATTTTTTTTCTACAGACAATAGATTTGCGCAGATAACACCGGTCGTTTTTTGTTGTGAATTTTAGTATTTATCCCGAAAAAAATGCACAAAACTATGAAAAATAAGGTAAATTTACAAAGTTTAACTAGATATAACTTCTAAAGTATAAAAGGTAACGAAGTCAAATTAGCTTTTTTTACAAAGCTAATAGATATGTGCAGATACTGTTTTTTTTTTTTTTTAATTTTGTACAGTAATTTTTTGGTGACAAAATGGAAAAAAGGTGGTTTTTTTTAAACGTTTTGGGTTTTTTGGCTGGGAAATCGATAGTTATATTTCCTAATTTTTGGAAATAATTTTTTAACCAAGCGACAATATATAGGGCACAACGAAACCGGTCTTAAAAAAAAACATGTTTTTTTTCTTCTAACATATTTAAATATGCAATTCAATATGACATTATTTGCAATGCCGCTGTGAAAAAAGGACAACCAAAATGATTCCGACATATTTTTTTTTATTTTTTTTTGGTATTTGTATTATTTAATTCAAAATACAAAATAGTTTTTTTTCACACGGTTTTTCAAATTTTGATGTTAGAAAAGTGGTCTATTTTACGTTTTTTACATAAAAAAAGATCGAATTCACGCACACAAAGAAGTTTGTTTCAAAATAATGTCACTAGGTGGTGAGTTGGTGACATTCTCTTTTCATTATTCTCTTCTGTAAATACAGGCACTAGGCAGCAGCGATACCACTTTACTACAATTGAAGTAGATCTACTTCAATTTTGGAAAAAAAAATGAAATCTACTCCCTACTTCGCACTATTGGTAATTTTTTTATATCTACTTCACTTTAGATATCCCTTATTTAATCCGCTTCAATTTGAATAAAAAAACCTTAAATCTACTTCAAAAAAAATCAATTAAAAAACACTTTTTCATGTAAACCCAGGCCCCAGATTCGCATTTCAAAATAATAAATTGCATCAAACTTCACAAAATTGATTACAATTTTCTGACGTTTATTATTGTTTTTTTGCTGTCAAAGAGGCGATACATATTGGGGTTAAATCTGATTTCTCGAATCCGAATTTTCATCTTCCTATTCAGCAAATGTTTTTCGGAATAAAATTCGAGCAGATACAAGTCGAATTGGATACTTTTGAATTGGAAGAAGTGAAAAGAAATTACTTGCAATTTTATATTGTTTTATGCAATCAGTTACTTAAAAGATTTGAATTCGAAAATACCGATTTAAAAATGTTGCAATATTTAAATCCAAGAAACATTCAAGGAGGGACTATGCAAACTATTTTACCTCTTGTAAACGCTTTTCCTTTTCACTTCGGTTCAGATTTAGAAGTAATAAATTCTCAATGGCGATTACTGATGAGAGAGAATAATGCTTTTATTGAAAAATTTAAACTTGACGGAGACCGAGATATTGTTAAATTTTGGCGCGAGTTAGGGAAAACAGATAATGTTTTAGAAAAACCTATGTTTAAAGAAATATCAAACTACATGATAAACTTAGCTATTTTACCGCATAGTTCGGCGGCTGCTGAAAGGAAATTTTCAGAAATGAATACTATAAAATCAGATAATACAAATAAACTGCAATGTGAAACTGTAGAAAATTTAATGCTTTGCAAAGAGCTAATAAAAGATAATAATATTGACAAAAACGATATTTTTGAGCCTCCTATGGAATTATTGTGTTATTTCAAAAAATTCAAACTTATCAATGGTCGTTATATATTGAAATAAAAATGCAATTAAATATTTACATTATATTCTTAATTTTGTAATATGTATAAAAATACATAGGTATCTAAATGAAATTATATACAAAATCAACTAAATGTGATATCATAATATTAACTAATTTAATCTTGCAATTAGACCAAAAAGATAAGTGTAGTTTTAGTAATAACAAGACTGTATTTTAGTAAAGAAACATATTCTTAGATAGTAAAACGTTTTTTTTTTACATGTTTTATACATAAAACTAATATGCAATTGAATATATCATTAAAACTATGATTTTGAAATCTACTTCCCTTTTCTTGAATCTACTTCACTTTTTGGGTCAAATCTACTTCGCTTTTTTTTTTTGAAGTGGTAACGCTGCTAGGCAGGCGAGATTGTTATTATGTATGTATCTTTTGTTTACCTTTTCGGGTAGACTTGATGAAAGTTCGTGTGGACTTCACGTGGACATGGTACAGATCGTTACATTCACCCTTATTCCAACAGTCGTTTAACGACTAGTCACAAAACGACAATGTTCTACTCGGCATTACAGCAGGCGTTTTATGAGTCGATTTACGTCATTTAACGCTAGATGTCGTTTTAGCTCATGTGGAACTTAATTTCTTGTTCGACTTCGTATTCTACTAGGCGTTTTAGTCTCACAAAACGACAACTTAAACGTCATTTCTTGTCGTTGAGAAATTTGTAAACGCCAAGTAGTAAAAATCGCTTTAAAATGTGAGTTTTGTTTATATTTTCAACTTTTTAGTATAGTTATTTAGTTATTTATTTGTCTTCGAGGGTGAAAATAAAGAATCCATAACAGATGATACGCCTGGTAGAGTTGATGGAAAAGTAGCCTCATCTAGCAATACATTTTAAAAGGGGTGTCCAACAATTAGATATATTTGAAACTAGAGGGAAAGACGTTGCTGGAATGTTAAACGGTTTTGGACCACCGATAAGAGAACAAAAGGAATGGCAAAAAGTATACATATCATTTGCTAGAGACATTTTTTTAGATTTTGATCTTGTACTTCTGCTTATTTTCATGAAATCTCTTTTGTTGATTTCCACTTCACTAATCCACGATAGAAAGATCACAATGGTGCTCATATTTGCATTTAGGAATTTAGTAATCATCAAAATAAAGTAAAAGCACAGAAAAAAAAACTTACGAATGTAGGTAATATAAATAATAAATGAATGCTAATTTCAAATTGCAAAACAAATGCCGGCATAAATTTACTTTAGCACAAACTCACTTTTTTCACTTTTTTTTAGCTCAAACGATTCGTCTTTACGTGCTGATCATTTATCTGTTTTTAAAAATCGTCGCTCACATTTAGTTTAAAAGTTATGCTTATGACAAAATTTCACTTTTTGGGTTATATTTCCATACAAATTGTTGTTGTTTGACATTGCTGTGTTTTTTTTTTACTTCAGTGGTTAACGCGGCATTGCCAGTTTCAAAAAAAACTTATAAAATAAAAATATTATAACATAAAAAACTGTTGACTAAGGCGCCTGCCTGACGACTTTACATACCCTGAGTGGAGCAACGAAGTTGCGTGAGCGTGGACTGTCCCCAGAAAGAGAGTTGAAATCCTTTTTTCCCGCGAAGCGGGCCATCCAGGGTACTATTAACGATAACACTGTTGATTAAGGCGCCTGCCAGACAACTTCACATACTCATATATGTATTTACATATTTTTTTATTTTGGGTATTTTTATTTATCATTTCAATTTTTTTTTATCTGGCAATGCTGCACTGGAATATTATTCTTCGTATTTATCATTCAGGTACGTGTGAAATGTCAAAAAGTGGTTGATTTCTATAGGGATTTTTCGAATTTTAATTGTTGAATAACTTTTAAACTAATTGAGAGCGACGATTTTTAAAAATTGCTAAATTATCAGCATAAAATAGTGAGTGGAATAAAAAAAAAAAAGTGAAAAAAAGGCATTTGTGCTAAAGTAAATTTGTTCCCAAATGCCTATCTGTCATTCATCAGCTTTTGCTATGGAACTCATGTGGAATGTAAAAAAAAATGAGAGAGGAGGCGTTCAGAGAATAAAATACCGAAACTTAAACGACACTAAAATGAATCGACTCAAAAAACGCCATTTGTCGTTTAATAAAAACGCCATGTGGAATAAGGGTTATTATTGAAATGTTTGCTATCGCTGCTGATGAATTGTTTTGTATGCGTATGTTTGCACGTGACAGAAAGGGTTGAGTGGGAAGTAAGTCAAAGTGTACTTGTGTGTATAATTTTGATAATTTTTGTGAATAGTAAAGTGTTGTTTACTGTGTTATTTTTTTGCAGCAAATTCATTTGTGACACAACTTAAAAAAAAAATGAATTGTTTATGTTATTTTTTATATTGTATATACATATGTATATTATATGTATATATATATAATGTCTGAACAACATTTTTACAGAATATCAATATCTATATTTCATACATATAAAGTTTCTTGACACGCCCACTTTTTGGGGGCGTTTTTAGTAAAAAAAACGTTTTTCGGTAGGTACATTTTTTAAAATAACGGGTCTGCCATTGGTGAAATACAGCTGCACATAATCGATAATGTGCTTAAAAATTGGACCGATCGTGTAGGCTACTGCATGGCCAGCCGAGGCAGCCATTTGAATGAAATTATTTTCCATTATTAACCGGAAGGATTGTACTTTCAAATAAAAAAAGAAATTTGAGAAAATATTCAGTAGTTTTTTTTTATAGCATTTTCAAAAAAAAAAGTTATTTGGCGGACCCCTTATTTGAAAAAACTTTTGATGCAGGATTATTGGTTATTATTATAAAAACATTTCGTTTTTAGATCATTATAACTCACGCCCACTTTTTGGGGGCCGTTTGTATACCCTACCCCATAGCATATGAAGGAGAAAAACGTTGTTTTTTGTCGAACAACAAAAGATTCTGATAAACTGTTTGAACTATGTCATTTTCTATATTATATTTATTAAATTTGTTTGATTTTTTATTTACTAATTTAATTTTCCGAAACTTTACAATTTACATATTGATTGAAGGTATGTTGTAAAAAATCGTGTTTCGGAAGATCTTTCTTCAACGTCAACAACATTGACGAACGTTGAAATTGAAAGTGATCACGTAAAACATCAGGGTCAGGAATTTGAAATTCCTATAGAGGTGGACATTACAGTGAAGGACAACTGTAGTTTTGTTCCGGAAGGCAGGCGTATAATTGATTTAAATACATTTCTCAATAGTTTAAAAAACATTTCGCTGCACGGAAAAACGTTTTCGTTTTTTTTAAAATTCGACTCAAATAGTATTTGTTTGGTGAATTTGACACCTTGAACCTACAAAAATTAATTATAGCGGTTAAATTAACTTTCGTAAACTTCTTTTTTTTTTATATAAGGTGCTTAGGTACCTTCATAACGAGCATTGATAGAAGATGGGGTGACAATTACCTAGATAAATATCTATCATTTTTTGTTATTTGATTTGAAAAATTTCATCCTACTATTGTTGCGACGAGAATCAGTAGCACTATTGTCTACCGTCCTATTATTTGAGTAATCGAATTTTCATCCAAACAAGTGTTTTCCTACATCTCATAAATTAAGAAAAAAGTTAACCTAGGTAAGGTTTACACATTTTTTTATAAGATATACAATGAAAACCTCAAAAACTGCTTTTACACCTCGCTGCGCTGCAGCCAGCAACAATTTTATCATTTTATTATTTTTTCACAATACATATTCACATTCACACCAAATCTGAAAGAAAATTACAAAACAAAATATGTACACCAAACCAACCCTCAACTTGATTTTTTTCCTTCTCTTTCCATATTTGTTTTCAAGTTATTTGCTTGGTGTCTGTATATTGCATATGTAGGTAGGTAGGTATATGTAATATTAGTCTGCGCTTGCTACTTTTTGTCTTTTCCTTCAGTTTTCGTTTGCGTTGAAGTAAAGAGCACATGAGTAAAATTAAAGAGAGCTTACCAACGCATTCAAATGCATTTACATGAAATTTGAGTTGGTCGGTCTGGGACACCTACCCTTAATAATGCGCGTCAATTATAAAAAAAAAAACTTGGCGATTCTACCAAATGTCAACAACCTATAACTTCGCTTACCAAGAAACTCTCACCAAGCTCCGACATAAAGCATTTCACTTCAGACATTGTTTTTGGTAATATCAATTCACGCTTTATTACAATTCAACAAATGTAATAATAATCATATTACATTCTTCTCTAGAGGGTTTTACAGTTTTTTTTATTTATTTTCATTTTGCTGTGTTTTATTTCACCATTTATACAAGAATACTATTTTTTTGTGTTTTTCTTGAGGGCTTCAATTTTATTTTATTAATTCATTTTTATTTTATTTTATTTTATGAAAATATTTGTATATACGCTTCCTGTTCGAAACACAATTTACAGCCATTTGTGGATGTCTATTAATTTTTTATTTATGAAACATAATAATTTTATTATTCTTTTGCAATTATAGTTATTTCATGTGGTGTTCATTATTAATTGGTTGATGGATTTTAAAGGATGGACAACACTCATACACACTCATACAATCATTGAGATGGAAATAAAATAAAAAAAAGTTAACAAAACGATATAAATGACTTGTATTTGTACGTCTTTTTGTATAAAATAAGTGATGCTGCAAGGATGTGAGTGGTGGCGGGATTAACTCGGGCAAGATAATAATTAAACAAAGTGTTTTGGTTTTAATTTTTTTTTTGTTTTTCTTTTTTAATGTTCTCCTCTTTCTTAGTTACAACAAACAAAACAATTTTTTTTTTATTCTCGACAACATACGTATAATGTTTTTTTTTTTTTAATTTTTTTTTTTATTTTTTATCTCGAGGTTTTTTTTGTTTTACAATTAAAAGACAGGAAATTAAATTAAAAGAAAAAAAAAACTAAACAGGAAAAGGAAAACATTTACGTAATAGTTTGTGGTGTTCTCTGTTAAACATAATAATAAATAAGAAAAGAAAAATGTATGTGGGATTTTTTTTTGTGTGTGTAATATGACTAATGTCATGATTTAACAATTAATGTGAAAAACATACGAAATATAAAATATTTAAAGTACATAAAAAGGTTTCTTTCTCTATACATTTAGTAGTAGTAGTAAGTTTAGTAGTAGTTTTTTTGTTTTTTTTTTATTTTTTAAATCCTATCTTTATGTTGTGATTTTATTTTAATATTTCTTCTTGTTTTTTTTTTTTTGAAGAGGAAAACCGGCCATCGCTTGAACCTGTTTTATTTGTTTTTTTTTTTTTATAATATAAAGTTCTTATTACAATTAATTTTTATATTATAACTATTTTCGTTTTAATTGTAGGGTTTCTGTGTTTTATTGAGGTTTCTTCTTCTTCTGTAAAATGTTGTTTGTTATCATTTTTTTTTATAATTTTTGTTTGTTTACAGTTTTTTTTTTAAATTAAAAATTTGCTTAGTTTTGTTTTACTTTATTTATGTTTATTATTTTCTTTTAATTTATTTGGTAACTTCAGCAAAATTTTGCACTTTATCAAAGTTTTAACCGGGAAATCAATGCGACAGACTCTGAAAAAATATATCACACGTGAGACATTTTTTTTTTTTTTTTGGAAATGACAAATATTTTATAATGCAAAGCGGATGGAAAATTAACAAGGATTTTCTTTTTGGAAAATATAAAAAAAACTGGCTTAGATTTTTTGAAATATCTTTACCTATTTTGTACACAAAGAGAATGAAATAAAAAAAAAACTTAGAAGCATTAATTGTAATTCAAAAAGAGAAGCAAATTTTTGATGCTGTTTTGTTTTTAAGTGACGAAATAAGAAGCTGAGTTTATAGAGCTATATACTGTTTAAAATAGTTTGTATTTCACATGAATCATCTGGATAAAATTCCATAAAAATACTCTCAATAATTGGATATCTGAAATGAAAAGAAGAAAACAAGAAATAAGTTTATTTGGAACTTGAAATTTGGAAATTGAAGAGATGTGTGGAAGGAGTCATATAACAAAAATAAAGGGTCCGCCAAATAACTTTTTATACCCTATCCCATAGGGGTATATTAGTTTTGATACTTAGTTTGTAACATAGAGAAATAATTTAGCTACATATACCTCAAAGTATATGGATCGACTCAGAATCGTTAGCTGAGTCGATTAAGCCATGTCTGTCTGTCCGTCCGTCTACATGTCACCGATTTTTAGCCCTAAAATTTAAGCTTAGAGAATGAAATTTGGTATATAGAATTCTTTTGCAGTGAAGCAAAACAAGTTCCACACCCCTTTTTTTTAGGAAAACATAATTTTTGGCTTAACCTAAGGAATTTAGTCGAGCGTCCTGGATAAGGTGGTCTTTGAAATATTTGCACTGAAAACAGCGTGGAAGCTGTGCGGCAGAGTGTTCCAAATAATCCATCTGTCTCAACTCGTCGTTGTTCAGGCCAATTGGGCATGTCCAGAACAAGAATGAGGACACATTTTAAGTTGGAACTGTAGATGTAACGATACAAAATTCATATCAAGAAAGACCACTGAGGACGCCTACAATACGCTATTCGTTAATATTGGTAGGTCTTATTCTTACCACACTGTACAATAACTTCAACTTCTTGGCGTAATAAGAGCGCTGGAGATCTGGGCTTATAATTTATACCCAATCAGACCTTAAACCAGCTTCTTCATTCTTTTGTGTGTGCAAAGTTATATTTTTACCACAGAGAATGATCCTCAAAATCGTCAATCCTCATTACTTTATGATAAAGGGACCGCCAAATAACCTTTTTTTTAAATGCAATAAAAAAAACTACTGAATATTTTTTCAAATTTCTTTTTTTATTTGAAAGTAAAATCCTTCCGGTTAATAATGGAAAATAATTTCATTCAAATGGCTGCCTCGGCTGACCATGCAGTAGCCTACACGATCGGTCCAATTTTTAAGCACATTATCGATTGTGTGCAGCTGTATTTCACCAATGGCTTCACGAATATTGATCTAGAGTCAATTGTCTCTGGCTTGTCGGCGTAACACTTATCATTTACGGCACCCCACAAATAATAGTCCAACGGTGTCAAGTCGCAGCACCGAGGTGGCCAAACGACATCAGCTCTGCGGCTGATAATGCGATCTTCAAAAACAGGGCGCAAAACATCGAGTGTAGCTTCGGCTGTGTGGCACGTAGCGTCGTCCTGTTGAAACCAAATGTTGCCAATATCCTCCTCTTCAATTTTTGTGAACAAAAATTCGTTCAACATGGCCCTATAACGATCGCCATTGACTGCAACGGCCACTCCTTGCTCATTTTCGAAGAAAAATGGCCCAATTATGCCTCTGGACCAAGGTTAGGTTGGTGGATTGATGAGGCAGACGGTGTGTGTCTTCCCTCATCGCACTCAGGTCAATATAGACCCATTGTGATGCCCGTTGGGGGTCCACTTGTGTGGTTGGTTCATTCATTGTACCGTTACAGTCCATTGTTGTAAGCCTCTTTCCAGCCATCCAGATGTTGTTGCAAGATTAGGGGGGAGAGGGATTTCGGATAGATCCGCCGTGAGGTCATGGAAAAAGTATTTTCCTAAGGTTCTCATTCTTAATTGGCTGAGGCCTGGGCAGTGGCACAGAAAGTGGAGGGTATCCTCGTGTATTTCTTCATCACCGCAGCCTCTACAGAGGTCATCATCTATGAGATGCATTTTCAGTTTGTGGCTTTTTAGTAAGTTGTGTCCAGTAAGAATCCCAACTAAAGTAGAGACAGATTTCCTGTTTCTTCGAAGTAGTTTATGGGTTCTGGCTTTGTCATACTCAGGTCACATCCTTTTGGAAGTTTCACAGGTGGGAAGGGAGTTCAACCTGTTTTTGGCAGTGATCAGTGTTTTCTGTCCCGACCGAGATTTGAGGTCACATAGTGGTGGTTTGACAGACTGGTCTGCTTGGTCAATGCTGGAGGCAGATCCTTTTCTCGCCAGTTCGTCAGCAATTTCATTGCCCTGTATGCCTGTGTGTCCGGGGACCCAGCAGAGCTTAACATTATGTTGGACGCCAAGAACCTTTAGCTCTTCACGGCAACGATTCACAAGCCAAGATTTTATTTCGACAGCAGAGATAGCTTTTATTGCAGCCTGACTGTCAATAAAGATGGTGATATCATCTGGTGGTATCGCCAGCATTGAGGTCGCGTGCGGGTTTTCTGTGCCCCAAATGCGACAATTGCTTTTTTACATACCCGCCAAGATAAAAATGAGCTTCATCTGAAAAGATGATTTTTTTGGCAAAATCGGCATCTTCTCTAAGTCGATCGCAGGCCCACTTAGCGAAGCGAAAACGCATTGGATGGTCAGTAGCTTCAACTCCTGAACCAATTGGACTTTGTATGGCGTCATACCAAGGTCTTTATGCAAAATTCGTCTCAATAATGTCTCCGAAATGTTCAAGATTTTTTTTTTTCACAAGATAACGAACATACGAAGCTGACGGCGCTTCTCTTCTTCCAAAATCCGTACGCAATTTTCGCACACATTCTGCAACATTACCATGATTTTCAAAGTAATAAAAACACAAAAAATCACAAAAAAAAAATGCGAGGACGGTCCTCCAAAAAAACCACTTCCCAGTACCTCAGGGATGACACCTGGAAGCAATGCTGCAGCCAAGGCTAAAATGACTTTGAGAAAACCTGGTCTGGGCCAAGTAGGCAACTGCGGAAAGGATAGTACCCCGGAGGTAGCTGTACGCGCTCCTGTTCCTGTGGAAACGGTTAAGACAATGGCTTTTAAGCCTAGTCCCAACCCAAACCCTGGACTAGAGTTGCGAGGGGACCTCCCCCACCCGTCCCTAACCTTAAAGGATCAACGGGATGTTTGGCCTCGAGCTCGCACCGCGTTGATGCCCCGTCTCTACCTATAATTGTTCACCCACTTCTCCGACCCACACCCTGGTCCAGCATATTGGTCTACTCTCCTAGGAGTACCACCGAAGCTAACGTTAAGACTTTGGGAAGACCTGGTCCAAACGTAGTGAAAATGTGCGCGCAGGTAGGACGTACCTCTATGACTGAATGCGCATCCGTGCCGATGGAGAAGACATTGGTTTTGACACCTAGTTCACCCCCACCCCCACTCCGACCCATCTGGGCCAGCTTCCTGTAAGGCTTCGAGCTCGCATCAGAGCTCGCACCAGACTGTCCCCCACAAAACACCTACGAACCCTGTGGACTAACATGTTGTAAGGCTTCGAGCACGCTTCAGACTGTCCCCCCCACTAATAAATCAGTGCACGACCTGCCGCCAAAGCTGTCACATTCCAAGGCGGTATATAGGAATAGACGGGCTGTTATTAAACTAATTTCCCGTATGGAACGTATCCCGGCTGCCGATAGGACAGAATCGCAAGTCTCTTCTCTGAGCTGGGCCAAAGAACATCTTCAACAGCTCCCCAGCTCCTCAAAGGACACCACGTCCAAAAGGCAAATGTCGATGGAAGACATCCCTTAGTGTGACAAAAAGAAGATAACTGCCAATCCTACGCACTTCAGGGCCATTGACAGAACCTTCAGTCATTGCTGAAAGAACGTCAGGAATTCGCGGTAAATGACCGCAATGACCCGGATGGAAGCATCACAATGGACAAATGGAGGAAGGTAGAGGTAAAACTTGCCTCCAGCTTCCTCCAGATCCTTCGCGATCACCCGGGTACTGCGCCCATCTGCCGCGACATAGGCCTATACCAGGGTCCTATCAAGAGGATTGCCTGTGCATGTGGTACCACATGGATGAAACATCTTTTCCTATGAGTCGTCTGCCTAGTTGAACCAATCCGAGCTACAAATAAAACGGCGGAGGTTCCTGATGTCAATGTTAATCAGGTCACCTAGGTTATCGAAGAAGTGGTCTCCCAGGTGGAGTCTTCTTTTGTTGGAGAGCGCTGGACATGAACAAAGAAGATGAGTGATACTTTCCTCCTCCTCCTCGTCCATGCAGCTTCTGCAGAAGTCGTTGCTATAAAGGCCAAGTCTTTTATCATGTAGGTCTATGGGGCTGTGTCCTGTAAGGACACCAATGATGGTGCTGATGTTGGATCTGTTCAGCATTATTAAACTGGAAGCGTTTCTGGCTATATATGGGCCAAATTTGCCAGGATATAGGATACGTTGAGCCGTTTGTCCGCATCTGGTTTAAGTGTTGATTTACAAGAAGGGAGGGGCATGCCTAACGTTTCTACGTGTGGTAGAATATCAAGCGTGGTACCCCTTCTGGCAAGCTCGTCCGCCCTACAATTCCCTGGGATATCACTACACTATGCCCCGGCACCCAAAATAGGTGAATGGCAAATAGCTCTGCCATCTCGTTAAGAGGCAGTCGGCATTCGTGGGCTGATTTTGAAGTGAATGCGGTAGATCTCAAGGATTTGATTGCCGCTTAGCTGTCACTGAAGATGCTAATATTCTTCGCGGATATTACATTACACCTCAGCCAGGACAGGGCTTCTTTGATTGCCATGATTTCCGCCTGGAAAACGCTACAATGATTGGAAGGCGAAAGGATATGCTTAGGTTGACCACCTCGGAGAAGACACCTCCACCTACCCCCGCTTCAGTTTTAGTCCCATCTGTGTAGATGTGAATCGAGTTGTCCAATCCAACCGAGTCTTGTTCCCAATCGAGTCGGCTGGGAATTGTTGACTGGAAGTTACAATCGAAGCTGAGTTAGGTAGTAATGTGGTCGGTGTTTTCTGTAATGTTTAGATGATTTAATATCTTTGTGTGTACACCCTGACTGGGTGTCCATTGTGACGAGGTTCTTAGTCGCAAGCTGCACAAGATGCGGTCTGTCAGCCGAAGATGTCTAAGGGCACTAGAAATCCGTAGAATAGCATCTAAAGCTGCGGATGGGGTGGTTCTTAGAGCGCCACTTATGCAGATGCAGGCGGATCTTTGAACTTTCCCCAGAAGGTTGCGGTTTGAGGCTTTTTCAAGAGCAGTCCACCAGACCAGCACACCATACAGAAGTATGGGTCTAACGATAGACACGTAAAGCCAGAATGTGATATGTGGTTGCATTCCCCATTTTTTCCGATAGCCTTTTTACATGAGTATATGGCTACGGTGGCTTTTTTAACGCCATCTAGGATGTTGGCTTTCCAGTTCAGTTTCTTGTCCAAGACCAGACCCAGGAACTTGGCTGATTCAACAAACTTGAGATTGACGCCATCTCGGGCGGTAGCGGAGGAATTCCCTAGGTGGAGTCAACGGTGGCGCCTACAGCTCCAGTTTGATCGAACTGGTAGTGTAATTCCTATATGAGCTGCTTCGACATATTTGAACAGCAGGTCTATAGGGATTTCCAATACTGAGCCAGGCTGTTGGAAAAGAGTTGGTGGCGAAGGAGCCCTCAATGGGTCAACGGCAGCGCTCATATCCCAAAATGGGCTACTGACATCGGTATTTTCCGGCCCGCTGTCCTAGGGTCAAAACAAGGGCCTGGCCCTCCAGGTTGAGGGTTGTGCTTTGGGTTAACTACTTATCCCTATAAAAAAAGCCTATGTTACGAAGCAAGCAATAACCTCGGAAAGGACTGACCCTGCTAAACGAAAAAAGGACAACGACGTTCGTATCTGCCTGGAATGTTAGAACATTAAACAGGACAGGTGCAGGCGAACAACTAGCGGAAGCCCGAAACTGCTACAAAGCAGACATTACTGCCATCCAGGAAGTACGATGGGATGGGCCGGGCAAAAAGAGGATGAAAAACTGTGACATCTACTATGGACCGTGTTATAGTGAGCACAAACAGCGACTATTTGGATGCGGATTTTTTATAAGTGCCAGACTTAGGCAAGAAGTTCTATGTTTCCAAGACATTAGCGAACGCATTGTAAAAGTCCGCATCAAGACCAAATTGGCCAACATAAGCCTTATATGCGCTCATGCTCCGACGGAGGAAAAAGATGATATAACTAAGGACTTCATCTACAAGCTCCTTGACAAAACCTATGAGCGACTACCAAAGTACGATGTTAAAATCGTGTTGGGAGATTTTAAGGCAAAGGTAGAAAGAGAAGACATCTTTAGCAGTACTGTCGGAAAATATAGGCTACACGACAACACGTCTGCTAAAGAACTTAGGCTAATTGACTTCGCTACAGAACGAAATGCCACTATAGCCAGCACACGGTTTCCTCACCTCGATATCCATAAGGGGACATGGCGGTCTCCAGATCAACGAACAGTCAACCAAATTGATCACATTGCGATAGACAAGAGGCACGCATCCAGCATTTTGGATGTCCGAACATTCCGAGGGGCTAACATCGACTCGGACCACAATCTGGTAGCAGCCAAGGCAAGAATGCGGATATCCACCACGCACAGCAAACCAGAAATACTGTGAAAAAATTTAATGTCGAATGACTGCAATCGCAGGAGACCGCCAAGACCTTCGCGCAGCGCGTATCTGTTAACCTCTCGATTAACTCCATACCACCAGCATCTAATGTCGAAGAGCAATGGCAACAATGCCAACAAGCCATTAGATCAGCCGCAACTGATGTGCTAGGTTTCTCGCGGCCACCAGCAAGAATCCCCTGGTTTGATGAGGAATGCCGACAGATGCTCGCAGCCAAGAACGAGGCCTACAAGACTAAGCTGCAGGTGAAGACGAGAGCTGCGATTGAGCTCTATAGGCAAAGAAGAAGGGAAGAACATCGGCTTTTCAGAAAGAAGAAAACAGAGCAAGAAAAGCGCGCGATCGAGGATATAGAGAGGTGCCACTCCAGGAACGATGTTCGCAAGTTTTACCAAAGTGTAAAACGTCAAAGCCAAGGATACAAGGCTCGAACCGAATCCTGTCGAGATGAACAAGCAAATATCGTAGTTGAGACACAGCCGATGCTGAGGATATGGAAGAACCACTTCTGCAGACTGTTAAACGGCGATGACGAACATCATTCCGCTGTCAGGCAGAACGATCCATTTAATATTGGCGACGACAGCGAAAACTGCCAACCACCCGACCTGAGTGAAGTGAGGATAGCAATATCTAAACTCAAGCTTAATAAGGCCGCCGGATGTGACGGACTTCCCGCTGAGCTTAATAAAGCTGGCGGAGATGACTTGGTAAGCAACATCCACCAACTCATAAGCCAAATCTGGTCGGATGAAAGTATGCCTGAAAAGAATGGAACCTCAGCATCGTTTGTCGATCCACCAAAAAGGAGACCCTCTGAACTGCGCCAACTACAGAGCCATAAGTCTCCTCAACATCGCCTACAAGATCCTATCTGCCGTAATATGTGAACGCTTGAAACCGTTTACCAACAACCTGATCGGCCCTTATCAGTGTGGGTTTAGGCCTGGAAAGTCCACAATCGATCAAATTTTCACACTTTGGCAGATCCTGGAAAAAACCCAAGAAGTCCAAATCGATACCCACCACCTATTTATCGATTTCAAAGCCGCATACGACAGAATTTATAGAGACGAACTATACAGAGCCATGTCTAGTTTTGGTGTACCGCCCAAACTCTCTGCTCCATCAGGGTCGGAAACGACCTCACCGACACATTCGATACCAAAAAAGGATTTCGGCAAGGCGATGCGCTGTCATGTGACTTTTTCAATTTGATTCTTGAGAGGATTGTGCAAAACTCCCGAGCCAACACCAGAGGCACAAT
The DNA here is from genome assembly GCA_932526625.1 of Rhingia campestris. Lineage (NCBI taxonomy): Eukaryota > Metazoa > Arthropoda > Insecta > Diptera > Syrphidae > Rhingia > Rhingia campestris. Next base: position 167,133,433 of record OW052183.1, read on the forward strand.
TTTCCAAAAAACGGTGCAACTACGACGACGATTTTGGCATCATTGGTAGGACTCAACGTTATGTCATAGTCACATTTGCTGGTATAGAGAAGAAAGCGGCAAAAATGGGTTTGGCTCTAAATGAGGGCAAGACTAAGTATATCCTGTCAACACGAAAGGACACACAACATCGACGAATTGGACAGAACTTCACCATTGACAGATATAACTTTGAGGTAGTACGGGACTTTGTCTACCTCGGTTCCGCTATTAACTCTGACAACAACATCTCGTCAGAAATAAAACGAAGAATTACTCTTGCCAATCGCTGTTTCTTCGGGCTAAGAAGGCAATTAAGTAGTAAAGCCCTCACTCGAACTACTAAAGAGATCCTATATAGCACCCTGATCATCCCAGTCCTGCTCTACGGCGCTGAAGCATGGACCGTATCAAAAGCGGATGAAGAAATCCTTGGTAGATTCGAGAGGAAAATTTTTCGAAAAATCTTCGGTCCCGTTTGCGTTGACGGGCTATGGAGACGAAGATTCAACCAAGAACTGTACAGCGACATACCTCTGGTCAAAAAACTCCGCATTGGACGTTTAAGATTGCTAGGACATGTAGAACGAATGGACACCAATACTCCGGCTCGCAGAGTCTTCGATTCCCAGCCAGACGTCGGACGCAGTAGAGGAAGACCTCGCCTTAAGTGGCGTTTTTCAACAGGGACGCTACAAAAGCAGAGCGACAGGGACAGCAAACGACGCCATATTTCTTGCCGCTCTTTTGACATTTCTCTTCAGTAAGGTTTGCCATTTCATGTTGGAAAGATATACGAGCCAACAACGAGTCGAAATTATTAAAATTTACTTCCGAAATTCGGAGTCAGTGGCCTCTACGTTAAGAGCGCTACGTCCAATTTATGGTCGTCATAATCGTCCTAGCAGATCAACAATTGAGCGTCTAGTGGAAAATTTGAATCCACAGGAATCAGTTGATGAAAGCCCAAATGTGTCTCTCACACGTCGTTCTCAAGCGTTGGGCATCTCTGTGACGTCGTTGTGTCGAAGTTTGCGAAAAGATCTTGGCCTACATCCTTACAAGATTAAATTGACGCAAGAACTGAAGCCGCCTGACCACCAGAAGCGTCATATGTTCGTGAATTGGGCTGAGCAACAACTTGAAAATGATTCAACGAAAAATCATATTCAGCGATGAGGCTCATTTCTGGCTGAATGGCTTCGTCAATAAACAAAATATGCGGTATTGGTCAGGCAGCAAACCACACGTACTCCATTAGTCATCATTGCATCCCGAAAAAATTACGGTTTGGTGTGGTTTATGGGCCGGCTGCGTACTTCTTCCGTGATGATCAAGACCGGCACGTTACTGTGAATGGGAATCGCTACCGTTCAATGATAACCGAATATTTTTGGCCCCAATTGGATGATATGGACTTGGAGGGCATGTGGTTCCAACAGGACGGCACACAGCGAATGTCACAATCCATTTATTGGAAACCAAGTTTAGAGAACGTGTTATCTCACGAAATGGTCCAGTAGCTTGGCCGCCTCGGTCGTGCGATTTGACGCCGTTAGACTATTTCCTGTGGGGCAACGTCAAGTCTTTGGTCTATGCCAACAAGCCAGCGACGATTGATGAACTTCATACGAATATCGAACGTGAAATTGCAGCAGTATCCGCCGATTTATGATTGAAAACCGTCGAAAATTGGGTTCAGCGTCTGGACTTCTGCAAGCGTGCCCGTGGTGGCCATGCAAAAGAAATCGAGTTCCATACATAATGGCATCGAACGTACTTTCACAGGAATAAAGAATTTCATTGATATCCAAAACCGTTTTTGTTTTATTTTTTTTAAAAAAAAAAAACTTTTGTAGCGCTCTTATTGAAAAACCCGATAGCAACCGACCTCAACCAACTTGGAGTGCGCAACTGGAGGCAGTTAGCTAGGTTAGGTTAGGTTTACGGGTTGGTGGAGTAGAGGATTCTCTATTCCGCCACACTTAGGTCCATGTGGACCCATTGTGATAACCTTGGTGGGATCACGTCCTTCCTTATCGTTACTACGGGTTACTCCACTCTATCCAGCCATCCTGATGTTCGTAGGAACCTGTAAAGATAGGGTAATGGAATAATCGGAAAGCTCTTGGATGTCTTGGAAGTAGTAGCTTCCAAGTGTTCTGTTCCTCAGGTGACAAAAACTCGGGCAGTGACAGAGGAAATGAGGTGTATCCTCGTGTGTTTCCTCATCGCCGAAGCCTCTACAGATATCGTCATCCTTGAGATTTAATTTCATTGTATGGGTTCTGAGAAAGTTGTGACCAGTGAGAGCCCCTACCAGTTTAGATAAGGAGCTTCTGTCGTACCGCAAAAGTTTTTTGGTCCGGTTTCCGTTGTATTCTCGCCAGAGCTTCCGGGATATTTCGCAGGTAGTCAATGACTTCCACCTGGTATTGGCTTTCATTCGGGTTTTGTATTCCACTCTTTCTCTGAGGTTACAGAGTGGTGGTTCGACCGTTTGTAGTGCCTGGTCATGATCTGTAGCAGATCCATTTCTTGCAGTTCGTCCGCCATCTCGTTGCCGTCTATGTCCCTGTGACCAGGAACCCAGCAGAGATCAGCATTATGCTGTGAGCAGAGAACCTTGAGCTCTTCGCGACAGCGTCGAACTAGCTTTGATTTAATCTCGATAGCAGATACTGCTTTTATAGCCGCTTGGCTGTCAATGAATATGGTGATATCACTGTGTGGTATTTCCATTATTGACACCAAATGAGCCGCTTCAGCGATTGCTAGCACCTCAGCCTGGAACACACTACTATGATCAGGAAGCCTGATTAGTTTGTGTATTACTAATTCCTCTGAGAATATGGCAGAACCTGTTCCACAGTCCATCTTTGATCCATCTGTGAAGATGAATATCGATTTCCTTTTTGTGGGTTCATTCTTGTCCCATTCGTCTCTGCTCGGAAACGAGCAGGTGAAGGGTCGATCGAAGTCTAGATAGGGAGATAGATAGTCAGAGTTTACTACGCTCCCTACGTATTTCTTTAGGATCTGCGCATGCCCAGCGAGGCTCGGGATCCAGCTGTTGGTTTGGCTGATCCTCGAGGAGATTTTGGCAGCTGATTCCTGCATGTATAGATCTAAGGGCAGCAGATTCAGAATCACCTCCAATCCAGAGGTTGAGGTTGATCTCATCACACTGGTTGTCCCTATACACGTTAGTCTTTTTTTTTTGTCATTTGCTTCAAGTTGGTTGCTCTGTCTGTGGCTTGCCACCAGACTATACTGCCATATGTGAGTATTGGTCACACGAAAGCCGTATACATCCACAGGATTATTTTGGGGTTAGGCAGTTAGCTAAGGACCGGGCTAATTGGAGAGGCATGTTGGTTGAGGCCCAGGTTCATCCCGGACTGTAGCGCCAGCCACTTAAGTAAGTAAGCTGACAAAATGGCCGCCAGTTAAAATAGTGTTGCCAACTTAAATTTTTTTTACCTCTAAAAAAAACACACTTTAGTTCACAATGACATTTTTTAAGTACAAATCACAATCAAACTCGTTTCAAGTTACGTGCTGCCAGGAAACATTTGTTTTGAGTTGCAGGTCGATCAACAATCCTCAAGTTAGGTGCTGTCACCCCAGGATCGAAGGGTTGAAAGGCTGCCTTGTCACAGGCAGTAGTAAGGTTGAAAAGTTGTTTAAATCTTCCTTGGAGTGGATAAGTGTCAGCGGAGCAGTAAATATGTCCAAAGATTTTCATGCCAAAGGATCGAAAAGGTTGAAAGACTGCTTTGTCGCAGGCAGTAGTAAAGTTGAAAAGTTGTTTAAATCTTCCTTGGAGTGGATAAGTGTCAGCAGAGCAGTAAATATGCCCAAAGATTTTCATGTCATCAGTATAAACGTGGTAAACTTAACTTAGCCGACCTACCATGTATCATACATCCTGTTGAGGGGTAAAAATGGCTGCTATTACTTCAATGGATTATAATAACCTTGAATTATATGAACGTATCCATATAAATTCTATTAAATAAATCACATAAATAGCCAACTATTCAAAGTCTTTTAACATAATGAAATGCCAATGACTGACCTCACCAGTCACACCAAGTCCAGTATACCTCCAATCGTCAGCTAGCACCTTTCTCGGCTCGTCTCATTTTTTTTTATCGAAAATGATTCACAGACCCGTATCTAAAGTTGGCATCCTCTCGGGCCTACGAATACTTTACAAAGTGTTGACATTTTTCGGAATAATTCATTTTGAATACAACTGGGTGTTGTCAAAATTTAGACAGACGTCGAGAAGAAGAAAGGTTTCCAGAATTGTCAACTACATTATCATAGTAAACGGCGTATTTGTCTTGGTGTACTACTTTAAATTTTTTCTGTTCATGCGTTTACATGTAGAATATCTTTCTACAAAATTTAAAGATATAGGATTCCCAAGAGTTATCCTGTTTATGGGTAATGAATGCCACATGGCAATCTCTGCAATCATTTTCGCCGGTAACTACTTGCAGCACGGCTCTTTATTGCTGACAACCCTCAATGAGCTGATAGAGATTTACCATTCAATTGCAAGCTACACCGATGCAATGCTCTACTTTCCAGTCGAGTTTAGGAAGACCATGGCTTTGAAGTTGTACTTGTTTAACTATCAATCAATTGGATGCATTTGGGGGGCTCTAAAACATATAACTACAACCTACTTAATTGGAACTGTATGTAGTTACATAATGTTCGTATTAACCTACTGGAGTTACTTTTTTTGTCAGTTGGTTTTGATTTGCTTCTTTTTGAAAATGAACGAAACGCTGATGAACAGTTTAACAAGTGACCCTCTGGAGTTGTCCCGAACCATAGCAGAGCTTGCGGATGTGTTCTATCGAATTCATAGAGCAAAGCGGAACCTGGACAAGTTTTTTTCATTTTTCATCGTTTGTGTATATGCGGGGTATTTGCACGATATTTTGAAAACATATGCATGGCTTCGGGGTATATTTTCGTGCATGCGTGATAGAAATGCCTTTTTCTACCAACTCTATTCTGAGTTAATAATTATTTTTCCATTTACAATTATGTTCTTCTTCGACATATATTTGATTAGAAAGCTATCTAATATGCTCAAGAAGGCTGTATGTACTTTCCAGGAAAATGTGATTCTACTCAGCAATCGCAGGGAATTGAATGACAACAAGGAGGTCCAACAAAGTGTAAGTTGAAAGGATAAGGATAAGGCAGTGGTATGTAATTAAGGTTTATTTTAGATCGACAGCATGTTGATACAGACTTACACCCACGATTTACGAACGTCGTTCGAGAGAAGAAGCGGTATAAATTCGTGTTTTGGATTTAGGACCTTTTCAAATATAGCCATGGTTAATGCCGTTGTGTTGTTTCAACACTACATAGGAATCAATCAAAGGGATCGCAATGTTTGTGATATGTCATAAGGATATTAATGGAGTGTACCTAGATAAATATTTAAATTTCCTATATAAAGCCACTTAATGTTAAATCTTTCCAATTTAAATTGGCATCTTATATTAAATTCAATCTGAAAACTAGGTCAAGGTGTTCTTAACACCTGGAAAAGACCAACAAATTTAAGTCGAGACTCATTCAGCTTTACTAATAATAATTTGTATCTACAACTAAAATTATAATATCCACACTTTTCACAAATCGTCTAACATATAAATAAATTTACATCACAAAGAAGCGCTTGTTCGTATTTATTTACAGAATGTCACATTAAAGGAAGGGGGATTACGGCCAACTTAGTAAGAGAGTGCCGAATGGAAAAAATCCATAGTTACGGAAAATAATGATTTTATTGTTGACCACCTTGCTAAACGAAAAATGACAACGACGTCTGATCTGCACCTGGAATGTGAGAACATTAAACAGGAGAGGTACAGGCGAACAACTAGCGGAAGCGCTAAACTGCTACAGAGCGGACATTACTACCATCCAGGAAATACGATGGGATGCGCCGGACAAAAAGAGGATGACAAACTGTGACATCTACTATGGACCGTGTTATAGTGAGCAGAAACAGCGACTATTCGGATGCGGATTTGTTATAGGTGCCAGACTTAAGCAAGAAGTCTTATGTTTTCAAGACATTAGGGAACGCATTGTAACAATCCGCATCAAGGCCAAATTCGTCAACAAAAGCCTTATATGCACTCACTCCCCGACGGAGGAAAAAGCGAAATTGCTTCTAAGAGCTCCTTGACAAAACCTATAAGCGACTACCAAAGTACGATGTTAAAATCGTGCTGGGAGATTTTAACGCAAAGGTAGGAAGAGAAGACATCTTTAGCAGTACTGTCAGAAAATATATGCTACACGACATCACGTCTGGTAACGGACTTAGGCTAATTGACTTCGCTACGGAACGAAATGCCACTATAGCCAGCACACGGTTTCCTCACCTCGATATCAATAAGGGGACATGGCGGTCTCCAGACCAACGAACAGTCAACCAAATTGATTACATTGCTGTAGACAAGATGCACGCATCCAGTATTTTGGATGTCCGAACATAGCCAAGGTAAGGATGCGGATATCCACCACGCCACAAAAAACCAGAAATACTGTGAAAAAAATTAATGTCGAAAGACTGCAATCGCCACCGCCAAGACCTTCGCGCAACGCGTATCCCTTAACCTCTCGACTCACAACACACCACCAGCATCTAATGTCGAAGAACAATGGCAACGATGCCAACAAGCCATTAGATCGGCCACCAGCAAGAAACCCCTGGTTTGATGAGGAATGCCGACAGATGCTCGCAGCCAAGAACGAGGCCTACAAGGCTAAGCTGCAGGTGAAGACGAGAGCTGCCATTGAGCTCTATGGGCAGAGAATAAGGAAAGAACATCGGCTTTTCAGAAAGAAGAGGTGCCACTCCTGAAACGATGTTCGCAAGTTTTACCAAAGTGTAAAACGTCAAAGCCAAGGATACAAGGCTCGAAAAGAATCCTGTCGAGCTGAACAAGGAAATATCGTAGTTGAGACACAGTTGATGCTGAGGATGTGGAAGAACTGCTTTTCCAGACTGTTAAACGGCGATGACGAACAACATTCCGCTGTTAGACAGAACGAACCATTTAATATTGGCAACGACAGCGAAAACTGCCAACCACCCGACCTAAGTGATGTGAGGATAGCAATATCTAAACTCCAGCTTAATAAAGCCGTCGGAAAGACGGCCTTCCCGATGAGCTTTATTAAGCCGGAGGAGATGACTTAGTAGCATTCACCAACTTACAAGCCAAATCTGGTCAAATGAAAGTATGCCTGAAGAATATAGAACCTCAGATTTGTTTGTCCGATCCACAAACAAGGAGACCCTCTGAACTGCCCCTACTGCAGAGGCATAAGTCTCCTCAACATCGCCTACAATATCCTATCTGCCGTAATATGTGAACGCCTGAAACCGTTTACCAACAACCTAATCGACCCTTCTCAGTGTGGTTTTAGGCCAGGAAAGTCCACAACTGATAAAATTTTCACACTTCGGCAGATCCTGGAAAAAACCCAAGAAGTCCAATCGATACCCACCACCTATTTATCGATTTCAAAGCTGCATATGACAGCATTTATAGAGAAGAACTATACAGAACCATGTCTAGTTTTGGTGTACCGCCCAAACTCTTTGGTCCATCAGGTCGGAAACGACCTCACCGACACATTCGATACCAAATAAGGATTCAGGCAAGGCGATGCGCTGTCATGTGACTTCTTCAGTTTGATTCTTGAGAGGATTGTTCAAAACTCCCGAGCCAAAGGCACAATTTTCCAAAAATCGCTGAAACTACTAGCATACGCCGACGATATTGACATCATTGGTAGGACTCAACGTGATGTCATAGCCGCGTTTGCTAGTATAGTTTGCTAGTATGGCGTATGGGTTTAATTGTAAATGAGGATAAGACTAATTATATGCTGTCAACACGAAAGGACACACTACATCGACGAATTGCACATAACGTCACCATTGACAGATACAAGGTGGGCCAAAAGAAGTAATCCGATGTTGTTTGGCTCTCATTTTTTTTTTCTAAATGAAACGGCAGTGTGTGCCCGTTGCTCCGTCCGGTTGGAACCACATGTCCTGTAGTCCTAATTCGTCCAATTGCGGCAGAAAAAACTCGGTTAACATGGCCCTATAGCGCGCACCGTCCACTGTTGTCGTTTGACCAGCGGCGTTCTCGAAAAAAAAAAATGGCCCGATGACTCCTCCAGCGTGAACAGCGCACCATCCAGTAACTTTGAGCGGGTGTAATGGCTCCTCGTGCATTACTCGTGGATTTTCGGTGCCCCAGAAGCGATAATTTTGCTTGTTCACGTACCCGCTGAGGTGGAAATGAGCCTTATCGCTCATTATGATTTTGGTCGAAAAATCATCCACTTCGTCCTCGAGATGGCTTGGCCTTAGGTTACACGCGATTGGCGTTTGACCGAAACTCGCCTTAGGTATACGACCGGCTGATGGCTAATTGCGAGGCACAGCGTCTGGTCGATATTTCCGGCAACAGCCGCGATATTCTCGGCACCATGGGGGCCCGGGGCATGCCACTCTTGGCACCGTCTCGTGTGGTCCCCTCCTCTTTAAGGTTGGTTTCCAAAAGGCGCGGTGTTTGCGCAGTCGGTGTCGGACGGCCGGGGAATCGCCGACGGAATTCGTGTTGCGCCAAACGTACAAACGAATTGTTACGCAAAAAAATAGCCACGATTAATCCGCGTTCTTGGGGTATATCGCTCCATGACTTGTTCACTTATATTCTACATCTGTCTAGTCCACGAATGTCAAAACAGATTTGACATTAACGGCCATTTGCAAAAATAAGAGCATCTTCCAATAGGGTGATCTCTTCTGGCTCACCTTGTAGAACTTAGGTAGAACGAGACTTTGTCTACCACGGCTCCTCTACTGACTCTGACAACATTCCGTCAGAAATAAAACGAAGAATTACTCTTGCCAACTGCTGTTTATTCCGGCTAAGAAGGAAATTTAGTGTTAAAGCGGGACTCGGACCTATTCAAGACCCTGATCATCCCAGTCCAGCTCTACGGCGCTGAAGCATGGACCGTAACAAAATCGGATCAAGAAATCCTTTGTCGTTTTGAGAGAAAAAAATCGTTGGTCCCGTTTGCGTTGACGGACTATGGAGACGAAGAGTTAACCGCGAGCTATACGAGCTGTACAGCGACACACCCCTGGTCAAAAAAAAACTCCGCATTGGAAGTTTTAAGTGGCTAATGATCACCAATACTCCGGATCGAAGTCTTTAATTCCCAGCCGCGCGTTGGATGGAGTAGAGGAAGCCCAATTAGAAAACGACCTCAATTGAAGTGCCAAACTGGAGGCAGTTAGCTAAAGACCGGGCTAATTGGAGAGGCCATGTTGGTTGAGAGGCCCACGTTCTGGACTGTAGCGCCACTTAAATAAAGAGTAAGATCACGGATGCCTGGGAGCTAGGACTATTTGATGCAAGCAATACAGGCAACATAGACAGAGACACTCTAATCGGGAGCCAGTTAACAAATAATGAATAAGTCTGCCAACTCGTGTTAACGTAACAGTACGTGTAGGGAATGTTGTAGCCCGCTTTCAAACGTGTATGCGAATAAGATATAATCAGCCCTATAGAGGTATCCGTCGGAGCGGAAAATTCTCCGATTTTATACGATTCGGAGGATTTTTGATCGATTTATTCATCGGAAAAGCTGTTGGGAATATTTCTCCGACATTTTATAATGCATCCCGGCAAATTGCGTTGAAGTGCGTTCAGGCGCATTTTTCGTGCAATTTTTGACAGCTAAGTGCCATTCTTTTTCCGGTGTACTCCGAAACAAATTTTTCGTGGAATTTATTTACGAATTGTAGTGAAGTGAAGCCATCGCGTCTGTGTATTGTTTTTTTTTTTTCGATGACACATACCTCGAATGGAATTTGAATCTCCGACAAAGTATGCGTTGCGGAACATTATAAGCTTCGACGGATACCTCGATAGGGCTGAATATAAGTAATAAAAATGAGTAAATATAATTAAGTGTTATACTCACTTTGAGTGTAAGCCACCACCGGGTGGGAGTCCCTCGATTTCTCTACTCTGAAGGTTTTGTATTAAGTCAAAGAAGTCCGTTATCTCATTACACGACAGTTCCTCTGTAAAAATAAATAAAAACAAAAAATATCCATTAAAGCGAGATACATTCGACATGTTAAAGCATAATGAATTTTGTGTTTTTTTTTTATAATTAACAAAAGTATTTAATTCAATTTTTATAATTTAAAAAAAAAAAAAAAGATAAATAAATGCAAAAATACAATTCTCGTGTTACTCGTGCATACACAAAAACATTGTTTGAAACTATTAGCTCATCTAACCGAGACTAAGAAAACTAGATGAGTATTCTAAAATGAGTTTTGATTTTATTTTTAAACTTAAGCTCATGATTTGTTTATTAACCGCAACAGCAGCAGGAGTAGCAGCAGCAGCAGCCATGATTAGGTCTACATATATATTTTTTTTTTTTTATAAAAATGTTTAAATGTATAAAATGTACAAAATGAATGAAAAATAAATGACAAACTATGCCGTTTTTTAAAGATGTTCAGTGCAACAAGCTTTTGTTTCTTTTTATTTAAAAAAACATAAAAAAATTTCTTAAAATTCTAAAATGCGCAGTTGCTCAACATTAGAGACAGTTAAGAAGAAAAAAAGATAGAAATGACAATGCAAAGATGATTCGATTAAACTGGACAAGAGACTTTACAAAAACAAACGAAAAAAAATCCTTGATACATGCTACTCCAATACGAAAACGGGGGGAGGGAAGGATTAGAAACAAGAAAATTTTAAATTAATTTGAAGAAAAACGAACAAAAATTGTGAAGAAAAATAAATGAAATAAACATACCTTATGCTCACACTATAACCGAACCGCCACAATTTTTTTTTCAACAAAATTTTCTCATTTCCATTTTATATCTTTAAATGGTATTTTGTTTACACGAGAAAATAAAATAAAATTTACCATTCAAAAAGAAAATACGAAAAGCAAAATAAATTAATATTAACAACAAAAGTAAAAGTTAAATAGAAATCTGTTAAAGAATCGACTTAGACAAATCAACACATCGAGTTATTAATTTTTAAGATTTTTTTATTTTTACGTATTAATAATGTTTTGTTTGTTCTTCAATAAAATCGGGAGGCAGGTACAATTTAAATTTAAGTTAATCTACGGTATATTTATCATTATATGCAATAAATTGTGCAAAATTTTGCAAATTTCCCAAGTGTATAAGGTTTTTTATTTTTTATTATTTGTTTGAGTTTTTTTTTAACAACTATGTGTTAGTGGTGACTATTTGTATTTTTTTTTAATGAGAAAAACAAAAAGAACATTTTGAAAAAAATCGTGAGCATAAGGTTTCTTTTTTAAATTTAAAATTCTTCATTTAAATATATGTAACAACAATGTTGGACTTAAATTCTGTTTATTATTTTTTTTTAATAAAATACTTTATGCACTACATTTTTATTTTAAAAAATAAATTAGTAACTTTTTGTTGGTAATACTTTTTTTTTTATTTTCTATGTTTATTGCATTTTAGTAATTGTTTTGGTTTTATTTGAAATTTGTTTCACTAATTGACTTTATACAACTACGAATAACATTTAAGGTTTTTTTTTATTTTGAAAATTTTGATTTATAATAATCTATATGGTGTTGGTTTTGTTTAATATTTTTTTTTTTTTTTTTAATAATACACAGTATTAAGGGAAGTTAATTGTTTTGTTTTTCTTCGTAAATTATTTGTCATTTATATATAAGTGGTTCCATTATTTTGATTTTTAGATTTTATTAATGTTAATCAATTCCTTTTAGTTTTTATTTTGTAAATTTTTTTTAATAGATAGGGGTTATAAACTGTGTGTGTTTATAATATATAATTGTTCTAGACTAAAATACTAGTTTTGATTAAATTCTATTAAGTTTTATGGTACCTAAAGGTTTTATTAAGTTATGAGAACCAAGAGGTCTAAGGCAAGATGGGGCATAATACTTGTAAAGAAGGGTAAACAGAGGGTAGAATGGGACGTAAAACACAACAACAATAAAAAATCAAGAGGAAAGCAATTGATAACTCGCTGTGACATAATAGAAAAATATAAGGTCACTTGCATCAATCAATTTAAAACCAGTGGTTGAATAAATGCTTTAGTGCAAGAGGACCTTAAAGACATTGGAACTACTTGTTTTGAATAAAAGAAAATCATACTCTAACAGACACTGGCCGTCTGCCGGATTTCTAATTTAGTAAAATCAGGTAATATCCATAATTCACCCAAAATTTGAATTTCGCGCCATTTGATATAGTACTGCGTTGTCAACGGTAAAAAAAGACAACAATGTGTCAGCTGACAGTTCGGGGTTAGTAAGAATGGAGCGCTATACGAAAGAAAAGCGTATTTTCATTGTTGAGCAATATTTTATTGCTGTTTTGGTGGTTTCACAAAAGTATCTAACGGGTGTCCCATAATTCACGCAAAATTTAAATTTCGCGCCATTTGATAGTAAAAAAAAATGGCAACATTGTGACAGCTGTCAGTTCGGGGTTAGTAAAAATGGAGCGTTATACGAAAGAAAAACGCATTTTCATTGTTGAGCAATATTTTATTGCTGTTTTGGTGGTTTCACAAAAGTATCTAACGGGTGTCCCATAATTCACGCAAAATTTGAATTTCGCGCCATTTGATAGTAAAAAAAAAAGACAACAATGTGACAGCTGACAGTTCGGGGTTAGTAAAAATGGAGCGCTATACGAAAGAAAAACGCATTTTCATTGTTGAGCAATATTTTATTGCTGTTTTGGTGGTTTCACAATAGTATCTAACGGGTGTCCCATAATTCACGCAAAATTTGAATTTCGCGCCATTTGATGGTAAAAAAAAAAGAAAACATTGTGACAGCTGACAGTTCGGGGTTAGTAAAAATGGAGCGCTATGGGAAAGAAAAACACATTTTTATTGTTGAGCAATATTTTATTGCTGTTTTGGTGGTTTCACAAAAGTATCTAACGGGTGTCCCATAATTCACGCAAAATTTGGATTTCGCGCCATTTGATAGTAAAAAAAGACAACATTGTGACAGCTGACAGTTCGGGTTAGTAAAAATGGAGCGTTATACGAAAGAAAAACGCATTTTCATTGTTGAGCAATTTTTTAAAGCAATTTTTTTCCAGTGAGAGTTTAGTTGTTCTCCTATCGGCGCGCGTCCCCAGGTGGCGGATAGGGGGCCCCTGTGTGTATGTTAGCCTTATGGCCGTCATACTCGCAGGGCTGGTGGAAATACTTTATAACACTCGCGGACCAAAAACAACTAAGGGCTAGATTAAGGTGTCATACGACCCGTGCCAGGCAGAGGGCCCTACCAAATGCTCGGTCGCTTATGGAATATCCGGATTACCTTGTCTTGCCTACATAGTGCGGATCTATGTGTAGGTGTGAATACACCTAAAAGAAACAAAAGACAAGGAAAAATAGAATATAAAAACCGGGAGGTCGATCCTCCAAATAAATCCTTTTCCAGCACCTCGGGAGTGACACCTGGAAGCACTGCTGCAGCCAAGTCAAAAATGACTGGGAAAACCAGGTCTGAGCAAAGCAGACAACTGTGGAAAGGAAGAACCCCGAAGACTGTTGAGTAGAGCTGTAGCAAACCGTATGTATTCGTTACTGAGTAACGAATATTCGATACGATTCGAAGTAACGAATCGTTACTCTCCAATAAGTTTCGTTACTTTTACAGGTTTCGTTACTCGAATCAGATTCGTTATTCTTATGTTTTTTTCGATACTCGCCGTTCGGTTCGTTTGGAAATAATTTGAATTTTGTGTATACCTATACTGAATGTTGTATCTTATCCGTGCAAACAGAGAGGTACCTACCCTGTTTACATAGCACCTGATAGCTATGTAGGCAGGGTAGGTATATGTTTTTTTGTTTATACCCTATCCCATAGGGGGGTATATTAGTTTTGATACTTAGTTTGTAACATAGAGAAATAATTTTGCTACATATACCTCAAAGTATATGGATCGACTCAGAATCCCTAGCTGAGTCGAATTAGCCATGTCTGTCTGTCCGTCCGTCCGTCCGTCTGTCTGTTCGTCAGCGGTTTTTGGGCCTTAAATTTTGAGCTAGGATAATGAAATTTGGTATATATAGGATCCTCGTCCGTGCCACCAGAACAAGTGTAAAAATTTTTGAAATCCGCCCACTGCCACGCCCCCTTTTTAGGAAAACTTATTTTTTGGCCAAACCGTAAGGAATTTCAAAAAAGTGTCTGAGCAGGATATTTAGACAACCCTAATATCTATATTTCGTTCATACAAAGTTTTTTGTCACGCCCACTTTTTGGGGGCGTTTTTAGTAAAAAACGCTTTTTGTCCAAGTTTTAAAACTTTCGAAAAAATTTTTGATGCAAATACTTCCGCAATGGTAATATAAATATTTGGTCATTTTCACCTACGCCCACATTTTGGGGGCGTTTTCTTACAAAAACCATTTGTATACCCAATCCCAAGGCATTAGCAGTAGAAATACGTTGTTTTTTTGGCGAACCACACAAGATTTTGATGAACTGTCTGAGCAATATATTGTGACAATGTCATTTTCTGTATTTCATCGCCATAAGGCCTATATTTTGAGGATATTAATTTTAAGGATGGGATGGGATAGGGTATTCAACGATCCGCACAGCGGGTTGTAGCCTCTCATATGTTTTTTATGTGTTTTGCATCTGCAGTCTGCAGTGTAGTTGTAGTCATATAGTGATGTTGAAAGTTGAATAGTTAAAAATGTTATTTAAGTATGTTATTTTTTTTAATTTAATTTAATTTTTTTTCCTAATATTTTATTTTTTTTATTACTTTTTTAATTTTAATACTTAATTTGATTAATATTTATGCTATTTTTTAAAATAAACTCATTCACTTTCTCATTTTTCTTACTAATTAAAGCAAATACATTCATATATTGGATTTAATAAACACCTTAATGTTACTTAATAATCTAATATTGTTTTATTTATTCACTCTTCTCAGTTAAAAATCAAATTGAACCTTAACCACTCTTCCCGAAATGCGCTTCTAACAACACCCTGAGTACTTTAAAACGTAATTCTATCGAATGTAAGAAAGTAACGAAAGTAACGAAAATAACGAATACTTTGTAACGGGTAGTTACTTAAAAAGTACCGAACACATACGGGTACTGATTTTTTCGTTACTTTTACAGCTCTACTGTTGAGTTCACATCTGTTCCAAGGGACACGGTGAAGACAATGGCTCTAAAACATGGACCAAACCCAAACCCTGGACAAGCGTTGCAAGGAGACTCTTTCCCAACTAACCTAAACCTTAAAGGTTCAACCGGCTCTTTGGCTTCGAGCTCGCACCGCGTTAAAACCCCGCCTATACCGAGAATGGGTCACCCACTTCTCCGATCCACACCCTGAACCAGCATACTGGTATCCTCCCCTAGCAGAAACACCGCCGCCAACGTTAAGACTGTGGGAAAACCTGGTCTAAACGCAGTGGAAAGGTGTACCAGGGCAGGTCAAACCTCTATGGCTGTAAACATATCCGACCCATCGGAGAAGACATTGGTTTTGGAACCTGGTCCGATCCGAAGCAAAGAGATACAAGGGGTACACCCCCATCCACACTCCAGATTGCCCAAATCCAGAAAACCCCTTCCGCAGAGCGGACTACAAGGCAGAACTCGTCTCTGAGCTGGGCGAAGGAACAACTTTAACGTTTCGCCGGCTCCTCCGAGGACAAAACAAATACAAATTTTTGGCGCAACAGGCTCGTTAGTACCCAGGGCCTAGCTTTCTCACAACCATTCATGTGTGCGTGTGTACTTCTTGCACGATGGCGGGACCTCCTGTTTTATGCCGACTCCGAACGGCTAAGTTGAGATAAGCTATTCTTGACAATTGATACTACTCGGATGATTTGTCAGATCATCACGAGAGGAGGGCCAGTGAAAAATCATTTAGGTGTTGCTACGGCTGGGAATCGAACCCAGACCTCCTGCGCGGCAGTTCATCGCACTAACCATCGCGCCACTGAGCCCTCCTCTCCTCCGAGGACACCGCGTCCAAAAGACAACTGTCGGTGGAAGACACCATGAGAAGTGCCTGAAAGCTAAAAAAAAAAAAAAAAGGCTGATTCCCCCTCCTCTCAGAACTCTTGATAGGACATTCAGCCAGATGTTGAAAGGACATTTGCGGTAATTGACCGCAGTGACCCGGATGGAAGTATAACATCGGAAAAATGTAGGAAGGTGGAAGTGAAGCTCTCCTCCAGCTTCCTCCAAATCCTTCGCGTCCACCCGGGCTCTGCACCCACTTGCCGCGACCTACGTCTCTATCAGGGTCACATTAAGACAAATGGCTGCGCTGACCAGAGGTCCAAGGACCTGTTTAAGATATATGGTCGTCATAGAGATTTAAAAACATCAACTGTGAAGTGAATATTTGAAATATTCAGGTAGACTGTGCCAATTAGTGATAAAAAAACACCCTGGGTGTCCTGTCACAAGTCGTTCAACAGAAAACATCGAAGCATTTCGCGAGAGTATTTCTGACAGTCCAGGAACATCAATTCAGCACCGTAGTCAAGAATCTGGTATTTCGAGAAGCTTTTTACAGCGAATTCTCACGAAAGTCCCGTTTTTGTGATCAGAATTTTGAATTTTGCGATTTTACACCATTGGACTTTTTTCTTTGGGTTTTTTTTTTAAGTCAAAGGAAGAGGAAATTGTGTGGCGTATTAATGAATTTCAGCCACATTTACAAGAAACAGTCATAGGAAATTGAAGTAAGAGAGTACGTACTTGTCAGCAAAGCCGGGGCGGCGATTTATCCGATGTGCTATCCATGCATAGCCCCAATCTGTATACTCTATGAATCAATAAAAAAAATTAAGCTTTCTAAAAATCTGTATTTTCATTTTGAGTGAATTGTCCGACACCCTTTATATCTTAGATCAAACTCTGTTCTCATCATTCGACCATTTTGACCAATTGTCGCGTTAAAATAACGCCGCAAAAAGAGTCCCCTTCACCACCCCATATCCAACACCTTCACTTCTCCCCATTGTCCTTCTTGGAGAAATGTTAAGAAAGAGTCACCCCTATCGATGTACGCATTCGGAAGAAAATTTGCTCCGATATGTTCGAAATCGGAGAATTTCCTGCCGAGGTATCCGTTCCAATTACCATTTCATACAGATCTTCCGACAAAATGTAACGCACATCGTTGATATGCGTTCAGCCAACAATTTTTAACAGCGATGCGTTAACTTTCCTCCTAAGTTGTTACACGAAGAATTGCTGGGGAATCAATCGAACGCGGTTGTGTGCTTTTTTAATTTATCCCGCAACCGATACCTCGAAAGAAAATTGAGTTCCGATTGGAACTGACTTTCATTTTGGAAATTGTTCCGAACGGATACCTCGATTGGGTTGTGTATCCTGGGTTGCTTACGATCCAGCACTCTTTCTCGGCCACCCATCCTTAAAGGCAACAAAGCAGGTATAGATAAACAAACTAATGTGCAACAGCCCACCGACGACGCCTTGATTTAAGCGTCGCGCACACAAGGGAAAAGGGCAGAAGACCAGAATACCCACAATAATTTATTGTTATCAAAAAGTCCGACGGCCCTCACAAAACGATCTTGTTAAAGAAACAGAAAAATGCCACATACTATCGAAAATCCCAAATCCCCAAAATCTGCACGAAATATCTACCAATGGATGGTAGTGATTCGCGATACAATTCATATCTCTTCCTTCCTGTTGGAAACTACTCCCTCTACCCACAATGGGCACTCAGGCGGTTATTGGCCTAAGCTGAAATCGTGAGTACTAATTCACGACTTCGAGTTCCTTCTTTCAATGTAGGGTTTTGGTCCAGCAAAGTAGTGGAGCGGTTTAGAAAGAAAGCCGTACGTTGGACTCGCTATCTGCCAAATGTGCTAGTGTGGTCCTTTTGTTGTGAACAATGAAGGTGGTCAAAGAAAAACCACTTCGTGGGAGTACGTTTCAGGACAAGCTGTGGTATAAAAGCATACAAGCGATTACTTTACGGCAAGCTGTACCCCCTTAGCAACTTGGGATAAAACGGAGAAAGCCAGAAAGGGGCATAGGAATCTAACCAGAAGGGAAGATAAGCTAAGTATAGTGCTTGTGATAGTTTTAGTTCGAGTTAGTGAACCGTTTGATGACTTGCTGGGAGTGCTAGTAAATCAGCATCTTGGCATCTCATCCGTACGCAGATCCGTTAGCTGTGGCACCCCACAAGGGGTCGTCCTGTCTCTGGAATGTAATGGCCACCAAGCTACTAGTAAATCTAGATAGAGAGGGATGCAAGGTGATTGTATCAGGTAAATACCCTTATACCCTCATGCCTGGTTTAACAGTGAGAGCTAAAGTCGTTGCCTAGCTAAGCAAAACGCAGAGCTTAAGGTTGGGCTTAAGGTTTTCGGGTTTCACAGTCATTTAAAAAGTGTGGTTTAGCTAAGCCAAGTATAACATGAATTGTGAATGGTTCGTAGGTAATTAATTAGTTACACGCCTACAACTATACACCAAACGGGAATATTCTGCGTATATGACACAGTTACTACCCGAATTTATTTCGGACATCACCCATGGAGGAAGTCTCTACTACATCCAACACTTAGCCACCAAAATCGGGGGCTTAAGTTTTATCAACACTTAAGTGTGGTTACCTCTTAAGCCGGCACTGTGAAAGCTCCACGTGAAGCCTAAGCTCTCACTGTGAAACTGGACATTAGAGATCTATTACAAAATGGCCTCTCTGTACTCTCTAATTGGGCCGGCAAATGTGGACTCGGCGTGAACCCTCAAAAAACCGAAGTGGTCCTTTTCAGCAGGAAATAAAAAGTCCTGCACATTGACCCTCCCAAACTTAATGGCGTCAGTCTTATGTTCGCAGAATCAGCCAAATACCTGGGTCTGGTTTTGGATAAGAAACTGAATTTGAAAGCCAACATCCAAGAACGCGTTAAAAAACCCTCCGTAGCCTTATACTCTTGCAAAAAGGCAATCGGAAAGAAATGGGGTATGCAACCACAGATCTCTTTCTGGCTTTACGTGTCTATCATTCGACCCATACTTCTATATGGTGTCTTAGTCTGGTGGACGGCTTTAGATACAGCCTCCAACCGCAAACTACTAGGATCGGGATCAAAGATCAGTTTGCATATGCATTAGCGGAGCTCTTATAACAATTCCCTCCGCAGCCCTAGATGCTATCCTTCATCTAGTGCCCCTAGACATCTACGGCAAACAGACCGTAGCTTGTGCAGCTGTGAGACTGAGAGCCTCGTCACAATGGACACCCAATCAAGGTGAACACACAAAGATTCTGAATCACTTTAACATTACAGAAAACACCGACCATACCACTACCCAACTCAGTTTTTAGCATAACTACAGGACAACCATACCCAGTTGCCTTGAAAGGGAGTCGGATTCGATCGAAACCAATAACTCAATTCACATCTACGCGGATGGGTCTGAAACAGAATCTGAAGTGGGTGGAGGTGTTTTCTCCGAGATGCTTAACCTAAGCATATCCATTCGACTTCCCGATCATTGTAGCGTTTTCCAGGCGGAAATTATGGCAATCAAAGAAGCCTTGTTCTGGCTGAAAAGGAATGTAACATACACGAAGCATATTAGCCTCTTTAGCGACAGCCAAGCGGCAACCAAATCCCTGGAAGCAATTCGTTCAATTCGAAATCAGCACACGAATGCCGAGTGTCTCTTAACGAGATGGTTGAGCATTTTACCATTCACCTCTTTTGGGTGCCGGGCCACAGAGACATACCAGGGAATTGCAAGGCAGATGAGCTTGCCAGACCGGGCACAACCCTTGATATTCTACCGCCAGTAGATAAGATAGGCATGTCCATCGATATATGTAAATTACATATCAAACTGGATGCGATCAAGAAAACAAACCGTAGATGAATAAACGCACCACGTGTCAAATATCCAGGCAACTCTGGTCAAACTTTAACGAGAAGCACTCCATCTGCATGACAATGCTGAACAGATCCAACATCAGCACAATAATCGGTGTCCCTACAGGACACTGTCCCATAGGCCTACACGCAAAAAGACTAGGCCTCTTCAGCAATGACTTCAATAGAAGCTGCTTAGACGAAGAAGAGGAGAAAAGCATTACTCACCTTCTATGCTCTTGTCAAGCTCTTTAAGTAAAAAGGAAGCTTCATCTAGGGGAGTACTTCTTAGATAATCTAGGTCAGCTGGCTCATATTAATGTCAGAAACCTCCTACGCTACATTGTTAGCTCTGAATGGTTCAATTAGGCGAACGAACGTAGGAAAGTCGACAGATTCACGTGGTACCATAACGGACCTTTATGGTCTAAGTGTGCACGCGCATTGCAACCTAATTTCGATCGGAATACCCTTTTTTTAGAAACACCGTCGGACAAACTTTAAGGTTTCACAATTCCTTAGAAAAGAGATTGTGTTGCGTCCTTTTTAATTCAACCAAGTTGAATACCCATCGGCTGAGTAGTCGAGTCGGCAGTATCTAAGTGGCTGCTTGTTGTACTATCTCCAAATTCCATATCCAAATTCCCTTCATTCGATTTTCAACATTCGGTGGAGTGGCGACTGCAAAATTTTGCTTCCGACCCTTTCTTCTTGTTTTCTTCAGAGAGCTTCATCTTAGCTATCTAACTAAATATGAAATCCAGAACACGGCCATTGATTGATGTTAACTTGGCAATGGCCAGGGTTTTAACTTTGACTACAAATCAATTGAACTCATCTTACCTCCCAAGGGTATTTATCCATCACCCACTGGTCTCATTACAGAGTTTGACTTGCAAAACTTATAAATGGGAGCTTGGACAACGAATGATAAGCAGAAATACGATAATTAATGGTCCAAAAAACTGGCAAGGAATAACCAGAATACTGTTCTCCAGTCCTAATGCAAAAACAAAATTTCAAAATACCAAAAAGCCTTGGAAAAGACGGATTTCATTGTTGCAGACCATGTTAATGTTGGTAAGTTTCATCGAAATGCAAAAAATAAATCAGGTCCGAAGGCAATCCAATCGATACTAAAAATATGGAACAACGACTTCTGACTCTTAAATGGTGATAATGAACAAACTTCCACTGTTAGACAGAACTAGCAAATTATCAATAAGAAATGCTCAACTGGGGCAGTCATAACCTGCGGCTATATTTTTAATGTTAGAAGGCAATAGTAACTAGCCTGCCTGTGACAGCAACAACACGTCAGGAATTCAACTTAGAATTACTCCATTCAAACCCTATTTCGTTGGGTTTAGAAACCAACTACTTGGATACTAAGGAGGGCATGCAGAAAGGTAGCCCTAAACGACGAACATGCACGCCGAACTTGCTCGTTTGCGTTATCCCCTATACGACGAACACATTTGGTAAACATTCATTTCGTGGTGATTCTTCCGGGAACATGTGCGATAAAGAGGCGCAAGTGGTTGCTAAGAACTGATGCATTGACCTAAATTAAAGCTGATCCGTTCTGATTTCTAAATCACAAGCAATTCCGGTTAAAGAGGTCTAGTTTTGGTACCGAGTTGTAGAAACATCTCAATAGTTTCAACCAGCCCCATTTCCCGATTATATAGCACAGTTCGTCTTGCTGGTGTCAATTGTCATACCTCGACGATGTTGACATTATTGGTGGAACACAACGGAAGCCCGCCGCGTAATATGGAGTTTGTTGTCAACAAGAAGGGACTTAAAACATCGACACATCGAGCTTTCATATGGAGACAGCCGATAAATTAACTTATGTGCAACTTACGCACGAGTGTTTGCTGTCCTAAACGAATAATTGGTTTACGCACAATCCTGAGAGTATAAAACGGGTGATCCAAGTAGAGATACTTTTTTCAATAGCCTTTTTTGACAGATCACGTGTGAGTCGTGTCATGCTGTCATGTTATTTTTGTTTAGTATTGTTTGGCATTTCATAATGGAAAGACTTACGCGTGAACAACATTTACTGTTCAACTTTATTATGAAAATTCACGTTCTGTGAGGAATGTGTTTCGTGCACTTCGCTCAACTTATGGTCAACATAATCGGCCTACTGAGCGTACTATTCGCAACACCATCATCCATTTTGAGACCCAGCATTCATTATTGGATAATATTCGACCGAATAGACCACGTCCAGCACGCTGTGAAGAAAATATAGCGGCCGTAGCTGAGAGTGTACACGAAGACCGTGGAGAGTCGATTCGGCGCCGTTCGCAGCAACTCGGACTGACGTATGGAACGACTTGGCGCATTTTACGTCAAGATCTTAAATTGAAAGCATACAAAATACAGCTTGTGCAACAACTGAAGCCGCTCGACCTTCCCAAGCGACATCGCTTCGCTCTATGGGCTCTTGAAAAGTTCCAAGAAGATCCGACATTTTCGAGGCAAATTTTGTTTAGCGATGAGGCCCATTTCTGGCTCAATGGGTATGTAAACAAACAAAATTGCCGCATTTGGGACGAAGAGCAACCTGAAGAGATTGAAGAACTGCCACGTCATCCAGAAAAAACAACGGTTTGGTGTGGTTTGTGGGCCGGTGGAATCATCGGTCCATATTTCTTTAAAAATT
The DNA here is from genome assembly GCA_932526625.1 of Rhingia campestris. NCBI lineage: Eukaryota > Metazoa > Arthropoda > Insecta > Diptera > Syrphidae > Rhingia > Rhingia campestris. The sequence goes on from OW052183.1 coordinate 167,156,214, forward strand.
ATGCCGGTGCGAACGAAACCGTCAATGGCGACCGTTATCGTGCCATGATAACCGACTATTTGATGCCTGAAATTGAAGCTCGTGATCTCGGCGACATTTGGTTTCAGCAAGACATTTGGTTCAGCAAGACTTCCCACACATCGCATCAATCAATGGACTTATTGAGAGAACATTTCGGTGAGCACATAATTTCACGTTTTGGTCCGGTCGATTGGCCACCAAGATCGTGTGATATCACACCGTTAGACTTTTTCCTGTGGGGATATGTAAAGTCAAAAGCTTATGCCGACAAACCCGCTTCGATTCAGGCCTTGGAGGAAAACATCACGCGTGTCATTCGCCAGTTACCAGTCGAAATGCTCGAACGAGTGATCGAAAATTGGACTCAACGGATGGACCATCTGCGACGTAGCAACGGCCAACATTTGATAGACATAATCTTCAAAAAATAAATGCCAAAGAATGTTCTTTCAAATGATAATAAACATTCTCCATTAAATTTGAATTTTCTGTGTTTTTTTCTTTAAAAAAGAAGGGAACCTCGAAATGGATCACCCTTTATTAAGGTTGCTACACACACGCAGTTTTCACTGCCCGGTATGCCCGTTCATCCCGCCTGTGCAGTTATATGATGAAGTTGTCAGTTATGAGCAGACGGTCGAAGAAAAATCGAAAATTCAAAAGTTTTGCCTGTTCAGACCGCCTGTGATTAGGAGCATGTGTAGCATAAGTCCGACAGTTCATAGAAAAATTTACACAGACCGCCTGTGTTTTCGTTTAAAATGTCGTCAGTATATGACATGTTTACCGAACGACGAAAACAAAAAACTGATGTGCCTCACATTTTTACCGGAGCGTGCGAATGTGCTATGGCGATCCGGTATAACTGCACAGGCATACCGGACCGTTAAAACTTCGAGTGTGTAGCCGCCTTTAGTTCGCACGCTCATGTTCGCCAAACAAAAAGTAAAATATGCGCAGCTGATAACTCACGATCCCGTGCGCATTTCAAGTGATCAAATTGATAGCACCTACTCATAAGAGTGGGTGCTCATAAGAGTGGATGCTCATAAGAGTGGATGCTCATAAGAGTGGGTGCTCATAAGAGTGGGTGCTATGAATGAGCATGTGTTTCATACCCTGATTTGTATACATCGGCTCCGCTATCAAATCTGACAACGAAACCAGGCCTCTTCAGATCCTAAACTCGAATACTCTTGCCGCTGTACTGTTTCTTCGGGAAAATTTAGTCCTTACTGTTCCTGATCATCCCAATCGTACTTTAGGGTGCTGAATCGGCGACCGTATCATGGCAACAACATATAGCCACTATTGCCAAGTCAGCAGGCATCAAGCATAGTTACCTCTTCGAAGAGAAGAAATATTTTACACCATCCCAAGATTCATCTTCTGTATAAAGCCCAAGTACGACCAGGTGTTTGGAGTTCAGCACGAAACATACAATTAACTAACTGGACCCAAGGAAATGCCACCCGCTTTGAAGATTCATAAAGAATTCCATGATCGTTTCTAGCGAAGAATTCTTTCGAAAACCACTGTGAAATAGATTTTTGAACGACAAAAACTATACAAACATATGGTTAGGACATATTAAGGGTCTTCCAATAGGGATTTCCGAACTTTGACTGTTGATAGCCCATGTTGTTGAAGGTAGATCTGTTTAATTGGCTGCCACAATCAGTCTCTTTTGCCAAATCACCATGGAAGAACATAGCATTCGAAAACACTTACAAACGATAGAATTGTTTTATCAAAATGGGTTTTCTGTTCGGGCAACGTTCCGCGCGTTTCGCCCATTTTACGGTCGCCATAATCGTCCTTCCGAGAGGAATATTCACAGTGTGGTGGATAAATTTGACTCCACTGGTTATGTATAAATAAACACCCGTACGTCGACGAAATGCAAGACCTGCTGAATACATCGTCGCTGTCCGTAATAGTGTGCAGAAGAATCCGGGGCAGTCGACTTTACGTCGCTTACAAGAATTCGGCCTTTCTCGGATCACTTGATGAATTTTGCGTAAGTCACGACGCTTGCATCCGTTCAAAATTCAACTGACCCAGTAGCTGAAGGTAAACCACTAAAGACAACGACGTTTGTTCGCTGAATGGGTTCTGGAGCAGTCGAAAACTGACTCTAATTTTCATCATCCTTTCTGGATGAATGGCTACGTCAACAAACAAAATTGTCGAATTTGAGGCGATATCAATCGACATGAGATCTAAGCGCATCCAACGTTGAACAGGCCACCATGGTCAACTTCTTTTGGCCTGAATTGGATAATATGGATACCAACGACATGTGGTTTTAATAAAACGGCGCTATGTGCCACACAGCTCACGCCACATTAGAAATTCTGCACGAGCGATCCGAAGGCATGGTCATTTCACGTGGAGGGTATGTGAACTGGCCTCTCAAATCGTTTTCTAATGGTCCACATGAGATCTAAGGGCATCCAATGCATCCCGAAAAAGTCACTGTTTGGTGTGGATTTTAGACTGGCGGCGGTATCAGTCCATATTTCTTTCAAAACGACGTTGGCCAGCCCATCACCGTCAACGGCGAGCCCTATAGGTCGATGATGACCAACTTCTTTTGGTCTCAATTGGATAATATGGACACCGACGACATGTGGTTTCAATACAACAGCGCTACGTGCCACACAGCTCACGCCACTTTAGAAATTCTACACGAGCGATTTGAGGGCGTGGTCATCTCACGTGGAGGTGATGTGAACTGGCCACTCAAATCTTTTTCTGATGGTGCAGGTCTATGCGAATAAGCTACAAACCAAACTTCTTGCACAATGGTAAGACCTCCTGTTTTATGCCAACTCCGAACGGCTAAGTTGAGATTAGGTTTTTCTTGACAATTGAGGAGGGATAGGTAGGTAGGTAGGTAGCTAGAAGTGGCGGTTCGGCATGAACCCAAGTAGCAAATATTTGCCTTTTTGTTACCACGACCTTCATTATGATTGTTGTTGTGGATGTGATACAGGCGGTCTCTAGATCCAGCCTGTGAGGTTTAGAAAACGGATAAGATCTTGTATCCTTTTACCCGAGATGTCGCTAAGGTTGTCGAAAAATGGTTGGTCTAACGCTTGTAATCAGGCTCTTGCTAGTGCAAGACATTTGCAGATGAAATGGGAGAGGGTTTCTCTCTCCTTTGTGTTCCCGCAACTGCGGCATTGACGGTTGCATGGGATCCCTAGTTTGGGCGCATGGTCTCCAATTGGCATGTGCCCCGAGAATATCGCCGTAATTCTTACGATATCTAGGCGGCGGGTTCTATTTAATAGATCGATTGTTCTGCTTTTGTCTTATGAGGGCCATATCGTCCTCTATATGACGCAATTTGTTAACCTTCTCAATTTGGAGTCAGCCTTTTTCAGGGAGAATGAGTGTATTTGTCCCTTAATCGCAACTAGCGGGATACGGACCCTTGCCGCAAGTGAGCAAATGTGGAGGGATAGTACAAAATTATTTAGGTGTTGCTACGGCTGGGACACATCGACCCTTAACTCAGGGGCTATCACTCGCAGTACGGCCAGGGTGATAGCAATCGGTAGTGTCGTGGGATGGCCATCTCTTGCCATCAACAACAGGCATGTTTCGAAGTTCATAGCGAACCTTCCATTGGTGAGAGAGGGAAGCTGGGAACGAGAGTTGCGGATAGGGTGCAACTGACGTTAAGACACGCGAAGTATTCCCAGATCTCTCACCGATGGTGGCATCGGTCATGAGTAGTGCCTTTTCCTTGGTTATCTGCTTTTCTATCTTTAGAGGTCCGTCCGCAGTCAACGTAACGTAGCTTCCTTTTCTCTTATTTGTTTTTTTTTTTTTTTTTTTTTGATATTTTTGGCACGACGACTCACAGCTCCAGAAGAAGTCATATCTGAAGGAAAAATAAACTGGGCAATTGATACATTCTCTCCCTTCAAATCCCCAGGAAGCGATGGAATATTTCCAATTATGCTCCAAAAGACAAAAACCCTGATCATACCAGTCCTCACACGACTGTTCAAAAGCAGTATAATGTGTGGCTATATTCCAAGGGCTTGGCGAGAAGTAAAGGTCGTCTTCATTCCCAAAGCAGGTAAATCTAGCCATACAACTGCAAAAGATTTTAGGCCTATAAGTCTTACGTCCTTCATTCTGAAGACTTTCGAAAAACTAATGAACATATACATTCGTGAAAAACTTAATTACAATGATATCTCCCCAGCCCAACATGCTTATACAAAGGGCAAAGGGGTTGAAACAGCACTGCACGACGTTGTTAGTGCTATAGAAAAGTCTCTAAAAGACAAAGAATACACACTCGTAGCATGCCTAGATATTGAAGGAGCTTTCAACAATGTCAAAACATGCGCAGTGGAAAGGGCATTGCATAATTCCAACGTTGACCAGGCACTCACTAACGTGATTGTAAGTCTTCTCAAAGAAAGGAATATCAAGGCAAAACTGGGCGACACTGAACTAAAAGTAAACGCCTCAAGGGGCACACCACAAGGAGGAGTCATCTCCACTCTACTATGGGTTCTTGTCGTTAATGAAATACTAATGAAATTCAAAAACAGGGGGGTTAAAGTAATTGCGTACGCAGACGATGTAGTATTGCTTGCGACAGGCAAATTCTTACCAACCATAAGTGAGCTGTTAGAAAACTCGCTCCGGACACTCAACACGTGGGCAAAGCAATGCGGCCTTGGGGTCAACCCCCAAAAAACCGAGCTTGTGCTGTTCACAAATAGAAGATCAATACCACACTTCGAACCACCAGCTATAGAAGGAATTCCCCTCAAAATAGCTGAAAGTGCGAAATATCTGGGAATAATTCTAGACAGGAAGCTCAATTGGAAACTTAATGTCAATGAAAGAGTTAAGAAAGCAGCAAATGCTTTCTACGCATGTAACCGAATATTCGGCAGAAAGTGGGGACCTAGCCCCAAAATAATCCTGTGGATGTATACGGCTATCGTGCGACCAATACTCACATATGGCAGTATAGTCTGGTGGCAAGCCACAGACAGAGCAACCAACTTGAAGCAAATGACAAAAATACACAGACTAGCGTGTATAGGGACAACCAGTGCGATGAGAACAACCCCAACCTCTGGATTGGAGGTGATTCTGAATCTGCTGCCCTTGGATCTATACATGCAGGAATCAGCTGCCAAAAGCTCCTCGAGGATCAGCCAAACAAACAGCTGGATCCCGAGCCTCGCTGGGCACGCGCAGGTCCTAAAGAAATACGTAGGGAGCGTAGCAAACTCTGACTATCTATCTCCCTATGTAGACTTCGATCGACCCTTCACCTGCTCGTTTCCAAGCAGAGACGAATGGGACAAGAATGAACCCACAAAAAGGAAATCGATATTCATCTTCACAGATGGATCAAAGATGGACTGTGGTACAGGTGCTGGCATATTCTCAGAGGAATTAGTAACACACAAATCAATCAGGCTTCCTGATCATAGTAGTGTGTTCCAGGCAGAGGTGATAGCAATCGCTGAAGCGGCTCATTTGGTGTCAATAATGGAAATACCACACAGTGATATCACCATATTCATTGACAGCCAAGCGGCTATAAAAGCAGTATCTGCTATCGAAATTAAATCAAAGCTAGTTCGCCGCTGTCGCGAAGAGCTCAAGGTTCTCTGCTCACAGCATAATGCTGATCTCTGCTGGGTTCCTGGTCACAGGGACATAGACGGCAACGAGATGGCCGACGAACTGGCAAGAAATGGATCTGCTACAGATCATGATCAGGCACTACAAACGGTCGAACCACCACTCTGTAACCTCAGAGAAAGAGTGGAATACAAAACCCGAATGAAAGCCAATACCAGGTGGAAGTCATTGACTACCTGCGAAATATCTCGGAAGCTCTGGCCAGAATACAACGGAAACCGAACCAAAAAACTTTTGCGGTACGACAGGAGCTCCTTATCTAAACTGGTAGGGGCTCTAACTGGTCACAACTTTCTCAGAACCCATACAATGAAATTAAATCTCAAGGATGACGATATCTGTAGAGGAGGCACACGAGGATACACCTCACTTCCTCTGTCACTGCCCGAGTCTCTGTCACCTGAGGAACAGAACACTACTACTTCCAAGACATCCAAGAGCTATCCGATATTCCATTACCCTATCTTTGCAGGTTCCTTCGAACATCAGGATGGCTGGATAGAGTGGAGTAACCCATAGTAACGATAAGGAAGGACGTAATCCCACCAAGGGTATCACAATGGGTCCACATGGACCTAAGTGTGGCGGAATAGAGAATCCTCTACTCCACCAACCCGTAAACCTAACCTAACCTAAATAAAACCATCTCAACCAACCTATAGTGTGCAACAAAAGCCAGTAAACTACGGTCGACCTAACAGGGAAGTTGTATTCGTTGAAGCACTGGTTCATCCCGGGCTGAAGCCCTACCTAACTTCCTAAATCAAACAGAATTCTAAAGACATTTCAAAAGGTTTGTAAAGAGAAATACTACCTACGACTCTTGCGATCCATAAGCAGAATATCAACTAAAAAGGTCTATGGGGTTAATTTGAAAGTTCCCTAGTGACTATTAAAAACAAACACACATTTCAAATCATTTCCTACGCCAACCGAAAATTAGAACAAAAAAATTGAATCTACTTACTCCTAGAAATTGCAACCGTGAATTTCCTTAAGAATAACTATTTCCCTAGTTGCCGCTTAGAACTAATTACCTAACGTTTGGCTAAATGAACATTCGCTATTGGCTAAGACAAGTGTATATAACGACGCTACACTAAACTATTCAAGACTAAAAAATGGCAATATGAGTATTTGATCATTGCTTACACATTCATAATTCTAATTGGACTAAATCCAGATAGACGGGGCTCGACACACCGTCGAAATCTTGACAATAGAAATACTTAAATCTACCTAAATCGGGTATGTGCTAATTTTCTTAATCCAGCCATTATAAAAAATATGAATTTCGAATTTGTTAATATACTTGTTTCCTAAATGTAAATACCGAACACACTATCCATCGTCTAGAATCGAGTCCATAACCAGCGGCATATTAACGCGAACTGGGTTTCCAAAGCATAAATGAAATAAATAACGGGTGATTTTTTAGCTGGTTTGGTTTTGGCAACACTGGTTTTGACAGCTGACGTGTGTTTAGTACCTTGTGTCACTGTCAAACAGCTTCAGTTTGGTTTGCAATTTAACCATGGATCGTCTTACAAATGAACAACGCTTGCAAATTATTGAATTTTACTATCAAAATTCGTGCTCGGTTCGAAATGTTCATCGCGCGCTGCTTCCATTTTATGATCGGCATTCTCGACCTTCTGAGCAGTCTATTCGGAAGATTGTGACCAAATTTCGCACCAAATTTACTTTGTTGGACATTAAACCACCAACACGTTTACGTACTGTGCGTAGTGAAGAAAATATTGCGGCCGTATCGGCTAGTGTGACAGAAGACCGCGAAGACCTTTGTTACAGCACTACGTGGAAAATTTTGCGGAAGGATTTGGGCGTAAAGCCTTTTAAGATACAGCTGGTGCAAGAACTAAAGCCAGCCGACCTACCACAACGCCGAATTTTTGGTGAATGGGCTCTTGGAAAGCTGGCCGAGGATCCGCTTTTTTATCGAAAAATTGTGTTCAGCGATGAGGCTCATTTTTGGTTGAATGGGTACGTAAATAAGCAAAATTGCCGCATTTGGAGTGAAGATCAGCCAGAAGCATTGCAACAGCTACCAATGCATCCCGAAAAAGCCACTGTTTGGTGCGGTTCATGGGCCGGCGGCATTATTGGGCCATATTTCTTCAAAGATGATGCGAATCGCAGCGTTACTGTCAATGGTGAACGCTACCGAGCGATGATAACAAACTTTTTTTTGCCCGAAATGGAAGTTCTTGACTTGCATGATATGTGGTTTCAACAAGACGGTGCCACATGCCACACAGCACGCGAAACAATGGCGCAATTGCGAGGCGAGTTTGGTGAACAGTTAATTTCACGTTTCGGGCCGGTCAATTGGCCGCCTAGATCGTGCGATTTGACACCATTAGATTATTTTTTGTGGGGGTATGTCAAGGCTAATGTCTATAGGGACAAGCCCGCTTCGATTGACGCACTGGAAGCCAACATCCATGCATTCATTCGTGAGATACCGGCCGATATGTGTGAAAGAGTATGCCAAAATTGGACTCAGCGGATGGGCTACCTGAGACGCAGCCGCGGTCAACATTTGCATGAAATTATCTTTAAACATTAAATTGCAAGGTTCAAGCTATCGATTCAAATAAATATTTCATTCATTTTTTCGAACTTTTTGTGTTTTTTTTTTAAAAAGTTCTAAACCTCTTAAAAAATCACCCGTTATAACAATGGCAGTCTCTGTAGCTAAACGAGAGATTTAAATCATACAAGGATAACAAAAAAGGAAAATAAATTAAATTTTAACAAAAGGCCACATGGACTGAAGGAACTTGTTTCTAGAAGACTAAAACTAATGACTAGAGAGAGAGATTGGTTCTTATGCAATTAAAAACGTAACAGAACAATTTTGAGATGAGAAATTTCCAGTGGCACACGCGCTAACCAATCGCAATAAACGACAAAACGCTCTCTTCATCTATGCAGCTATTTAGCAGGAACACTAACTATCAAAGGATACAATAAAATAAAATATCTCATGTAAGAATAAATAGGATGTCAGTAGAGTGTAGAGAATAAGTTTGTAGATATATCGTCGCTTCTTGTACACATTTACAATTTAGTAGTCATATAGAGTATATACGTAGGAAAGTCAAGAGTACTAAAAACAAATAAGACGATTAAAACAACCTCTTGTGATCTTCTCGATTTGTTTCTCCAACCGTTTTTCGGCTTCAATAGCTTCTTCAGTTGTTTTAGGTGCTCCTGGGAAAGCAATTATAATGATGCTCATGTTATCACGACTGCCCTGTAAGTAATGAAAGAAATGAGAATTAGTTTGAAGAAATCATTTTTTTTTTTTAATAAAGAAATGTGATTACAAAGCTGTTTGATGGAAATGATGCAGAGATAGTTTATGGAAAATGTGGTGAATTTATTACGTCTTAACTTAAGAAACCCAACAGCACCTCTTCAATTCCCCCTATATTGTCTGAGAAGCTGTATGGGAAGTGATCCGACCAAGTGGACACCACGTATAACTAATACCGAATCCATTTAATGCTGGCCAAGTCTTGGCACGGCTATAATTTTCATAAACAAACAAAAACGGTCCAATGAAACCACAAAAAAGAGACCCTCTGAACTGCGGCGACTACAGAAGCATAAGTCTCCTCAACATCGCCTACGAGATTCTGCAGCAATATGTTAACGCCTGAAACCGTTTACCAACAACCTGATTGGCCCTTATCAGTGTGGTTTTAGGCCAGGAAAGTCCACAACTGATCAAATTTTCACACTACGACAGATCCAGGAAAATCCCCAAGAAGTCCAAATCGATACCAACCACCTATTTATCGAAATCAAAGCCGCATACGACAGCATTTATAGAGACGAACTATACAGAGCCATGTCTAGTTTTGGTATACCGCCCAAACTCGTCCGTTTATGTAGGATGACGATGGAGAATTCTCGATGCTCCATCAGTGTAGGGAACGACGTCACCGACACATTCCATACCAAAAAAAGGATTTAGGCAAGGCGATGCGCTGTCATGTGACTTTTTCAATTTGATTCTTGAGAGGATTGTGCAACACTCCCGAGCCAACACCAGAGGCACAATTCTCCAAAAATCGGTGCAACTACTAGCATACGCTGACGATATTGACATCATTGGTAGGACTCGACGTGATGTCATAGCCACGTTTGCTAGAATAGATAAGGAAGCGGCAGAAATGGGTTTGGCAGTAAATGAGGGTAAGACACAACATCGACGAATTGGACAGAACGTAACCATTGACAGATATAACTTTGAGGTAGTACGGGACTTTGTCTACCTCGGCTCCGCTATTAACTCTGACAACAACATCTCGTCAGAAATCAAACGAAGAATTACTCTTGCCAATCGCTGTTTCTTCGGGCTAAGAAGGCAATTTAGTAGTAAAGCCCTCACTCGAACTTCTTAGGAGATCCTATAAAAGACCCTGATCATCCCAGTCCTGCTCTACGGCGCTGAAGCATGGACCGTATCAAAAGCGGTTGAAGAAATCCTTGGTCGATTCGAGAGAAAAATTCTTCGGAAAATCTTCGGTCCCGTTTGCGTTGACGGGCTATGGAGACGAAGATTCAACCACGAACTATACGAGCTGTACAGCGACATACCCCTGGTCAAAATCTCCGCATTGGACGTTTAAGATGGCTAGGACATGTAGAACGAATGGACACCAATACTCCGGCTGGCAGAGTATTCAATTCCCAGCCAAACGTCGGACGCAGTAGAGGAAGACCTCGCCTTAAGTGGCGCGCACAAGTAGAAACCAACCTCAACCAACTTGGAGTGCGCAACTGGAGGCAGTTGGACAGGGCTAATTGGAGAGGCATATTGGTTGAGGCCCAGGTTCATTCCGGACTGTAGCGCCACTTAAGTAAGTAAGTAAGGCCTAGCCGTGGGCGGATTTTGACAATTTTTAAACTTGTTCTGCTGGGAGCAACAAAGAGTCTAAAAAAGTTGATCCTAAATTTTTAAAATTCAAAAACAGAGCTTCAGACAAAAATAAAATTCTTAAAATTCAAAAGCAGAGCTTCAGAAAAAAACACTTTGAATTCCTAATCAAAAAAAAATCACTCCTTCAACTCACAGGATTTGAAAATCATTTTTATATGTAGCAGGCCTGTCTATTTATTTCAGTTTAATTGTGAATTTTGTGTTTTTCAGTTCGAAGAGACTAAGAAAAATAAATTTCAAGCCCATACCCAAGTTTTCAAGAAAACATAAAACTAAAAAAAAAAGATGCCTCTCAACCTAGCAAACAATCTTTTGGTATGGTTTTTTAAATGCATATTCGTTATTACTTTTCTTTTTCAGAAGTGCCTTGAGGTTATATTTGTAGTATGGAGTCTCGTAAATGCGGGCAGGACTCCATTAGCCATAGCCCAGGAAACTGCTTCGGAATCGGAGCGGGGTTATGGAATCTTTTACAGGATAAGATGGACTATTTCTGGCATTCTGTCAGAAATTTCCTACATAATCAGCAGAGTTTTCCACGTTGGAGCTGCAGCTGATTTGGGTCTTCCTGAAACGAGTTGTTCATCAAATTCTGTATTGCGCGATAGCAATACAGAATTAGCATCTGATGACGGAGAAGTTGAACAATTTTTTGAAGACGATTTCGATGATGACGATGATGATGACGAAGAACAAATAGAATATTTGGCACAAGGCCAATATATAGTTGGGGATGATGCCGAATTCATTCAGAGGAGTGACTTTGTGGTAGAACCAGGTTTTATAGAAGGATTTGAAGATCCACAGCAGCGAGACTATATCGTCATCGAAATAGAAAATGAAGATGCAAGTATAACATATATTTCGATGACATAGGTAATTATTTGTTTGAATTTTCTCAAGCTTTGAAAACATTAATCATTTTTTTATTTTCCTTTTTATTGAAGGTAGGAATTGAATTGAACCAAGCCGAAACCAAAACACGAAGCTGAAGCTATATTCAGGCTTTTTGAGACGGGGATTTGGCCAAGGTTTAATGTTTTCTTTATATTTTCGTTTTGTTAATTGTTTGTGTTTTTAGTTATTTTTAATTTTGCTTGTTATTTTGTTTTTGTTTGTTTGTTGTTTGTTTAGTGGATTAGGCCTACTGGGGAAACCACTTAAAAAAAAACGCACCAACAGCCTAACCTCAAGGGTGGTGTGGAATAAGGCTAGAGCACAAACTCATAGGCTAAACGTTTTTTTTTTTTAAATGTTGTATAGACCAAAAGAAGGAATGCGTTTCGAATCCATACATTTTGGTATTGATGCAGTGCAGTCTGAGCACAGTTAAAGGGTATGGGAGGGTACCATTTGGAACAGTTTTGATGTTGATGTTTGTCTCGCACCAACTATCGACGCATATCTAAGGTGACCATACATTTTTCCTCTCAAAGCGGGACACCTGCATACATATATCTTTTGGAAAAACACATTTTCTTTTTTGCATATTATTTTAAATATGGGAGGTGATTTTAGTGTATCTATATTTCACATGAATTACATATCTTGAGTGTGGCTGAGAAAGCCCTGTTTAATTAATAAGTCCAACACTTTTTAAACCTCCCAAGAGAGGGAGGTTCGCACAGTTAAAAATTTCAACTTCAGCGTTAAAGTTGGAGCAGTGGCGTCAGGCATGACAGAATTTTTCAACACGAATGCTATAAATGTAGAAATCAACCATGTTTCAACTGGTTGCTCTTAGAACTCGAAAATATTTACTTGTGTTGTCCTCCTTCGTATGGTAAAACGTAGACAGGAAATAATTTTGTTTGAAGTATTTAAAGAAGGTTTGAAGCATCCGTTAATAAAGTTATAGTTAGCCATACGAAGGTGTTCTTTTAAATTATTTGTACCATAGGCGCCGGCACATTAACAACAATAGCCTCGAAACATGCATCCATATGGGGTATCCATTTTTCAAAGCGGGACATTTTGTGTTCTCTGGGGACATTGGAACACAAAGCTTCAAAGCGGAATTGTCCCGCCGAAAGCGGGACGTATGGTCACCTTACGCATATCCCTGCTAGTTTTCACATATAAATTCAACGAAGTAAGTCTTTTTGCAAAACATTTATCGGCACTTCCGACCCTATGGTCGATCATAGACAAAATCTTCACTCAGATCATTCTTCTGATTATGCACCATAAAAACATTTACCATCCTTTAAAAAAAAAAAAGGTTCCAACAAGTCATGGTTCATTGAACATTGCGTTCAAGTAGTGTCAGTGAAAATAAATTATATTGATCCTGTAGCATAGATTGAGAAGAGATGACTTCCCATAGAAACAAAATCTGGCATGTCCGAGAGACTCACGGATCTTTTGGTCAACGGCAAAAGATATTCCCTCCATAATTAGAAAGAAAGGACTACTTGTATCGCTAAGTCCTTTTCTAGAAGGTACCCTCCGGATGACAGAAGAACCTCGAGCAATAAGACGAATTCTGAAAAAATGTAGGCTGCACCAAATTTGAAAGCAAGATCCGAACAAATTTTAGAACGTAGCATATGAAGATTGTTGGCGCAACAGCCACTCATGTGTACCATGTCTTCCAAATACGAACGTCTGAGTTGGGATCAGCGCTTTACAACATGCGAATTTGAAGTACACATACAGCGCTTATCGTTGAGTTGCGCTTGCACGAACACATTTATTCAACTTACTCGTGGTTACTAACGTGCAATTTTTAGTTTTATTTACACACTTTTTGTAGTAGGTGTTCTTAATAATGGAATTAAGTGCCGCTACAGTCCGGAATGGAAAATCCGAATTTATAAATCGGCTGCAACAATTTCCGAGCCGATGTTAACCCCTATTCCGCATTTATAGAGACGAACTATACAGAGCCATGTCTAGTTTTGGTATACCGCCCAAACTCGTTCGTTTGTGTAGGATGAGGATGGAGAATTCTCGTCTTAAAACCATCAGAAGAACCCTCTTTATATCGTATTATATGGCCTTTAGAAGAAATGGGGAAAATATTCGAGCGCAACATATGCAACCGATTAGAAGTGGAAATTGATGGAGCTCGAGGACTCCAACCAACAGTATGGGTTTAGAAAAGCTCTTTCTACAGTAGACGATATACGGTGGGTAACAACAACCCTGGAAGAAGTCAATGAGAGCAAAAGACAGGGGGCCCAAAGAAATATGGTGCAGTAATAACACTTGACGTCAAAAATTTACGGGGATTTATAGTGCAATCGCTTAGTTCAATGATGGAACCAGGATATCTAAGATGATGATGTAGCAGTACCACATGCCTGGCGGAATTCCACAAGGATTGGTATTAGGTCCCATCTTATGGAATATTTATATGATAAGGTTCTAAGGCTCGGAATTCCAACGGAGGCGGTTGTAGTAGCAAAACACCTGAATGAAATAGATGATTGAATGAATGTATTCGGAAAGTAAGAAGGTGGTTGACAGCAGTCAAGATGGAACATCAGAGGCAGTGGTAGTAAGCAGTCGCAAGAAAAAAAGAAACTACCTTTATGGTAGGCGAGGAAACCATAACTTCAATACGCTACAGATACGCATTCTGGTCGGCCCTTAAGTCAAAGATATCAGGCTGGGCGAACGGCGAAGCTGTAGTGTATTGCAGTAGAGATGGAATCACGCTTGAAAAGGAAGGCCGACCCATAGACTAATACCGGATTTTGAAAAATGGATTGACCAGTGCAATCACCTAGTGGTCAGTGAGTTGGACTACTAAGCACAGGGTCCCTGGTCAAAATCCCGAAAGTTTTCACATGTAGCGAAGAGAACTAGAGTCAAAAATAGGAGAAACACCAACCCCCGAGAACATTGTCCACCACATTATCATCGAGCTTAATATGGAATCACGTATAAAAAAACAGCGAAAATCCTGATGGAATTAAGACGTTTGAAAGAGTCCGAGAGAGGAACCAAAAACCTTGCAAGAAAATGCCAAAATAGCTAACAATCCTCGTAATGTAATATCTAACTATAGTTCCGCGGTGAGAGTACTTAAAGTATACAGGGTGTGGTTTAGCACCTAGATGCATTCCAAATAATCCAGGGGCTAGTTACCAAATGCGCGGCAGATTGCTTTAAAAGCGATAACTCAATGTCGAAAGGCGAATGTCTCCGATTTTCCAATGACGTTAAATTCTCCAATCTTTGTCACCTTGTGGAATCGATCACATATCCCCCTATTGCTTCCAATAAAAGGGAATCGCTTTTGGGATTCGATTCAACAAACCATTTGTTCAATAAGCAATGCAAGCAAGTTGTAGCGGCAAAGAAGAAAGCGTTTAGACATTGGCATGCAGATACAACTGAAAATAAAAAGTCAGTTTCCGTAAACCAGAGAAAAATAGCTAACCAAACGCTAGAAGCCACAAAGGATGTTTACAACGAAAGAGTAACTAATAAACTTCTGGCAATGGTTAGGAACAATTGTGACTCTCTATATAGTTCTTATAAAGAACTATCGAAAACTCTGTTAGACTCCCTCGAGCTCATTTAAGACGCACATTTTGCCCATTTCTTGGACATAACGAACAGCCGCCATGCTGGTGCCATAAATCATTTTCGATTACTTGCTCCATGAATTTGCGTGTCACATAGTGATAGCCTACGCGGTCAGACGTTCATGAATTAGAAAGTAATAATCTTAGCCACTCTATTCCGTTCCAGATACACCAAAAGATTCCTTATGGCATCGAAAGCTTCAACCATTTAAATCTCCTGGACCAGATTGTATCATACCAGCGGAACTCCAATATAACCTTGATATCCTGCTACCATGGCTACTAACCATCTTGATCAGTTGTCTGCGGTTAGTACAAATATCCCAAAGTCATGGAAGGAAGTAGAAGTTTTATTCGTCCTTAAAGGTTGGAATAAGCTCACTTACATCCCAAGGATCTCCGTCCGATCATTCTATCCTCTTTTCTTTAAAAAACTTTCATACAGGGAAGTCGGTTGAGATGCTTAACTCACTCGTACGCATTATCTAAAACCCACTAAGAGCAAAAGCGTATACTAGGTTCCTTGGTTCTTGATATAGAAGAAGCATTTAAAAATATCAAGATGGACGCAATCACTAATACACTTTCAGATTCGAATGTCGATGATTCATTGGGGATGCAGAATTATCAACACAAATATTGGCGTCTTATCCGAACGCAGATCTGTAAGCCCCCCACAAGGTGGCGTCGTGTCTCCTCTTCTCTGTAACTTAGTGGGCAACGAGCTACTAGTAAATCTAGAAAGAAACGCTGCAACATGATTGCCTACGCAGATGACGTAGCAGTAGCTGTATCAGGAAAGTACCTTAATACCCTTAAAGGCCTATTACAAAAGCGTCTCTCTGTACTCTATAAATATGCCGCCACATATGAATTTGGCGCGAAACTTAAAAAAACCGAATTGACCCTTTTCAAGAAATACAAAGTCCAGCACATTGACCCTACAAAACTTAATGGCGTTAGTATCATGTTGGCAGAATCAGCCAAGTACCTGGGTCTGGTGTTGGAACTGGAAAGCCAATATTCAAGAACACATAAAGAAAGCCACCGTATCCCTATACTATAAGGCAATCCGAAATAAATGGGGTATGCAATCGCTATCTGGCTTTAGGTGTCCATCATTAGACCCATACCATTGTTGTTAATCTGGTAGATGGCTCTAGAAACAGCATTCAACCGCATTCTTCTAGGGAAAGTTCAAAGATTGGCTTGCATATGCATTACCGGAGCTACATCAACCACCTCATCAAGATGCTAGCCTACATCTAGTGGCCCATAATATTCATTGCAAACAGTCAGCAGCTTCTGCAGCTGTAAGGCTGAGAGTCTCGTTACCATGGTCACCCTCTCAAGATTAACACACAGACATAGTGAATCACCTTAACGTTACAGACCACATCAATACCAAACTCAGTTTGAGCATAGCATCAATTCAACTATTCCCAGTCGCGTCGAATGGGAGTCAGATATGATTGGGGATAACAACCCGATTCACACCTACATGATTGGGTCTGAATAATAATCTGGAATGGGTGGAGGTGTTTTCTCCGATATATTTAACTCAACCATATCCTTACGCCATAAAAAGGGAGACCCTCTGAACTGCGCCAACTACAGAGGCATAAGTCTACTCAAAATCGCTTACAAGATCCTATCTGCCTTAATATGTGAACGCTTGAAACCGTTTACCAACAACCTGATCGGCCCTTATCAGTCTGGTTTTAGGCCAGGAAAGTCCACATTCGATCAAATTTTCACACTTGGGCAGATCCTGAAAAAATCCAAGAAGTCCAAATCGATACCCAGCACCTATTAATCGATTTCAGAGCCGCATACGACAGCATTTATAGAGACGAACTATACAGAGCCATTTCTAGTTTTGGTATACCGTCCAAACTCGTCCGATTGTGTAGGATGACGATGGAGAATTCTCGCTGCACCATCAGTGTAGGGAACGACCTCACCGACACATTCGATACCAAAAAAGGATTTAGGCAAGGCGATACGCTGTCATGTGACTTTTTCAATCTGATTCTTGAGAGGATTGTGCCAAACTCCCGAGCCAACACCAGAGGCACAATTCTCCAAAAATTGGTGCAACTACTAGCATACGCTGACGATATTGACATCATTGGTAGGACTCAACGTGATGTCATAGCCACGTTTGCTAGTATAGAGAAGGAAGCGGCAGAAATGGGTTTGGCAGTAAATGAGGGTAAGACACAACATCGACGAATTGGACAGAACGTAACCATTGACAGATATAACTTTGAGGTAGTACGGGACTTTGTCTACCTCGGCTCCGCTATTAACTCTGACAACAACATCTCGTCAGAAATCAAACGAAGAATTACTCTTGCCAATCGCTGTTTCTTCGGGCTAAGAAGGCAATTTAGTAGTCAAGCCCTCACTCGAACTACTAAGGAGATCCTTCATAAGACCCTGATCATCCCAGTCCTGCTCTACGGCGCTGAAGCATGGACCGTATCAAAAGCGGATGAAGAAGTCCTTGGTCGATTCGAGAGAAAAATTCTTTGGTCCCGTTTGCGTTGACGGGCTATGGAGACGAAGATTCAACCACGAACTATACGAGCTGTACAGCGACATACCTCTGGTCAAAAAACTCCGCATTGGACGTTTAAGATGGGTAGGACATGTAGAACGAATGGACACAATACTCCGGCTGGCAGAGTCTTCAATTCCCAGACAAACGTCGGACACAGTAGAGGAAGACCTCGCCTTAAGTGGTGCGCACAAGTAGAAACCAACCTCAACCAACTTGGAGTGCGCAACTGGAGGCAGTTAGCTAAGGACCGGGCTAATTGGAGAGGCATGTTGGTTGAGGCCCAGGTTCATTCCGGACTGTAGCGCCACTTAAGTACGTAAGACCTAGCCGTGGGCGGATTTTGACAATTTTTAAACTTGTTCTGCTGAGAGCAACAAAGAGTCTAAAAAAGTATGATCCTAAATTCTTAAAATTCAAAAGCAGAGCTTCAGAAAAAAATAAAATTCTTAAAATTCAAAAGCAGAGCTTCAGAAAAAAACACTTTGAATTTTTAATCAAAAAAAATCACTCCTTCAACTCACAGGATTCATTTTTATATGTAGCAGGCCTGTCTATTTATTTCAGTTTAATTGTGAATTTTGTGATTTTCAGTGTGAAGAGACGAAGAAAAATAAATTTCAAGCAATTACCGTTTTCAAGAAAATACAAAACTTAAAAAAAAAAGATGCCTCTCAACCTTGCAAACAATCTTTTGGTATGGTTTTTGAAATGCATATTCCTTGTTTCTTTTCTTTTTCAGAAGTGCCTTGAGGTTATATTTGTAGTATGGAGTCTCGTAAATGCGGGCAGGACTCCATTAGCCATAGCCCAGGAAACTGCTTCGGAGTCGGAGCGGGGTTATGGAATCTTTTACAGGATAAGATGGACTATTTCTGGCATTCTGTCAGAAATTTCCTACATAATCAGCAGAGTTTTCCACGTTGGAGCTGCAGCTGATTTGGGTCTTCCTGAAACGAGTTGTTCATCGAATTCTGTATTGCGCGATAGCAATACAGAATTAGCATCTGATGACGGAGAAGTTGAACAATTTTTTGAAGACGATTTCGATGATGACGAAGATGATGACGAAGAACAAATAGAATATTTGGCACAAGGCCAATATATAGTTGGGGATGATGCCGAATTCATTCAGAGGAGTGACTTTGTGGTAGAACCAGGTTTTATAGAAGGATTTGAAGATCCACAGCAGCGAGACTATATCGTCATCGAAATAGAAAATGAAGATGCAACGATAACATATATTTCGATGACATAGGTAATTATTTGTTTGAATTTTCTCAAGCTTTGAAAACATTAATAATTTTTTTATTTTCCTTTTTATTGAAGGTAGGAATTGAATTGAACCAAGCCGAAACCAAAACACGAAGCTGAGCTATATTCAGGCTTTTTGAGACGGGGATTTGGCCAAGGTTTAATGTTTTCTTTATATTTTCGTTTTGTTAATTGTTTGTGTTTTTAGTTATTTTTAATTTTGCTTGTTATTTTGTTTTTGTTTGTTTGTTGTTTTTAATTTTGTTGTTTGTTTAGTGGATTAGGCCTACTGGGGAAACCACTTAAAAAAAAAACGCACCAACAGCCTAACCTCAAGGGTGGTGTGGAATAAGGCTAGAGCACAAACTCATAGGCTAAACGTTTTTTTTTTTTTAAATGTCTTCCAAATACAAATGTCTGAGTTGGGATCAGCGCTTGACGACATGAGAATTAGAAGTACACATACAGCGCTTATCTCTGAGTTGCGCTTGCACGAACGCATTTATTCAACATACTCGTGGTTACTAACGTGCAATTTTTAGTTTTATTTACACACTTTTTGTAGTAGGTGTTCTTAATAATGGAATTAAGTGCCGCTACAGTCCGGAATGAACCTGGCCTTCAAGAAACATGCCTCTCCAATTAGCACGGTCCATAGCTAACTGCCTGCAATTGCACACTTAAAGTTGGTTGAAGTCGGTTTCTACTTGTGCTTGACACTTGAGGCGAGAGTTTCATCTACTACGTCGGACGTCTGGCTTTGAATTCAAGACTCTGCGAGCCCGAGTATTGATGTCCATTCGCTCTTAATGTCCTTGCCATCTTCAACATCCAATGCAAAGAATACCCGCCAAACGGGACCGAAGATTTATCATCCGCTTTGGATATGGTCCATGCTTCAGCGCAGGACTGGTATGATCAACGACATCACCGAAACATTCGATACCAAGAAAGGATTTTCGTGTGACTTCTTCAACAAAATTCTTGAGAGGATAGTGCAAAACTCCAGAGCCAACACCAGAGTATTTCCAAGTATATGCTATCAACACAAAAGGAAAAGGTGGAAATCCGAATTTATACCTCGGATGCAACAAGTTCCGAGTCGATGTTAACCACCCCTATTCCGCATTTATAGAGACGAACTATACTGAGCCATGTCTAGTTTTGGTTACCGACCAAACTCGTTCGTTTGTGTAGGATGACAATGGAGAATTCTCGTCTAACAGTGCTGCTGCCTAAAGTCCTTAAACCATCAGAAGAACCCTCTTTATATCGTATTATATGGCCTTTAGAAGAAATGGGTAAACATATGCAACCGATTAGAAGTGGAAATTGATGGAGCTCGAGGACTCCAACCAACAGTATGGGTTCAGAAAAGCTCTTTCTACAGTAGACGATATACGGTGGGTAACAACAACCCTGGAAGAAGGCAATGAGGGCAAGAGACAGGGCCCCAAAGAAATATGGTGCAGTAATAACACTTGACGTCAAAAATTTGCGGGGATTTATAGTGCAATCGCTTAGTTCAATGATGGAACCAGGATATCTAATTTACTTCGAGTGCTCTTCAATACCGAAGATGACGTGTAGCAGTACCACATGCCTGGCGGAATTCCACAAGGATTGGTATTAGGTCCCATCTTATGGAATATTATGTATGATAAAGTTCTGAGGCTCGGAATTCCAAAGGAGGTGGTCGTAGTAGCAAAACACCTGAATGATTTGGATGATTGAGGGAATGAATGTATTCGGAAAGTAAGAAGGTGGTTGACAGCAGTCAAGATGGAACATCAGAGGCAGTGGTAGTAAGCAGTCGCAAGAAAAAAAGAAACTACCTTTATGGTAGGCGAGGAAACCATAACTTCAAAACCAGCCATAAGATACCTAGGTGTTATGATCGACGTGAGGCATATATACACCTTGAAACACATTGAAAGTACTTGTGACAAAGAACCTCCTGTAAGCAGAGCGGTATCAAGGATAACGGCAACTTTTGGAGGACCCATACAACAAATAAGACTACTTTGGTCAAGGATCATCTGCATCATCCTTGGTATGCGCTACCCATATGGGCTTAATCAGTGACGATTAAGTCCTACGCAAGAAGGATAGAAATCCGTGAACAGACGTTGTCCCTTGCTTTTCGTACGGCGTGGGATGCTTTTATATGTGTCATCGAGGGAGCGCTACCAGTGGAAACCAGGGCTAGCGACCTACCCAGAATCTGAAGATATCAGGCTGGGCGAACGGCGAAGCTGTAGTGTATTGCAGTAGAGATGGAACCACGCTTGAAAAGGAAGGCCGACCCATAGACTAATACCGGATTTTGAAAAATGCATTGACCAGTGCAATGACCGAGTGGTTAGTGAGTTGGACTACTAAGCACAGGGTCCCTGGTCAAAATCCCGAAAGTTTTCACATGTAGCGAAGAGAACTAGAGTCAAAAATAGGAGAAACACCAACCCCCGAGAACATTGTGCACCACATTATCATCGAGCTTAATATGGAATCAAGTATAAAAAAAACAGCGAAAATCCTGATGGAATTAAGACGTTTGAAAGAGTCCGAGAGAGGAACCAAAAACCTTGCAAGAAAATGCCAAAATAGCTAACAATCCTCGTAATGTAATATCTAACTATAGTTCCGCGGTGAGAGTACTTAAAGTATACAGGGTGTTGGGTGTTGGGTTGGGCAAAATCCTCATCTTTCGGTCCTTCTCGCGGGCGCCCACCTGAAAATGACTAATCAGCATGCCTGATTAGGGTCAGCCAAGGGTCCCACTTGGATATTGACCGTGCGCTGTAACACGTTGCAACGCACGATCAATCTACAAGCGGGAACCATAAGTTTGAGGTGGGAGAAAACCCTTAAACCCAAATCAAAGGTGGAACAGCAAACGCCGAAGGATGCATGGCTAAAAAGGGAGTTTTAAGCCGCTAGTTTGCGAATTTCGGATACCGGGCTACCTCCGATCTCAAGATAGCCTTCCTGTGGTTAGACGGGTAGACCACGGGCGACCAATAAATCCCGCCTACTCGTGGGAAAAATTGAAGTACCAAAAGTAAAAAACATAGAGAATGATGCCTCTACAAATGCATCAACAACTAGGGATGTTTCAGAACACCCTGTCGAAACCGACATGACACCTGCCAATCGGGAAGGGTCACAAATCAGTGATTTCGAGATGATGAGCCTAGAAGAGAAATTGTCTCATCTGAGCGACTCAGCCTCGAAATCAAGTACTGTATACAGCATCAGTATACTCTCGGATGAATTGCATCCGGAATATACAGAAGCGCCAGGGACCCCAGGCAAAACGGCTCAAACTGATTCCAAGCGTATCAGGTTCACGCCAGCGGAACAGCGTCGTTTCAACAGAGCGCTGAAACAGGGTAGCAGCATAGAGCAAGCCCGCATCTTTGCAAAAACAAAAGATGATGCCAAAGAAACCAAACGCATGAGATCTGAGGACAACACACCACCTCAGTCCGAAGCGAAGCGAGCTCGCACTGGGAAAACAACCTCTGACAGAACCACCTATAGAGATATAGCGAGCTATGTCAGATTGGGTGTCGTACCAGTCAATATCGATCGCAATCCTCTCACGAATGAACAAATGGTTCAGATACAAGAGAGGATTATGGACATCACGATCGAACTGCGCGACGGGGATGCAAAGCCAGCTTTCCGCGGGACAACTTTCAAAGCCGGATGGCTCTTGTTAGTATGTGCGGACATCACCACTTCAGAGTGGATGAAAACAAACTTCCTCAGACTAAAGGAGAAATGCGAGTTGGAAGTAATGCTTGTGGGAGAGGATGACTTTCCGAAACCATAAGCAATGAAACCATAATAAGCAATGCAAGCAAGTTGTAGCGGCAAAGAAGAAAGCGTTTAGACATTGGCATGCAGATACAACTGAAAATAAAAAGTCAGTTTCCGTCAACAAGAGAAAAATAGCTAACCAAACGCTAGAAGCCACAAAGGATGTTTACAACGAAAGAGTAACTAATAAACTTCTGGCAATGGTTAGGAACAATTGTGACTCTCTATATAGTTCTTATAAAGAACTATCGAAAACTCTGTTAGACTCCCTCGAGCTCATTTAAGACGCACATTTTGCCCATTTCTTGGACATAACGAACAGCCGCCATGCTAGTGCCATAAATCATTTTCGATTACCTGCTCCATGAATTTGCGTGTCACATAGTGATAGTCTACGTGGTCAGACGTTCATGAATTAGAAAGTAATAATCTTTGCCACTCTATTCCGTTCCTTATTCAGATCAGATACACCAAAAGATTCCTTATGGCTTCGAAAGCTTCAACCATTTAAATCTCCTGGACCAGATTGTATCATACCAGCGGAACTCCAATATAACCTTGATATCCTGCTACCATGGCTACTAACCATCTTGATCAGTTGTCTGCGGTTAGTACAAATATCCCAAAGTCATGGAAGGAAGTAGAAGTTTTATTCGTCCTTAAAGGTTGGAATAAGCTCACTTACATCCCAAGGATCTCCGTCCGATCATTCTATCCTCTTTTCTTTAAAAAACTTTCATACAGGGAAGTCGGTTGAGATGCTTAACTCACTCGTACGCATTATCTAAAACCCACTAAGAGCAAAAGCGTATACTAGGTTCCTTGGTTCTTGATATAGAAGAAGCATTTAAAAATATCAAGATGGACGCAATCACTAATACACTTTCAGATTCAAATGTCGATGATTCATTGGGGATGCAGAATTATCAACACAAATATTGGCGTCTTATCCGAACGCAGATCTGTAAGCCCCCCACAAGGTGGCGTCGTGTCTCCTCTTCTCTGTAACTTAGTGGGCAACGAGCTACTAGTAAATCTAGAAAGAAACGCTGCAACATGATTGCCTACGCAGATGACGTAGCAGTAGCTGTATCAGGAAAGTACCTTAATACCCTTAAAGGCCTATAACAAAAGCGTCTCTCTGTACTCTATAAATATGCCGCCACATATGAATTTGGCGCGAACCTTAAAAAAACAGAATTGACCCTTTTCAGGAAATACAAAGTCCAGCACATTGACCCTACAAAACTTAATGGCGTTAGTATCATGTTGGCAGAATCAGCCAAGTACCTGGGTCTGGTGTTGGAACTGGAAAGCCAATATTCAAGAACACATAAAGAAAGCCACCGTATCCCTATACTATAAGGCAATCCGAAATAAATGGGGTATGCAATCGCTATCTGGCTTTACGTGTCCATCATTAGACCCATACTATTGTTGTTAGTCTGGTAGATGGCTCTAGAAACAGCATTCAACCGCATTCTTCTAGGGAAAGTTCAAAGATTGGCTTGCATATGCATTACCGGAGCTACATCAACCACCTCAACAAGATGCTAGCCTACATCTAGTGGCCCATAATATTCATTGCAAACAGTCAGCAGCTTCTGCAGCTGTAAGGCTGAGAGTCTCGTTACCATGGTCACCCTCTCAAGATTAACACACAGACATAGTGAATCACCTTAACGTTACAGACCACATCAATACCAAACTCAGTTTGAGCATAACACCAAGTCAACTATTCCAGACCACATCACTACCAAACTCAGTTTGAGCATAACATCAAGTCAACTATTCCCAGTCGCGTCGAATGGGAGTCAGATATGATTGGGGATAACAACCCGATTCACACCTACATGATTGGGTCCGAATAATAATCTGAAGTGGGTGGAGGTGTTTTCTCCGATATATTTAACTTAACCATATCCTTTCGCCACAAAAATGGCGCCAACTACAGAGGCATAAGTCTACTCAATATCGCTTACAAGATCCTATCTGCCGTAATATGTGAACGCTTGAAACCGTTTACCAACAACCTGATCGGCCCTTATCAGTGTGGTTTTAGGCCAGGAAAGTGCACAATCCATCAAATTTTCTCACTTCGGCAGATCCTGGAAAAAACCCAAGAAGTCCAAATCGATACCCACCACCTATTTATCGATTTCAGAGCCGCATACGACAACATTTATAGAGACGAACTATACAGAGCCATGTCTAGTTTTGGTATACCGTCCAAACTCGTCTGTCTGTGTAGGATGACGATGGAGAATTCTCGCTGCACCATCAGGGTCGGAAACAGGTTCACCGACACATTCGATACCAAAAAAGCCGATGCGCTGTCATGTGACTTTTTCAATTTGATTCTTGAGAGGGTTGTGCAAAACTCCCGAGCCAACACCAGAGGCAAAATTCTCCAAAAATCGGTGCAACTACTAGCATACGCTGACGATATTGACATCATTGGTAGGACTCAACGTGATGTCACAGCCACGTTTGCTAGTATAGAGAAGGAAGCGGCAAAAATGGGTTTAGCAGTAAATGAGGGTAAGACTAAGTATATGCTGTCAACACGAAAGGACACACAACATCGACGAATTGGACAGAACGTCACCATTGACAGATATAACTTTGAGGTAGTACGGGACTTTGTCTACCTCGGCTCCGCTATTAACTCTGACAACAACATCTCGTCAGAAATCAAACGAAGAATTACTCTTGCCAATCGCTGTTTCTTCGGGCTAAGAAGGCAATTTAGTAGTCAAGCCCTCACTCGAACTACTAAGGAGATCCTTCATAAGACCCTGATCATCCCAGTCCTGCTCTACGGCGCTGAAGCATGGACCGTATCAAAAGCGGATGAAGAAATCCTTTGTCGATTCGAGAGAAAAATTCTACGGAAAATCTTCGGTCCCGTTTGCGTCGACGGGCTATGGAGACAAAGATTCAACCACGAACTATACGAGCTGTACAGCGACATACCTCTGGTCAAAAAACTCCGCATTGGACGTTTAAGATGGGTAGGACATGTAGAACGAATGGACGAAAGTAAGACCTAGCCGTGGGCGGATTTTGACAATTTTTAAACTTGTTCTGCTGAGAGCAACAAAGAGTCTAAAAAAGTATGATCCTAAATTCTTAAAATTCAAAAGCAGAGCTTCAGAAAAAAATAAAATTCTTAAAATTCAAAAGCAGAGCTTCAGAAAAAAACACTTTGAATTTTTAATCAAAAAAAATCACTCCTTCAACTCACAGGATTCATTTTTATATGTAGCAGGCCTGTCTATTCATTTCAGTTTAATTGTGAATTTTGTGATTTTCAGTGCGAAGAGACGAAGAAAAATAAATTTCAAGCAATTACCGTTTTCAAGAAAATACAAAACTTAAAAAAAAAAGATGCCTCTCAACCTAGCAAACAATCTTTTGGTATGGTTTTATAAATGCATATTCGTTATTACTTTTCTTTTTCAGAAGTGCCTTGAGGTTATATTTGTAGTATGGAGTCTCGTAAATGCGGGCAGGACTCCATTAGCCATAGCCCAGGAAACTGCTTCGGAATCGGAGCGGGGTTATGGAATCTTTTACAGGATAAGATGGACTATTTCTGGCATTCTGTCAGAAATTTACTACATAATCAGCAGAGTTTTCCACGTTGGATCTGCAGCTGATTTGGGTCTTCCTGAAACGAATTGTTCATCAAATTCTGTATTGCGCGATAGCAATACAGAATTAGCATCTGATGACGGAGAAGTTGAACAATTTTTTGAAGACGATTTCGATGATGAGGATGATGATGACGAAGAACAAATAGAATATTTGGCACAAGGCCAATATATAGTTGGGGATGATGCCGAATTCATTCAGAGGAGTGACTTTGTGGTAGAACCAGGTTTTATAGAAGGATTTGAAGATCCACAGCAGCGAGACTATATCGTCATCGAAATAGAAAATGAAGATGCAACAATAACTTACATTTCGATGGCATAGGTAATTATTTGTTTGAATTTTCTCAAGCTTTGAAAACATTAATAATTTTTTTATTTTCCTTTTTATTGAAGGTAGGAATTGAATTGAACCAAGCCGAAACCAAAACACGAAGCTGAAGCTATATTCAGGCTTTTCGAGACGGGGATTTGGCCAAGGTTTAATGTTTTCTTTATATTTTCGTTTTGTTAATTGTTTGTGTTTTTAGTTATTTTTAATTTTGCTTGTTATTTTGTTTTTGTTTGTTTGTTGTTTTTAATTTTGTTGTTTGTTTAGTGGATTAGGCCTACTGGGGAAACCACTTAAAAAAAAACGCACCAACAGCCTAACCTCAAGGGTGGTGTGGAATAAGGCGAGAGCACAAACTCATAGGCTAAACGTTTTTTTTTTTAATGTTGTGAATTATAGACCAAAAGAAGGAATTCGTATCAAATGGTTGCATTTTGGTATTGATGCAGGGCGTCTGAGCACAGCTAAAGGTTATGGGAGGGTACCATTTGGAACAGTTTTGATGTTGATGTTTGTCTCGCACCAACTATCGATGCATATCCCTGCTAGTTTTCACATTTAACGTCAACGAATTAAGTCTTTTTACAAAACATCGATCGATCGATCATAGACAAAATATTCACACAGATCATTCTTCTGATTATGCACCATAAAAACCATTTACCATCCTTTAAAAAAAAAAATAGGTTCCAACAAGTCATGGTTCATTGAACATTGCGTTCAAGTAGTGTCAGTGAAAATAAATTATATTGATCCTGTAGCATAGATTGAGAAGAGATAACTTCCCATAGAAACAAAATCTGGCATATCCGAGATACTCACGGATCTTTTGGTCAACGGCAAAAGATATTCCCTCCATAATTAGAAAGAAAGGACTACTTGTATCTCTAACTCCTTTTCTAGAAGGTACCCTCCGGATGACAGAAGAACCTCGAGCAATAAGACGAATTCTGAAAAAATGTAGGCTGCACCAAATTTGAAAGCAAGATACGAACAAATTTTTAGAACGTGAGGCATATATACACCTTGAAACACATTGAAAGTACGTGCGACAAAGAACCTCCTGTAAGCAGAGGATAATGGCAACTTTGGGAGGACCCATACAACAAATAAGACTACTTTGGTCAAGGATCATCTGCATCATCCTTGGTATGCGCTACCCATATGGGCTTAATCAGTGACGATTAAGTCCTACACAAGAAGGATAGAAATCCGTGAACAGACGTTGTCCCTTGCTTTTCGTACGGTGTCGGATTTTATATGTGTCATCGAGGGAGCGCTACCAGTGGAAACCAAGGCTAGCGAGCTACCCAGAAGTTACCACGCCAGAACCGAACTTAAAGGCCTGCTCAGAATGCATATCTGTAGCTTGTAATACCGGATTTTGAAAAATGGATTGACCAGTGCAATGACCTAGTGGTTAGTGAGTTGGACTACTAAGCACAGGGTCCCTGGTCAAAATCCCGAAAGTTTTCACATTTAGCGAAGAATGTACAATACCGAATTTCTTTCTACGGGAAAACCAACTTACTGGCCAACTGATGTTAGAAAAAATACCGTATTTGATCGTCATTGTAAAAGGTCTGCCGTCCAATTGAATCAAAGTTGAAGAATGCTTTGATCTTTCCTCTGATCATTCTCCAGTCATTTTAACAACGAGCAAGTCACTGATTATAAATGAAAAACCACCCGGATTAACAAACGGGAAAACTAACTGGGAAGGTTTCAAAAACGATATTGAAAATAATATCCGACTGGGTGTATCGCTTAGAACTCCATTGGAACTCGAAGTCGCGGTTGACTCCTTTATCGATACCATCCAAAAAGCAGCATGGAATAATACTCCTCAACAGAAGAAAATAGTGAGCTATAGTAAAATTAAGTATCCCCGAGAAAATTTTAGTAAGACAAAAAAGAAAAGCTCGTAAAAGATGGCACCAAACTCGTGCCCCGCAAGATAAAACACATCTCAATCGGTTGAGTAATTTGCTATCAAATTCGATTAAAAAATTTAAAAACCATGCAGTAGAAACTTATCTGCAAAGCCTAACCGCTGGAAAGGAATCGAATTATTCGCTCTGGAAAGCAATTAGAGTCATAAAACGGCCAAAAATCGTTGTGCCGCCAATTAGGGTAACTCAAGACGGTTGGGCAAAACGCGATAAGAAAAAAGCTGACGTTTCTGCCTCACATCTTGAGGAAACATTTAAGCCATTTGATGGTCCAGCGCAAAATGAAAACATTAATATATTCGAGAGTACAACCGATAATAATATAGACAGTGAGATATGCAAGTATTGCCGAGCTTAAACGGGAAATACAGAAACTAAAGCCTAAAAAAGCTCCGGGTTATGACCCGATTACAGGAGAACTTCTTAAAATGTTGCCTCGGAATGCATTAACTAAGTTTCTTTTTATTATAAATGCCGCAATCAGATTAGAATACATACCAAGACAGTGGAAAGTCGTGGAAGTGATTATGGTTCTAAACCCAGGAAAATCATTCTTCCAATCATTTCAAAAGTTTTTGAACCGATATTACTCGGTCGCTTACACCCCATAATTGAACGGAAACGTCTTTTACCTGACCATCAATTTGGGTTTAGAAGTAAACATTCAACGGTGGACCAAGTACATCGAATTACAGATGTAATTGAGAAAGCTTTCGAAGAAAAGAAAATTTGTTCAGCCGTATTTCTTGACGTGTCGCAAGCTTTTGACAAGGTGTGGCACAAAGGCCTTACGTATAAACTAAGTCAAGTTCTGCCAGAACAATTATATAAAATCCTCGTGTCGTATCTTGAGCATAGACTCTTCCGTGTGAAACTTGGAAGCGAATATTCCGAGTTCAAAGAAATAATGGCAGGTGTACCGCAAGGAAGCGTCCTTGGACCAATCCTGTACCTCCTATTCACTCGTGATATCCCACAAACAAACGATACAATAGTTGCAACGGTTGCTGACGATACTGCTATACTAGCAGTTGGCACAACAATAGAGGAAACAAATATCAAATTACAAAACGCTCTTAACGAGGTTAATGAGTGGACTAAATCCTGGCGGATTGCACTTAATGAGAGCAAATCGATCCATGTAGATTTTTCGTATAAACGGACAAACAATTTGCCTGTATTTCTAAATACGGTTCGAGTCCCGTTTGCAAATGAAGCGAAATATTTCGGTATGACGCTCGATGCAAAATTAAAATGGAAGTCGCATGTAAAAAAGAAATGCGAAGAACGAATAAATACAGAGAACTGTACTGGTTGCTCCGAAAATATTCGAAGCTTAACCTTGATAACAAGCTGCTATTATACAAGCAAGTGCTAAAACCGGTTTGGACATATGGTATACAACTATGGGGTTGTACCAGTGAAACGAATCTAAACATTCGACAAACTTTTGAACACAAAATGTTAAGATCATTCGTCAATGCGCCGTGGTACGTAAGGAACGAAGATCTACGCAGAGAACTGGGTATTCCCGCGGTTAAAGATGAAACAAAAAATTTGCAAGAAAACATAAAAAACGTTTATAAGGACAACACGTTAACACAACAGTCCTCCAAATTCTTGACGAAAAAAATATATTGCGGCGTCTTCAAAGAACTAAACCCTTAGATTTGGCCCGATAATAACAAACCGCGCTATAAATTGCGGAAAAGCAGGAACTCTCAAAGGAAAGTTACCTGATAAACATATTATATACTCGTGATAAAAAAATTGCTGGATAAGTCGAATACTTAGTTGCAATAGAAATACAAAATGGGCGGTGGTTTTAGTGAGTAAAAATCTCACACTACTTTGGGCACGTGCTCATCGTGTCTCTGAAGATTTCCACCAGCCCACGGAAAAAAAAATAAAAACATGTAGCGAAGAGAACTAGAGTCAAAAATCGGAGAAACACCAACCCCCGAGAACATTGTGCATCACATTATCATCGAGCTTAATATGAAATCATGTATAAACAAAACCCGCGAAAATCCTGATGGAATTAAGTCGTTTGAAAGAGTCCGAGAGAGGAACCAAAAACCTTGGAAGAAAATGCCAAAATAGCTAACAATCCTCGTAATGTAATACCTAACTATAGTTCCGCGGTGAGAGTGCTTAAAGTATACAGGGTGTGGTTTAGCACGTAGGTGCATTCCAGAAATTGAGTAATCCAGGGGCTAGTTACCAAATGCGCGGCAGATTGCTTTAAAAGCGATAACTCAATGTCGAAAGGCGAATGTCTCCGATTTTCCAATGACGTTAAATTCTCCAATCTTTGTCACCTTGTGGAATCGATCACATATCCCCCTATTGCTTCCAATAAAAGCGAATCGCTTTTTGGATTCGATTCAACAAACCATTTGTTCAATAAGCAATGCAAGCAAGTTGTAGCGGCAAAGAAGAAAGCGTTTAGACATTGGCATGCAGATACAACTGAAAATAAAAAGTCAGTTTCCGTAAACCAGAGAAAAATAGCTAACCAAACGCTAGAAGCCACAAAGGATGTTTACAACGAACGAGTAACTAATAAACTTCTGGCAATGGTTAGGGACGATAGTTCTTATAAAGAACTATCGAAAACTCTGTTAGACTCCCTCGAGCTCATTTAAGACGCACACTTTGCCCATTTCTTGGGCATCTCGAACAGCCGCCATGCTGGTGCCATAAATCATTTTCGATTACCTGCTCCATGAATTTGCGTGTCACATAGTGATAGTCTACGTGGTCAGACGTTCATGAATTAGAAAGTAATAATCTTAGCCACTCTATTCCGTTCCTTATTCAGATCAGATACACCAAAAGAAATTTCCTTATGGCGTCGAAAGCTTCAACCATTTAAATCTCCTGGACCAGATTGTATCATACCAGCGGAACTCCAATATAACCTTGATATCCTGCTACCATGGCTACTAACCATCTTGATCAGTTGTCTGCGGTTAGTACAAATATCCCAAAGTCATGGAAGGAAGTAGAAGTTTTATTCGTCCTTAAAATAAGCTCACTTATACCTCCGAAGAACCTCCGTACTGGGTCTGGTGTTGGATTAGAAACTGAACTGGAAAGCCAATATTCAAGAACACATAAAGAAAGCCACCGTATCCCTATACTATAAGGCAATCGGAAATAAATGGGGTATGCAATCGCTATCTGGCTTTAGGTGTCCATCATTAGACCCATACTCTTGTTGTTAGTCTGGTAGATGGCTCTAGAAACAGCATTCAACCGCATTCTTCTAGGGAAAGTTCAAAGATTGGCTTGCATATGCATTACCGGATTTACATCAACCACCCCATCAAGATGCTAGCATACATCTAGTGGCCCAAGATATTCATTGCAAACAGTCAGCAGCTTCTGCAGCTGTAAGGCTTACCATGGTCACCCTCTCAAGATTAACACACAGACATAGTGAATCACCTTAACGTCACA
Organism: Rhingia campestris; assembly: GCA_932526625.1. Taxonomy (NCBI): domain Eukaryota; kingdom Metazoa; phylum Arthropoda; class Insecta; order Diptera; family Syrphidae; genus Rhingia; species Rhingia campestris. Next base: position 167,188,488 of record OW052183.1, read on the forward strand.
GACCACATCACTACCAAACTCAGTTTGAACATCAAGTCAACTATTCCCAGTCGCGTCGAATGGGAGTCAGATATGATTGGGGATAACAACCCGATTCACACCTACATGATTGGGTCTGAATAATAATCTGAAGTGGGTGGAGGTGTTTTCTCCGATATATTTAACTTAACCATATCCTTTCGCCACAAAAATGGCGCCAACTACAGAGGCATAAGTCTACTCAATATCGCTTACAAGATCCTATCTGCCGTAATATGTGAACGCTTGAAACCGTTTACCAACAACCTGATCGGCCCTTATCAGTGTGGTTTTAGGCCAGGAAAGTGCACAATCCATCAAATTTTCTCACTTCGGCAGATCCTGGAAAAAACCCAAGAAGTCCAAATCGATACCCACCACCTATTTATCGATTTCAGAGCCGCATACGACAACATTTATAGAGACGAACTATACAGAGCCATGTCTAGTTTTGGTATACCGTCCAAACTCGTCTGTCTGTGTAGGATGACGATGGAGAATTCTCGCTGCACCATCAGGGTCGGAAACGAGTTCACCGACACATTCGATACCAAAAAAGCCGATGCGCTGTCATGTGACTTTTTCAATTTGATTCTTGAGAGGGTTGTGCAAAACTCCCGAGCCAACACCAGAGGCACAATTCTCCAAAAATCGGTGCAACTACTAGCATACGCTGACGATATTGACATCATTGGTAGGACTCAACGTGATGTCACAGCCACGTTTGCTAGTATAGAGAAGGAAGCGGCAAAAATGGGTTTAGCAGTAAATGAGGGTAAGACTAAGTATATGCTGTCAACACGAAAGGACACACAACATCGACGAATTGGACAGAACGTCACCATTGACAGATATAACTTTGAGGTAGTACGGGACTTTGTCTACCTCGGCTCCGCTATTAACTCTGAAAACAACATCTCGTCAGAAATCAAACGAAGAATTACTCTTGCCAATCGCTGTTTCTTCGGGCTAAGAAGGCAATTTAGTAGTCAAGCCCTCACTCGAACTACTAAGGAGATCCTTCATAAGACCCTGATCATCCCAGTCCTGCTCTACGGCGCTGAAGCATGGACCGTATCAAAAGCGGATGAAGAAATCCTTTGTCGATTCGAGAGAAAAATTCTACGGAAAATCTTCGGTCCCGTTTGCGTCGACGGGCTATGGAGACAAAGATTCAACCACGAACTATACGAGCTGTACAGCGACATACCTCTGGTCAAAAAACTCCGCATTGGACGTTTAAGATGGGTAGGACATGTAGAACGAATGGACGAAAGTAAGACCTAGCCGTGGGCGGATTTTGACAATTTTTAAACTTGTTCTGCTGGGAGCAACAAAGAGTCTAAAAAAGTTGATCCTAAATTCTTAAAATTCAAAAGCAGAGCTTCAGAAAAAAATAAAATTCTTAAAATTCAAAAGCAGAGCTTCAGAAAAAAACACTTTGAATTTTTAATCAAAAAAAAATCACTCCTTCAACTCACAGGATTCATTTTTATATGTAGCAGGCCTGTCTATTCATTTCAGTTTAATTGTGAATTTTGTGATTTTCAGTGCGAAGAGACGAAGAAAAATAAATTTCAAGCAATTACCGTTTTCAAGAAAATACAAAACTTAAAAAAAAAAGATGCCTCTCAACCTAGCAAACAATCTTTTGGTATGGTTTTTTAAATGCATATTCGTTATTACTTTTCTTTTTCAGAAGTGCCTTGAGGTTATATTTGTAGTATGGAGTCTCGTAAATGCGGGCAGGACTCCATTAGCCATAGCCCAGGAAACTGCTTCGGAATCGGAGCGGGGTTATGGAATCTTTTACAGGATAAGATGGACTATTTCTGGCATTCTGTCAGAAATTTCCTACATAATCAGCAGAGTTTTGCACGTTGGATCTGCAGCTGATTTGGGTCTTCCTGAAACGAATTGTTCATCAAATTCTGTATTGCGCGATAGCAATACAGAATTAGCATCTGATGACGGAGAAGGAGATGAATTCGTCGAACAATTTTTTGAAGACGATGTCGATGATGACGATGATGATGAGGAAGAAGAAATAGAATATTTGGCACAAGGCCAATATATAGTTGGGGATGATGCCGAATTCATTCAGAGGAGTGACTTTGTGGTAGAACCAGGTTTTATAGAAGGATTTGAAGATCCACAGCAGCGAGACTATATCGTCATCGAAATAGAAAATGAAGATGCAACAATAACTTACATTTCGATGGCATAGGTAATTATTTGTTTGAATTTTCTCAAGCTTTGAAAACATTAATAATTTTTTTATTTTCCTTTTTATTGAAGGTAGGAATTGAATTGAACCAAGCCGAAACCAAAACACGAAGCTGAAGCTATATTCAGGCTTTTTGAGACGGGGATTTGGCCAAGGTTTAATGTTTTCTTTGAATTTTCGTTTTGTTAATTGTTTGTGTTTTTAGTTATTTTTAATTTTGCTTGTTATTTTGTTTTTGTTTGTTTGTTGTTTTTAATTTTGTTGTTTGTTTAGTGGATTAGGCCTACTGGGGAAACCACTTTAAAAAAAACGCACCAACAGCCTAACCTCAAGGGTGGTGTGGAATAAGGCGAGAGCACAAACTCATAGGCTAAACGTTTTTTTTTAAATGTTGTGAAATAAGAACCTCGAGTGCATAATAATGTAGGCTGCACCAAATTTGAAATCAAGATACGAACAAATTTTTAGAAGATTTTTGGCGCAACAGCCACTCATGTGTACCATGACTTCCAACTGAACGTCTGAGTTGGAAGTCATGGTTCTCATGCTTTACGACATGAGAATTAGAAGTACACATACAGCGCTTATCTCTGAGTTGCGCTTGCACGAACGCATTTATTCAACTTACTCGTGGTTACTAACGTGCAATTGGTATTGGTGTCCATTCGCTCTTAATGTCCCAGCCATCTTCAACATCCAATGCAAAGAATACCCGCCAAACGGGACCGAAGATTTATCAAAGAATTTTTGGCTCAAAACGAAAAGGGATTTCATCATCCGCTTTGGATATGGTCCATGCTTCAGCGCAGGACTGGTATGATCATTTTATTGTATAGAATCACCTTAGCAGTCCAATGGCTTAACTACTAAAGAGGCTTCCTAGCCAGAAGAAACAACGATAGAGTAATTCTTCGTTTTATTTTTTGACGAGATGTTGTTGTCAGAGTTAGTAATAGAGCCGAAGAAGACAAAGTCTCGTAATATCTGCCAATGTCACTTTCTCCAGTTCGTCAATGTTATGTGTACATTCGTCTTGAAAGCATATACTTAGTTTTACACTCATTTACTGCTGAACAAATTTTTGCCGCTACCTTTTCTATAATAGCAAACGTGGCTATGACATCAGGTTGAGTCCGACCAATAATGTCAATATCGTAGGCGTATGCTAGTAGTTGCACCGATTTATGGAAGGTTGTGCCTCTGGTGTTGGGTCTCAATAATGATTTTAAAGAAGTCACTTGACAGTGCGCCACTAGCCTTATTTCATTTTTGGTATCGAATGTTTCGGTAAAGTCGTTGACGACCCTGATGGAGATGGAGAATTATACATCGTCATCCTTCACAGCGGTATACCAAAACCAGATATGGTACTGCATAGTTCGTCTCTATAAATGCTGTCGTATGCGGATTTTAAATCAATAAATAGGTACTACAACCACCGATGACGATAAAAACTATCGATGCTCCTTCAGGGTCGGCAACGACATCACCGAAACATTCGATACCAAGAAAGGATTTTCGTGTGACTTCTTCAACAAAATTCTTGAGAGGATAGTGCAAAACTCCAGAGCCAACACCAGAGTATTTCCAAGTATATGCTATCAACACAAAAGGAAAAGGTGGAAATCCGAATTTATACCTCGGCTGCAACAATTTCCGAGCCGATGTTAACCCCTATTCCGCATTTATAGAGACGAACTATACAGAGCCATGTCTAGTTTTGGTATACCGCCCAAACTCGTTCGTTTGTGTAGCATGACGATGGAGAATTCTCGTCTTAAAACCATCAGAAGAACCCTCTTTATATCGTATTATATGGCCTTTAGAAGAAATGGGTAAAATATTCGAGCGCAATATATGCAACCGATTAGAAGTGGAAATTGATGGAGCTCGAGGACTCCAACCAACAGTATGGGTTTAGAAAAGCTCTTTCTACAGTAGACGATATACGGTGGGTAACAACAACCCTGGAAGAAGTCAATGAGAGCAAAAGACAGGGGGCCCAAAGAAATATGGTGCCAGTAATAACACTTGACGTCAAAAATTTACGGGGATTTATAGTGCAATCGCTTAGTTCAATGATGGAACCAGGATATCTAAGATGATGATGTAGCAGTACCACATGCCTGGCGGAATTCCACAAGGATTGGTATTAGGTCCCATCTTATGGAATATTTATATGATAAGGTTCTAAGGCTCGGAATTCCAACGGAGGCGGTTGTAGTAGCAAAACACCTGAATGAAATAGATGATTGAATGAATGTATTCGGAAAGTAAGAAGGTGGTTGACAGCAGTCAAGATGGAACATCAGAGGCAGTGGTAGTAAGCAGTCGCAAGAAAAAAAGAAACTACCTTTATGGTAGGCGAGGAAACCATAACTTCAATACGCTACAGATACGCATTCTGGTCGGCCCTTAAGTCAAAGATATCAGGCTGGGCGAACGGCGAAGCTGTAGTGTATTGCAGTAGAGATGGAATCACGCTTGAAAAGGAAGGCCGACCCATAGACTAATACCGGATTTTGAAAAATGGATTGACCAGTGCAATCACCTAGTGGTTAGTGAGTTGGACTACTAAGCACAGGGTCCCTGGTCAAAATCCCGAAAGTTTTCACATGTAGCGAAGAGAACTAGAGTCAAAAATAGGAGAAACACCAACCCCCGAGAACATTGTGCACCACATTATCATCGAGCTTAATATGGAATCAAGTATAAAAAAAACAGCGAAAATCCTGATGGAATTAAGACGTTTGAAAGAGTCCGAGAGAGGAACCAAAAACCTTGCAAGAAAATGCCAAAATAGCTAACAATCCTCGTAATGTAATATCTAACTATAGTTCCGCGGTGAGAGTACTTAAAGTATACAGGGTGTGGTTTAGCACCTAGATGCATTCCAAATAATCCAGGGGCTAGTCACCAAATGCGCGGCAGATTGCTTTAAAAGTGATAACTCAATGTCGAAAGTCGAATGTCTTCGATTTTCCAATGATATTTCCATTGCTTCCCCCTAATTCCATCCTGACTTTAAATTCTCCAATCTTTGTCACCTTGTGGAATCCATCACATATCCCCCTATTGCTTCCAATAAAAGGGAATCGCTTTTGGGATTCGATTCAACAAACCATTTGTTCAATAAGCAATGCAAGAAACTTGTAGCGGCAAAGAAGAAAGCGTTTAGACATTGGCATGCAGATACAACTGAAAATAAAAAGTCAGTTTCCGTCAACAAGAGAAAAATAGCTAACCAAACGCTAGAAGCCACAAAGGATGTTTACAACGAAAGAGTAACTAATAAACTTCTGGCAATGGTTAGGGACAATTGTGACTCTCTATTTGTTCTTATAAAGAACCATGCTGGTGCCATAAATCATTTTTGATTACCTGCTCCATGAATTTGCGTGTCACATAGTGATAGTCTACGCGGTCAGACGTTCATGAATTAGAAAGTAATTATCTTTGCCACTCTTTTCCGTTCCTTATTCAGATCAGATACACCAAAAGAAACTTCCTTATGGCATCGAAAGCTTCAACCATTTAAATCTCCTGGACCAGATTGTATCATACCAGCGGAACTCCAATATAACCTTGATATCCTGCTACCATGGCTACTAACCATCTTGATCAATTGTCTGCGGTTAGTACAAATATCCCAAAGTCATGGAAGGAAGTAGAAGTTTTATTCGTCCTTAAAGGTTGGAATAAGCTCACTTATACATCCCAAGGATCACCGTCCGATCAGTCTATCCTCTTTTCTTTAAAAAACTTTCATACAGGGAAGTCGGTTGAGACGCTTTACTCACTCGTACGCATTATCTAAAACCCACTAAGAGCAAAAGCGTATACTAGGTTCCTTGGTTCTTGATATAGAAGAAGCATTTAAAAATATCAAGATGGACGCAATCACTAATGCACTTTCAGATTCGAATGTCGATGATTCATTGGGGATGCAGAATTATCAACACAAATATTGCCGTCTTATCCGAACGCAGATCTGTAAGCCCCCACAAGGTGGCGTCGTGTCTCCTCTTCTCTGTAACTTAGTGGGCAACGAGCTACTAGTAAATCTAGAAAGAAACGCTGCAACATGATTGCCTACGCAGATGACGTAGCAGTAGCTGTATCAGGAAAGTACCTTAATACCCTTAAAGGCCTATAACAAAAGCGTCTCTCTGTACTCTATAAATATGCCGCCACATATGAATTTGGCGCGAACCTTAAAAAAACAGAATTGACCCTTTTCAGGAAATACGAAGTCCAGCACATTGACCCTACAAAACTTAATGGCGTTAGTATCATGTTGGCAGAATCAGCCAAGTACCTGGGTCTGGTGCTGGAACTGGAAAGCCAATATTCAAGAACACATAAAGAAAGCCACCGTATCCCTATACTATAAGGCAATCCGAAATAAATGGGGTATGCAATCGCTATCTGGCTTTAGGTGTCCATCATTAGACCCATACTCTTGTTGTTAGTCTGGTGATGGCTCTAGAAAAAGCATTCAGCCGCATCCTTCCAGGGAAAGTTCAAAGAGTGGCTTGCATATGCATTACCGGAGCTACATCAACCACCTCATCAAGATGCTAGCCTACATCTAGTGCCCCAAGATATTCATTGCAAACAGTCAGCAGCTTCTGCAGGCTGAAGGTCTCGTTACAATGGTCACCCTCTCAAGATTAACACACAGACATAGTGAATCACCTTAACGTTACAGACCACATCACTACCAAACTCAGTTTGAGCATAACACCAAGTCAACTAGTCCCAGTCGCGTCGAATGGGAGTCAGATATGATTGGGGATAACAACCCGATTCACACCTACATGATTGGGTTTGAATAATAATCTGGAGTGGGTGGAGGTTTTTCTCCGATATATTTAACTTAACCATATCCTTTCGCCATAAAAAGGGAGACCCTCTGAACTGCGCCAACTACAGAGGCATAAGTCTACTCAACATCGCTTACAAGATCCTATCTGCCTTAATATGTGAACGCTTGAAACCGTTTACCAACAACCTGATCGGCCCTTATCAGTCTGGTTTTAGGCCAGGAAAGTCCACAATCGATCAAATTTTCTCACTTCGGCAGATCCTGGAAAAAAAAACCCAAGAAGTCCAAATCGATACCCACCACCTATTTATCGATTTCAAAGCCGCATACGACAGCAGTTATAGAGACGAACTATACAGAGCCATTTCTAGTTTTGGTATACCGCCCAAACTCGTCCGTTTGTGTAGGATTACGATGGAGAATTCTTGCTGCACCAACAGGGTCGGAAACGAGTTCACCGACACATTCGATACCAAAAAAGCCGATGCGCTGTCATGTGACTTTTTCAATTTGATTCTTGAGAGTATTGTGCAAAACTCCCGAGTCAACACCAGAGGCACAATTTTCCAAAAATCGGTGCAACTACTAGCATACGCCGACGATATTGACATCATTGGTAGGACTCGACGTGATGTCATAGCCACGTTTGCTAGAATAGATAAGGAAGCGGCAGAAATGGGTTTAGCAGTAAATGAGGGTAAGACTACGTATATGCTGTCAACACGAAAGGACACACAACATCGACGAATTTTACAGAACGTCACCATTGACAGATATAACTTTGAGGTAGTACGGGACTTTGTCTACCTCGGCACCGCTATTAACTCTGACAACAACATCTCGTCAGAAATCAAACGAAGAATTACTCTTGCCAATCGCTGTTTCTTAGGGCTAAGAAGGCAATTAAGTAGTAAAGCCCTCACTCGAACTACTAAGGAGATCCTTCATAAGACCCTGATCATCCCAGTCCTGCTCTACGGCGCTGAAGCATGGACCGTATCAAAAGCGGATGAAGAAATCCTTTGTCGATTCGAGAGAAAAATTCTACGGAAAATCTTCGGTCCCGTTTGCGTTGACGGGCTATGGAGACAAAGATTCAACCACGAACTATACGAGCTGTACAGCGACATACCTCTTGTCAAAAAACTCCGCATTGGACGTTTAAGATGGGTAGGACATGTAGAACGAATGGACACCAATACTCCGGCTCGCAGAGTACTCAACAAGTAGAAATCGACCTCAACCAACTTGGAGTGCGCAACTGGAGGCAGTTAGCTAAGGACCGGGCTAATTGGAGAGGCATGTTGGTTGAGGCCCAGGTTCATTCCGGACTGTAGCGCCACTTAAGTAAGTAAGTAAGGCCTAGCCGTGGGCGGATTTTGACAATTTTTAAACTTGTTCTGCTGGGAGCAACAAAGAGTCTAAAAAAGTTGATCCTAAATTCTTAAAATTCAAAAGCAAAGCTTCAGAAAAAAATAAAATTCTTAAAATTCAAAAGCAGAGCTTCAGAAAAAAACACTTTGAATTTTTAATCAAAAAAAAATCAACTCCTTCAACTCACAGGATTTGAAAATCATTTTTATATGTAGCAGGCCTGTCTATTTATTTCAGTTTAATTGTGAATTTTGTGATTTTCAGTGCGAAGAGACTAAGAAAAATAAATTTCAACCAATTACCGTTTTCAAGAAAATACAAAACTTAAAAAAAAAAGATGCCTCTCAACCTAGCAAACAATCTTTTGGTATGGTTTTTTAAATGCATATTCGTTATTACTTTTCTTTTTCAGAAGTGCCTTGAGGTTATATTTGTAGTATGGAGTCTCGTAAATGCGGGCAGGACTCCATTAGCCATAGCCCAGGAAACTGCTTCGGAATCGGAGCGGGGTTATGGAATCTTTTACAGGATAAGATGGACTATTTCTGGCATTCTGTCAGAAATTTCCTACATAATCAGCAGAGTTTTCCACGTTGGATCTGCAGCTGATTTGGGTCTTCCTGAAACGAATTGTTCATCAAATTCTGTATTGCGCGATAGCAATACAGAATTAGCATCTGATGACGGAGAAGGAGATGAATTCGTCGAACAATTTTTTGAAGACGATGTCGATGATGACGATGATGATGAGGAAGAAGAAATAGAATATTTGGCACAAGGCCAATATATAGTTGGGGATGATGCCGAATTCATTCAGAGGAGTGACTTTGTGCTCGAACCAGGGTTTATCGAAGGATTTGAAGATCCACAGCAGCGAGACTATATCGTCATCGAAATAGAAAATGAAGATGCAAGTATAACATATATTTCGATGACTTAGGTAATTATTTGTTTGAATTTTCTCAAGCTTTGAAAACATTAATAATTTTTTTATTTTCCTTTTTATTGAAGGTGGGAGTTGAATTGAACCAAGCCGAAACCAAAACACGAAGCTGAAGCTATATTCAGGCTTTTTGAGACGGGGATTTGGCCAAGGTTTAATGTTTTCTTTATATTTTCGTTTTGTTAATTGTTTGTGTTTTTAGTTATTTTTAATTTTGCTTGTTATTTTGTTTTTGTTTGTTTGTTGTTTTTAATTTTGTTGTTTGTTTAGTGGATTAGGCCTACTGGGGAAACCACTTAAAAAAAAACGCACCAACAGCCTAACCTCAAGGGTGGTGTGGAATAAGGCTAGAGCACAAACTCATAGGCTAAACGTTTTTTTGTTAAATGTTGTGAAATATAGACCCAAAGAAGGAATGCGTTTCGAATCGTTGCATTTTGGTATTGCTGCAGTGCAGTCTGAACACAGTTAAAGGGTACGGAAGTGAAAAGCCTCCTCCGCTTCAGCATAAGCTCAAAATGGTTTTCCAACGGATAGTAAGGAGATTGGACAAGATCCATGTGGTATCACAAACGGACCAAACTGGTCTAAGTGTGCTGGCGAACGCCGGCAGTCACTCTAACCTAACCTATCCTGGGCTTAACACCGCAACAGACCCTTATAAAGGTCGCTTCTTAATTGTGTTGCTGAATGCTAGCATACATGCTATAAAGTAATGAGCTCCCAAACTGGTATGCCAAACCCCAATTATTAACACACCCTGAACAAAACAGGGGAACAGATAAAGATGCAAGGTTTGTGATCATTCTATCTAGATCATTGAAGAATTAAAGGAAAATTTGGAAGTCCGCAGTGATCTACCCATCATGTTGCCCGTCAATTCCGGTCATCTCAACTGAACTCATTACATCGTCCAAATGCACAGAAATGCTTATGTGCAAGCTGAACGGATGTGCTCGCATTACAGTACAAAATATAGTCCGATCCCTAACAAATGATTAATTCTTCTCGCGCATTCTAAAGAAACTTTATCACGGCAGCTGCATTCCACGATTGTTATCCGTCGCCACGCTCACAAAATATTTCCAAAAAAAAAACCATCTGCGTAATCCAACGTTGTTAAGGCAACTGCAAATATTTGTGTTGTCCCTCATGCCTGCCAACAATCTTCTTGTCCACAAACATCAATCCAATTCGTACACCCAAGCTGACTTAAAAAAAAAAACAAAATTAAATTATGAAAAAACTTTGTAATCACAAAATGTGTTGATAGTAAGTATTTCAGAGCCACTAACCTTGTGTAAACACGTATCAATCACCTGATTTGATATATTCACCAGATCATGGGTAATTTTCAGCCTCGAATGAATAAAACTACAAACGTCCTCGCTAGTCATTACATCCCATATACCATCGCATGCCAGCACGAGAAACTCGTCGGCATCCTCACGAATTTGGCAAAAGATCTCCGGCTCGGGTGACACCAACTGTTCGCACTGGCCCTTCTCTTTTACATTCTTATAATCGAAATCGCCCAGTGCTCGGGACACGGCCAGCGTACCATTGACACGTTTTATCATCACACTACCACCGGCACGGAGTATTCTCTCCTTCTCCTCGGGCAGTATCGGTTTGTGATCTTGTGTGGCGAACACCGGTATTCCATTCCGGCAGAGTACTGCCCGAGAGTCTCCACAGTTTGCTATGTACACCTGATTGGGTGATACAAAAGCGCATACCGCTGTTGTACCGCCGCATTTTTCTGCATCGGAAACAAATTCTGGCAAATCCCGCATTACCTCATCGATACGCAGGAAGCCAGTTCGAATACCTTTTACATGATCGCCATTTTTGAACTCATCCGTTCCGACAATACACTCGAGCAAGTGTTCGGCACAATGCTCAGAAACTTTACAGCCAGCATGTCCGTCGAATACTGCAAAGAAACTCCAGTCTTCAAGCCAATCACCTAGGCCAGCTCGAGCATAATATGCATCTTCCATTTCGCAACGCCATCCCTGCATTGAGCTGACGCCGAACAGGAGTTTGTTGCCCTCGCCATGGTCATTGTGTTTGACTGTCTTCGGTTTATCCAGAAACCCTCCCATCTCTGTTTTTCATACTGGACTCATAGGAACAAATAGGACAGAACAGCGTTTTTGGTTTAATTGGTTTGTTTTTGGAAAATGTTGCGTGGATTTGTTTGTTGTTGTTGCTTCTGAAAGAGAAGAAGAATTTATTTCATTAGAATCTTGGATAGATCAATGTTCAGTGGTAAGGTAGGTGCTAATTCTTTTCGGAGTCTGACGGATGATAGGGATGAATTCTGGAGGAAACTCTTCGGAATTAGTATTGTTTTAGTAAAAAAAATAATCGAATGGAATCGAAGGAAAAGATAATCTCTATCATTTGATGGGCTGGATTTAGCAATGCCTAAGTTTACTCCATACATCCACTTACTTTTCTATAATGGTCACAATGAACACACACGAAGTTAGGCTCTAACAACTTCTAACACCATTGCATATAAAACAATTGACGACCCTATTTGATACAGTCTTGGCGACGATCTTTGTTTAAAATTACTCGATTGGAGCCCTGTGGGTTATTCCCAAAAGCGCAGCGGTTGCACAAAAATAATGATCCTCTGATCTACGTCTTACCTTATTCCCTATTTTTGTTACCTTTGTGAAAGGGAAAAGGTTTGTAATAGCGATGATTTCAGATCTTTTCAAAATAACCAGACACATTGTGCACCAACGCTCCATCCCGCAGTCTTCGATTCACAGCCAGACTTCAGAAGTAGTTCCTCTTCTTCTTCACGCCGGAAGTGGAGCTCACAAGTTAAAAAAAAAAAAACGATATGAACCAATTTAAAGTGCGCAGTTAGCTTAGGACGGGCTCAGTGGAGCGATGGTTAGTGCGATGAATTGCCGCTCAGAAGGTCTGGGTTAGATCCCCAGCCGTAGCAACACATAAATGATTTTTCAAGAAAAGATTCTCAACTTAGCCGTTCGGATTCGGCGTAAAACAGGAAGTATTTCAAAATGGGCTACTGACATCGGTATTTTTCCGGCCCGCTGTCCTAGGGTCAAAAGGGCCTGGCCCTCCAGGTTAGGGGTTGTCCTTTGGGTTAACTACCCATCCACGGAAAAAAGATTATGTTACGAAGCAACCAATAGCCTCGGAAAGGACTGATATTATTGTTGACGACCATGCTAAACGAAAAAAGGACAACGACGTTCGTATCTGCACCTGGAATGTGAGAACATTAAATTTTGGGATGGGCCGGTCAAAAAGAGGATGAAAAACTGTGACATCTACTATGGACCGTGTTATAGTGAGCAGAAACAGCGACTATTCGGATGCGGATTTGTTATAAGTGCCATACATAGGAAAGAAGTGTTATGTTTCCAAGACTTTAGCGAACGCATTGTAACAATCCGCGTCAAGGCCAAATTCGCCAACATAAGCCTTATATGCGCTCATGCTCCGACGGAGGAAAAAGATGATATAGCTAAGGATTGCTTCTACGAGCTCCTCGACAAAACCTATGAGCGACTACCGAAGTACGATGTTAAAATCGTGCTGGGAGATTTTAACGCAAAGGTAGGAAGAGAAGACATCTTTAGAAGTATTGTCGGAAAACATAGCCTACACGACAACACGTCTGGTAACGGACTTAGGCTAATTGATTTCGCTACGGAACGAAATGCCACTATAGCCAGCACACGGTTTCCTCACCTCGATATCCATAAGGGGACATGGCGGTCTCCAGATCAACGAACGGTCAACCAAATTGATCACATTGCGATAGATAAGAGGCACGCATCCAGTATTTTGGACGTCCGAACATTCCGAGGAGCTAACATCGACTCGGATCACTACCTTGTAGCAGCCAAGGTAAGAATGCGGATATCCACCACGCCACAACAATCCAGAAATACTGTGAAAAAATTTAATGTCGGAAGACTGCAATCGCAAGAGACCGCCAAGACCTTCGCACAACGCGTATCCCTTAACCTCTCGATTAACACCATACCACCAGCATCGAATGTCGAAGAGCAATGGCAACGATGCCAACAGGCCATTAGATCAGCCGCAACTGATGTGCTAGGTTTCTCGCGCCCACCAGCAAGAAACCCCTGGTTTGATGAGGAATGCCGACAGATGCTCGCAGCCAAGAACGAGGCCTACAAGGCTAAGCTGCAGGTGAAGACGAGAGCTGCCATTGAGCTCTATAGGAGAAGAAAAAGAGAAGAACATCGGCTTTTCAGAAAGAAGAAAAAAGAGCAAGAAAAGCGCGCGATCGAGGATATAGTGAGGTGCCACTCCAGGAGCGATGTTCGCAAGTTTTACTAAAGTGTAAAACGTCAAAGCCAAGGATACAAGGCTCGAACAGAATCCTGTCGAGATGAACAAGAAAATATCGTAGTTGAGACACAGTCGATGCTGAGGATATGGAAAAACCACTTCTGCAGACTATTAAACGGCGATGACGAACAACATTCCGCTGTCAGGCGAACCATTCAATATTAGCAACAGCGAAAACTGCCAACCACCCGACCTAAGTGATGTGAGGATAGCTATATTTAAACTCAAGCTTAATAAGGCCGCCGGAAATGACGGCCTTCCCGCTGAGCTTTATAAAGCTGGCGGAGATGACTTGGTAAGCAACATCCACCAACTCATAAGCCAAATCTGGTCGGATGAAAGTATGCCTGAAGAATGGAACCTCAGCATCGTTTGCCCGATCCACAAAAAAGGAGACCCTCTGAACTGCGCCAACTACAGAGGCATAAGTCTACTCAACATCACCTACAAGATCCTATCTGCCGTAATATGTGAACGCTTGAAACCGTTTACCAACAACCTGACCGGCCCTTATCAGTGTGGTTTTAGGGCAGGAAAGTCCACAATCGATCAAATTTTCTCACTTCGGCAGATCCTGGAAAAAACCCAAGAAGTCCAAATCGATACCCACCACCTATTTATCGATTTGAAAGCCGCATACGACAGCATTTATAGAGACGAAATATACAGAGCCATGTCTATTTTTGGTATACCGTCCAAAATCGTCCGTTTGTGTAGGATGACGATGGAGAATTCTCGCTGCACCATCAGGGTCGGAAACGAGTTCAACGACACATTCGATACAAAAAAAGGATTTAGACAAGGCGATGCGCTGTCATGTGACTTTTTCAATTTGATTCTTGAGAGGATTGTGCAAAACTCCCGAGCCAACACCAGAGGCACAATTCTCCAAAAATCGGTGCAACTACTTGCATACGCTGACGATATTGACATCATTGGTAGGACTCAAAGTGATGTCATAGCCACGTTTGCTAGTATAGAGAAGGAAGCGGCAGAAATGGGTTTAGCAGTAAATGAGGGTAAGACACAACATCGACGAATTGGACAGAACGTCACCATTGACAGATATAACTTGGAGGTAGTACGGGACTTTGTCTACCTCGGCTCCGCTATTAACTCTGACAACAACATCTCGTCAGAAATCAAACGAAGAATTACTCTTGCCAATCGCTGTTTCTTAGGGCTAAGAAGGCAATTAAGTAGTAAAGCCCTCACTCGAACTACTAAGGAGATCCTTCATAAGACCCTGATCATCCCAGTCCTGCTCTACGGCGCTGAAGCATGGACCGTATCAAAAGCGGATGAAGCAATCCTTTGTCGATTCGAGAGAAAAATTCTACGGAAAATCTTCGGTCCCGTTTGCGTTGACGGGCTATGGAGACAAAGATTCAACCACGAACTATACGAGCTGTACAGCGACATACCTCTTGTCAAAAAACTCCGCACGAATGGACACCAATACTCCGGCTCGCAGAGTCCTCAACAAGTAGAAACCGACCTCAACCAACTTGGAGTGCGCAACTGGAGGCAGTTAGCTAAGGACCGGGCTAATTGGAGAGGCATGTTGGTTGAGGCCCAGGTTCATTCCGGACTGTAGCGCCACTTAAGTAAGTAAGTAAGGCCTAGCCGTGGGCGGATTTTGACAATTTTTAAACTTGTTCTGCTGGGAGCAACAAAGAGTCTAAAAAAGTTGATCCTAAATTCTTAAAATTCAAAAGCAGAGCTTCAGAAAAAAATAAAATTCTTAAAATTCAAAAGCAGAGCTTCAGAAAAAAACACTTTGAATTTTTAATCAAAAAAAAATCAACTCCTTCAACTCACAGGATTTGAAAATCATTTTTATATGTAGCAGGCCTGTCTATTTATTTCAGTTTAATTGTGAATTTTGTGTTTTTCAGTTCGAAGAGACTAAGAAAAATAAATTTCAAGCCCATACCCAAGTTTTCAAGAAAACATAAAACTAAAAAAAAAAGATGCCTCTCAACCTAGCAAACAATCTTTTGGTATGGTTTTTTAAATGCATATTCGTTATTACTTTTCTTTTTCAGAAGTGCCTTGAGGTTATATTTGTAGTATGGAGTCTCGTAAATGCGGGCAGGACTCCATTAGCCATAGCCCAGGAAACTGCTTCGGAATCGGAGCGGGGTTATGGAATCTTTTACAGGATAAGATGGACTATTTCTGGCATTCTGTCAGAAATTTCCTACATAATCAGCAGAGTTTTCCACGTTGGATCTGCAGCTGATTTGGGTCTTCCTGAAACGAATTGTTCATCAAATTCTGTATTGCGCGATAGCAATACAGAATTAGCATCTGATGACGGAGAAGAAGTTGAACAATTTTTTGAAGACGATGTCGATGATGACGATGATGATGAGGAAGAAGAAATAGAATATTTGGCACAAGGCCAATATATAGTTGGGGATGATGCCGAATTCATTCAGAGGAGTGACTTTGTGGTAGAACCAGGTTTTATAGAAGGATTTGAAGATCCACAGCAGCGAGACTATATCGTCATCGAAATAGAAAATGAAGATGCAACGATAACATATATTTCGATGACATAGGTAATTATTTGTTTGAATTTTCTCAAGCTTTGAAAACATTAATAATTTTTTTATTTTCCTTTTTATTGAAGGTAGGAATTGAATTGAACCAAGCCGAAACCAAAACACGAAGCTGAAGCTATATTCAGGCTTTTTGAGACGGGGATTTGGCCAAGGTTTAATGTTTTCTTTGAATTTTCGTTTTGTTAATTGTTTGTGTTTTTAGTTATTTTTAATTTTGCTTGTTATTTTGTTTTTGTTTGTTTGTTGTTTTTAATTTTGTTGTTTGTTTAGTGGATTAGGCCTACTGGGGAAACCACTTAAAAAAAAACGCACCAACAGCCTAACCTCAAGGGTGGTGTGGAATAAGGCTAGAGCACAAATTCATAGGCTAAACGTTTTTTTTTAAATGTTGTGAAATAAGAACCTCGAGCAATAAGACGAATTCTGAAAAAATGTATGCTGCACCAAATTTGAAATCAAGATACGAACAAGTTTTTAGAAGATTGTTGGCGCAACAGCCACTCATGTGTACCATGTCTTCCAAATACGAACGTCTAAGTTGGGATCAGCGCTTTACGACATGAGAATTAGAAGTACACATACAGCGCTTATCTCTGAGTTGCGCTTGCACGAACGCATTTATTCAACATACTCGTGGTTACTAACGTGCAATTTTTAGTTTTATTTACACACTTTTTGTAGTAGGTGTTCTAAATAATGGAATTAAGTGGCGCTACAGTCCGGAATGAACCTGGCCTTCAAGAAACATGCCTCTCCAATTACCACGGTCCATAGCTAACTGCCTGCAATTGGACACTTAAAGTTGGTTGAGGTCGGTTTCTACTTGTACTTGACACTTTAGGCGAGGTCTTCATCTACTACGTCGGACGTCTGGCTTGGAATTCAAGACTCTGTGAGCCCAATTATTGGTGTCCATTCGCTCTTAATGTCCTAGCCATCTTCAACTTTCAATGCAAAGAATACCCGCCAAACGGGACCGAAGATTTATCAATGCTAGTAGTTGTACCGATTTATGGAAGGTTGTGCCTCTGGTGTTGGGTCTCAATAATGATTTTAAAGAAGTCACTTGACAGTGCGTCTCTAGCCATATTTCATTTTTGTAATCGAATGTTTCGGTAAAGTCGTTGACGACCCTGATGGAGCAGCGAGAATTATACATCGTCACCTTCACAGCGGTATACCAAAACCAGATATGGTACTGCATAGTTCGTCTCTATAAATGCTGTTGTATGCGGATCCGAATCTATTTACCTCGGCTGCAACAAATTCCGAGTCGATGTTAACCCTTATTCCGCATTTATAGAGACGAACTATACAGAGCCATGTCTAGTTTTACTTTGAAGTAGTATGGGACTTTGTCTACCTCGGCTCCGCTATTAGCTCTGACAACATCTCGTCAGAAATCAAACGAAGAATTAATCGTGCCAATCGCTGTTTCTTCGGGCTAAGAAGGCAATTAAGTAGTAAAGCCCTCACTCGAACTACTAAGGAGATCCTATATAAGACCCTGATCATCCCAGTTCTACTCTACGATTCCCAGCCAGACCTCGGACGCAGTAGAGGAAGACCTCGCCTTAAGTGGCGCGCACTAGTAGAAACCGACCTCAACCAACTTGGAGTGCGCAACTGGAGGCAGTTAGCTAAGGACCGGGCTAATTGGAGAGGCATGTTGGGTGAGCCCCAGGGTCATCCCGGACTGTAGCGCCACTTAAGTAAGTAAGTAAGAAGATATATGCTCAAATTGTTCGTTTCATCCAAAGCCTCTCATACTTCTAAAGTCGGTGAACTTTAGCTGCGATAGCACAACATATTTCATATCAACTGAACTGAGATTTCGTATGCAATGGAATGTTGGCGTTGACATAATGCATCCACGAGAGCAACGAGAACTTCCTATATCGTTTATCACGACTGATGTGCTTCAAAAATTATAATTAATTCTGACTCAAGATGAGTGTGTTCCCAGTGACCAGCACGTCCAGCGAAGGTCACAAGACACTGTCATGTGCATATTACCTCATCTTCGCCGTAGCATGACTTACTTGCAAATCACTGCGCAAATGACATGTTTGAAATTTAAAACCATAAGCAAAACAAAACGTAGATATCCCAACCCAACTCTTGACGACTTCGAAGCTTTCAACGTCGATTGAGAGCAACAAACTGACGCGCTACTTAAATGGATTCTCAGTCAATAGAACCGAATTCAAATGCACTCTCGTGCCTCGTGTATTTGACTTGCGATTCGCGAATCCATTAATTAAACATGCAACACAAGCGCACACAGATACAAGACCCTCTCCTGAGACTATGTAGCTATTACTGGATGACGTCGAGTCGAGCCAATTTAGGTCTATTACAATCTAAAGTTCGATAGATGATGGAAATGTGGCCTCGCATGGAGCAACAATTACTGCCAACTCGTATGCCACACAGAAGAAGATGCAGTTGATTTACTAATGCGCCGCCACGCAACAGCAATGATTATGTAATCGGAGGACCGATTCGTCATCGCTCGGTTCGGTGGTTAGCTAGCTGGTTGGCGGCTACTCCCGTGTCATTTCTGTGCTCATGATGGAAACGAATTAGCGAATGTAAACAAAAACACAAAAGTTCTACGTAAGACTGACGATAATAAAAACGAATCGCGAAATGGAATAGCGTACGGGTTTAGATTCAAAATTTCGATTGACTGGTTTCTTTTGGTTCTCCCAGGGGCTTTCCCCAATAATCAAGCTCATTTCTAGGAACTATAGAGGTTTTATGATTTATTCGAAGATATCGAGCGTATAATTAGAAGTGAACTTCCGCGCTATCCAATAAATCAATTACACTGCAACTGTGCAAAAGTCGAGTGGATTTCCAGGTAAACGAAATCGGTTGAGTATGAAAAAAGCGACTCCAACCAAAATCCCCTCACGTGCGATGACGAATTAACGAACGTCACTTTGTGAGTGTGGGTGGGGGGTATATGATTTAATCGCATACTAAGCAGATTTAGATTGACCCCTTCCTGGTCCCAACAAAGGTTCACTCACTCTTCAATGTTCAACTTCAATTGCAACCAACCGCACAAAGGGAAGTCATAAATATTCTTGGGGATAACTTACAAGTACAACTCTTGTCAATCAGTCAAACAAAAAAAAAAACCGGTTAAAACCTCAGCAATGCAGGCTACCAGAACCAGGTAGCCTGGGTGTGTACACTGTGCACCTCAGAAGGTCAGTTTAATTGTAGCCATGGCCGGTATACAAGTGACCGAGTCACCTTCAAAAGTACACTACAACGACAAAAGTCATTTGTCACAGGACATGAAGGAATGTGAAAAGAATCAGTTGAATTGATGGCCCTAATGACGACGGCTACACATTATAGACTGTGTGGTGAGATGACCTCTAATTGAGAGTACAGAATGGCAGACGATTGCCATGGCGTAGACGTTACATAATTGATACCCAGACACTGCGGCAAGGGAATTCCGTGTAGAGGCCATAGTACACTCACTGCAGTTCATGATAAAAACCAATTTAAATAAAATTTTAGGAATTGGGGTATTAATTAGTTAGGGGGTATCCTTATCCATAACCTTCAAGTGTCTATGTGGAAGTGGAAGTGGAAGACAGAAGGATGACACATTTGATGGAAGAATTCGGTTTTTTTTTTTTGTGTAGACGGGCCATTTGTTAATGACGTATGATTGATGAAATGAGCGTATGTGGAGTTTTAACAGTCTGCAGCTTTATCGATACGACTAAGCCTTTTCGTGGCGAACCAATTTATGCGTCTGCTTCAAGCCCACTGTGTGTTGGACTACTAAGCGCGAGGTCGCTGGTTCAAATTTCGAAAGTGACTGCTCCACCTCTTGCGAAAGTCTGACAAACATCCAAGAGTAACACTGTCATGTAAATCATTTGCAGTCTTAGTGTGTTGGGTCCGTAGTTCAAATCCCGAAAGTGACAACACCACCTGACAAGCATCCACGAGTAACACTGTCATGACAAGCTTTTCAAATTTGCCGTTCGCCGTTAAGCATGAGATCCTCTTCTTTGTTGCAAAAATACAAATATCGCACTCAAAAATGAAGGGAGAAGCTAGGTTTCAGGCTCTTTATGGGCTCGTAAAAGCCAGATTTTTCAAAAATACTTAGAGCTATGAGACCCCAGACTTTATTTTGCAGATGGCTATCCCGTGATCGACATGTTGTAACCATATACGCATCCACAAAGGACAGTCTGAACAGTTCAATGATGGTTTCCATGGTTCCAGTTAGCCCTAACTACTTACTGAACACCTTATCTATGTTTTTGACTCATAGGCCTATAAGAAACGAATGCTTGACTGCCCCATTTCTCCGTAAACCCAACAAGTTCTCTGCCTTTTCAGATTGGCGGTTGTGCTTCAGGTCAACTTATCGGTCACGTAAAACAAAGCTAAAAATAATAAGCAGGCAACGGACATAGTTATGCTGATGTCCACCATACTTTTTACAAGTGGCGCTACTATTCGGAATGAACCTAGGTCTCAACCAACATTGCTGTCCTAGTCCATTCCATAGCTTACTGCCTCCTGTCGCGCACTTCAATTTGATTAAGGTCGCAACTCCTCTAATGCGTCCAATTTCTGGCTGGAAATCGAAGAATTTGCGATTTTTGTCAATTTGCGCGCACTCAAGGCGATATGAATACCCCTTATGTGTCGTAGCACAATCCGGACGTTATGGCAATTGAGGATTAGTAGAAAGGAGGTACCAATGCGCATTGGTTTAATGTTTTTCCGACGAAGCAGAACAAGTGTACAAACTTTCAAACGGTAAGGGATTTTGAAAAAGTGTCTGAACAAAATATTTAGACAATCTTAAGATCTATATTTAGTCCATATAAAGTTGTTTTGTCGCGCCCATTTTTTGAGGGGGTTTTATCTCTAAAAGAACCACTTCTGCAAACTGTTAAACGGCGATGACGAACAACATTCCGCTGTCAGGCAGAACGATCCATTTAATTTTGGCAACGACAGCGAAAACTGCCAACCACCCGACCAAAGTGAAGGATAGCAATATCTAAACTCAAGCTTAATAAGGCCGCCGGAAATGACGGCCTTCCCGCTGAGCTTTATAAAGCTGGCGGAGATGACTTGGTAAGTAACATCCACCAACTCATAAGCCAAATCTGGTCGGATGAAAGCATGCCGGAAGAATGGAACCTCAGCATCGTTTACCCGATCCACAAAAGAGGAGACCCAACTACAGAGGCATAAGTCTGCTCAACATCGCCTACAAGATCCTATCTGCCGTAATATGTGCTGAAACCGTTTACCAACAACCTGATCGGAAAATATTCACACTTCAGCAGATCCTGGAAAAAACCCAAGAAGTCCAAATCGATACCCACCACCTATTTATCGATTTCAAAGCCGCATACGACAGCATTTATAGAGACGAACTATACAGAGCCATGTCTAGTTTTGGTATACCGTCCAAACTCGTCCGTTTGTGAAGGATGACGATGGAGAATTCCTCAGGGTCGGAAACGACCTCACCGACACATTCGATACCAAAAAAGGATTTAGGCAAGGCGATGAGCTGTCATGTGACTTTTTCAATTTGATTCTTGAGAGGATTGTGCAAAATTCCCGAGTTAACACCAGAGGCACAATTTTCCAAAAATCCGTGCAACTACTAGCATACGCCGACGATATTGACATCATTGGTAGGACTCAACGTGATGTCATAGCCACCTTTGCTAGTAAAGAGAAGGAAGCGGCAAAAATGGGTTTAGCAGTAAATGAGGGTAAAACTAAGTATATGCTGTCAACACGAAAGGACACACAACATCGACGAATTGGACAGAACGTCACCTTTGACAGATATAACTTGGAGGTAGTACGGGACTTTGTCTGCCTCGGCTCCGCTATGAACTCTGACAACAACATCTCGTCAGAAATCAAACGAAGAATTACTCTTGCCAATCGCTGTTTCTTCCGGCGAAGAAGGCAATTTAGCCCTCACTCGAACTACTAAGGAGATCCTATATAAGACCCTGATCATCCCAGTCCTGCTCTACGGCGCTGAAGCATGGACCGTATCAAAAGCGGATGAAGAAATCCTTAGTCGATTCGAGAGAAAAATTCTTCGAAAAATCTTCGGTGCCGTTTGCGTTGACGGGCTATGGAGACGAAGATTCAACCACGAACTATACGAGCTCTACAGCGACATACCTCTGGTCAAAAACTCCGCAATGGACGTTTAAGATGGCTAGGACATGTAGAACGAATGGACACCAATAATCCGGCTCGCAGAGTCTTCGATTCCCAGCCAGACGTCGGACGCAGTAGAGGAAGACCTCGCCTTAAGTGGCGCGCACAAGTAGAAACCGACCTCAACCAACTTGGAGTGCGCAACTGGAGGCAGTTAGCTAAGGACTTGGCTAATTGGAGAGGCATGTTGGTTGAGGCCCAGGTTCATCCCGGACTGTAGCGCCACTTAAGTATTCAGTTTTAGGCACCCCCACTTTTTAGGAACAATTTTTATGGATGCGATGGGATAGGGTTTTCATCATTCGTATAGCTGATTGTAGCCATCTTATATGTCTTTTTTGTAAATGTCAAACTCGGTTGATGTTCAGTGTGAAAACGTCGAGTAGTTTTCGAGAACTTTTTGACGAAAACTCAGTTTTTGGTTCGGTGTGAAAGTAGTATTAGGTGTCGTTACTTTCGGGATATGAACTATCCAGTAAGGCCCAGTTTGTCAGTGCTGAGTTCACTCTGAGTTAACCCAGAGTTTACTAACTCCGGAATAAATTTAATTAACTTTGAATCCGTGATCGATTTTGCTCACTTATCACTTTATCAGCTGTTTGGTTTTCTTTTCTCCAAACAAATGAAGATGCTTTTGTCGTTACAAGTCTTTTTCTTCTTACAAAAGTTAAACTAAAAACTAGTTTATGTGTCCACATAAATGGAATTGAAAAAAAAATCTTTGCGTCGTATTTTATGATCTGTCAAAAACATCTGATCATTTAATCCCGCGGTCAGCAAACTTGCTCGGTTAACTCGAAGTAGATTTATATTGACTGAAAAACTGCTTTCTCGAGTCCACTCGAGTTTAGTCCTGAAACTAGTACGATCTCTCACTGTACAACTTGGCCTTCGCCACTGTTCTCATCCATCAATCGACCTGTTTAGTCAAGTGACTTTTGAGGGAAATGCTTAATGAACAAGGCATACATTTTCGACTGAGTAGTAAAACAAGGGTAGAACAGCTGTTTTTCTTCGACTTGTCATGAAAATATAGGGTCCGCCATCTAACGTTTTTTTTTTTTTTTTTTTTTCAACTAGTGCTTATTTCGTGAATGGTTACACTTTGCTCATGTCTGATTTGACAGATAATCGGCCCTATCGAGGTATCCGTCGGAGCGGACAATTTTCCGCAACGCATACCTCGACGCAGGTTCAGATTACATTCGAGGTATGTGTCATCGGAAGAAAATACTACACAAATGCGACGGCTTCACTTCACTATAATTCGTAAATAAATTCCGCAAAGAATTTGTGTCAGAGGAAAAAAGAATGGCACTTAGCTGTCAAAAATTGCACGAAAAATGCACCTGAACGCACTTCAACGCAGCGCGTTAAAAAATGTCGGAGAAATATTCCGAACAGCTTTTAGGAAGAATACCTCGAAGCAAAAATCCTCCGAATCTAACAAAATCGGAGAATTTTCCGCTCCGACGGATACCTCGATGGCGCCGAATTAGTTTTATCCTTCCGCTGAACGAATATGGTTATGTATGTGCTTGAACAACGCTGGGATATATTGCGACATTACTTTGAAAATCATGGTAGATAATGTTGCAGAATGTGTGCGAAAATTGCGTACGGATTTTGGAAGAAGAGAAGCACCGTCAGCTCCGTATGTTCGTTATCTTGTGAAAAAAGTGAAAAAAACTGGCATCCTCATCGATAAACCAAAGCGTGAAAAGCCAAAAACAGTGCGTACACCCGAGAATATTGCTGCTGTGGCAGAAAGTGTGCGTGAAGCGCCATCAACATCAATTCACCGTCCTTATCAACAATTGAACATTTCGGAGACATCATTGAGACGATTTTGCATAAAGACCTTGGTATGACGCCATACAAAGTCCAATTGGTTCAGGGATTGAAGCCAACTGACCATCCAATGTGTTTTCGCTTCGCTAAGTGGGCTTGCGATCGACTTAGAGAAGATGCCGATTTTGCCAAAAAAATCATCTTTTCGGATGAAGCTCATTTTGATCATGGCGGGTATGTAAACAAGCAAAATTGTCGCATTTGTGGCACAAAAAACCCGCACGCATACATTGAAAAGCCGATACACCCAAAACGAGTCACTGTTTGGTGCGGATTTTGGTCCAGAGGCATAATTGGGCCATTTTTCTTCGAAAATGAGCAAGGAGTGGCCGTTACAGTCAATGGCGATCGTTATCGGGCCATGTTGAACGAATTTTTGTTCACAAAAATTGAAGAGGAGGATATTGGCAACATTTGGTTTCAACATGTTTTGCGCCCTGTTTTTGAAGATCGCATTATCAGCCGCAGAGCTGATGTCGTTTGGCCACCTCGGAGCTGCGATTTGACACCGTTGGACTATTATTTGTGGGGTGCCGTAAATGACAAGTGTTACGCCGACAAGCCAGAGACAATTGACGCTTTAAAGGACAATATTCGTGAAGCCATTGGTGAAATACAGCTGCACACAATCGATAATGTGCTTAAAAATTGGACCGATCGTGTAGGCTACTGCATGGCCAGCAGAGGCAGCCATTTGAATGAAATTATTTTCCATTATTAACCAGAAGGATTGTACTTTCAAATAAAAAAAGAAATTTGAGAAAAAATTCAGTAGTTTTTTTTTAGAATTTTCAAAAAAGTTATTTAGCGGACCCTTTATTTTTGATTTCAGTAAAAATAATCGATATTTCAATTACTGTTTTATTTCCTGATGAGGAATAATAGCTCTGAATAAATAAAAGTGAATAAAAATATAGAAAAATGAAATTGCAAAAAAGGGTTGGGTTTTTTGTACATTTAGCTGACTATTAAGATTAGATTTTGCGTTCAAAATCACCTTTATAGTGCTTACACACCGAATCATAAACTGAGTTTTCGCAAAAACACCTGAAACCTTCATCGAAAACCGAGTTTTCCCATAAATTGTCAGTTCTCAAAACCTAGTAGTTTACGACGTAACCTTCTCATAACCACTTCGCAGACGTCATTTCGTTGCAGGTTGTTGGAAAGAACACACCTTTTCATACATTCTACACGTGTTCCACACGTCCCACAAAACAGCTGATGAACTCGCTGTCAGAAATTTCAGAAATTTACACACCAGATGAAATAAAAACAAAACAAGCGGCGGGCTTGAGAGTCAAAAACTGTTGTCAAAATCTTTAGATTTGTTTAATTTTGAACTTCAAATGCTAATATTAGTTTGATTATATTAGAATTCATTTATTATTCAATTACAATATTTTCACAAACAAATATTGCAACAATTCACAGCTGATTGAAATGTCAAACAAAACCTGGTCAGAGTCGGTGTGAAAGCATCCAGTGGTTTACGTAAACTTTTTGCCAAAAACTCAGTTTATGATTCGGTGTGTAAGCACTATAACATTGTTTCCTTCGAGTCGAAATGCGAAGCATTCAGCCTTACAATTTCAAATTCTGAAATTCGGCATTCCGCTGAAATGCTATTTCAAATGACGTCCAACCGAGTTATGTCAACTCAAACATTACTTTTTTCTCCTAAGAAACTATTGCAGTGTCATTGTCATTGTGGCTATTGCAGTATCATTGTGTTTCTAGCCTTAATGTACTTAACCGATTTATCGTAGTGTTTCGTAATGACATTTTAGAGTTTACTTTAAAGTACGGAAACACACCAACAAATTATTGGTTGCATTTCGAAACACATTCTTATTTAAATTCGACCAATAAAATTATATGACGTGACACTCAGATAAGTGAAGCATGAAACACTTCTGAAGAAAAAATAAAACACAGATTTTAATACACGTATAAAATCTGAACTTCTTGAAGGTTCCCCAGACGTAAACACATGTAAAACCTGCATGCATTGGAGTTTTGTAAGTTGTCTCCATTTCCAAATCCACGGCAGAAATCAGATCAAACAATATTTCCTTTTGGGCTAGTACAGGACGTATACGCATTTCTAATGCGACATGACAGAGCAGAGGTGACAGGTGGCTCCTTTCAAACGCATTTCACTGTTTCAGGGTTCACCCTGCATACACAGATAGATAAAAGACCAAAAATAATCACCAGCACTCTGGACATTTGCATAGCTTCGCTGTTTCGGGTAGTGGACATATCATTTGGTATTTAAGATTGACCTAGATGGTTCTTTCACTGTGTGCGTTCCAACGTGTACATAATTAATTGGTTCATCAAACTTTTGCTGTGCATACTGTTCCATAATAAAACTGTTCATCAATAGCTAAACAGTGTTTAATCGTGTGTGTCATTTTCGAACAATCTACGCTAGAACGGTTTTGTCGGGAAGTGTATGCGGACTGTAACAGCGTTTTTTTTTTAAACCAATCGATACACGTTCCTTTAAACAAATTTTCAAACGGTATCATTGAAATAATTAAATTTCACGAACGTCCCTTATGAGCGGTCTATTTTGCTGTTGACATTCAGACCATTATGTCTCCCGAACTTGAAGTGATTGATATATCTCGTTCAGCCTACTGTTAGTTATTGATGTTAGGATACGGTATGATATGGATTTTTTTGTTTTACAATTAGTTTTGTTTCTTGAAGACAAACAGGTCGGAACAGCACAAGAGATTAAATGCTGTCAGATTTTTGTTTATAATGAAGGTACACATCTAAAGTTTTGTTTTACACAGTTTTTAAAAGCATATCAGGGATTTAGGTGACGTCCCTCATTGCCTGTCCATAGACAGAATAAGGCGATCGAGTTTGAACTTGACGTTTGGTCGCGTGCAGCAAGAACAACATAGCACCTCCTAGATAGGATTCAAACGCGAGCGAACACCTTATAGGAGACATAGTAATAGCGAACTCTTAAGTTTCGCTTGAACATCGTCGAAATATCTTCTGTCTAACCTGGCTTTATCGCTACTTAAACTTGAAAAAGTCAGCTGCATTCCTCCCATTCAACAATTCAGCCCCAATATTCGTAACGCTATAGTTGCAAGTCAGTTTACCCTCAAGCATTTCTTCGGCCGTACCATGAAATATAGAGATTCGTACACAAGCCGTACAATACGAATGTGAAAAGGTCTACCAAACTCTGTTTTTCCTTCCCATTATAGCTTACAGTGAGTCTGAACACCAAATTTCATCACTCTAGCTCAAAATGTAAGCCCAACAAAATCGGTGACACACAGACGGACAGACAGACATGGCTCAGCTACAAATTCTAAATCGACTGACACCAAAATGTTCTCCAAAAGAAAAATTAACTCGCTTTGATAACTAGTGCGTCAGACATGAACGTGTGTTTCAACAACTTTTAACGAAATGACGTCTGCGGAGCTGTTTTCGAAAACTGACAATGTATGGTAAAACTTCAGTTTTTGTTTAAGGTTTCGGTTAATTATGTTAAAATGTCAGATTTCGGTTACTTGTGAAAAAAGTTTAAGTTTTTTTTACTGTCCCACAACTTGCCCACTAAGTTTGACAAACAAACGAGAATATAAAACTGTCATGAGAGGCTTTTAAAACTTGAGGAGGCAGAAATATAACTTCTCACAGACAAATGAAAAAAGAGCTTCATCTTCATCCACAAAAAAGGTGACCCTCTGAGCTGCACCAACTACAGAGGCATAAGTCTGCTCAACATCGCCTACAAGATCCTATCTGCCGTAATATGTGAACGCCTGAAACCGTTTACCAACAACCTGATCGGCCCTTATCAGTGTGGTTGTAGGCCAGGAAAGTCCACAACCGATCAAATTTTCACACTTCGGCAGATCCTGGAAAAAACCCAAGAAGTCCAAATCGATACCCTCCACCTATTTATCGACTTCAAAGCCGCATCCGACAGCATTTATAGAGACGAACTATACAGAGCCATGTCTAGTTTCGGTATACCGATGGAGAATTCTCGCTGCACCATCCCTGCAACTACTAGCATACGCCGACGATATTGACATCATTGGTAGGACTCAACGTGATGTCATAGCCACCTTTGCTAGTATAGCGAAGAAAGCGGCAAAATGGGTTTAGCAGTAAATGTGGGTAAGACTAAGTATATGCTGTCAACACAAAAGGACACACAACATCGACGAATTGGACAGAACGTCACCATTTACAGATATAACTTTGAGGTAGTACGGGACTTTGTCTATCTCGGCTCCGCTATTAACTCTGACAACATCTCGTCAGAAATCAAACGAAGAATTACTCTTGCCAATCGCTGTTTCTTCGGGCTAAGTAGACAATTTAGAAGTAAAGCCCTCACTCGAACTACTAAGGAGATCCTATATAAGACCCTGATCATCGCAGTCCTGCTCTACGGCGCTGAAGCATGGACCTTATCAAAAGCGGGTGAAGAAATCTTTGGTCTATTCGAGAGAAAAATTCTTCGGAAAATCTTCGGTCCCGTTTGCGTTGACGGGCTATGGAGACGAAGATTCAACCACGAGCTATACGAGCTGTACAGCGACATACCTCTGGATAGGACATGTAGAACGAATGGACACCAATACTCCGGCTCGCAGAGTCTTCGATTCCCAGCCAGACGTCGGACGCAGTAGAGGAAAACCTCGCCTTAAGTGGCGCGCACAAGTAGAAAGCCACCAACATCGGGGGCTTAAGTTTTATCAACATTTAAGCCGGCACTGTGAAACACAAAGTTATGATAAACCGCAGGTTAAGCTCCAAGTGAGGCTTAAGCTCTCACTGTGAAACTGGGCATTAGTGTCAATGGAACACGATTTCAGATTGATTTTTTTTTTGTCTCTGTATGGTTGTAATTTCTCGTCATGTCACACAGGTGATTGTTTTTCATTTAATTTATATTTCACATTGAACTGCTACAGTTTTAATAAATTGATAATAGTTTTTCACAACCGAAATAATAATAAATCAAAACGAAAATAACTTTGGTCAAATTGACAGCTATAATTTGTATTAGTGTCTGTGTACAAGTAGGGGTAAATCTGCCGAAAAATCCATATTTGCAAAATTTATCTCAGATCAGAACAAAAATCAATTTTTCCCCAATGGAACACAACAACTATCAAAATTGGTCTTTTGACAGATCTAGATAAATAAAAAGATTGATTTTTTACCAATGGAAAACTCCATAAATCTGAGTTTCAGAAAGCAGCCATTGGCCGTGTTCCGGGTTTTAGTTTCCCCATGTTAATTTTGCCGATGTACTGTTCTGTTCGTCACGTGACATTGGAGGGGAAATGACTGGCGAAACAGTCAAAAAGTTGAAAAATTAAGCATGGACACTTAGATATCAGAAACAACTGATTTTGCTTCGACATGTCATGAAGATATTTTTTATAAATTAAATAAAAATCTATAAATATGGAAAATGAAATTGCAAAATAAGGGTTGCCATAGTTTGACATTTACATTGATATTCATTGAGATTTTGTGTTCCACATCACCTCACTTCATTTTGCAGTTGTAATCTAAAATCCGGAACACGGCTATTGTGTTTCTACCATAAAATAATCCATGTTGTCTTCAATTTCAAAGAACAAATGACATTAAGCAAATGTCAAAACCAAACGACTTGTCGCTTCTCTCAGTTACCAAAACCTATATTTTATTGATTTGTATATAGGAGTAGTCATTTTCTCTCTTACTGATTTATGCGTCTTGGCACCATAAGGAGTAAAAAAAAAACAAAATAACAATCAGGAAAAACAATAGGCTGTTCGGGTACTCATGTGCAAGAGTAAATTTGAATAAACTTTGGTATGAAACTTTACAAAGCCGTATGCGTACTAAGAAAATTGTAGTAGGGGTATTCATGCAACGTCGGAAAGTCGTCGTAAACGTTGTAAACGTGATAAAATTACGACGTGATAAACGAACTGTCAAAATTTATATGGGAAATCTTTTCCAACAATATCGGAATTTTCTCACAGGAATTGGGTGCGTAAACTGATATGTTAAACGTTGTAAACTTTTGAAATGCTATTTTGACTTTTAATCAGTCACTTTCACACATCAAACGTATGAACCAAACTGAACAAAATTATCAAGATCGAAAAGAGAACAATAGGAACAAAATTCTATCAATAATTAAATTACTAAAATGAGATTGAAATCAGTGGGTAACAGAATTGTTTAGTGGTGCAGTTGTAGGTCCGTTCATGAAACGTCGTCGTAAAATTACAATCTTTCGCACGTAATAAAATTACGACGTTGCATGAATACCCTTAGCATCGTTAATTTTTTTCTCAAGTTTCTTCACACAGAATTTCGAGTGGTGAGAAAATGAGAACTGCCAAATGATGACAGCCAAGGTCAAAACACTGAAGTGGAGGGATGCTTTTGTTTGTTGTCTCATTCAATATACTTCAAAATTTGACGTTTTTAATTTTTCTTTTTTTCATTTTAAATTCTAGTCAAAATGAGAGTTCTCTATTAATATTGGAGATTAGACATTTTTTACACAAAATCCGATCGAACCTAATAAAGGCTATTTCATTTGCGACTTGACAACTACAAACTTTTAGCGTGAACGCACCCTTAAACCGATTACCAAACTGTCAAAATATTTGGTTAAATCAAGATTTTCATCATGGAGAAGAACACAAAGAAAAACCTACAAATAATTAAAATTTACTACCGAATTTCCGAGCCGGTGCGTGGTCGCAACTTTAAGTGCGTTAACGCTATGTTCGGCCTTAATACTCGACAAGCAATTCATAGTCTAGTGAAAAAATTTGAGTCTGAATATTCGCTACTTGATCTTGCCGCATAAGCTGACTCATGAACTAAAGCCACTTGATCATATGAAGCGACGTACGTTCTCGAATTGGGCTCTGAACATGATGGAAGAAAATGAAGAATTCCATCGCAAAATCATCTTCAGTGAAATTTTTGGCTAGAAACGGCTTCGTCAACATTCGTTACTAGACAGGTGAGAACCCTCATGTGCTTCATGAAACAGCACTTAATCCACAGAAAGTCACTGTTTGGTGATGTTTTTATGTCGGTGGCGTCATTGGGCCGTTGTTTTCGATAAAATTGGCCTTCACTTACGGTCAATGGTATTCGCTACTGAGACATGTTGGAACGTAATTTCTTTGAGCAATTGCATGAATTGGACATCAGCGATATGTGGTTCCCACAAGACTGCCACAAGACACACAGCGGGTGCAACAATCAACTTATTGAAGTCTCAGTTCGGTGAACGTGTTATCTCTAGAAACGGACTCGTCGATTGGCCGTCGAGATCGTGTGATTTAACGCCTCTAGACTTTTTATGGGGTAAATTACAGGCCAACGACTTTAGAGGGGCCCAGAGCCAATATTGAACGAGAAATAGCAGCCATTTCGGTCGAAATGTTCGGCCAAGTCATTTAAAATCGGGTTCAACGTATCGACGCTTCAAACGTTCCCTTGTGGACATATGATCGAAGTCGAATTCGACATTCATAAATGTTTTGATAGTTATTTAAGCATATACATTTTTTTAGATACATATCTCAAGTGGTTTGCATTTTAATTAAAAAAATAAGCTGTCAAGTCCCGTATGAAAGACCCTTTATGTACGGGAATAGCCCTTTTAATTTTACACAGAGTGGAGTAAAAAAAAGAACAAAAAATCAGTAAAAATAATGTCTGCTCCCGTACTTTTTCAGTAAAAATAAGTAAATTCTCAAATTTCTTGGAGTGGGGGTAAATTATCTCAGAAAGCGACAAAATTACCAAAAAGTACGGGAACGCGTTTAAGTAAAAAACAGTAAAATTATATATTTTGTATGCCTTTTAAAGAACAAATGACATAAATCACCTGTCAAAACTACGAGTTGTCGCTTTTAGATACCAACTGAGTTTACTGATTTTTACCAACAGAAATTTCTGCAGTAAATTTTTTTACAGATTTTTATGGAGGGGTAGTTTTTTGCTCTCTTGTGAGCTCTCTCTTTTACTTATTTTTGCGTACGGGAACGGCAATAAGTAAAAATCAGTAAGAATCAGTAAATATTATTTTGTACGGGAACAGACCTAATATTGACCTTAGATTTTACAGAGATTTAGCGTATAGTACCTCCTACCACAGCTGTTTGAAACGCCAAACAAAAGTTTGTTGTGAAAGTGTCAAATAAGTTTCGAAAACTTTTTGCAGAAACATATAAAGTCGGTATACGCATTACGCGCAACGAATTATCGATCAGATAATAAAAATTGTACGCTCAGCGATAGAAGCAGCGAGGTTATGAAGATGAATTTCGTATGTGAAGGGAGTCCTCAATGAAATCCTGATGAAACATAGGACAGCATTGCATCAGCAGCTTTTCTTTCTCTCAAGAATGGGTGCTTTCCGGAATTCAGTTTTACAAGTTAACTTTGCCGGTGCACTACTCTCATTGGTCAATAATCTTGCAGTTGAAATCTAAAATCCGGAACACGGCCAATATTTCCACACAAACCATGATACCCAAGTGCCAGAATGTTCACGTGAAATGACACGAACTAAGTGTATTAATCATCCGAACTCTAGATGCCTGATCGGACCGAATTTCACAAAAATCTGACGCCATTCTATCATTATTTTCCAACACACACCCCCTTTTGGAATTTGACCATCTGACGATGACGCTATACGATTGCACCGAGATTTCCCAACAAGTTCTTGATAATTTCCCAAACCATAGAACAATACGGTTCCGCTGAATCAGATGTAATTACAAAATCAGAATGCAAGTTGATTCATGACATGGAATGGTGCAAGGCACACTTCGCTATGATAGATGACTCGATGCTTTGTTGAAAGATGATGACAACGGATGGACATAGCGGCGTTTTGCACTGCTTCTATGGACACCGTTTAATGCGAATTTTCATTCACCTGCGGATAAATTGTTCGCTCATCTCGGGAGGTACGTCAGCAAGGGTGGTAGTAAGAAGCATTTACATGTACTCGCAACAATTACAATGAAATTTCATTAATAGCAACATTTTATGTGAAAAACAAAATATAGATACATATACACACCCCACTCATGTGGAGGACCGTTTCACAGCATGTAGCCATGTTTTGACAGGGCGAATCGAGTGCTAATGAAAACAATGCGGCTTCCTGCTTTGTAATCGCTAAATCGAGGGCGAATTGCATTTGCTGTCTTCTCACCCTATACCCACCACCTCGTTGAGGCTATGAAGAGCGACGACGAACAAGAGGAATGAATGTCTTCGTTTACACAGAACAGAAACCTGAATAGCTTCAGTGTCATTGCTCTATGGGGCGGTGGAAGGGAGAACTGCATATCTACGTTTATTCATTCTTAGGGCAAAATACAATTTCCTGCTTAGGTAGGCACAAGAGCTGGCAGAGAAGTACCAGCACCAGCATGAGCCAGCCAGCAGCAGCACTACCAATGAAAAGGAAACGAAGAACCCTAAGTAGGTGCCACTTGTGCTCCCCTTTGTAAACAATGAGTGTCATTTGTGTATACACTCGTGTGTTTATAGGTCAAAATCGATTTCTATATACTTGCTCCGTGCTTGTTCTTGTTCTCTTTGGAACTTGGAACTGGAGGGTTTTGCAATAGGTACACCGGGCCGAACCGGACATTGTCGACCCATGCACAACTCTTGATCGAAGTTAATTCCATGATCTATGCGGGACTATACAGATTTAATAGATGAGCGTAGCGATTTGCTGACGGTAACACTTTTATTATACGCAACACACAACAACAACAAAAAAACACTTCGTTATCTAAGAGATACAGAACTCTGCAGTGTATCCACGAATAAATCATTACCTGGTGTGTATTCCGCTTCGTTTATTTTTATTTATTTTTTTTTTGTTAATAATATTCACTGCTTATCATCATCTCCCTGTCATGGGAAAAAGTCCAACTCGCTACAGATGATGATGTTAGGATGAATGCGGCGCGGAGGAGGGCGGGCGAATTATTATATCACACACTTTGTACTCTCACTTTACTTATATTCCCGATGTCCATTGAAGAATCACAGTTATGTATTTCAGAATTAAATTATTTGTCGAACTAGCGTTGAACTTGGTGTTTTTGTTTTTTGTTTTTTTCGAGGTTTTCGTCGTTTTGTTTGGGATTTGCAATCAAAACTATTTATTTGGAAACTTCAGACTTTGTGGAGTTTTTTCTCATTTTGCAATTTTTTTTTTTTTGTTTCGACAACGACGACAACGACAACGACAAACGGAACGGAGCAATTGCAGCAGTCTGTTTTGCTTTTCTTCTCCTCAGAGAAGCAGGTATTCCTCCTCTTGTTCTTGTGTGGTGTTGCTGTGAGATTTATATTTTTCTGTTTCGCTTACTTGCTCTCTTGCGTGCGCGGTCGTCGCCTTGTTAGCTCTTTAACAGCGTTCCCACTTTGGTAAATTCGCAACATGTTGGTACATTATTCCATGCAATTTAATTGGAGGAATATTATTATTCTTATTATAATTTATAAAAGTTAAGGAAATTGCAGATTAATAGTACATATTTATTCTAGCGTTATCTGCCAGGGCCTTAAGCTCGATAATTGGAGTAATATTAAAAGGTTGAATTGCTGAATTGAGCATTGGTTGTTGAAGTAGCAATAAAGCAAAGTATGACAGGAGATATTTCCATGATGTTCAAGGGAAACTATAAAGTTCGCTATTCCTTGGTCACTTACAAGTTTATCCGCACGCATTTGAATCCTTTCTAGGAGGTGCATTGTGGGCCAGATCAAAGGATGTGAAATATTTCATACACCGATTTAGGAAACTAACATTTTTAGTAGCATCTCTAATACCTTTGACACACTGGTGGTCTGGTATCAGTATAAAGAATAAAGTACCATCTATATAGTATATGCGTGTCTTAATAACGGGTGATCCAAGTAGAGATACTTTTTTCAATAGCCTTTTTTTGACAGATCACGTGTGAGTCATGTCATGCTGTCATGTTTTTTTTCTTTAGTATTGTTTGGCATTTCATAATGGAAAGACTTACGCTTGAACAACGTTTACAAATTGTTCAACTTTATTATGAAAATTCACGTTCTGTGAGGAATGTGTTTCGTGCACTTCGCTCAACTTATGGTCATCATAATCGGCCTACTGAGCGTACTATTCGCAACACCATCACCCATTTTGAGACCCAGCATTCATTATTGGATAATATTCGACCGAATAGACCACGTCCAGCACGCTGTGAAGAAAATATAGCGGCCGTAGCTGAGAGTGTACACGAAGCCCGTGGAGAGTCGATTCGGCGCCGTTCGCAGCAACTCGGACTGAAGTATGGAACGACTTGGAGCATTTGACGTCAAGATCTTAAATTGAAAGCGTCCAAAATACAGCTTGTGCAACAACTGAAGCCGCTCGACCTTCCCAAGCGACATCGCTTCGCTCTATGGGCTCTTGAAAAGTTCCAAGAAGATCCGACGTTTTCGAGGCAAATTTTGTTTAGCGATGAGGCACATTTCTGGCTCAATGGGTATGTAAACAAACAAAATTGCCGCATTTGGGACGAAGAGCAACCTGAAGAGAATGAAGAACTGCCACTTCATCCAGAAAAAACAACGGTTTGGTGTGGTTTGTGGGCCGGTGGAATCATCGGTCCATATTTTTTTTTAAAAATTATGCCGGTGCGAACGTAATCGTCAATGGCGACCGTTATCGTGCCATGATAACAGACTATTTGATGCCTGAAATTGAAGCTCGTGATCTCGGCGACATTTGGTTTCAGCAAGACGGCGCCACTTCCCACGCATCGCATCAATCAATGGACTTATTGAGAGAACATTTCGGTGAGCACATAATTTCACGTTTTGGGCCGGTCGATTGGCCACCAAGATCGTGTGATATCACACCGTTAGACTTTTTCCTGTGGGGATATGTAAAGTCAAAAGCTTATGCCGACAAACCCGCTTCGATTCAGGCCTTGGAGGAAAACATCACGCGTGTCATTCGCCAGTTACCAGTCGAAATGCTCGAACGAGTGATCGAAAATTGGACTCAACGGATGGACCATCTGCGACGTAGCAACGCCAACATTTGATAGACATAATCTTCAAAAAATAAATGCCAAAGAATGTCCTTTCAAATGATAATAAACATTCTCCATTAAATTTGAATTTTCTGTGTTTTTTTTGTTCTTTAAAAAAATAGGGAACCTCGAAATGGATCAACCATTACATAGAATTCTATCGATTGCAGCGCCATTCTTCCCAAGTGGCTTTACGAACTACACAGTTCGCATTTGTCAGCTCATACTACGTGAACCGTGTATTGCCAATGCCATGGTATTTATTATTTATACCACCAGTGTTTCAAAGGTATTCATTGCACATTGACATAAATATTAGGAACTAACATCTCATACAGGGCTCAGATCTCGCTTCTCCATTCATTTGTGTGTACAAAGTTATTTATTTTTGGAACAGTGAATGAGATCTAGAGAAGTTTCTCATTTCGTAGGCTAGTGAAAAACTTTAGGTGTTGTTAGTTTCAAGTTTTGAACCAGGAGTCACGGGCTTAGCAGACCAACGCATCGCAACATTTGTCAGTTGTTCTACATGTCAATGTTTTTGTCCCCTAGACCAATGACTTCGGCAGAATGTACTTGAATAAAGCAGGGGAGATGATGAGGGCATGAACGCTTCACTTTGGATTGTCAACATTTCTTTTTTTATAGGATCAAGAAAGCAACGGGTATCCCGCTAATCTGGCTCTTTCATGTATAGGCACTCCGAAGTGCTATATCTTCGGAATCAGCACCACTATAAATATCCTTACACGAAACTTTTCAATAGGCCTACTCGCAGATTAGGCCGTGCTAGCAATGACATTTGCAGAAGCTATTTTGAAAAGAAATAGCAGGAGCAGGCGTTCATGGGAATAAAATTTGTTCAATTGACACAAATCTTCCTCGATATTGGAGATTTGACAGTGTTTACATTCTTCGTCACAAAAAATACCCGAACGGACCTTTTGTTATTAACTAAAACATTGGTACATTTTTTTTCATCTAATGGTACACCAAATATTTTTAAACTGGGAACGCTTCTCGTTGGTCTTCCACAATTATACTACATGTGTGTATTTGGTTCTCTCGCTCTCAACTTTGAAGTGGATTTTTGTGCGCCGCAGCTCTCCGTGTTTTGCCGGATGGGCGCTTCGTCATCCGAAGGCGGCTGATTTCAGATTTTTGTGCCGCTGCCAATTGGACTCTCTATTGAGACTGCTTCTGCTCAATCGATGGAGGGGCACAATTTCATTCAGGTAGACACACCAGACACTGCTGGTGTTGTGTTATTGTGTACATTGTACGGTATTTTCGAATCAGGGATGTTCTCTTTGATAATAATGGGTGAGAGATAATAGCAATTGAATTTTTATGTACCAAAAAAGAAACACAGCGACGTCCCAATATGGAGTGTGTTAGTCATGAAGTGGTGTTGTTTTTGCACACAAAACATCTGTTTTTGGCAAAAGGAGATATCTCACAGAGCTCATTATTTGTCGTTGATAAAGATTTTCGATTGGTTTTGCGTCTTATTAAATAACGGCGAATTTATCGTATAAGCGATTGGGTGCTGATGACTGACGAGCTTCGGGAGTATCATTTGTTAAAATCTGACATTGACTGATAATATTGACGAGGTACGTCATGAGTGAAAACAAATTGAATCCGCTAACACCTTTATGTGGTTGAGTGTGTCTATTTTTATGCTCAATCTGTTCTTGACAACAACACTTGAACGTGTTTTTTTATGAAATTTATAAACATACCTACGCATGGTTTTGTTAGTTTTACAGTAATTCGATACAGAAAACAAAAATTGTTAAATGCGTCGACATAGTTTTTCCCAATTCAATGACAAAGTAGTACAGAGATATGAACAAACTTCATTATGCAATCACATCTTGTCGACCTTGTTTGTATAAATATTGACAGTTTTGGTCAATGGATATGTTAACACCGGGCTATATTTGGGCCGGCACTAAATATTTTAGTCTCAGACTTTTCTGTTGACACCGTACAGGTGCAGAACTAGCGACATCTATGTTTCATAAGGTTTTGGGTTGTGCGCCGAGATCATAAACTGAAGTCAGTAATTTCCATCCAAATGGAGTTTTGGCCCACGTGTGGACGGCAGCAGCTGGTGCAGCTCGTGCAATACAGGTCATTAATGGGGTTTCGAAAAAGAAAATATTTGCCGTAACAAGGCTCCCGGTCTTTTCCTTAAAATCCATTCCTCTTCCTTTCCTCTTTTCTGTGTGCTCGCAAGCCAAGAATATGGTACCTTTGGTCCCTGGTTCACAACCTATACATCCTAAGATGGTTGCATGTGAAGCTACCACGAGAGCTACAGTGGACCGATTAAAGAGATTTAAAACTCCATGCGGTGCAGCCCAAGGGAAAATGGGGAGACTCACATGCGTTAGATAGATGTAGAATACAAGTAAACAAGCCATGGAGCGATACACTCCCCAAGCACGCGAAATAATCGTGTCTCTTTTTTGGCGTAACAATTCGTCTGTAGTGTTGGCGCAGCGCTAATTCCGTCGCCGTTTCCCCGGCCGTCCGACATCAACTGCGCAAACACTGCGCCGTTTGGCCACCAACTTTGAAGAGTATGGGACCACACGAGACGTTACCAAGAATGGCCGGCCCCGGAGCGCCCGTTGTGCCGAGAATATCGCCGCTGTTGCCGAGAATGTCGAGCTGTCGCCGGAAACTTCGATCAGACGCCATGCCTCACACAATCGGCCGGTCGTCCTTAAGGCGAATTTTGGTCAAAGTCCGTGCATCAGCTGCTGCCTGTCGACCGCAAACGCGTGCAACCTAAGCCCAAGCCATCCTCAATCTCGAGGAGGAAGTGGACGATTTTCGACCAAAATCATAATGAGCGATGAGGCGCATTTCCACCAGAACAAGCAAAAATATCGCTTCTGGTTCACCGAAAATCCACGAGTAATGCACGAGGAGCCATTACACCCGCTCAAAGTTATTGCATGGTGCGCTGTTCACGCTGGAGGAGTCATCGGGCCATTTTTTTTTTCGAGAACGCTGCTGGTCAAACGACAACGGTGGACGGTGCGCGCTATAGGGTCATGTTAACCGAGTTTTTTCTGCCGCAATTGGACGAATTAGGACTGGAGGACATGTGGTTTTAATTACGTAACAAGTGGCTATGGAAAAACTGGTGTGATCGTGGAAATCCAATCGGTATACTCAAACGGGGAATGTAGTGAGAAATTGGAGGTAGGCTTATAAGTAGAAAGCCGGTGTTTAAGGGTAGTAAGAGTTCTCACTCTAGCCTCTCACTATCAACTCCTACTCTCCTCGACTGGAGATGGGGTAACAAACCCCTGTGGAAGGTCGTTGGTGCACGAGCAGGGCAAATGCAGGAGAAGATACAACCGCGAACTCTATGGGCTGTATCAAGATGTGCATGTAGTCCAAAAAGCCAAAACACGTCGACTACATTGGCTCGGCCACATCGAGCTAATGGACAATAATGCTCCAGCAAAGAAAATCTTCGAATCCCAGCCCTGGAGTAAGTCTCGTTGAGTCCAACCATTGATGACAATATCGTCACCTTCGTATGCTGGTAGTTAAATCGGGAGTTCTATTGAATGATCTCCAGAATGATGTTAAAAAAGTCACAAACCATCCACAAAGTCTGGATGGATGAGATTATGCCCGATCACTGGAATATCAGCTCCATATGTTCAACAAATAAGGCGAACCCATGACTTGCACCAACTAAATGTCGCATATAAAATCCACTTATCTGCATGTACCAGTGTGGCTTCCAGCCCGGCAGATTGACCATAGTACAAATTTCCACCCTTTCATAGACTTCAAGGCCGCATACAATAGCATCTATCGCCTAGAGCTTTATAAATAGATGACGGAATTCTGGACTGTGTCACCTAACATTAGTGGACACGTCCAGTTCTGAAACAGCTCTTGTAACGTATTCCGACAAGGAAATGTGCTATCATGCAACTTCTTCAATCTCTTTCTGGAAATGATAGCGCGCAGGGCAGATGTTAATACGGAAAGCACTCTCCAAACGGATCCATCCAGCTACTGGGTTACGCAGACGACATCGACATTATTGGTCGCTATCAGCGTGCCCTCGTAGAGGCATTTACTCATCAAGCGAGACGACAATGAAGACCGAACATCCCGTTTAAGGACCAAACGATCGTCGATGCCAGAGCGCTTGGTCTGAATAACTGGCAGCAACGCTCAGGATCGAGGAGGACAGAAGGCTGTCTTGTCTCAGACTAGACATGCCTCTGTATAGTTCTATAGTCTATTTAAATGCTGTCGTATATAGCTTTCCTCAAAAGCGGATGAAGAAATCCTTGGTCGATTCGAGAGAAAAATTCTTCGGTCTCGTTTTGCGTTGACGGGCTATGGAGACGAAGATTCAACCACGAACTATACGAGCGACATACCCCTAGTCAACAAACTCCGCATTGGACGTTTAATATGGCTAGGATATGTAGAAAGAATGGACACCAATACTCCGGCTCGCAGAGACTTCGATTCCCAGCCAGACGCCGGACGCAGTAGTGGAAGACTTCGACTTAAGTGGCGCGCACTAGTAGAAACCGACCTCAACCAGCTTGGAGGGCGCAGCTGGAGGCAGTTAGCTGAGGACCGGGGTAATTGGAGAGGCATGTTGGTTGAGGCCCAGGTTCATCCCGGACTGTAGCGGCACTTAAGTAAGTAAGTAAGAGTTAGCCGTGGGCGGATTTTGCCAATTTTTAAACTTGTTCTGCTGGGAGCATCAAAGAGCCTAAAAACGTATGATCCTAAAATTCTTAAAATTCAAAAGCAGAGCTTCAGAAAAAAACACTTTGAATTTTTAATCAAAAAAAAATCACTCCTTCAACTCACAGGATTCATTTTTATATGTAGCAGGCCTGTCTATTTATTTCAGTTTAATTGTGATTTTCAGTTCGAAGAGACTAAGAAAAATAAATTTCAAGCCCATACCCAAGTTTTCAAGAAAATTTAAAACTTAAAAAGAAAAGATGCCTCTCAACCTTGCAAACAATCTTTTGGTATGGTTTTTTAAATGCATATTCCTTATTACTTTTCTTTTTCAGAAGTGCCTTGAGGTAATATTTTTAGTATGGAGTCTCATAAATGCGGACAGGACTCCGTTAGCCATAGCCCAGGAAACTGCTTCGGAATCGGAGCGGGATTTTAGAATTTTTTACAGGATCAGATGGACTATTTCTGGCATTCTGTCAGAAATTTACCACATAATCAGCAAAGTTTTCCACGTTGGAGCTGCAGCTGATTTGGGTCTTCCTGAAACGAATTATTCATCAAATTCTGTATTGCGCGATAGCGATACAGAATTAGCATCTGATGACGGAGAAGAAGATGATTTCGTTGAACAATTTTTTGAAGACGATGTCGATGATGACGATGATGATGACGAAGAAGAAATAGAATATTTGGCACAAGGCCAATATATAGTTGAAGATGATGCCGAATTCATTCAGAGGAGTGACTTTGTGGTAGAACCAGGTTTTATAGAAGGATTTGAAGATCCACAGCAGCGAGACTATATCGTCATCGAAATAGAAAATGAAGATGCAACGATAACATATAT
Source organism: Rhingia campestris (assembly GCA_932526625.1). NCBI lineage: Eukaryota > Metazoa > Arthropoda > Insecta > Diptera > Syrphidae > Rhingia > Rhingia campestris. The sequence continues at coordinate 167,230,661 of OW052183.1, forward strand.
TTCGATGACATAGGTAATTATTTGTTTGAATTTTCTCAAGCTTTGAAAACATTAATAATTTTTTTATTTTCCTTTTTATTGAAGGTAGGAATTGAATTGAACCAAGCCGAAACCAAAACACGAAGCTGAACGAGTTATATTCAGGCTTTTTGAGACGGGGATTTGGCCAAGGTTTAATGTTTTCTTTATATTTTCGTTTTGTTAATTGTTTGTGTTTTTAGTTATTTTTAATTTTGCTTGTTATTTTGTTTTTGTTTGTTTGTTGTTTGTTTAGTGGATTAGGCCTACTGGGGAAACCACTTAAAAAAAAAACGCACCAACAGCCTAACCTCAAGGGTGGTGTGGAATAAGGCTAGAGCACAAACTCATAGGCTAAACGTTTTTTTTTTTTTAATGTCTTCCAAATACAAATGTCTGAGTTGGGATCAGCGCTTGACGACATGAGAATTAGAAGTACACATACAGCGCTTATCTCTGAGTTGCGCTTGCACGAACGCATTTATTCAACTTACTCGTGGTTACTAAGTGCAATTTTTAGTTTTATTTACACACTTTTTGTAGTAGGTGTTCTTAATAATGGAATTAAGTGGCGCTACAGTCCGGAATGAACCTGGCCTTCAAGAAACATGCCTCTCCAATTAGCACGGTCCATAGCTAACTGCCTGCAATTGCACACTTAAAGTTGGTTGAAGTCGGTTTCTACTTGTGCTTGACACTTTAGGCGAGAGTTTCATCTACTACGTCGGACGTCTGGCTTTGAATTCAAGACTCTGCGAGCCCGAGTATTGATGTCCATTCGCTCTTAATGTCCTAGCCATCTTCAACTTCCAATGCAAAGAATACCCGCCAAACGGGACCGAAGATTTATCAAATAATTTTTGGCTCAAAACGAAAAGGGATTTCATCATCCGCTGTGGATATGGTCCTAGTCCATTGTTCAGCGCAGGACTGGTATGATCATTTTATTGTATAGAATCACCTTAGCAGTCCGATGGCTTAACTACTAAAGTGACTTCCTAGCCAGAAGAAACAGCGATTGTGTAATTCTTCGTTTTATTTTTTGACGAGATGTTGTTGTCAGAGTTAATAGTAGAGTCGAAGAAGACAAAGTCTCGTAATATCTGCCAATGTCACTTCCTCCAGTTCGTCAATGTTATGTGTACATTCGTCTTAGAAGCATATACTTGGTTTGACCCTCATTTACATTGGTATACCTTCACAGCGGTATACCAAAACCAGATATGGTACTGCATAGTTCGTCTCAATAATCAATAAATAGGTACTACAACCATCGATGACGATAAAAACTGTCGATGTTCCTTCAGGGTCGGCAACGGCATCACCGAAACATTCGATACCAAGAAAGGATTTTCGTGTGACTTCTTCAACATAATTCTTGAGAGGAAGTGCAAAACTCCAGAGCCAACACCAGAGTATTTCCATGTATATGCTGTCAACAAAAAAGGAAAAGGTGGAAATCCGAATTTATACCTCGGCTGCAACAAGTTCCGAGTCGATGTTAACCTCTATTCCGCATTTATAGAGACGAACTATACACAGCCATGTCTAGTTTTGGTATACCGTCCAAACTCGTCCGTTTGTGTAGGATGACGATGGAGAATTCTCGCTGCACCAACAGGGTCGGAAACGACCTCACCGACACATTCGATACCAAAAAAGGATTTAGGCAAGGCGATGCGCTGTCATGTGAATTCTTCAACTTGATTCTTGAGAGGATTGTGCAAAACTCCCGAGCCAACACCAGAGGCACAATTTTCCAAAAATCGGTGCAATTACTAGCATACGCCGACGATATTGACATCATTGGTAGGACTCAACGTGATGTCAAAGCCACGTTTGCTAGTATAGAGAAGGAAGCGGTAGAAATGGGTTTAGCAGTAAATGAGGGTAAGACAAAGTATATGCTGTCAACACGAAAGGACACACAACATCGACGAACAGAACGTCACCATTGACAGATATAACTTTGATGTAGAACGGGACTTTGTCTATCTCGGCTCCGCTATTAACTCTGACAACAACATCTCGTCAGAAATCAAACGAAGAATTACTCTTGCCAATCGCTGTTTCTTCGGGCTCAGAAGGCAATAGTAGTAAAGCCCTCACTCGAACTACTAACGAGATCCTATATAAGAATCTGATTATCCCAGTCCTGCTCTACGGCGCTAAAGCATGGAACGTATCAAAAGCGGATGAAGAAATCCTTGGTCGATTCGAGAGGAAAATTCTTCGAAAAACCTTCGGCCCTGTTTGTCTTGACGGTCTATGGAGACGAAGAATCAACCACGAACTATACAAGCTGTACAGCGACATACCTCTGGTCAAAAAACTCCGCATTGGACGTTTATGATGGCTAGGACATGTAGAACGAATGGGCACCAAGACTCCGGCTCGCAGAGTTTTCGATTCCCAGCCAGACGTCGGACGCAGTAGATGAAGACCTCGCCTTAAGTGGCGCGCACAAGTAGAAACCGACCTCAACCAACTTGGAGTGCGCAACTGGAGGCAGTTAGATAAGGACCGGGCTAATTGCAGAGGCATGTTGGTTGAGGCCCAGGTTCATCCCGGACTGTAGCGCCACTTAAGTAAGTAAGTATGTAGCATTGAAATCGAACAATAGTTGGTGGGTATTTTCTACCTCTTCAGCTGCAAAAGTTTCCGTTGCTACATGTAGCGTTTAAATAGACTTAAGGAATCGCGTGTTCTTGTCAATCATTTGTCTGTTTTTAAAAACAAAATTAGTTAAACTGTTTTTGCAATTAAGCTTAATTGAGCTAGCCCGGTCTGCATGGGACGTCGTCTAAGACATCATGACCTGGATTCTATGAAATATCGGCATGTTTCTCCGTCATATTCCGTTCCAAGGTGTGAGTATTCCATAGCACATTCCATTTTTCTCACTTTGAACACCTTTCAACACAAAACGACTGCCCTTATAGGTGTTGGGTTCCCGACTGTCGTGCTTAAGACTAGAAAGTTTTTTTAAGTGCACTAGCATCCGTGATCCCATGATGAAACCCGAGATTCAGTCTTCCTTGTCGCTTCGAACCTATGCCCTGGCAATCGTAGATTCTCTTGGCTATTACTTAACTTTGCTGGTCATTCGATCAATTTGGCAAAACCAAGTGGGTTTTAATGAAATGCCGTGTTCAGAACACACAATTAACCTTTACAGAACAAATACAATGTTGGGGGTTCTACTTTACCACCTCACAACTATTAATCAACGAGAATTTGTCAATTGTTTTCGTTTTGTCATATCGACTCATGCACGAAACCAATCAATTACAAAGGTATAAGCTCAAGGAGAGGTATAGCGTCTGGTTAAGTGAATTCCAAAATTAACCTCATTTTATCAGATCAGACATCGAAAGCACTCTTTCATCTCAATAATCAATACAGAACAATACAAGAAGCAAATGGACAACCAAAATCAATAAATACCATTAACGGAGACAATTGAGACAGGCAATGAAAGAGGACAACGCAAGGAAATGTCATTCCTTTTGCGTTTAGTGAGGGCTTTCATTGTACTGCTGGTGTATGAGGTACATGTTTTATGATGCCATAACTTTTAAGTAGAAAGGCGACCCTTTCAAAAGTTGACCTTCAAAGCCATCAATTCATTATTCTCATAAACGATAAGGGTGTTGAGCTCTTATTTGGCATGGACTTGGAAATATGAGAATCGCAGTTGGTGGGTCGGATATTTTCAAATTTCTAAGGAGGTGGGGAAATTGCAAACAAATGGACGGTCTTACAATGTTAGTCCAACTGGGCATATATCATGTAGAATAACGTGCAATAGCAAAACAAGCATGTTACAGAATTGTGCAAAATTTCAGGTCTGGGATACACCATTGTCAATGTCAAATGAGTACACCAACATCTTTAAAGGTTATGAACACAAATGTTGGCCTTTATAGAAACACAAGTTAACTCGGACCAAACATATCTTCAGTGGCCTGACTACAAACTGAATGCACGTCTCCGTTTTAAGAGTGGTCCGTGTGCATATAACGGAGGAGGTATTTTTTTCAAAAGGGGATTTTGGCAGATGACGCGTGAGTCGTGTCAAGTTGCCAAATATTTTTTATTGAGTATTGTTTGACATTTCATCATGGATAGACTTACATCCGAACAACGTTTGCAAATTGTTCAGTGAATGGGCTCTCGAGACACCTGTTGATGATCCACGATTTTCGACGCCCATTTTATTTAGCGATGAGGCCCATTTCTAGCTCAATGGATACGTCAATAAGCAAAATTACCGTATATGATCCGAAAAATAACCGGAAGATGTTCAAGAGCTGCCGTTACATCCACTCAATACAACCGTTTGGTGTGGTTTATGGATCGTTGGAATCATCGGTCCGTATTTCTTCAAAAATTGGGCTCGTTATCGCGCCATGATAGTGGACTTTTTTTTGCCTGAAATTAAAGCCCGAGAACTCGACAGCAGAATCTCGATGATTCCAACAAGACGGCCGGCGCTACTTGCCACACTGCCTGTGAAACAATGGACATATTGAAAGACCGCATCGGGGAATAATGAATTTCACGCTTAGGACCAGTGAATTAGCCAGCATGATCATGCGATATCACAACGTTAGACTTTTTCTTTTGGGGCTATGTAAAGCCTAAGGTGTTTGTGGATAAGCCAGCTACGATTGAAGCATTGTTACTTGCGAGATACCGACGAATATGCTGGAACGCGTCATCGAAAATTGGAGCGTCCACATGGACAAGCAGTCGCGGCCAACATTTGAAAGAGATTATCTTCAAAATGTGAATGTCAAGAATGGTTCTTTAGATTACAAATAAAGATTTTACGATATATTTGCATTTTGTTTGTTATTTCGCATTTAAAAAAAAACGTATTGATTGATCACCCTTTACAAGATCTGAACATCTCCGTTTTAAGAACTAACCAAGCATCTACAACATGGATATAAAACATAATCTGGAGTGGGTGTAGGTGTTTTCTCCGAGATGGTTAACTTATGTTTATCCTTTTGACTTCCCGATCATTGTAACGTTTTCCAAGCGGAAATCATGGCCTTGTCCTGGTACAGCCCTATCGAGGTATCCGTCAGAGCGGAAAATTCTCCGATTTTATACGATTCGGAGGATATTCGCTTCGAGGTACCTTCCGAAAAACTGCTCGGAATATTTCTCCGACATTTTGTAACGCACCCCGTCGAATTGCGTTCAGGTGCATTTTTCGTGCATATTTTGACAGCTAAGTGCCATTTTTTCCGATTTCCCCCGACACAAATTTTTTGCGGAATTTATTTACGAATTGTAGTGAAGTGAAGGTAAGTCAACCAAATTGATCACATTGCGATAAACAAGAGGCACGCATCCAGTATTTTGGATGTCCGAACATTCCGAGGGGCTAACATCGACTTGGACCACTACCTTGTTGTAGCCAAGGTCAGGATGCGGATACCCACCACGCCACAAAACACCAGAAATACTGTGAAAAAATTTAATATCGAACGACTGCAATCGCCAGAGAGCGCCAAGACCTTCGCGCAACGCGTATCCCTTAACTTCTCGATTAACTCCATACCACCAGCATCTAATGTCGAAGAACAATGGCAACGATGCCAACAAGCCATTAGATCAGCCGCAACTGATGTGCTAGGTTTCTCGCGGCCACCAGCAAGAAACCCCTGGTTTGATGAGGAATGCCGAGAGATGCTCGCAGCCAAGAACGAGGCCTACAAGGCTAAGCTGCAGGTGAAGACGAGAGCTGCCATTGAGCTCTATAGGCAAAGAAGAAGGGAAGAACATCGGCTTTTCAGAAAGAAGAAAAAAGAGCAAGGAAAGCGCGCGATCGAGGATATACAGAGGTGCCACTACAGGAACGATGTTCGCAAGTTTTACCAAAGTGTAAAATGTCAAAGCCAAGGATACAAGGCTCGAACAGAATCCTGTCGAGATGAACAAGGAAATATCGTAGTTGAGACACAGTCGATGCTGAGGATATGGAAGAACCACTTCTGCAGACTGTTAAACGGCGATGACGAACAAAATTCCGCTGTCAGGCAGAACGAACCATGTAATATTGGCAACGACAGCGAAAACTGCCAACCACCCGAACTAAGTGAAGTGAGGATAGCTATATCTAAACACGGGCTTAATAAGGTCGCCGGAAATGACGGCCTTCCCGCTGAGCTGTATAAAGCTGGCGGAGATGACTTGGTAAGCAACATCCACCAACTCATAAGCCAAATCTGGTCGATTGAGAGCATGCCTGATCCACAAAAAAAGGAGACCATCTGAACTGCGCCAACTACAGAGGCATAAGTCTGCTCAACATCGCCTACAAGATCCTATCTGCCGTAATATGTGAACGCCTGAAACCGTTTACCAACAACCTAATCGGCCCTTATCAGTGTGGTTTTAGACCAGGAAAGTCCACAATCGATCAAATTTTCACACTTCGGCAGATCCTGGAAAAAACCCAAGAAGTCCAAATCGATACCCACCACCTATTTATCGATTTCAAAGCCGCATACGACAGCATTTATAGAGACGAACCATACAGAGCCTTGTCTAGTTTTGGTATACCGCCCAAACTCGTCCGCTTGTGTAGGATGACGATGGAGAATTCTCGCTGCTCCATCACCGACACATTCGATACCAAAAAAGGATTTCGGCAAGGCGATGCGCTGTCATGTGACTTTTTCAATCTGATTCTTGAGAGGATTGTGCAAAACTCCCGAGCCAACACCAGAGGCACAATTTTCCAAAAATCGGTGCAACTACTAGCATACGCCGACGATATTGACATCATTGGTAGGACTCAATGTGATGTCATAGCCACGTTTTCTAATATAGAGAAGGAAGCGGCAAAAATGGGATAAGCAGTAAATGAGGGTAAGACTAAGTATATGCTGTCAACACGAAAGGACACACAACATCGACGAATTGGACAGAACGTCAACATTGACATATATTACTTTGAGGTAGTACGGGACTTTGTCTACCTCGGCTCCGCTATTAACTCTGACAGCAACATCGCTGTTTCTTTGGGCTAAGAAGGCAATTTAGTAGTAAAGCCCTCACTCGAACTACTAAGGAGATCCTATATAAGACCCTGATCATCCCAGTCCTGTTCTACGGTGCTGAAGCCGTATCAAAAGCGGATGAAGAAATCCTTGGTCGATTCGATAGAAAAATTCTTCGGAAAATCTTCGGTCCCGTTTGCGTTGACGGGCTATGGAGACGAAGATTCAACCACGAACTATACGAGCTGTACAGCGACATACCCCTGGTCAAATCTCGGGTGGGACAGAAAACACTGATCACTGCCAAAAACAGGTGGTACTCCCTTCCCACCTGTGAAACTTCCAAAAGGATGTGGCCTGAGTATGACAAAGCCAGAACCCATAAACTAGAAACTTCGTAGAAACAGGAAATCTGTCTCTACTTTAGTTGGGATTCTTACTGGGCACAACTTACTAAAAAGCCACAAACTGGAAATGCATCTCATAGATGATGACCTCTGTAGAGGCTGCGGTGATGAAGAAATACACGAGGACACCCTCCACTTTCTGTGCCACTGCCCAGGCCTCAGCCAATTAAGAATGAGAACCTTAGGAAAATACTATTTCCATGACCTCACGGATCTATCCGAAATCCCTCTCCCTAATCTTTTCAGGTTTGCATCAACATCTGGATGGCTGGAAAGAGGCTAACAACGATGGACAGTAACGGGACAATGAATGAACCAACCACACAAGTGGACCCCCAACAGGCATCACAATGGGTCTATATTGACCTGAGTGCGATGAGGGAAGACACACACCGTCTGCCTCATCAACCCACCAACCTAACCTAACCTACCCCTGGTCAAAAAACTCCGCATTGGACGTTTAAGATGGCTAGGACATGTAGAACGAATGGACACCAATACTCCGGCTGGCAGAGTATTCAATTCCCAGCCAAACGTCGGACGCAGTACAGGAAGACCTCGCCTTAAGTGGCGCGCACAAGTAGAAACCGACCTCAACCAACTTGGAGTGTGCAACTGGAGGCAGTTGGACAGGGCTAATTGGAGAGGCATATTTGTTGAGGCCCAGGTTCATTCCGGACTGTAGCGCCACTTAAGTAAGTAAGTAAGACCTAGCCGTGGGCGGATTTTGACAATTTTTAAACTTGTTCTGCTGGGAGCAACAAAGAGTCTAAAAAAGTTGATCCTAAATTCTTAAAATTCAAAAGCAGAGCTTCAGAAAAAAATAAAATTCTTAAAATTCAAAAGCAGAGCTTCAGAAAAAAACACTTTGAATTTTTAATCAAAAAAAAATCAACTCCTTCAACTCACAGGATTTGAAAATCATTTTTATATGTAGCAGGCCTGTCTATTTATTTCAGTTTAATTGTGAATTTTGTGATTTTCAGTGCGAAGAGACGAAGAAAAATAAATTTCAAGCAATTACCGTTTTCAAGAAAATACAAAACTTAAAAAAAAAGATGCCTCTCAACCTAGCAAACAATCTTTTGGTATGGTTTTTTAAATGCATATTCGTTATTACTTTTCTTTTTCAGAAGTGCCTTGAGGTTATATTTGTAGTATGGAGTCTCGTAAATGCGGGCAGGACTCCATTAGTCATAGCTCAGGAAACTGCTTCGGAATCGGAGCGGGGTTATGGAATCTTTTACAGGATAAGATGGACTATTTCTGGCATTCTGTCAGAAATTTCCTACATAATCAGCAGAGTTTTCCACGTTGGAGCTGCAGCTGATTTGGGTCTTCCTGAAACGAATTGTTCATCAAATTCTGTATTGCGCGATAGCAATACAGAATTAGCATCTGATGACGGAGAAGTTGAACAATTTTTTGAGGACGATGTCGATGATGACGATGATGATGAGGAAGAAGAAATAGAATATTTGGCACAAGGCCAATATATAGTTGAAGATGATGCCGAATTCATTCAGAGGAGTGACTTTGTGCTAGAACCAGGGTTCATCGAAGGATTTGAAGATCCACAGCAGCGAGACTATATCGTCATCGAAATAGAAAATGAAGATGCAAGTATAACATATATTTCGATGACATAGGTAATTATTTGTTTGAATTTTCTCAAGCTTTGAAAACATTTATAATTTTTTTATTTTCCTTTTTATTGAAGGTAGGAATTGAATTGAACCAAGCCGAAACCAAAACACGAAGCTGAAGCTATATTCAGGCTTTTTGAGACGGGGATTTGGCCAAGGTTTAATGTTTTCTTTATATTTTCGTTTTGTTAATTGTTTGTGTTTTTAGTTATTTTTAATTTTGCTTGTTATTTTGTTTTTGTTTGTTTGTTGTTTTTAATTTTGTTGTTTGTTTAGTGGATTAGGCCTACTGGGGAAACCACTTAAAAAAAAACGCACCAACAGCCTAACCTCAAGGGTGGTGTGGAATAAGGCTAGAGCACAAACTCATAGGCTAAACGTTTTTTTTTTTAAATGTTGTGAATTATAGACCAAAAGAAGGAATGCGTTTCGAATCGTTACCCTTCCCTTAAAGGCCTATTACAAAAGCGTTACAAAAGCGTCTCTGTACTCTATAAATATGCCGCCAGATATGAACTCGGCGCGAACCTTTAAAAAAAACGAATTGACCCTTTTCAGGAAATACAAAGTCCAGCACATTGACCCTCTAAAACTTAATGGCGTTAGTATCATGTTGGCAGAATAAGCCAAGTACCTGGGTCTGGTGTTGGAACTGGAACGCCAATATTCATGTATACACAAAGAAAGCCACCGTATCCCTATACACATGTAAAAAGGCAATCGGAAATAAATGGGGTATGCAATCGCTATCTGGCTTTACGTGTCCACCATTAGACCCTTACTCTTGTTGTTAGTATGGAAGACGGCTCTAGAAACAGCATTCAACCGCATCATCTAGGGAAAGTTCAAAGATTGGCTTGCATATGCATTAGCGGAACTACATGAACCACCCCATCAAGATGCTAGCCTACATCTTGTGGCCCAAGATATTCATTGAAAACAGTCCGCAGCTTCTGCAGCTGTAAGGCTGAGAGTCTCATTACCATTTTAGTTTACCAGGCGGAAATCATGTCAATTAAAGAAGCCTTGTCCTGGCTGAGGTGTAATGTTATATCCACGAACAATCAGTCCTATCGAGGCATACGTTCGAACGAATGTCCGAATCGAAAGTCAATTCCAATCGGAACTCAGTTTGCCTTAGCGGTTGCCACTGTGGAGTAAACGATGATTTTAATCGCGTTCGATGGTTTTCGGAACAATTCTTCGTCGGACATTTTCGGAAGAAATTCAACGCATAACTGTCAAACATTGTTGGCTTAACGCATTATGCAGCTGCGCGTTTAAGTGCGACAAATTTCATCAGGAGATCTTTTCGAAATGATAGTTGGAACGGGAAACTCGATAGAGAATTCTCCGATTTCGAACAAATTCAAGAAATTTATCTTTCTAACGAACACCACGGTTAGCATGAATATTTGCATGTTCAGTGACAGTCCAGCGGGAATCAATCCTTGGGAACCATCTCATTAACTTCGAAATTAGCACACTAATGCCGATTATCTCTGAACAAGAATGAAGAGCACTGCACCAGTTTGCCTTCATATCTTTTGAGTCACAGAGATATCCCAGGGAACTATGAGGCGGATGAGCTTTCCAGACTGGGCACTAACCTTGATATTCTACCGCCCCAGTAAAAAGTTAAGCATGTCCTTAAAAAAATACAAATTTTTGGTAAACATGATCGTTAGTTACTACGCAGGGCCGATTTTTCTCACAACCATTCATGTGTGCCTGTGTACTTCTTGGACGATGGCGGGACCTGCTTTTCTTGACAAGTGATACTACTCGGATGAGTTGTCAGATCATCACGAGAGGAGGGCCAGTGAAAAAGTTACGGTTGGGAATCGAACCCGGACCTTCTGCTCTTCAGTTTATCGCGGTACTGAGCCTGTCCCTCGCTGCATGTAAATCACCAATCGAACTGGATGCTATCAACAAAGCAAACCACACGGAAAAACGTGTCTAGTATCCATTCATGTCTGGCCAAATTATAACCAGAAACGCTCTCTCAGCTTGATAATAGATCCTTGCAGGACACTGCCCCTTAGTCCTACATGCAAAAAGACTAGGCCTATAGCAATGATTTCTACAGCTTGTCAGGAGTGTATTCCATACCTCCTCTGCTCTCGCCCTGAGCTCTCCAACAAAAAAAACTCCATCTAGGAGACTTCTCCTTTGACAATCTAATATTAATGTCAGGAACCACCCCCGCTTCATAGCTAGCTCGGAAAACTCGACAGATCACTTGGTACCACAGCCTACCTTTCTGGTATGAGTATACAAGCGCATTGCGTGCAACCACTATTGCCTAAAATAACATAGCTAGAGAAGGAAAGTGTGCAACCACTACAACCTAACCTAAGTGCCCTTCTGACTCCTCCACATGTTTAGAAAACACAGCCTCCCTTCTACCCACAGCGACCCGACCAATTTGAATAGAAACCACATCTTTAGACAATTTATTACGACATTTATTTATTAGAGACAGAATACGCTAATTTGCTAAGATTCGATTCATTTAAACGTACACCTTCCTTCCATCACCTAAATAGTGATGGCTACACCTTCATCTTGCTGTTTCTTAATTTCAGAAATAATAAACTCTTTGAACTCAGTATAAGACTTATCGATAACATCATTCTCGATGACAATATCGAAGTTTCCCTCAGCAGTGCCGTATTCGATCTCGGTCTGGGCTGCGTCCAAACGCTTTTGCAACGATTCCTCGGTCTCCGTATTGCGTAACAGTAATCGTCGTTTCAACTCTTGAACGGATGGTGGCTTGTTGAAAACCAAAATCGGATTCAAATCAGATTTCTTGAGTTGCTTGACTCCTTCGATCTCAATGTCCAGCACGCACACTTTGCCCTTGTCTTGAACATCTCGAACCGCCGCTTTGCTAGTGCCATACAAATTCCCACCGAAACATGCCGATTCGATGAATTCACCATTTGCGATTGCCTGCTCCATGGCTTCGCGTGTCACATAGTGATAGTCTACGCCGTCCGTCTCTCGTGGACGTGGCTGACGGGTAGTGTGTGAAACACTAAAGCCAAAAGTATCGGGATACTCTGCTAATAGGCGTTTAAGCAGAGTGCTCTTACCCGATCCGGAGGGCCCACAGATTACCAGTGGTCGCGGTCCAATTGATGCTGCCATTTTGCTGAAATCTACAAAAGGGCAAGTGTGAGCATGAGCATGAACAGTCGGTAGGTTTTTGATAATTACTATGTACTAGTGCTTGCAATATACGCATGATTCTTGCAGTGTATGGGGTGTGTGAAATTCACATGTAAAGCTTCGTGTAGCTAGCCCGAACAAGATCACACCTTGCGCTTGGACGCAATGTTGCAAAACTCGCCCTTTCTACGAGGAAAGTAAAAACAAAATCAAAAAACCTCATCTGAAATAAAACACAAGGACGTAACAAAACAAAGTGGCAATCAGATCGAGTACTGGTTCAATCTGAGACCGAGAGACACGCTTCCAGTGACCAAAAGTGCGTCATTGAAATAAACACAGGTGCAGTATTGTACGATACAACAAGATCATAACAAAAGTCACAAGAAAACCCTTTTAACATCCCTGGCATCCCAAAAAAAAATGCAGAAGATTAAAAAAATGGTAATCGCGAAAAGTTCACATTTAATACGGCGATTGCGCGCTCTTTTGCACGCTTTTTCCCACCATCGGTTGTTGTCGCGTTCTCTACACACACGACTCTCTTTGGTATCTAAAATTAGAAAAATTAATGACAACATCGGTGGCCAATTGAAATGCATACAATTTTCTATATGCGAACGATGGGCTTTTGAATGGAGTTGAGATTTGAGAAACGGCATGATTCTCTTTTTTCGAGACTAACTCTGGCTGGGTATTTGTTTTCATTTTGCACTTTGGAAAAGGTTTTCTTTGCCTTTCCAGCGATATGGATTAATAATGCTTAGGAATTTACTTACTTTGCTGATGTGGATGCGGTTAAGTGTAGTTGATGTGGGGGACAGGAACCTTTGTAGTTTCTTTTTGCTGGGGTTGTAATGGAACTCAACGCGAATTTGGTTAGGTTGAAAATAAAAATCAATTCTTGGCAAAGAAGCACACACACGGCATTCGAATCGAGCAAACGGAGCAAACTGAAAGACGATGTGGTGAATTTTGTTGGTTATGTTGTGATGTTTTTTTTATATTGCGGACTTGCGGATTCGAATGACAGTGGCGATGTTCGTTTGGTGGATGCGTGCAAAATTTAATGGCAGAGTTCAAAACATATTTTTTTTACACATTCTCATGTGAAAGAGCAATGGCGTTTTCCATTGGTACAAAGAGACCGATTTTGACTGTTGTTGTATTCCATTGGGCAAAAAAAATTATTTATTTTTTATCTCAGATCAATTTTGCAAATCTGGATTATTCGCAGATTTACCCCTCTTAATACAAATGATAGCAGTGGGACTAAAGTGATTTTTGTTTCGATTTATTAAGGGTATTCATGCAACGTCGTAATTTTATTTCATGCGAAATATTATAATTTTACGACGACGTTTCATGAACGACCCTATAACTGCACCACTAAATAATGCGGTAACCCACTGATTCAATCTCATATTAGTAATTTATTTATTGATAGAATTTTGTTCTTATTATTCTCTTTCCGTTCTCGATATTTTTTTTTTCAGTTTAGTGCATAGGGTCCAGTTAGGGTTCAGTTATAGCTATCATTGAATAACTTCATTGGAACACAAAACATGATGGAATTGAAATTTTACCTCCATAGCTGTTTATAGGAATCATTGGAAAATTTCGTTTCATTTCGGTGGAACGGCAAACATTACTTCACAAAAATAAATCATGATCAGTGAAAATAAAAAGTGATTTTCTGCGATAACTACAATTAAAAATTAAAATATTTTTGGATAATCAAATACAAATACAAATTTTTGGCGCAACAGGCTCGTTAGTACCCAGGGCCTAGCTTTCTCACAACCATTCATGTGTGCGTGTGTACTTCTTGCACGATGGCGGGACCTCCTGTTTTATGCCGACTCCGAACGGCTAAGTTGAGATAAGCTATTCTTGACAATTGATACTACTTGGACGATTTGTCAGATCATCACGAGAGGAGGGCCAGTGAAAAATCATTTAGGTGTTGCTATGGCTGGGAATCGAACCCAGACCTTCTGCGCGGCAGTTCATCGCACTAACCATCGCGCCACTGAGCCCCTTTTGGATAATCATGTTCTAAAATTCATAAGCTTTGTTTTGACACCAACTCCCCAATGATTGAATTAATAAAAAAAACGCAAGAAGTAAAAGAAAATTTCCAATGATGTGTTCCAATGATAGCTATAGCCATATGTTTAATGTGTGAAAGTGACTGAATAAATCTCAAAATAGCATTTCAAAAGTTTACAACGTTTACCACCTCAGTTTACGCACCCAATTCCTGTGAGAAAATTCCGATATTGTTGGAAAAGATTTGCTATACAAATGTTGGAAGTTTTTTTTATCGCGTCGTAATTTTATAACGTTTACAACGTTTACGACGACCTTCCGACGTTGCATGAATACCCCTATTATAAATGATTCAATGTGAAATATAAATATAAAATCAAAAACAATCAACCTGTGTGGCTTGAAACTTGACAGCTATACCGACACTAACTTCACAGACAAGAAATTTCAACAAAACAGATACAAAAAAATCAATCTGATATCGTGTTCCAATATGGCACCAAAGAAGATCAAATTTTAGATCAAAATCCAGATTTGCCAATGGAAAACGCCATAAATTTGAATAAACTGGGATCTGAAACTTCATTACGCAAATTGAGAAAACTGTAAAAAAAAATGTTTCTAACAAAATAATTGAAGTGCTTAGATTATGAGGGGCCTAAATTTGAATAATCAAGCCTAGTACGCAGCTCGCGCTAAATTCTATCTTTGCTAATCTCCACTTGTTTTCTCCAATCCAAAGATAAATGCTCGCTAAATTCGTAAACAGCATATAGATGAGTCAGGGAAATGTCATACATTCGCAGATGTCAGTAATATTATTATTTTCTTTGTTAATAAAGATGTCGTCTTCCTCGAAAAATTCTTCCATCAAATATTCGTCTTCATTTTCTTCCATTTTGTTTCTATTTTTCATTAAAATTTCGCCGATTTAAATGCCTTGCACATTAATTTCGCGAGATAAATAAGTGGAGACCTGTCTTCCGCCGAGTATAACACTTTTCGTATAACACATAATATTGTTATACCCTACCTACATTTTGTGTGTCCCATCTGTATGAAGTTAAGAATTTATCTCGCGAGCTGCGTACTGTACTGATAAATTTGATCGCTAAATTTTATCTCTGTAGAGATTTTTGTATTGGAGATAAAATTTAGCGCGAGCTGCGTACTTAGCTTCAACGTTTAAGGTAGTTTATTTCTAGCTCTTTTGATTAAAACAATAAAAATTATAGACAGATATTTTGAAGTAACAAAACTGAAATGCCACTATACGATTTTCTCATATCAAATATCTAAGGGGACATAGCAGACCTATCAAAGAACGGGCAATCAAATTTAGCACATTGCGATAGAAATGAGGCCACGCGTCTAGTATTTTGGATATCCGAACTTTTTGCAGCCAATGTAAGAGTGCGGATGGCCACCTCGCCGCACAACAAATGAGAAATATGTACTGTAAACAACTGAATGTAGTAAGACTGCAATCAAAAGAGACCGTCAAGTCTCTTTGAGAACGCGTTATCCCGTAACCTCTCGATTAACACCATACCGCACCAACAACCCATTAGATCAGCAGCAACTGATGTGCTAGGTTTCTCGTGACCACCGAAAGATGCTCCCAACCAAAAATGAGGCCTACAAGAAAAAGCTGCAGTAGAACACGAAAACTGCCATTGAGCTCTATAGGGAAACTAGAAGGGTCGGTAAAACACCGCCTTTTCAGAAAGAAGACAAAAGAGCAAGAGCAGCGTGTGATCGAAGACATAGAGAGGTGACTTTCCAGGAAAGATGTTGGTAAGTTTTACCAACATGTTAAGCGTCAAAGCCAGGAGTACAAGGCTCGAACATAATCACAGCAGGATGAACAGGAAAGATCGTTATTTAGACTCAGTCGATGCTAAGGGTATGGGTTCTTCCATATCCTTGACGAAAAATCTCCCGCTGTCAACTTAACGACAGCAAAGGCTGCCAACCACCCAACCTAAGTAAAGAGAGGATAGCAATATCTAAACTTTAGCTTGATAAGGCTGCCCAAAATATCGGCCTTCCTGCTGAGATTTATAAAGCCAGCGGCTTAAGTAAGTAACATTCACCAACTCATAAGCAACATTTTGTCGGATGAAAGTACCTATACCTGAAGCATTTAAAGACAAGACGATGCACAGTGAGGACACTTCATTAGCATTATTTTTGAGAGAATTGGTGCTATACAAAATGGGTTTAGCAGTAAATGAAAGTAAGACCAAGTATATGCAGAACAGAATAAAACATCAGCATTGACAGGTTTAACTTTTAGGGACTTGTCTATCTCTTCTCTGCTATTCATTCTGACGACAAGATCTCGGCAGAAATAAAATGATGAATTACTCTTTATTAACCGCTGTTTCTTCGGGCTAAGGGCAATGTTGTAGGGATGAAGAAATCCTTGGTCGTTTTGAGCGAAAAAGTCTTCGAAAAAAATTATAGGTCCTGTTTTTATTGTCGGGCTATGCTGTACAGCGACATAGACCAGGCCAGAAAGCTTCGCATTGGACTTTTAAGGTGGCTAATTCATGTTAATACTACGTTCTCACTGGAATTCAAATGAGCTTATTTGCAATTTTACCAAAAAGGTGTTCTCACTAAGTTTACGAATTACGTTTGACAACTGGCTATGCTTCTAAATTTCCTCTACCAAAAAAAAAAAATACAAATTTTTGGCGCAACAGGCTCGTTAGTACCCAGGGCCTAGCTTTCTCACAACCATTCATGTGTGCGTGTGTACTTCTTGCACGATGGCGGGACCTCCTGTTTTATGCCGACTCCGAACGGCTGAGTTGAGATAAGCTATTCTTGACAATTGATACTACTCGGATGATTTGTCAGATCATCACGAGAGGAGGGCCAGTGAAAAATCATTTAGGTGTTGCTACGGCTGGGAATCGAACCCAGACCTCCTGCGCGGCAGTTCATCGCACTAACCATCGCGCCACTGAGCCACTACCATGACATTTATATTGTAAAGAAACAAAACAAGTCCTACAATAATTCTAAATCCTTTAAAATGGATTTAAATAACTTAATTTCTGGTCAACTCAATTAGGATACATTTTATTAAAACTCACAAGTTTTCAATTGCTTCCAAATTACCTCTCACAAATTCAAAGTAGGTGTACGTATACAATGTTTAAGCTGGACATACACGAGAGAGCCATTTGGATCAAGGCCATTTGGATCGCGTCCATTTGGACTCGATCCAAATTCGGGTGTCATACACGAACGAGCCGAGCCAATTTTGCTCCTTGTCACAGTCATCTGTTAAATGTTGTTTGGATATAGATGTGCTTTTACTTTACTAAAACATGAATGAGGAAGAATTCATCAATTTAGCTGCCGCTGCAGTTTGCATTAAGAGGGCTGCACTTGCCACAGACATGCTGCACTTGCCACAGACATTGATGTTGTTTGTACTTCTGAATAATATCGAGTACAAAATCACGGACGCTGGTAGACGACATTATAGATCCTACCGATACCGTTACGGGCACGAAAACAACTGATAAAATATAATTTATTGACACTTTGGTGTTGTTTGTGGATTTAACAATGAATTGTATTCGTTTTGAGAGAAAGAGAAAGTGATGTGTTTTTATTTTTTGGAGGGCGCTATTGAAAATGTGAAAGCAGACAGAACTACTTGGCTCGGCGATCTCCCACACACGGCGAGGCCGAGCCATGGCTCGATGGCTCGGGCTCGTGGATTTTGGACTTGCCGAAAATCCAACCGAGTCTGCCGAGCCACACAGAGCCATCTGAGTTTCCCCACACACGGTGGATTTTGGCTCGGCGCGAGGCCATTTGGCTCGTTGGCTCGCTCGTGTATGGGCAGCTTACAATTACCGTGTTTCATTTTTTTTGTCATATTAATCCCAATTTGAAATTTTAGCTGTTCCATTCTAATAAAAAAAGGTTTGTTCGTTTGTTTGACCTCTTATTTTTTTCATATGAGAAACCACATTTCCCACAAATGTGATGATATTATCACATTACAGAAATTTGATTTTGTATGGGAAATTTAATCGTATTTGCAAATTTAATGCCGAAATTAGCTTTTTTGCTCAGTGAGAACGTAGTAAAAGCGAATGGATACCAATACTCCGCTGGACGACGGACGCATGAATACCTCTAATATAAAACTTCAGGAGTGTTGCGTAGTTACTAGGTAAGTCTTGTTAACCCAAGATTCAAAAGTTTGAGAAATCTGGACGTGAAACAGGCCTAATAAAAATCAAATCATATCTTTTCTACTCTAGGAAACGAAAAATAACGAAATCGTAGAGCTAAATCTGAAAAAATCAAATCAAAACGCTTATTGAACACAAAAGACATTGAATTCACCCATTTAGCTACCTAATCGCCACAAAATAGTGTCGGCAATGTAGTATCAATTCTCACCACACTCGGATACTCCATTAAAAAAATCGAAAGGTGTTCGTTTCGCACTTGTTTTGCAGTTTTGATACACTTTGTCTTTTACAATATAAGATATTTAAACAATGTCCTACGGAAATAGTTCCATGTGACCATTCCAAATATTGTTACCTACATGACAGTACCAATGATGCTTTTGTAATCAAATCAAAAATTGCGAAAATTGTTTGTGTTCCATTCGAGTATCGAAATAAATTCAAGCTCCAGTCCTCCAGCTGATATAAAACCAGACGTTGACAGATAAAAACCATCGGTTCGGTCGTCTATACAGAAACGCGGCTCGTTGAATCTGTTGAATGTATTTATTTGTGTGCAGTACATCAACTTAAACTTATCGTCAAGTGCGTCGCAGATAAGGTGTGATTATTGTGAGTTTACAATAAACTTGAGCGCCATGCCTGATATTAAAGTTACACCACTCGGTGCTGGCCAAGATGTTGGACGAAGTTGCTTGCTACTCTCGATGGGTGGTAAGAATATTATGCTTGACTGCGGGATGCACATGGGATTCAACGATGAAAGACGATTCCCTGATTTCTCGTACATTGTCCCCGAAGGACCAATTACCTGCCACATCGATTGCGTTATCATTTCGCATTTTCATTTGGGTCAGTATGAAAAATGATATCTTGTGTCTACTTTAGCGGCACGAACTAGAGATTACACAAAAAGTTTATTTTATTAAGAACTACCGATAGCCGGTGATATTGATTAGCGTTGCTGATATGTGTCGTAGGTGGTAAACAATTTTGTTATCGTCTACACACGACAGACAATGAAAAGAAAATTGCATTCAAATTGATTTATTCTAGTGGGTAATAAAGAAAAGTAGCGGCGTTGTGTGCGTTTGCTCCTACTGCGCACGATCTCATTAATCACTCAACGTTTCAGCAGTTACAGATTCAAATACTAGTTCTAGTACTTCACCGACGTGTGTCTAAAACGTTTTCCAACGTCCTCCATAGCTGACCTATGCTAATCGAAAAAATGTTTTACTCCATTTCAGATCACTGTGGCGCACTACCCTACATGTCGGAAATTGTTGGCTACCACGGCCCTATTTATATGACCCACCCGACAAAGGCTATAGCTCCGATTCTGCTCGAAGACATGCGAAAAGTCGCCGTCGAACGAAAAGGCGAATCTAATTTCTTCACGACGCAAATGATTAAGGACTGCATGAAGAAGGTGACTGCAGTCACCTTGCACCAGAGTGTAATGGTCGACAATGAATTGGAAATTAAAGCCTACTATGCTGGTCATGTTCTGGGTGCTGCTATGTTTTGGATCCGAGTTGGTTCTCAGTCCGTGGTTTACACTGGCGATTATAATATGACCCCCGATCGACACCTGGGTGCCGCATGGATCGACAAATGTCGACCGGATTTGCTGATCACTGAGAGCACCTACGCGACCACAATTCGTGACTCGAAGCGATGTCGAGAACGTGATTTCCTAAAGAAAGTCCACGAATGCGTCGCCAGAGGTGGCAAAGTACTCATTCCAGTGTTTGCCTTGGGCAGGGCACAAGAATTGTGCATCCTCTTGGAGACATATTGGGAGCGAATGAATCTGAAATATCCAATTTATTTTGCTGCCGGGTTGACAGAGAAAGCCAACACGTACTACAAGATGTTCATCACCTGGACGAATCAGAAGATTCGCAAAACATTTGTGCAGCGAAATATGTTTGAGTTCAAACACATCAAGGCGTTTGACAAAGGTTACATCGACAATCCTGGCGCCATGGTGGTGTTTGCGACACCTGGTATGTTACATGCTGGTCTGTCGCTGCAGATCTTCAAAAAGTGGGCACCGAATGAAAATAATATGGTCATCATGCCTGGCTATTGTGTACAAGGTACCGTAGGACACAAGGTCCTCGGAGGTGCAAAGAAAATAGAATTCGAGAATAGACAAGTGGTGGAAGTGAAAATGTCTGTCGAGTATATGAGTTTTAGTGCTCATGCTGACGCGAAAGGTAAGTTCATCACATTTAAACTTTCAAATGATGGAAACAAATTTTGAAATTTTCTCCAAACAGGAATCATGCAGTTAATTCAAAACTGCGAACCGAAAAACGTGATGCTCGTGCATGGCGAAGCTGAGCGTATGCAGTTTTTGCGGGCTAAAATCAGAGAAGAATTCAACATCGAATGTTACATGCCAGCGAATGGAGAAACCTGCTGCATAACGACACCAGTCAAGATTCCGATAGACGCCTCCCTCTCACTACTAAAGGCAGAGGCCAAAATGTACAACGCACAGCCGCCAGACCCGAAAAGGCGACGGTTAATTCACGGGGTGCTGGTCATGAAGGAAAACCGAATTCTACTAATGAACCTGTCCGAGGCATGCAAGGAGCAAGGCATAAACAGGCATATAATGCGATTTACATCGAAATTAAAGTTTGAAGATCCGGGTCCAAAGATGCGCACGGGTGATAAGCTGTACATGGTGCTAAAGGAGAAACTAAGCGAATGGACAGTTACATTTCAGGAGAACTGTACAATAACCGTAGAGAGTGTGGAAATTAAAGTCGACGAGGACGAGGCGGACCCAACACAAAAATTGATCTCCGTCACATGGAATACACAGGATGAGGACATTGGTTCGTACATTCTGCAACTCTTACAGAACATGGACTGAACTGTTGCAGCAGCTGATTGTATTATAAATACAAGATTTCAGCAAGCTGCTGAATCTATAGAATTAATTCAAGAATATCTTAGACATAAGAAGCAAACCTTCGGGAGGCAACAAATTGAAATGCTGATGATGAATAATAATTTAATTTTTTTTTAAATCAAAGGTGGTCACTTGTTATTTAAAAAAAAAACTTCTCACGGGTAAGCCAACATATACAATTTTGTGTATTGCATAGAGTTGCTTGGGACTGCTCTGATGTTGGTTCAGCTGAGTCATTTAAGTCATCTCTGGTCATCATACAACTACTACAGATATTGCTTTGCGCATGTGCAGTGAGCGTCGATGATGTAGATGCGCAGAAGGAGAAACAAAAATGAAAACGCGAAGACGACATCTGTTTAGTTGTATCATGATCTCAGATGGTTGTTACTGTAATTAGTAGAGCTAAAGAAAAATTATTTGCTTTTAGAAATACGAACTCCAAACATGGACATTTGTATTCCAGAAGTTTTTTGCTTGCACCAGACACTATTAAGGAGCAGTCTATGGGAATCTACAGATAATTAGAGTATGCTTCATGTGAACACCTGGTCATTACAGCTCTTATTGCATGGTGGGCTAACGCACATATCAGATCCATAGAAAAGTGTGGTTAACACCCCAACGCGGGACACATTGCCTTGGTACATTTCGAAAATCATGTTGTTAGGCACGAACTTCATCCTTGATAAGGACCGAGGTCCATCTCCACCTCTTGTATTCTAAAATTGGCTCCATCAGCTTAAGAATACCATACCGCCCCAGCATTCTACATAAACCACAACCACCACGATACTCCCACAAGGGGGTCTACCTCAAAATCAGACTAAAACAAGTCTTAGGGGCTCCTGATTCCCTTGGTACCATACTATAGTCTATGGTTAGACTCCGTGCCGATTCCCTATTTGTCCCGTAACAAACCCAGTCCGGAATTGGAGTTACCAAGATAAGTAATTAGCAGTAACACCAAGTAACTCTCCCACTTCATGCGCCATCTACAAGCAATTGCTTATTGAACACACTGACTATAAGATTTGTTCATCTAACAAAAGCCTGATGGATTGGTTCACGATGGGCTTTTGCAGTAAACTGCTATGGCCTCATTCGTCGCAGAACGCTACGTAACGAATGAACGAAACTTCGCTTCACTGCGGTTCCCTCTATCCACCACCTGATGACGCGCCCAGTAGGGGCCCAACCCCCCTTGGGATTAGAATCTACAGAAGGAAAGGAATTGTAGGCCAACGTCATCAACACCACCAGTTTATTTGGCTCTAAAACATTCATTGTGTCCCTTCCAGAAAACTGGTAAACACAATGAGATCTTCATCAGTAGCGCTGCCTTCTCCCAAAACGATAGGAACCGCATTTCGCTAAAATTAGACGGCTGATGGAAATGCTCGAAGACGTTAAAACGTAATCGATCCACCAACCGATGATAGATCCCACAAAAAACCCTGAAAGCTGAAACTATCTGTTATATAAATAAGAAAGCAAAGTCATTCTGCAAGAATTTATTGCAGATATCCCCGTTTCTTGGACTCTACCTTTCTGCGAAGAAACGATAGCCCGTACGTAGCATAGCCACAGAGTCAAAACTGAAACAAAAGCCTGTCACTGACTAAAAACATGGATAGATGTAGCTAGCATCCAAGTTTGTCAAATCGAAATAACAAAAAAAAAAAGAGGGAAATAGGAAAGAAAAGATGGGCATTGTACAACAAAAGGGCGCAGGCCCAAAAAGAAGAAGCATCCCAAAATAAAGCGCTGATCCCAACTCAGACGTTCATATTTTTGAAGACATGGTACACATGAGTGACTGTTGCGCCAACAATCTTCTCAAAATTTGTTCGTATCTTGATTTTAAATTTGGTGCAGCCTACATTATTATGCACTCGAGGTTCTTATTTCACAACATTTAAAAAAAAAACGTTAAGCCTATGAGTTTGTGTTCTCGCCTTATTCCACACCACCCTTGAGGTTAGGCTGTTGGTGCGTTTTTTTTTAAGTGGTTTCCCCAGTAGGCCTAATCCACTAAATAAACAACAAAATTAAAAACAACAAACAAACAAAAACAAAATAACAAGCAAAATTAAAAATAACTAAAAACACAAACAATTAACAAAACGAAAATATAAAGAAAACATTAAACCTTGGCCAAATCCCCGTCTCAAAAAGCCTGAATATAGCTTCAGCTTCGTGTTTTGGTTTCGGCTTGGTTCAATTCAACTCCTACCTTCAATAAAAAGGAAAATAAAAAAATTATTAATGTTTTCAAAGCTTGAGAAAATTTAAACAAATAATTACCTATGCCATCGAAATATAAGTTATTGTTGCATCTTCATTTTCTATTTCGATGACGATATAGTCTCGCTGCTGTGGATCTTCAAATCCTTCGATAAACCCTGGTTCTAGCACAAAGTCACTCCTTTCAATGAATTCGGCATCATCTCCAACTATATATTGGCCTTGTGCCAAATATTCTATTTTTTCTTCGTCATCATCATCGTCATCATCGACATCGTCTTCAAAACATTGTTCAACGAATTCATCTTCTCCGTCATCAGATGCTAATTCTGTATTGCTATCGCGCAATACAGAATTTGATGAACAATTCGTTTCAGGAAGACCCAAATCAGCTGCAGCTCCAACGTGGAAAACTCTGCTGATTATGTAGGAAATTTCTGACAGAATGCCAGAAATAGTCCATCTTATCCTGTAAAAGATTCCATAACCCCGCTCCGATTCCGAAGCAGTTTCCTGGGCTATGGCTAATGGAGTCCTGCCCGCATTTACGAGACTCCATACTACAAATATAACCTCAAGGCACTTCTGAAAAAGAAAAGTAATAACGAATATGCATTTCAAAAACCATACCAAAAGATTGTTTGCTAGGTTGAGAGGCATCTTTTTTTTTTTAAGTTTTGTATTTTCTTGAAAACGGTAATTGGTTGAAATTTATTTTTCTTAGTCTCTTCGCACTGAAAATCACAAAATTCACAATTAAACTGAAATAAATAGACAGGCCTGCTACATATAAAAATGAATCCTGTGAGTTGAAGGAGTTGATTTTTTTTGATTAAAAATTCAAAGTGTTTTTTTCTGAAGCTCTGCTTTTGAATTTTAAGAATTTTATTTTTTTCTGAAGCTCTGCTTTTGAATTTTAAGAATTTAGGAGCATACTTTTTTAGACTCTTTGTTGCTCTCAGCAGAACAAGTTTAAAAATTGTCAAAATCCGCCCACGGCTAGGTCTTACTTACTTAAGTGGCGCTACAGTCCGGAATGAACCTGGGCCTCACAAACATGCCTCTCCAATTAGTACGGTCCTTAGCTAACTGCCTCCAGTTGCGCACTCCAAGTTGTTGAGGTTGGTTTCTACTTGTGCGCGCCACTTAAGGCGAGGTATTCCTCTACTGCGTCCCACGTTTGGCTGGGAATTGAAGACTCTGCCAGCCGGAGTATTGGTGTCCAAACGTCCAATGCGGAGTTTTTTGACCAGAGGTATGTCGATGTACAGCTCGTATAGTTCGTGGTTGAATCTTCGTCTCCATAGCCCGTCAACGCAAACGGGACCAAAGATTTTCCAAAGAATTTTTCTGTATAATCGACCAAGGATTTCTTCATCCGCTTTTGATACGCTCCATGCTTTAGTGTCGTAGAGCAGGACTGGGATGATCAGGGTCTTATATAGGATCTCCTTAGTAGTTGCAGTGAGGGCTTTACTACTTAATTGCCTTCTTAGCCCTAAGAAACAGCGATTGGCAAGAGTAATTCTTCGTTTAATTTCTGACGAGATGTTCTTGTCACAGTTAATAGACAAAGTCACGTACTACCTCAAAGTTATATCTGTCAATGGTGACGGTCTGTCCAATTCGTCGATGTTTTGTGTCCTTTCGTGTTGACAGCATATACTTAGTCTTACCCTCATTTACTGCTAAATCCATTTCTGCCGCTTCCTTCTCTATACTAGCAAACGTGGCTATGACATCACGTTGAGTCCTACCAATGATGTCAATATCGTCAGCGTATGCAAGTAGTTGCACCGATTTTTGGAGAATTGTGCCTCTGGTGTTGGCACTTGAGTTTTGCACAATCCTCTCAAGAATAAAATTGAAAAAGTCACATGACAGCGCATCGCCTTGCCTAAATCCTTTTTTGGTATCGAATGTGTCGGTGAACTCGTATCCGACCTTGATGGTGCAGCGAGAATTCTCCATCGTCATCCTACACAAACGGACGAGTTTGGACGGTATACCAAAACTAGAAATGCTGTCGTATGCGGCTCTGAAATCGATAAATAGGTGGTGGGTATCGATTTGGACTTCTTGGGTTTTTTCCAGGATCTGCCGAAGTGAGAAAATTTGATCGATTGTGGAATTTCCTGGCCTAAAACCACACTGATAAGGGCCAATCAGGTTGTTGGTAAACGGTTTCAGGCGTTCACATATTACGGCAGATAGGATCTTGTAAGCGATGTTGAGGAGACTTATGCCTCTGTAGTTGGCGCAGTTCAGAGGGTCTCCTTTTTTGTGGCGAAAGGATATCTATGGTTAAGTTAAATATATCGGAGAAAACACCTCCACCCACTCCAGATTATTATTCAGACCCAATCATGTAGGTGTGACTCGGGTTGTTATCCCCAATCATATCTCCCATTCGACGCGACTGGGACTAGTTGACTTGGTGTTATGCTCAAACTGATTGGTGATTGGTGATAAGGTGATTCACTATGTCTGTGTGTTAATCTTGAGAGGGTGACCATGGTAACGAGACTCTCAGCCTTACAGCTGCAGAAGCTGCTGACTGTTTGCAATGAATATTTTGGGCCACTAGATGTAGGCTAGCATCTTGTGGGGTGGTTGATGTAGCTCCGGTAATGCATATGCAAGCCAATATTTGAACTTTCCCTAGAAGGATGCGGTTGAATGCTGTTTCTACAGCCATCTACCAGACTAACAACAAGAGTAAGGGTCTAATGATGGACACCTAAAGCCAGATAGCGATTGCATACCTCATTTATTTCCGATTGCCTTATAGTATAGGGATACGGTGGCTTTCTTTATGTGTTCTAGAATATTGGCTTTCCAGTTCAGTTTCTAATCCAACACCAGACCCAGTACGGAGGTTCTTCGGATTTATAAGTGAGCTTATTCCTATCAGGATATCATGGTTATATTGGAGTTCCGCTGGTATGATACAATCTGGTCCAGGAGATTTAAATGGTTGAAGCTTTCGACGCCATTAGGAAGTTTCTTTTGGTGTTGTATGTAGCGATTTATCTGATCTGAATAATGAACGGAATAGAGTGGCAAAGATTATTACTTTCTAATTCATGAACGTCTGACCGCGTAGACTATCACAATGTGACACGCAAATTCATGGAGCAGGTAATCAAAAATGATTTATGGCACCAGCATGGCGGCTGTTCGAGATGCCCAAGAAATGGGCAAAGTGTGCGTCTTAAATGAGCTCGAGGGAGTCTAACAGAGATTTCGATAGTTCTTTATCAGAACTTTATAGAGAGTCACAATTGTTCCTAACCATTGCCAGAAGTTTATTAGTTACTCTTTCGTTGTAAACATCCTTTGTGGCTTCTTGCGTTTGGTTAGCTATTTTGCTCTGGTTTACGGAAACTGACTTTTTATTTTCCGTTGTATCTGCATGCCAATGTCTAAACGCTTTCTTCTTTGCCGCTACAACTTTCTTGCATTGCTTATTGAACAGATAGTTTGTTGAATCGAATCCCAAAAGCGATTCCCTTTTATTGGAAGCAATAGGGGGATAGGTGATGGATTCCACAAGGTGACAAAGATTGGAGAATTTAACGTCAGGATGGAATTAGGGGGAAGCAATGGAAATATCATTGGAAAATCGAAGACATTCGACTTTCGACATTGAGTTATCGCTTTTAAAGTATTCTGCCGCGCATTTGGTAACTAGCCCCCCCCTGGATTATTCAATTTCTCAAATGCACTTAAGTGCTAAACCACACCCTGTATACTTTAAGCACTCTCACCGCGGAACTATAGTTAGGTATTACATTACGAGGATTGTTAGCTATTTGGCATTTTCTTCCAAGGTTTTTATTTCCTCTCTCGGACTCTTTAAAACGTCTTAATTCCATCAGGATTTTAGCGGGTTTTGTTTATACATGATTCCATATTAAGCTCGATGATAATGTGGTGCACAATGTTCTCGCTTCTCGGGGGTTGGTGTTTCTCCGATTTTTGACTCTAGTTCTCTTCGCTACATGTGAAAACTTTCGGGATTTTGACCAGGGACCCTGTGCTTAGTAGTCCAACTCACTAACCACTCGGTCATTGCACTGGTCAATGCATTTTTCAAAATCCGGTATTAGTCTATGGGTCGGCCTTCCTTTTCAAGCGTGGTTCCATCTCTACTGCAATACACTACAGCTTCGCCATTTGCCCAGCCTGATATCTTCAGATTCTGGGTAGGTCGCTAGCCTTGGTTTCCACTGGTAGCGCTCCCTCGATGACACATATAAAATCATCCCACACCGTACGAAAAGCAAGGCACAACGTCTGTTCACGGATTTCTATCCTTCTTGCGTAGGACTTAATCGTCACTTATTAAGCCCATATGGGTAGCGCATACCAAGGAGGATGCAGTCCATCCTTGACCAAAGTAGTCTTGTTTGTTGTATGGGTCCTCCAAAAGTTGCCATTATCCTTGATACCGCTCTGCTTACAGGAGGTTCTTTGTCACAAGTACTTTCAATGTGTTTCAAGGTGTATATATGCCTCACGTCGATCATAACACCTAGGTATCTTATGGCTGATTTTGAAGTTATGGCTTCCTCGCCTACCATAAAGGTAGTTCTTTTTTCTTGCGACTGCTTACTACCACTGCCTCTGATGTTCCATCTTGACTGCTGTCATCCACCTTCTTACTTTTGCAATACAATCATATCCTCAATCAACTATTACTTTCAGGTGTTTTGCAGCTTCAACCACGTCCTTTGGAATTCTGAGCCTTAGAACCTTATCTTACATAATATTCCATAAGATGGGACCTAATACCGATCCTTGTGAAACTCCGCCAGGAATGTGCTACACGTCATCTTCGGTATCAAAGAGCTCTCGAAGTAGCTTAAAATGATTTAAATTAGATATCCTGGTTCCATCATTGAACTAAGCGATTGCACTATAAATCCCCGTAAATTTTTGACGTCAAGTGTTATTACTGCACCATATTTCTTTGGGCCCCCTGTCTTTTGCTCTCATTGCCTTCTTCCAGGGTTGTTGTTACCCACCGTATATCGTCTACTGTAGAAAGAGCTTTTTAAACCCATACTGTTGGTTGGAGTCCTCGAGATCCATCAATTTCCACTTCTAATCGGTTGCATATGTTGCGCTCGAATATTTTACCCATTTCTTCTAAAGGCCATATAATACGATATAAAGAGGGTTCTTCTGATGGTTTTAAGACTTTAGGCAGCAGCACTGTTAGACGAGAATTCTCCATCGTCATCCTACACAAACGGACGAGTTTGGACGGTATACAAAAACTAGACATGGCTCTGTATAGTTCGTCTCTATAAATGCGGAATAGGGGTTAACATCGACTCGGAACTTGTTGCAGCCGAGGTATAAATTCGGATTTCCACCTTTTCCTTTTGTGTTGATAGCATATACTTGGAAATACTCTGGTGTTGGCTCTGGAGTTTTGCACTATCCTCTCAAGAATTATATTGAAGAAGTCACACGAAAATCCTTTCTTGGTATCGAATGTTTCGGTGATGTCTTTGCCGACCCTGAAGGATCATCGACAGTTTTTATCGTCATCGATGGTTGTAGTACATATTTATTGATTTAAAATCGGCATACGACAGCATTTATAGAGACGAACTATGCAGTACCATATCTGGTTTTGGTATACCGCTGTGAAGGATGACGATGTATAATTCTCGCTGCTCCATCAGGGTCGTCAACGACTTTACCGAAACATTCGATACCAAAAATGAAATAAGGCTAGGGACGCACTGTCAAGTGAGCTCTTTAAAATCATTATTATTGACAAGAGGCAAAACTTTCCATAAATCGGTGCAACTACTAGCATACGCCTACGCCACGTTTGCTATTATAGAAAAGGTAGCGGCAAAAATTTGTTTAGCAGTAAATGAGGGTCAAACCAAGTATATGCTTTCAAGACGAATGTACACATAACATTGACGAACTGGAGGAAGTGACATTGGCAGATATTACGAGACTTTGTCTTCTTCGACTCTACTATTAACTCTGACAACAACATCTCGTCAAAAAATAAAACGAAGAATTACACAATCGCTGTTTCTTCTGGCTAGGAAGTCACTTTAGTAGTTAAGCCATCGGACTGCTAAGGTGATTCTATACAATAAAATGATCATACCAGTCCTGCGCTGAACAATGGACTAGGACCATATCCACAGCGGATGATGAAATCCCTTTTCGTTTTGAGCCAAAAATTCTTTGATAAATCTTCGGTCCCGTTTGGCGGGTATTCTTTGCATTGGAAGTTGAAGATGGCTAGGACATTAAGAGCGAATGGACATCAATACTCGGGCTCGCAGAGTCTTGAATTCAAAGCCAGACGTCCGACGTAGTAGATGAAACTCTCGCCTAAAGTGTCAAGCACAAGTAGAAACCGACTTCAACCAACTTTAAGTGTGCAATTGCAGGCAGTTAGCTATGGACCGTGCTAATTGGAGAGGCATGTTTCTTGAAGGCCAGGGGTGGAATCGGCTAAGGTGATAGTTGATTGTCGCTTTGTTGATTGTCGTTTTTGATTATCAACTCTTTGCTCTGCGTAAAGCGATCACAAAAAAATGATTTAGAACGTCACTTCCTTGCCGACGCTGTCATTCCGAGCAGCTGATAGGTACAATTTTATTCGGTGTTTATATTGTGAAAAATGTAAGTCAACTCAGCATACTAAAATGTCAACAAAATACAATAAATTTGCATTTTTTTAATGACTGCAGCAGTATTTTCAGCCACCGTACTTTGACCCATTGGTGCAGTCCAATCAGCCCCAACTTGTTTAAGTTTCAAGACATTTGCTTTATTCCTCAGGTTTCTTCTTATCAGTTGGAAATCTTTGTAATTATTTTCTTCATTTTCCTCTATGTTTGAGTAGAAAAGTTCCAATGAAGTAAACATTGCACTTCACGAATTTTCACTTTCACTTAAAGTTTTTTTATTTTAATTTATTCAATATTATCTTTTATCACTAAATTATTTAATTTATTTGGTGTAGAAGATTTCCCTGCAGCTTCTACCTATGAAAATGACACAAATGTATGAAAGCGACACCTAAATAGCTGTCGCATGAAATTGATAGCAAAAAAGCGATTGTCAATTTGATAATCACCTTACGTGGAGGTAAAGCGATGATTTTGATTGTCAACTATCAACTATCACCTTAGCCGATACCGCCCCAGGTTCATTCCGGACTGTAGCGCCACTTAATTCCATTATTAAGAACACCTACTACAAAAAGTGTGTAAATAAAACTAAAAATTGCACTTAGTAACCACGAGTAAGTTGAATAAATGCGTTTGTGCAAGCGCAACTCAGAGATAAGCGCTTATGTGTACCTACTTCTAATTCTCATGTCGTAAAGCGCTGATCCCAACTCAGACGTTCATATTTGGAAGACATGGTACACATGAGTGGCTGTTGCGCCAACAATCTTCTTAAAATTTGTTCGTATCTTGATTTCAAATTTGGTGCAGCCTACATTATTATGCACTCGAGGTTCTTATTTCACAACATTTAAAAAAAAAACGTTTAGCCTATGAGTTTGTGCTCTCGCCTTATTCCACACCACCCTTGAGGTTAGGCTGTTGGTGCGTTTTTTTTTAAGTGGTTTCCCCAGTAGGCCTAATCCACTAAACAAACAACAAAATTAAAAACAACAAACAAACAAAAACAAAATAACAAGCAAAATTAAAAATAACTAAAAACACAAACAATTAACAAAACGAAAATATAAAGAAAACATTAAACCTTGGCCAAATCCCCGTCTCAAAAAGCCTGAATATAGCTTCAGCTTCGTGTTTTGGTTTCGGCTTGGTTCAATTCAATTCCTACCTTCAATAAAAAGGAAAATAAAAAAATTATTAATGTTTTCAAAGCTTGAGAAAATTCAAACAAATAATTACCTATGCCATCGAAATGTAAGTTATTGTTGCATCTTCATTTTCTATTTCGATGACGATATAGTCTCGCTGCTGTGGATCTTCAAATCCTTCTATAAAACCTGGTTCTACCACAAAGTCACTCCTCTGAATGAATTCGGCATCATCCCCAACTATATATTGGCCTTGTGCCAAATATTCTATTTCTTCTTCCTCATCATCATCGTCATCATCGACATCGTCTTCAAAAAATTGTTCAACGAATTCATCTTCTCCGTCATCAGATGCTAATTCTGTATTGCTATCGCGCAATACAGAATTTGATGAACAATTCGTTTCAGGAAGACCCAAATCAGCTGCAGATCCAACGTGGAAAACTCTGCTGATTATGTAGGAAATTTCTGACAGAATGCCAGAAATAGTCCATCTTATCCTGTAAAAGATTCCATAACCCCGCTCCGATTCCGAAGCAGTTTCCTGGGCTATGGCTAATGGAGTCCTGCCCGCATTTACGAGACTCCATACTACAAATATAACCTCAAGGCACTTCTGAAAAAGAAAAGTAATAACGAATATGCATTTAAAAAACCATACCAAAAGATTGTTTGCTAGGTTGAGAGGCATCTTTTTTTTTAGTTTTATGTTTTCTTGAAAACTTGGGTATGGGCTTGAAATTTATTTTTCTTAGTCTCTTCGAACTGAAAAACACAAAATTCACAATTAAACTGAAATAAATAGACAGGCCTGCTACATATAAAAATGATTTTCAAATACTGTGAGTTGAAGGAGTTGATTTTTTTTTGATTAAAAATTCAAAGTGTTTTTTTTCTGAAGCTCTGCTTTTGAATTTTAAGAATTTTATTTTTTTCTGAAGCTCTGTTTTTGAATTTTAAGAATTTTAG
Source organism: Rhingia campestris (assembly GCA_932526625.1). Classification (NCBI taxonomy): domain Eukaryota; kingdom Metazoa; phylum Arthropoda; class Insecta; order Diptera; family Syrphidae; genus Rhingia; species Rhingia campestris. The sequence goes on from OW052183.1 coordinate 167,263,191, forward strand.
GATCATAGATTTTTAGACTCTTTGTTGCTCTCAGCAGAACAAGTTTAAATTGTCAAAATCCGCCCACGGCTAGGTCTTACTTACTTAAGTGGCGCTACAGTCCGGAATGAACCTGGGCCTCACAAACATGCCTCTCCAATTAGCCCGGTCCTTAGCTAACTGCCTCCAGTTTCGCACTCCATGTTGGTTGAGGTTGGTTTCTACTTGTGCGCGCCACTTAAGGCGAGGTATTCCTCTACTGCGTCCGACGGTTGGCTGGGAATTGAAGACTCTGCCAGCCGGAGTATTGGTGTCTATTCGTTCTACATGTTCTAGCCATCTTAAACGTCCAATGCGGAGTTTTTTGACCAGAGGTATGTCGCTGTACAGCTCGTATAGTTCGTGGTTGAATCTTCGTCTCCATAGCCCGTCAACGCAAACGGGACCGAAGATTTTCCGAATAATTTTTCTCTTGAATCGACAAAGGATTTCTTCATCCGCTTTTGATACGGTCCATCCTTCAGCGCCGTAGAGCAGGACTGGGATGATCAGGGTCTTATATAGGATCTCCTTAGTAGTTCGAGTGAGGGTTTTACTTCTAAATTGCCTTCTTAGCCCGAAGAAACAGCGATTGGCAAGAGTAATTCTTCGTTTGATTTCTGACGAGATGTTGTTGTCCAGAGTTAATAGCGGAGCCGAGGTAGACAAAGTCCCGTACTACCTCAAAGGTATATCTGTCAATGGTGACGTTCTGTCCAATTCGTCGATGTTGTGTGTCCTTTCGTGTTGACAGCATATACTTAGTCTTACCCTCATTTACTGCTAAACCCATTTCTGCCGCTTCCTTCTCTATACTAGAAAACGTGGCTATGACATCACGTTGAGTCCTACCAATGATGTCAATATCGTCTCCGTATGCTAGTAGTTGCACCGATTTTTGGAAAATTGAGCCTCTGGTGTTGGTTTGGGACTTTTGCACAATCCTCTCAAGAATCAAATTAGTCACATGAATTCTCCATCGTCATCCTACATAAACGGACGAGTTTGGGCCAGCATAATTATAGTGTTGCTGACCAGGGTTATTATAGTTTTGCTGTTTTACGTCTTTTTATCAACACTCGCACTTATCGTTTAGCAAGTCAAATCTGGTTGGATGAGACCAGTACCCGATGTTTACCACTTAAGGTAAAAAATAAGCACATTTGATGTGTAGTCAGAGTTGCGAGCACTTGGCAATGCCCAAGGTTAAGCCATTTAGAGTCTACCCTCTACTACTTCGCAAATGCGTCGTTCGGAGTCGGCGTTAAACAGAAGATACCATTCCCAAAATGGGACATCTCACACACAACTGCATGGAGAAGTTAGAAGTCCGTTGAGCGGAAAATTCTCCGATTTTGTACGATTCGGAGGATTTTTGTTTCGAGGTATTCTTCCGAAAAGCCATTGTTTTTCCGATTTCCTCCGACAGAAATTCGTCTCGGAATTTATTTACCAATTGTGGTGAAGTGAAGCCGCGCGTCTGTGTTGTATTTTTTTTTTTCGATGACACATACCTAGAATGGAATTTTAACCTCTGACATAGTATGCTTTGCTAAAAATTGTCCGCTCAGACGAATACCTCTGAGGCTTTATGTTGGGTCTTAACAATAAGATTTTTCCGTGATTGAGTAGTTAATGCAAAGATTAGACCCCAACCTGGGGATAACAGTCCGATTAGACTTTTCTTTTATAGTGTTTCATTTTTCTGTGATTAGAAAGTAACATCTGGTGGAATCAGACCTGTATCCGAAGGTTTCCACTGGGAGGTAAAATAAGCCTAATTGATGTGTAGTCAAAGTAACAACGACTGATGGTTGTCCAAGTTAACGCCGCTCAGTGTCTACCATCGTTCTACAACACCCAAATCGTTATACATGCCCCCGATAACCATTGCTGCGAGCTGGGGTCATATTTTATAAAACGAATATCATTGAAATCACTTCGTTCTCGTTGAAATTCGATTACAAAAAACGAGTATCGTTCAAGGTTTTCCTATACTTGTAATGTCTTACGACTGGCATTTGGCAGCCGTATAGCTTTCGTTTTCGTGGAGCTTCCATATATATTTCTCGTTTTTCACAATCGCACTTTGTCGTGACTATCATTTACTTGCCGCTCGTTTGGGTTTATATAATAGAGCCCCTGTTGCCCTAGAAAGGTTTAAAAACGAATGCACTAGATGCACACAATTAAAAATGCAATATCCTCACATCAAATTACAAAAAGAAACTTTATTATGATAAATCTGCATTTGTTTGTAATTTTTGTTGAAGCAACTCAAATCATTGCCTTCTGCTGTTACAAACATTTACAATAGTTTGGAAAAAAAATAATATGTAACTTAAAACAAACAAAAAACAATTATGTAGGTAAATTAAATTTGACTGCGCTGTGTATATCTGATTTTTAATAATTCTTCATCTGTATTGCTTATGGTTTTGTTTCTTAATTGAAAGGCAAGTGTATGATTAATTGTTTGTAAGTAATAATTAATTAGTAATTAAAATTGTAACGTGGCATTACAACTGCTAAAGGCACACGGACTTATTTAGTACAATCGGTTTCTTCTCTCATACAAAACAATCCATCTACCCAACAATACGGCGACTGAGTGTATCGTGTTTGGAAATTTCAAAATTTTTTGTTTGTTTTTTTTTCTTTTTGCGAAAAAGAATAAATTGAATTATACAATATTATTATAAACCAACTACACATTAAAAATACAGTAATCACAAAAATGGGAGAACAAAATCTATTTCGTTGAAACGAAGAATTTCGTTTCGTTCTGCCCGACCACACCAATGAATTTTGAGGTGGATACCATTTGTTTTGGGTACCCTTAAATTCTAGATCGGAGAGGAGTCAGCTTACATTCTAACCTGTGTCTCAAGTTTCCTTTCATCCACACACTTACACTCATCACATAACTACTGCTAGATTTATGTTATTAATCCTTAAATATGCTAAAAATTACTTTGTGATCACATGAATTGTTGTTTTGAAATGATTTTCTGTCTTAGTTTTTCAAATATAGTTGTTTTTGAATGGGTTTTCGTCGATTACATACACACACATACATACAAGTGGAACTTGTTTCTTAAGTGGATTGTGGAACTCGTTTGGCTCTACATGTTTTGATTCTCACTCTTGAAGTAACACGCATTTAGTAACGTATCGACGGACGGAAGGGCTTGCTGATTCTTAAAGATTGGCATGTACATTCGGTTCGAGGAGGTCGTGGCTTCGGCTGTGGTCGTTGTTGCGGTTGGTATTGTGGTCGATGGAAGCGACTGCAGATTGTACGTGATAGGAAGTTCAACCGAGGCTGGTGATGAAAACGGGGATGAGTCTACCGAACACAGAGCTTTATTTTCTAAAATAAAACACAAACCATTAGGAAATTTGTCGATTCACTGATTCATAATGCAAGTCTTACCGAATTCTTTCTTTACCACAAACTCGTTCTTGATATGAAATTGTAAACCGTTATCAGCGTAACGCTGCTCATAGTAGCCGCACTCTTCCATTTCAAGGGCCTGCTCCATAATCAACTCCTCGGCACTGGTGATGCTTAGGCAGTGCAAATCTGTGAAACTGGGTTTGATGCTCACCTCCGGTTGGTCTTTCTCGATCTTAATTTTTGCTTTTACAGGCTGGACTGATGGGGTCGATGAAGATGACTTTGTAGCGGCTGGTGGCGGTTTCGTTGTACCGTCATTCACTGCGTCTTTTTCTTCTGTATCGGCCTTTTTCTTCTTTCTCGTTGATTTGCTCTCAGCATTGGCTGCAGACTTTTTGCCAGACTTTGTGCAATACGATGGAATATTCTCTAGCATTTCTCCAGTTTTATGGTCTACCTTGTGACGTCTGCGAGTGTGTTTCAACCAGTTGGGGAAATTGGTAAAATCACGCGTGCAGTAGTTACACTTGAAGGGACGCTCGCCGGTATGGATGTTGGAGTGCTGCTTCAACTTGGAGTTGCTAATGAAACTTTTATTGCAAACTTGACATGCGAATGGTCGCTGCTCCAGATGGACAAGATTGTGCACCTTTAGGCAGCGCTCGGTCTTGTACATTTTCCCACATTTTTCACAGCGAAACGGACGGGTTTGAGCGTGGTACTTCTGATGTCGTTGCAAATGAGATCGTTCTTGAAATCTAAAAGAAGATTGTAACATAGAAGTGTGTTTTTTTATGGGATTGTTATAATGTGTTACCTTTTATGACATTCGGGGCATTCATATGGCTTCTCAGATGTATGCACCCGCGAATGGTGGGTAAGGTTTATTTTTTGAACAAATTTTTGGCCACATATATCACAGCCGTACTTCTTATTATCACTATGGATCTTTCTGTGCATCCACATGCTGCCGAGTTTTAAACTGTAAAATGGAAAATAAGAAATGTTAGAACACACAAACACATTTGTTTTACGTAAAAACTCCGGTAAAAATGAGAACGTGGATAAAGGATAACGTGTTTAAAAGAATTTAAAAAAATACGTTACTAATGGTGGTTTTGTACAAAGGAAAGTCGAAGCAGAAGGCAAACTATTTTATTTAAAAGCCTTTAATCCTTTTTCGCATACAGGAGTTCAAAAGTCCCTAATGTTTGCCCCGCTTTCCTGTTTATAGTACAGAGCGACTGACTAGTAGGATTAAGGCAGATCAAGCAATTGTAGTTTTAATCCCACTTGTTTCGGAAGCCATCGATATTATTGATTTAGCTTGAGTACCCAGTTGCTATTCTAGCACAATGTTGAAGAAAACGCACGACAATTTTTGTTTGGCCTTTTGTTCGTTCTTTTTCACACAGTTGGATTTTTTATGCGATATTTTGCAGGAATACGCCTATTTACATTTCCAAGGAATATCCTCTTTAGTTAAAGACTATTTCTGTTAATTCATCACAACCAGCTGGTTTGTTGCTCTAAGCTTTCTTATAGGTGGGCAACGTTATTTTAATACAAAGAGAGAGGGCCATATATTTGTAGACAAGAGAGTGTTGGGATTTTTGCTCGTTTTCTCATTCAGCAGATGCAGAAGCGGCGTGTCTGTCTATATTGATATTGTTATTTCGTAGAGCCTCCGCCCTTACTGAAGTTGGCACTTACTCGACTATTTGCTGGAGTCTGGGAGCTTTTGATACTTTTGCCGAGCCACGCGAATTATTTTGATATGAGCCAATTCGTCATCTCTTTTTGGTACTTACAAACATAATCATACCACGAGCCTCTATTTGGAGGCAGCTGGTGATAGTCTAGGACAAGGTAGTTTTTTTTTAACATTCCTCCTTATAAAACTCCCATTTTATGACTTGCCACAGGGATTTGAACCTTTCTGTATGTACACCAAATCAGAGCCGACAAAAGAATTATCAGGATCGCTGTTTCAATCAATAATCTTACGCTCTCCAGCAATAAAACACAAAAAATTCGAAAAAATGAATAAAATATTTATTTGAATCGATAGTTTGAACCTTGCAATTTAATGTTTAAAGATAATTTCATGCAAATGTTGACCGCGGCTGCGTCTCAGGTAGCCCATCCGCTGAGTCCAATTTTGGCATACTCTTTCACACATATCGGCCGGTATCTCACGAATGAATGCATGCATGTTGGCTTCCAGTGCGTCAATCGAAGCGGGCTTGTCCCTATAGACATTAGCCTTGACATACCCCCACAAAAAATAATCTAATGGTGTCAAATCGCACGATCTAGGCGGCCAATTGACCGGCCCGAAACGTGAAATTAACTGTTCACCAAACTCGCCTCGCAATTGCGCCATTGTTTCGCGTGCTGTGTGGCATGTGGCACCGTCTTGTTGAAACCACATATCATGCAAGTCAAGAACTTCCATTTCGGGCAAAAAAAAGTTTATTATCATTGCTCGGTAGCGTTCACCATTGACAGTAACGCTGCGATTCGCATCATCTTTGAAGAAATATGGCCCAATAATGCCGCCGGCCCATAAACCGCACCAAACAGTGGCTTTTTCGGGATGCATTGGTAGCTGTTGCAATGCTTCTGGCTGATCTTCACTCCAAATGCGGCAATTTTGCTTATTTACGTACCCATTCAACCAAAAATGAGCCTCATCGCTGAACACAATTTTTCGATAAAAAAGCGGATCCTCGGCCAGCTTTCCAAGAGCCCATTCACCGAAAATTCGGCGTTGTGGTAGATCGGCTGGCTTTAGTTCTTGCACCAGCTGTATCTTAAAAGGCTTTACGCCCAAATCCTTCCGCAAAATTTTCCACGTAGTGCTGTAACAAAGGCCTAACTGCTGGGAACGGCGCCGAATCGACATTTCGCGGTCTTCTGTCACACTAGCTGATACGGCCGCAATATTTTCTTCACTACGCACAGTACGTAAACGTGTTGGTGGTTTAATGTCCAACAAAGTAAATTTGGTGCGAAATTTGGTCACAATCTTCCGAATAGACTGCTCAGAAGGTCGAGAATGCCGATCATAAAATGGAAGCAGCGCGCGATGATCATTTCGAACCGAGCACGAATTTTGATAGTAAAATTCAATAATTTGCAAGCGTTGTTCATTTGTAAGACGATCCATGGTTAAATTGCAAACCAAACTGAAGCTGTTTGACAGTGACACAAGGTACTAAACACATGTCAGCTGTCAAAACCAGTGTTGCCAAAACCAAACCAGCTTAAAAATCACCCGTTATAAAGAATGTGGCCTAATTTAACATGTTTTTTATTCGTTGTCTGACACACTATCAGCCTGAAGTCTTTGGAGCCATCCTCAATAAGCTCTAAGACCCAGAAGGCGTCCACGTGCCACACATTGCTCAATTTTCTTATCCCAATCTTCTTTCGTGAAGGACTTTGCCTAGTCCACATTTTTTCCTCGAACGTTTCCAGAAACTGTACAACAATTGAATTCCCACACATCACATTAGCAGTGTTAACAAAAAAAACATTGTTTACAGGATAACGGTATAATTCCTCTGATCAAATGGTTATAAAAAGAAGAGGAATTTATGAAGCAGTTTGAACAGTTTTGATTCAAGATTGCTACAAACTAAGAAGTTGATTCTAATTTTGGAATGAAGTGATTCAACGACTGACGATGACGACGTTACTATTTTCCGATCACATTATGAAAATGATGATCAGAAGACTAGGAAAAGTAAAATAAATAAAGGCGAAAAATATTACACAAAAAACTGGAAATATTATTCTTTCTAAGAAATTCAAAAGGATTGCAACTGTTTGAAAGTGTGCAAGAATCGTATCGTATTACTCGCTATACCCGTCTGTAGGTCACCGGTTTTTAGGCCTTACATTTTGAGCTTGGTCAATGAAATTTGGTATATGTGATCCTTGTACGTGCTGTTCGAAGATGTGTTAACATTTTCAAAATCCGCGATCTACCACGCCCACTTCTTAGAACACCCCTACTTATGGTCAAGCGGAACGGATTTTGAAAAAGTGTCTGAACAGCATATTTAGACAATCGCAATATCTATATTTCGTCGCGCCCACTTTTTGGAGGCGTTATTAGTAAGACATTTTTCAGTAAAATTTTCAATTGTTCGAAAAAACTTTTGAGGTAAAAACTTTAATAAAATTAATATGAACATTTCGTCCTTAGACCATTTTTGGGGGCGTTTTACTACAAAAACCATTTGTAAAGGGAGTTTTTTTTAGAAGTAAAGAACTTAAAGTTGGCAACACTATTTTAAATTATTTTTAGTTTGGTTTGGCATTTCAACATGAATAGACTGACGTCTGAACAATGCATCCAAATTGTGCAAATTTATTTTGAAAAGCATTTCACTTTACGATCAACCATCAGAGCAATTATTTCGATTAAGACTGGAACGTTTTCGCATCCACAGAGACGTCGTACAGTGCGCACAGAAGAAGTCATTGCTGCTGTAGAGCGTAGCGTAGAGGAAGGCCCGAATCAGTCTATCAGGCATCGTGCAAAGGAATTGGATATGTGTACATCCAATTTATGGGAGATTTTGCGGAAAGATCTTGGTTTGCGTGCTTACAAAATCCAACTCGTGCAAGAATTGAACCACAGGATCAACTATCAAGGCATAGATTCGGTGAATGGGCCCAAAACAAGATTGCCGATAATTTTTAATTTTCATAAACGAATTTTGTTTAGCGATGAAGTTCACTTTTGGTTGAAAGGATACGTCAATAAGTAAAACTGCCGTATTTGGAGTGATGATAATCATCAAGTGTATGTTGAGACACCGTTACATCCACAAAACTGACTGTTTGGTGTGCTTTATGGGTTGGTGAAATAATTGGTCGTACTTCTTTAAAAACGATGCTGGACAGAACGTTACAGTCAATGGTGACCGCCATAGAGCCATGATAACTGACTTTTTCATCAATTGAACAACCATGATGTGGAGGAGCTGTGGTTTTAACACAAAACGCGCAACATGTCACACAGCTCGTGCCACGATTGATCGTGATTTAAAGCTGCTTGACTATTTTCTGTGGGGATATGTGAAGTCGGTAGTCTACGCCGATAAGCCCGAAACGAGTGACCACTTGGAGGACAACATTCGCCGCGTTATTGCCGAAATGTTAGAAAAAGTCAACGGAAATTTGACCTCCAATTAGACCACTCCGAGCCAGCCGTGGCAGTCATATCTCATCTTTGTTTTATTCCATTTCAAAGTTCTATACCACTAAAAAAAACACTATAAAACCTACTACATAGCATATGCAGGAGAAAACCTTTGTTTTTTGTATATGTTGCGACATAATCATTTTCAATATTTCATCGCCATAAAGCCCACATTCTCATATCTTTTTAATTTTCAGTTATTTTGACAAAGGAATTTACATCTTTTTAATATGGCTTTTCAAGACGACATCAATAGATAGAACAAAAGATAAAATACTTTGGGCAATACATAGCATCAAACCCTTTAAATCCGCAGGACCCGACGGCATTATACCAGCCGAGCTGCAGCGTACTTTGGATCTCATCCTACCCTGGGTCGAAGCCATCCCAGGGGCTGCATCGAGCTGATTTTTATTCCCAAGGTTTGGAGAAGTCAAAGTTGTATTCATACCCAAATCTGGTAAAAGTTCTCATGTCAATCCGAAAGACCTAAGACCTATATGCTTATCATCATTCTTCCTGAAAATCCTGGTTGATATTCATATTCGCAGTAGCATTGAGGTAAATCAGCTATCTGCATCCCAACATGCGTACTGTAAGGGAAAATCTGTACAAACAGCCCTGCACACATTAGTGCGTATTATTGAAAAGTCGTTATGCTGCAAGGAGTATACTATGCTTGCATTCCTGGACATCGAAGGCGTTAATTCGGGAGCGATCATTAAGGCGATAACATGTCTGAAAGTCGATCACTCACTTGGAATGCTGATTAGTTTGCTATTAAATAGCCGGATTATCAACACAACACTGGGTGGTGCTTCGTCCAGAAGACATGTCAGTAGAGGGACTCCGCAAGGTGGGGTCCTGTCCCCTCTTCACTGGAACCTAGTGGTAAACGAACTTTTACTTATCCTGGAAGGAGAGGGATGCCACGTGATTGCCTACGCGGATGACGTCGCTATCGCTGGAGCTTCTCCAAAACGCACTACATAAACTTTCCAAATGGGCGGTCAGCTGTGGACTGGGTGTCACCCACATAAGACGGAACTGGTCCTATTCACTAGGAAATATAAAATTCCTCACATTGACCCCCCGTCACTAAACGGAACCGAACTATTCTTCTCAGACAAAGCAAAATATCTGGGACTTATTATGGACAGGAAGCTTAACTGGAAGCTAAACATAACAGAAAGAGTAAAGAAGCGATGGTATCACTTTATTCCTCCAAGAAAGCCATTGGCTTGAAATGGGGAATGAAACCTCGTATCACGCATTGGCTCTATATATCGGTTATAAGACCGATACTTCTTTATGGAATAGTAGTATGGTGGATAGCACTAGAAATAGCTTTAAACAGCAAAAAACTAGCCAAAGTGCAAAGAACTGCGTGTCTGTGCATTGGTGGAGCACTCCGTACGACACCCTTTCGTCTTAAAGCCATCCAACAGTGGTCAAATATTAAATATAGCCACTCAAAAATTCTAAACGAATATACAAATGTTCCTGAAAACACCGATTAGGCCCTCACCAGATTAAACTTTGATAAGAGTTTCCGGGTCACAATCCGAAACAGAACGTCATGGGAAAGCAACGAAACTGTGCTAAATGACTCGATCCACTTTTATACCGATGGTTCTTCTCCCACGGGCTAAATCTCAGCCTATCTTTCCGTCTTCCTGATCATTGCAGCGTGTTCCAGGCGGAACTCATGGCGATCAAAGAAGCCTTATCATGGTTGAAAGAGAATGTAATATCTGCCAAGGATATTAGCATTTTCTCGGACAGCCAAGCGGCAATAAAATCCCTGGAATCAGTCTCAACAAATTCAAAGACAACCCTAGATTGCCGATCATCTCTGCAGGAGATGTCAAAGCATTTTAACATTCACCTATGCTGGGTGCCTGGGCATAGTGACATTCAAGGGAACTATAAGGGTGATGAACTCGCCAGAAATGGAACCAAATTACCAATTGTACCCGACATTCCTATAGCTACATGCAAAAGCTTATTAGCGCAACATGCTAACAGCAAATCAAACCTCAGATGGAGTCTTGGCACGACGTGTCAACCAACCAAACAAATTTTGCCAGAGCTAGATTTGAGAAGATCAAAAGGACTGATTTCGATCGATAGACCGCATATTTGTGATACCATAGGTGTCATCACGGGACACTGCTCAATAGGTAGGCAAGCAGAAAGGTCTCTTCTCAAACGACTTCTGTATGAGCTGCATGGACGAGGAGGAGGAGGAATCAATACTTCATCTCCTTTGTAACTGCCCGGCCCTATCAAACAATAGGAAGCTACATCTCGGAGCTTACTATTTTCAAAATCTCAGTGATTTGGCAAAAACGGAAGTGAAAAGCCTCCTCCGCTTCATCAAAAGCTCAAAATGGTTTTCCCACGGATAGTAAGGAGATTGGACAAGATCCATGGTATCACAACGGACCAAAGTGGTCTAAGTGTGCTGGCGAACGCCGGCAGCCACTCTAACCTAACCTTATATGGCTGAAATTAATTCTTTATAAGCTTGGTGATTCATATGTTTAAATGTCTTCATTTTAATTGATTGATTCAGTGAAGAGGACTTGGGCATGCAGCATCAATGATTGAGTACTGCAGGGTAACGCTGGTGGACAAGCAATGATTGTGCTTAAACCCTGATTTGTAGATTAATATATATCAATACATAGTACAAAAGTAAAGTCAGAAAACGTTTATGAATGCGCTAACCTCGAGAACTGCTGAACTGATTTAGATGAGGTTTTCATTTTTATGATCTGCATTACAATGGACAGGACATTGGCTATTCAAAATTCCTCTATCAATTACAGGATCATTCGAGAGGCATTTGAGGTCTTAGTGGAAGAAATCATTTTTTTTTTGTCAATAGATAATAGTGGGTATTCGTTGACGAAAGCGTAGAATACTTGCTAGGTTCGTAGAGTGTAATTTTTATATTGTTTGTGTGTGCACATGTATATAAATCACACAGTAGGTAACCAGAAAGTCTCCTTCACTATCGTCAACGATTATCAATTTGAATGTTGTATACAAAGAAATATTGTAACAAATAAAATGTAAATAAAGAATACTTACGTCTATATAAATAAAAATCAAATGTCGTTCGTTGGGAACCGAATCATTTGAGAACGGTTGCACCGATTTGGTTATTTTTTTTTTTAAATCTTCGTCTTTGCCCAACTTAGGATTTTACGGGAAGAGAAATTGACCCCACTCTTCAGCCTACTTAATTAGAACGGCAGCACGGATTTGGCTATTTTTTTTAATGTTCCTAGTAATCCAATTTAGGTTTTTAGGAAAAAAATTTACACCGCCCATTTTTACACCCACTTTTTTTGATATATCTAAAATCGAGTAACTTCTTGACCGGTTTGGACATTTTTTTTAAAAGTTTGTAATAGTCCACAAGAAACGACGAGTGCTTCTATTATCGTTAACTTAGTCTTTCGTGGCTCAACATCATTCCAAGATTTGAGAACTACAAATGGTGAATTGTGTGGCACATATAAAGAAGCGTGCCAACGTTTGCGATTGTTAGAGAATGACACTGATTGGGATTACACCCTCGGAGATGCTGTGCTTTCGTCGAATGCTCATAAAATACGAACATGCTTCCCATCCAAACTTTTACTTTTTAACTTTCTCTTACAAAGAGAAAGATATTGTTTTCGTGAAAATTTTCGACCTCGAGATTTTGATTGATTCTAACATTACGATGATAGCGGAGCCTAAAAAAGTGGTTTTTGGAATTCCGTCCGTCGGTCCGTCGGTCCGTCTGTCCGTAATGGTCTCCCCAGCCTAAACGGCTTAGCCGATTTTCTTCAAACTTCGTATCCAAGCTTGTTTTGGTCATAATTCTAGGCCATTTTTTTTGTTTGCTTTTAGCCATGTTATTAACGGTACCTGCCATATAAAAATTACACATAACCTCAATTTTCTCGAAAACGGCTCTAACGATTTTGATTAAACTTTATATATACTATAGCCATATTAGTTCCAACAAAACTGCATACCCAGTTTTTACGAGAAAATCCATATAACGGATTTTGTCATTTAGGCCATATAAAGAAAATTGTTAATTTCTCGCAAACTATTATGTCAAATTGAATGAAATTTAATATACAGACTGCAATTACAGTTTGAAGCAATTCCACATAATTAGTTTTAGCTCAACTATCACTAAACGGAATTTTCAGTTTTTGGCCAATAACGGAAAATCATTATTATTCACATTGACATCGATTCCTTCAAAATTCGGAGTAAACATTCGTATTAATACATTTCGACATTAATTATATCATTTTAGCATCAATAATCAAAATGCTTATGATATGATCTAACGCCCAACTTGCTGTGAAAGAGAAAGTTGCGTACGACCCAGTCGTGCACCCACCACTCGTTTTTTTTACTTTTTACTTTTTTTTAAAAAAAAAATTCTGACCTGCCTAAGCAGTAATAAAGGGCCGGGTAGACATAGTCTGCACTCCGGTGAGTCGACTAGACGCATTTTATTTAGGTGATATCGCAGACCGTGATGACCAGTTAGGTAGCCTACTAGGTTTTTGATATCGTGTCTGCAAAGATGTAGTATCTAATTGGCATCTGATTTGAAGGGCTGAATAGCTCTTTTGGCCTGTCTTAGGCCTGGGATGTTTCCCCAGTATGAAACACATCTCTTTTTTGTTCCCAGTTTTTTATTACTAGATTTATGGCTGATTTGGGGATTGCACAGAAGGGTTCAGGTCCAATGAAGGGGGTTTCGGAACCTTTTCTGGCTAATTCATCAGCTTTTTCGTTACCTTCAACTCCCTTATGTCCGGGGACCCACCATAGTTTGGTTTTGTTCCTGGAACTGAGTGTTTGGAGGGAGTTGAAGCAGTGTAGTACTGATTTGGAGTCAATGATGTGTGAGCTAAGGGCTTTTATAGCTGCTTGACTGTCCGTGAATATATTGATGTTTGCGCCTTTAATACCTGAGTTGTGTATTAGGTTTGCGCATTCTTTTATGGCATGGAGCTCAGCTTGGAATACATTAGGGTTTTTTCCCATAGGTATTGAGATGTTTTTATTTGGTCCATGTATGCCAGCTCCTACCCCTTAGTCCATTTTAGAACCATCCGTATACCACTTTAGGCCGTTTAGGCAGTTTGGTGGGTTGTTGCTACACCATGCTTCTCTGGTTGTGATCTCCGTTGAGAATCTTTTGTCGAAGCATAGTGTCTTTGGTAAGCGGTCTGTAACCGCACAGAACATGTCAAGTTCTGGAAGTTCGGAGAGAAGTTCAATTAGTTTTAGATGTTCACTAATGTTTAATTCTTCCGCTTGTTTCAAACTTGCTGAGCTGCGAATTGCCACTTTTTTTTATATAAATGTGGAGGGGTGTTAGTCCTATTAAGGCTTCTATAGCCGCTGTGGGACAGGTACGCATAGCTCTGGTAATACCCAGACAGGCAAGCCGTTGTACCTTGTTTAATTAATTTGTAGTTGTTTTTTGGGTGACTTTGTTCCACCATACTATTGAAGCGTATGTTACAATGGGCCTGATCAAGATCGTGTAGATCCAGTGTGTGGTCTTTGGAGAGATTCCCCAGGTTTTACCATACATGCTTCGGCAAGCCCAGAAAGCTTTGGTTGCTTTTTGAATTTTGTTGTTGACGTGGGAGTTCCAGCTTAGTTTTTTATCGAGGATCACTCCAAGATATTTTACTTCGTTGGAATACTCAATGTATGTATCATTGATTGAAATTTGGGTAAAATTTAATTTCCTCCTTTTTGTAAAAGGGACGATGATAGCCTTGCTGGGGTTTATAGAGAGACTTTCTTTATTACACCAGTATATGACTATCTTAAGGGCGTTTTGCAAACGTGTTGTAACTTCGTTTGGGTCTTTGCCCTTTATTATGATGACAAGGTCATCGGCGTATCCAATTATATTGAAACCTGCATTACTTGGGTCTTGAAGTAGGTTATCGATAACCAGAGACCAAAGTAGGGGTGAGAGTACTCCTCCCTGAGGGCAGCCTTTAACGGCTGTTACTCATACTGAGGTCTGTGCTGATGAAGCAGTTATTTTCCGACTTTCAAGCATCGCTTTGATCCATTTGATGGTGGGATGATCTATTCTTCTATGAGTCAAAGCATTTGATATGGAGTCATATCCAGTGTTGTCAAAAGCTCCCTCTATGTCTAGGAAGGCACATAAAGCTACTTCTTTGTTTTCGTATGCACTTTTTATTTGTGATGTTAAACTTAGAAGTGCTCCTTCCGTGGATTTACCTTTTTGGTAGGCGAATTGACATGGGTGCAGATGAGTGCTTTTGTTTAAGCACTTTCTAATGTGTAGGTACGTCAAGTATTCTTTCCATTGTTTTCAGGAAAAACATGTTAAGCTTATTGGACGGTACGATTTAGGTAGTTCTATTGGTTTGCCTGGTTTGGGGATAAATACCACGTTTACCTCCCTCCAGGTTTGTGGTATTTAGCCCCAATTGAAACTAAACCTAAATAAGGCTACCATAGTGGGTAGGAAAAAGTCCAAGCCCTTTTTCTGGAAGTATGTCACATTTAATCGATAGATTTTCTCGATACGTTCTCCAATTTGAAGCAAATACAAAGATGCCAAACGTGATGATATTTTGCATCAGATGCGTATTACGACATTACATGCAATTTGCAACTAGCCGAGGATATTCATAACGAGGGTTTGATATAAATTGAGGACATGTGCTTAAAGATGTCTATCAAGTTATTATCTGACTTAGGCATGACAGCTCCTAATCGTCCGATGCGCTACACATTTAATCAAAAGTTGCAACGTGAAAAATAATATGATTGCGATGCTTTGAGGGAATCAGTTCGAACAAACGTTCCACTGTTGAATCGACATCAACAATATGCGTACGACACTCGTATGAAATTTGTGAGCAAGGGAACTGGAGTGATGTTTTTTTTACGCTCCCAGTGGAACTGGAAAACGTTTTTTGATCGAATTGATTTTGGCCACCATATGCACGTATAATGATATTGCATCAGGAATTGCATCTACATTGTTGGAAGGCGGTCGAACAGCTCATTCAGCACTCAAGTTGCCATTGAATATACAAGTCAATGAAAATTCAACGTGCAACATTTCCAAGAACAGTGCGATGGCCAAAGTTTTGCAACAAAGCAAACTGATCGTATGGAATGAGTGTACAATGGCTCATAAAACGTTTTTGGAGGCAATAGATAAAACGATGTAAAATTTATGGATCAGTCATTGACTTGGCCTGGTGGTGCGATAATTCAGATGATTTTCGGCAAACATTGCCAGTGATTCCACGGCCAACGCAAGTCGATGAACTTAATAAACGTTTGAAGTCGTCCGTTTTGTATAAACACGTCAAGAAACTCAAACTGACTACAAACATGCGTGTCGATCTGCAGAACGATCAATCTGGAGAAGTATTTTCATAGCAATTGCTGGACATTAGCAAAGGCAAAATCCCTGTTGACGTTTCGACCGGCTGCATTCAATTTCCCATCGCTTTCTGACTTACCGAATCAAAATCCGAACTCATTTGAAAGGTGCCCAAAATAACAAAAATCTTGATCGGTTGAGCGAACGTGCTATATTCGCTGCGAAAAACATTGATGTCGACGAATTGAATTTTAAGATTCAAAGTGAAATTGCTGGCGAATTGGTGACGTGCAAATCAATGGGTTCCATTACTTCCCAGGAAGATATCGTCATCCAACAGAGCTTTTAAACTCGCTGAAATTACCCGGATTACCACCATACAACTATAATTGGTTTAGCTGAAAATGAAACTAGATTTGCTAGATCCATATGTTTTGAACCATATGGATCTAGCAAATCGGACGGACGCGATAAATGACTAAGTTGACATTTAGGTGCTTTAGATTGTAGTGGAACATGTTTTCGTTACGAAACAGAACCTTTATATGGTTCTTGTTGACTTATCGGATTATGCCGTTGCGCGATAAATTTTGTCGGAATATCTGTTCGAAATGTTATTTAGAACGGAAACCTCTGTTGAGAATACTCCGATTTCCAAAAAAATTTCTTCCAAACGGAAACCTCGTCAGGTCTGAATATCTGCTTGATCGCGCGAGGACACGTACGAACGTTCCAGGTGCATACTCGTAAGTAAGTCGTTGTCCGTGTTCGTCAGGGGTCTGGTTGAGTGGCCCGTTATTGAGATTATAAACTCCTCAATAGCAAAAGGAATATCGCCATCAAAGCCTGTAACAATTCGTCAAAAACCCAATTGTCTATCCACTAATGCTTAGATTGTTTTTTATGTGCACGATGATGAATAAAGGCCCTTATTAAGGGAAGCTGCTCTGAGCCAGGTTTAGTTGAGCTATACACTTAATATTATCCTTTATTAGTTAACTACTTCTAAATTCTACAATCGAAGGAATTCGCAGCTGATGTTCATTTAAAAAAAAAACAACAAACCCTTTTCTTAAACTCCTTTGTTTGTTCATTTGCATGATCGTCACCTTTCCATACTTACAAAACTAAAATCCTCTGAATTTTTACACTTTTCTACATATCTACTCACCATTTTCCACAATCCGGACACTTTTTCCAGCCGTCCTTTCGTGACTCGTCCCGATGGCTCTTCGCATGTTTCTTGAGACCGCTCTCGTTGGCAAATTCGCGATCACATTCGTTGCACTTAAAAAGAATCTTGTGGGTGGCCTCGTGTTTTGTAAACTCCTCCAGCCCGTCCAACACAATACAACAGTGTTCACATTTAAATGTATATCCCACAGAGGCATCCGATTTAGCAGCACTTGGGAAATTCCCCTTAAAACTATTTGAGATCGAAAGGAATTCTCTATCACTTGCAATTAACGAGTTATCAACTGTATCCGTTGCCGTTGCCTCTCCAGTCACCTTTTGCGTTTGTTTCACCTGTTTGCGACTTCGGTATTTCTTTTTTGGTGAAGTCGCCGAAGCACGACCACCTTCTGCAGACCCAATCTGAATTTTTGCTTGTCCAGCGGGCGCTGGTGGAAGTGGGCTAATAAAGTTGATATCCTCAAACAATGTAGATCGATTTGTGGTGGGTGCACTGTTACTCTCCTCGGCTTGAGCGTTTTCATCGAGCACCTTCCAAAAATCCGATGACAAACTATTATTGCAGATGCTCGTCGGGTCGGTGGATATGGTAACACATGCCGACAGATTAATGTCCAACGATTCATCCTTGATGCTATTGTCAAAGTTGTTGATTTTCAAAAGCGATGTGAAGATTTCATCATGTGTGCCAAAGCTAGATTTATTCAGCAGTCCTTCCTCCTTCATTTCCGAATTGGGAATTTGCAAAATTTGCGGCGAAGAAGAGAAGGATCCAGATCTGGATGATGAGCTTGAGGTTAGGCAGTGATGCGCGCACAAATTCTAAACGAGAATCTCACTGGCATACACAAACAATTTATCACAATTTTTTATGCTAATCAATAGCAAACAGTTTTGTGTTGAGTTTTTGCGATAAATATTTATGTTTTGCACTAAAGTTGAGGGGAAATTGGTAAAAAACTAAGGACTTTGACAAAACGACGCTTTGTTTACTCGATACGCCATTGTTGTTTTCGGTGTTTTTTGATGGATGAAAAAGTCGGCCATTTTTGTGGATTTTCATGGGAATGGAACGGAGGAAATTGAGCAAATTTTGCTTTGGTGTGGTAAATGGGAAGTCGGAAGAGGCGCGTTTTGGTTGGACAGTGGCTTTTAAACTTTGTAACTGTTGAAAAGGTTAAAGTTCGAAATTCCTGTTTAAATGCAAAAATATACAATTAGAGGAATTTTAAGTTAAGTGTTTTGGTTTAACTAAATTGGTTAGTTTCATGACACGAATGATTGCATTTTATTGTTGATGTATTGGACACTAGCTTATATTGCGCTACTGTGACATATATCATTTAATTTGAAATGTCAAACAATACTAAAGGGCTGAGGAACAGCAAATGGCGTTTTTCATTGACAATACGCAAGAATTAATCCATTTTTCTTACCAATGGAACTGCAAAATGTTTTCTGAACTATTTTGAAATAGTAGTGGTGAACTGTCAAATATCGGTATACCACAATGTCGGGAGTTTATTTATGTTCTTATTGTATCTTGAGTGAATTCTTAAACGAACTTCAGAAGGAAAATTCTCTTCCAACTTATCAGGTCTTCAAACTATGATGATACGTATGATTCGGATATAAGAAAGTTGTATATAAGAACAAATCGCTTATAAGAAACGTTGTAAAATACACCGTACACTTCTTCATAACAGCTTCATATAAAAATGAGCGTGTATAAGAAAAATGTTTATAAGAAAAAAACGTATATAAGAAACGAATTTTCTAAATGTTTTTTAAAAAAATCGTTTAAAAGAAAATTTTTGAACATGATTTTGAACATACACTACAAGTTCTTATGCCAACGAATTGAATTGAATTTATTGAGTCTTAAGATTTCGTTTACAAAGTGTACACGTACAGTGTCAATTTAGGTACTAAAGAAGTATTACTGCGACTGTAAAGTATTGCCTGCAAAGCGATTACATTTTTCTTCTTTTAGCAGTTTAGGGCAGTTATATGAACAGTTTATTTAAAGAAATTACCATTTTAAAAGCCCTACATATCATCAAACGATCTTGGTGGCTTGTCAGACCTCAAACCATATTTAATTACTTCAAAAAAGCCGGAATTTCAAGGGAAATTGAAATTCAGGGCGATACTGGCAACCAAGACTCAGATGTTATCGACTCTCGTATGGATGAAGAAAATGAAGACTTTTTCAGAGCCATAACGGATGAGGAAGCCCAGGATTGTTATGGGGACATCGGCGAAAGTGAATTAGTAGCTGAGACGTTGAGCAGTGAAACTGTCACAGAGGTCCAGTCGAAATTTATTGAAATGCATGTAATGAAGCCAAGTAGAGAAGAAGCTGTTAAAGCGTTTTTTTGTTTTGAAACAGTATTTAGCAAGTGATGAAGACTACCTGTCAAATATAGAAGAACTTCTCTTCAGACAACCGAATGAAATACTTGTTCAAAATAATTAATCACATATTTCTTAATGTGCAAATATGTGCACATATTTGATATGTGAATATACGTATAGATACATATGTTCTAGGATCTTTTTTTTATATGAGCAAGGACTTAGGTAGGACATATTATCTTTAAATGTAAATTGTGATAACATATATGTACCTCTACATAGGTATAACATGAAATGAATTGTATGTACTGAACATGTACCTTATTTTTGTTTCCTTCGTTTCTTGAAAATAGATAATTTATGTTTTTTTAATTTTTTTTTCTTAACCGTTTTTTATAAGAAAGTTTTTTTCTTGTATCCGTTGTTCAGATATTAGAAATTTGTTTCTTATAACCGTTTATTGCGTAAAAGCAAAAACGGATACAAGAAAGAAATTCTTGGGATTATTGGACTTTCTTATATCCGAATCATACTGTACTTGTTTTGCTTTCGCTGCTTTCAGCTAAATTTTTTTTCTGATGTAGAACGACATTCATAGCAGGGAGGTACTTTTTCTGTCAAATAACAATTTACTTACTTCGCAGCTTTTTTTTATAATTTGCGCGCACTCAAGGGGTTTTGAATACCCTTTATATGTTTTAACACAGTGCGGGTGTCAAGGAAATTGGGGATAAGAAGAAAGGAGATACCGATGCACATTGGTTTTAAATGTCTGTAAGTTATAATGGAAAGGAAAAACAGAGTTTGGTAGAGATTCCACATTCGTGTTGTTCGGTTTATGTACCGAATCTCTGTATTTCAGCGTTCATCCGAAGATAGGCTTGAGGGTAAACTGATTTGCATTAATTGAGTAACGAGTATTGCGGCTGAATTGTGAACATTGGTTGTTAGAATAGCGATAAAACAAGGTAAGGCAGGAGATATTTCGACGGTGTTCGAGCGAAACTAAGGAGTTCGCTATTCTTATGTCTCCTATAAGTTTTTTCGCACGCGTTTGAATCCTATCTAGTAGGTGCAATGTTGATTTTGGTGCATCTGATCAGACGTGGGCGTTGAATTCAAGTTTAGGGCGTAGGTTTCTTCGACGTTAGTGCCATTCATGGATTATGGCTCTAGATTTTGGTTTCGCTTTAATGACAGAAGCATTGTGGAAGCATTCAATTCCACTCTGTTGGATTTACCCCATTTGATAATGCTGTCAAGGTCGGAATTCAATGAGCTTAACATATTTTGACGTTGTGAGTCGAAGTTCGAAGATGATGGACGAGGACATGAAAACGAATGAGAAGCTGAGGGTACTCAGCGAAGGAATGAATTGGATTAGAAGTTGTAGACAAGATATCTATATATATAAAAATGAAACCCGTTTTCCGTTGTCACGACATAACATGAAAACGGCTTGATCGATTTGGCTGATTTTGTTTTTTTGTAGTTTTCTAATACTCTGTACAAGGTTCTTACGGAAAAAGGTTCTTATTGAGAAAATCTCTCAGGTCAGCTTTGAGAAAATAAATACTACTAACACTAAAATACTATTACGGACCCTAAAATGAAACAGTACCCGGGCGAAGCCGGGCCGGGCAGCTAGTAATTTATAAAAATGAGAAAGAGAGTCGGAAACAAAACTGAGCCTTGAGGGACACCAGCATCGGAACTTATGATGAGGCCGAATTTTTTTAACAAATGATCAAACGTTTTTACTACTTCTAGGACATTGTAGAATTTTTTGCCTCAACTTTTGGTCATAGAGGAATTTGACACGCTTTAAATGGGCATTACAGTCATTTCTGGCTTGTTTGAACATTCATTGGTTTTCCTCTGCTGGGTTGATCATGTAGAACCGAAAGTTTGTCCCTCTCAACCTGATAGCTTCTTTGTAGCTCAAGTCATACCACCCTTTTGCCTTTGGTCGGATACTCTTAAATCTGTTGGGAAATAAAGATCTCATATCAAGGAGTAATGATGTTTGATATCATATCACATCAGCAGCAGCATCCACGTCACTATCGAGAAAACATAGTGACCGGTTAAAATTCCTTAGAAAAAAACTGTTTAATGCTTCCCAATCGGCTTTCTCGTATTGCCATACAGTTTTTTTGGGAACTTGCTCATTAACTGTGTGCTTGGAGTACGAGAAATTCGTTGATATGATACAATGGGCTGACGAACCTAGAGGCGATAATACATTGATGGTGTATTTATCAGGGTGAGAGGTAAAAAACAAGTCCAGGGTGTTGGCGGCTTGACTGTTAATATCCGGTATGCGTGTCGGCTCATTTACAAGCTGGGTTAGGTTGTTTACCTCAGCAAAGATCTCAACATACCTTCCTTCGGGTGTTGTCTATCCAGAATATTGAAGCCACGTAGAATTATGTACATTCAAATCGCCCTATAAAGTATAAACATGATTTAGCTTTTTGATACATACAAAATAACCAGCTTTACTATGCATTGGTAGAGATAGTGAGGACATTGTGGATATAAATCCAATAAAATGTAGGCTCAGCATATTCCCGAAAATCTCCGCGTTGTCAACTGAGGAATCTTGTTCCGCTTCGACAATTCGCAGAAAAGAATAAAACTTCCTTTTCAACTAATCGAATTTTATAATAGAACTTGCAGTCTTCTGGCTCCCTCAGACGGTTTTTTGCGTGTGTCAGTCCAAAAAATAACACCAGACTGCGAAATTGATCATTCGTCTATTCATGAATGGAAATGGAAATAGAAGTCCACAGTATGTACAAATTGACTTCGGCATTCTGGACTATTAACACCTGAAGGTTATTATACAGAGATTTTTTTCCCAGCTGAATAACTGATATATAAAACAAGACATATTCCTGATGTTAACAGTCAAAGTTAACAAACTCTAGGCCTCTAGAGGGCTCAGTGGCGCGATGGTTAGTGCGATGAACTGCCGCGCAGAAGGTCTGGGTTCGATTCCCAGCCGTAGCAACCCCTAAATGATTTTTCACTGGCCCTCCTTTCGTGATGATCTGACATATCATCCGAGTAGTATCAATTATCAAGAAAAGCTTATCTCAACTTAGCCGTTCGGATTCGGAACAACACAGGAGGTCCCGCCATCGTGAAAGAATTGCACACGCACACATGAATGGTTGTAAGAAAGCTCGGCCCTGGGTACTAAAGAGCCTGTTGCGCCAAAAATTTGTATTTGTATTTTTTTTAGACCTGTTCCCAACTTCACATCCGGATAAGTACTCAAACGACTGTAAGGACTAAAACGTGAGGCAAAAATACCGCAATGTCCTAAAATCAGTAAGACTTCTTAGTCCTTCGTCAAATAAATAAAAACTTGTTCCTCATTAATGATCACATCATTAATGATAAAAATACCACAAAATCCACAAGAAAGCTAATTTTCTAGCTTCCATATTTCCCTGATTCCACCTTATCAGCTCTTCTTCACCAATAACGCTGAATCCTGCTCAATAATCATCAGGTCCGACCTGTTCAATAATCATCAGGTCCGATATTTGTTCTAAAAGTTTGTTTCCAATAAGGCCATGGAGAACACACTGAGTTACCATAGCATGAGTTGTATTGTCAAAACTCAGTGACCATTAATTTGTTTTTTCACAGAATAGTTCCACAGATGGTATTATGGACAATATCTTAGTAAAAAAATGCATTCACCATTATTTTCAATTTGGAATCGTTGATTGGATATCTTGATAGCTTTTGATTGAAAGTGAATAGCGTCCATGTCAATGGGCCTTCCGCACATACCATACTGCCGGCAGAACATATTGTGTTTGTATCGCTCCAACTTCAAAATGTTCAGCCGTTTCTTACCGCAGATCTCAGTTCCCTTGCACACAAAAACGGTTTTATACCAGTTGAATTGATTTCGTGTACGGAGCCCCAATTATATTAAGTCGTTTGGTGTCGTTTCTTTTAGTAACCGATCGAGCGATGGAGTACACAAGGCTCAGCTAGTACTCTCGGTGACCCTTTATAATTTTTATTAACGACCTCCGCAACTTTTAATTCAATCCTTTTTTCGCTGATCAGAATACTCTTGAATATTGACCAGTAATTTTTTTGAACCAGTGACTAAATCCCGAATGTAGGTAATATTTCTAAAGCCTTCATTCGTCCATGACTTGACTACAATTCGCACATATGGGCAGGTCCAACGTGCTTGGGCCTAGCCGCCATGTTGACAATAAATCAATTTGTAGCCAAACACTAATGTACCAATTGGCCCGGTCCTTATCTCATTGCTTCCAGTTGCGCACTTCAAGTTGGTTGATGTCAGTTTCCACTTGAGCGTGCCACTTAACGCGAGATCGTACTTTACAGAGTCCAACGTCTGGCTGGGAATTGAAGACTGCGAGCCGGAGTATTGGTGTCCATTAGCTCTACATGTACTAGTTACCTTAATCATTGGAGTGGAGTTTTTTTTCGACCGGGTCTATATCGCGTACATCTCGTATAGCTCGTGGTTGACCATAGTCGGTCAATCAATTCTCCATTTGATTCCTTACGAGATGCCGTTGTCAGAGTTGATGCCGTTAATAGAGTTAATATAATAGGTTGACAAAGTCTTACTACGTTCTGTTCAATTCGTCGATGTTGTGCGTCATATCTTACTGTTGAACGCTTTTTTGCCGCTTCTTTCTCTATACTTGGAAAGGTGGCTGTGATATAACGTTAAGCCCGACCAATGATGTCAATAGTGTCGACGTATGCTAGTAGTTACACCGGTTTAATGGAAGATTGTGCTTCTGGTCTTGGGTCTGGAGTTTTGAACAATTCTCTCAAGAACAAGATTTAAGAAGAGACTCTGATGGAGAAGCGATAATTCTACATCGTCATCTTGAGCAGACGGACTAGTTTGTGCGGTATACCAAAACTAAACATGGCTGTATATAGTTCGTCTCTATTTCTAGGATCTGCCGAAATGCGAAGATTGTGGACTTTCCTGGCTTAAAACCATGCTACTAAGAGCCGATCAGGTTTTTGGTAAACGATTTTAGGCGTTCACATATTACGGCAGATATGATCATGAAGACGATGTGAGGGAGACGTATGCCTTTGGAGTTGACGCATTTCAGTGGGTCTTCTTGTTTGTGCATCGGGCAAACGATCCAGATGTTCTAATCTTAAGGAATACTTTCATCCGACCAAATTGGTCTTATTTCGTAGACCGTTGTGAGTTCATATAATCGCATTGCCTACCATTTCACCGCTCGCCGTTTGAACAACTTGCCTTCTACGATATTTCAGGATGACTACAATCTTTATAGATTCAAAATGAACGCCTACCTTAACCTGATTCTTTTCTCACCTACACGCTACACCCAATATCAAACTGTCTCACAAATCATCACTAGGTATATAACCTCTAGGAACTAATTCTTGGTGATGAAGAATTTGAAAAATAAAAATTTAAATTTTTCTGTATTAAAGTTTAAGAGCCTCTGTGATCAATGAACTATTTCACCCTCGTGACCACCTCTGTGGCTCTGTATACACACATCTGTTCCATAATATCCCAATCGTTCCAAACAACAAACATTTCTACAAAACACTCCACTGTGAATGATTTTACATGCTATGACACCTCACACAAAGGTGCCGCCACTATCGGAATTTACTTGTCATCCCCTTCACAGGTGTCAACTTTTTTTCTTTCATCGTGATTGGGCAGAGGCAACCAAAAACTTCGATCGACGACGTGAAAAATTCGTTTTGTCAAGGAAACGCAAAAGTGGTTATTCCCCAACACAAGAACTAACAAAATCTCTGACTGTCTCTTGCGCAACTAACTCTCGCATATGTGTGAATCGTTTAATTAAGTGAAAATCTCTATTTACTGTGATTTCAAGTGTTTATTGATTTATCAGTTTCATTTCCGTGTTTTTTCGTTTTCCCTCTTGCGCATTCCGCTTCATCGTCATCTTCAACGTTCAGCAGAAGGCAAAACCCATAGCCAGCCCATAGCACCAACATCATCAACATCACACATCTGCTGCTGTTTTGTCGCGCTACTGCCTACGACCGACTTTGCCTTTCCCACAAGGTGTATGTGTCATACTGACAAAGTACACACAGGTGAGAGTGCATTAGTTCGTTAATTGGAGTTTAATCATCAAGTTCAACAATAAAAAAAAAAAAAAAATCGCGTACAGCGTTGTGTGGACAAAAAATAATAATCTGAGGCCAAAAATCTGTCTCAAGGCCTGCAAGTGGCTTTGTTGTGTGAGATTGGATCAAGTAGCAGCACACCACTCCCATTTGGCGCAACCTGCGGTATGTTGAGATACGCTCCTCAGTGACTGTAAGAAGCATTTGTGGGAGCACAATTTGTTTTTCTGTGTAAATCCGTCACTGGAATCCCCTGGAGTAGCTTGCGATGTCGAATCCTATACCACCATTTGTTTGCAGCACCCCACCGCCAATCGATTGTATAGTCGATGCACCGCCGCCAGTCGATGATGATTTCGGTGACTTTGCAGCCGTTGATGATCAGTTCGAAGGTAAGATGAAAGAAAATTCTAGGCTCATCATGTATGCAGCACCTGTAAGCAATCTGCTGCGAAGAAGATTAGTAATCTGATGACACAATGAATGTTGTAATTCGTTTCTGCTACACTGTACACGAAATGGTCTGCATTGGAAGTATTTGTATATTCTGTTCTATTCTGGTGACAAAGAACGTAGGGAGCGTCATAGGTATGGCCTTCTATTGACATCATTTTCGCATTGTTTGGGTCGGATGTATACGCAGGTAGATGAATCGGGGTGTGTAATCTATCCGTAATCGTGATTTGCTATGAGTTCATCTTGATTGGAACCCAATTCCACACTAGAAGCAGATCCCAAGTTAGCTTCTGTCGTCACTTATACCTTCGCAACGAAAAAACAGTTGTGCTGGGTGTGTTATGTGTTTACCCGGCTATGACAGTTAAATGGCAGCCAACCCCCAATGGAGACAGTTTAGCACTCCTTGGAGGTTAACGTGTCGTCTTCCATATTTATAAGCGGTCATCGAACACTACGCGATGGGTAGAGATATTTTGCTCAAAGGTCAATTGTCTGGGCACATAACAGCCGGTGACCTGTAACCGATAAGACAAGAATATTCTGTTCCTACAAGCATGACGATGACTGTTCATTTCAAGACCATTCTTCCCGTGTTTATTCAACGCGATAAGAAGGCCTGCTTCCGTAGAACCTCTTCTTCCAAACATGAGAAATCTTAACGACGTAAATTTTGTTCCATCGCTTGGTTTTGTATTACACCTCGCATGGGTGAATGCCAAAGCAAAATGATTTATTTTCGGAAATTCAAAAGCGAATTCCCAGGTGTAAGAGAGATACCTGGAGTTGAGCAAATATTTGCATCCGGGCACATGCCTGATAAGTTGTGCTTTATATTGCAAAACTACAGGTTGAAGGTTTGGGTGTGCTGTTTTAATGTTTGCGGGGTAAACAAATCACGTCCAATGCTGTTACTTACTATCTGAGTGTGACCCTTCCTGTGACGGTCGTTTGAGAATTGCTTGCTGACATTGTTGACAGCTCTGTTGGGAGTGCGGGCTTTTTTTTTTTTTTAAAATCATAGGCTAGGAAGATTAATTTTTAAATCGCAAGTTCTCGGTAGCCACTTCACATCACCTCGCCGCAGAGTTTTTAATTTGGAGTGAGCTGTGTTACATGTAGCGCCATCCTGTACCACATGTCATATCCACCAAATCAGGCCAAAAGAAGTTGGTAATCACCGATCTATAGCGCTCACCGTTGACGGTGATGGCATACCCGTAGTCACTCTCAAAGAAATATGAAGTGATGACACCACCAGCCCAAAATCCAAACCTTACAGTGACTTTTTCGGGATGCATTCGATGCTCTTGGATCTCATGTGGATTGGTATCGTCCCGAAATCGACAGTTTGTTTGAATACGAACCCATTATTCCAGAAATTGGCCTCATCATTGAAGATGATTTTTCAATGAAAATTAGGGTCAGTTTCTAACTGGTTCAGAGTCCATTCAGCGAACACACGTCGTTGTCTAGTGCCGTTTACCTTCAGCTCCTGTGTCAGTTAAATTTTGTGCTGGTGCAGGCTTTATCCACGACGCAAAATTCGCCAAGAAATCTACCGCCTCGGAGTCTCCTGCACACTCTTACGGAGAGCGGCATATCTTGCGTTTCGTCGACGTACCAGTGGACTCAAATATATCCACCACACTGCCAATAGTCTTCTCGGTAGGGCGATTACGGTGACCGTAAAACGGAAAGAGTGCGTGGAGCGTTTCCCGAACGGAACACTAATTTCGACCAAAGAATTTTTTTTATTGTTGAAGGCTATGTCCGCCATGGTGATTTGGGAAAACAGCCAATTTGACAGATGTAGCTTCAACAATATGACCGCTATCAACTATTAAATGTCTGATGACCCTATTGTAAGTCTTATCCTCATGTTAAATCCACTTTTGTCGCTTTCCTCTAAACTAGCAAACGCGGAGAAGACATCCCGTTGAGTCCGACAAATTGTCAATACCATCGGAGTACGCCAGTAGTTCAACCAACGTGAGGGCGCAACTGGAGGCAACTAGCTAAGGATATGTTAGTAGAGGTCTAGGTTCATTCCGTGCTGTAGCGCCACTAAAACAAAAACGCTAGTACTCCTACAGAATACTATTGTGGTGACTCTATCTAAAACAGCGAGCCTTCCAATTGCCCTTTTTAGTTTGCTGACTCTACTTGGCGATCGGATATCAGCGGTTTTTACAACTCCATCTGCAACCGTATATACCTTGGGGATATATCCAGTTGCCAAGCTGATCTGGCAAACGGCTCTTAAACCAGAGCCGTGACAACTTCATTTGCAAGCATCACGTGAGTAAGGAGCCGGCGAATCAGTTTTACTTTGAGCTCCAATCAAGGCACTGCGAAGATCATCTTCTCGTGGAACCACACCTATAAGAATGAAATCTATGATATCCTTAATAGAGTGTTTTAGTCGTTCCCAAGTTTCACGCATTAATAGAAATTATGCCGCTATAAACCGCAGCCAGATGCGCTCATATTTGGAAGAATATTTACTCTAGGCAGCCTCCATCTCCTTTTTGTTTTTTACCCGACAAATTGAAGCCCATTTTCGGTATACAAATATTCACAACCCCATTCCCCAGAAAGCTGCTAAGATTTATCAGTCGATATAGGCCGCTCGAAAGCTAAGGCACATGAAAATTATTCTCTTTCCCTAACTTCACGAGCATAGGGCCAAATCTACTTTTACCAACGTGGGTAAATGGTCTTTCGCCAAAACCTAGAAGAGATCGGTTGAGTTGGTCCATCAACGGAGTGACCTTCATTCTCTTGAACATATTGGACCTTGAGTTAATCTTATGTACAGCTCCCCGAATGCTTGAATTCTAGACACGTTCTCAAATGTCGGAAATGGTTAGAGCTGATATAACATGAAAATATCCTCGAGTGGGAACGTCGACTATCAGGTGTTTTTTTTTGGTAGCATTGCGTCATGAGAAGCCCGTAATACGGCTTCTTATGACACCACCACCTTTTGCGCAATGGAACTAATTCACATTGCCTCATCTGCATCCATAAATGGAGAGAGATTACATATAATGGATGGCTGATGGGTAGCGGGGGTCCAACGAAATGAAGAGTTTCTGGGAATGTATTTGTTGTAATTCGCCATAACAGGCCTGGAAACGTGAGAACTTGTTCCATCTAGTTGAAACCAGAAAGAATTAAAAGAAATTCTCTTCCGGCGTAATTCTGGAAAAAAATGTCCATACAGTGCGTTCTGTAAAAAAGTATGTCCCGACAATGCAGCTTGGTGAAACTGGACAACATATGGTGACTCGAACTGGATGAAGTTCAGTCTCATGAAGAATTTGTGGGTTCGACTTTATCCGAATTCGACAATTTTGCTTGTTAACATTGGCATTGAAGTCGAAGTGGGCTTCATCCGACATAAAAATTCAGTTCAGCATGGTTTCGTCCTCGTCTACCATTTGAAGAAACTTTTGGCAAGATTCCAAGCGGATCGGAAGGTCTGCGGTGTTTGATTTGCTCGCAATCTTAACCTTATAGAGGAACAAATTCACATCTTTATGAACCATTGTCTGCAATGTCTGTCTTCTGATACCAATTTGAGCATACAAATTTCTTGTAGAAAAGAGTGGGGTATCCTGTATGGCAGCAGCTACAGCAGCAATTGTTTCCGTTCCTTAAAGCGGAGAAGAAACGCCACAACTCTAATGGCCGACGTCCATCTATATCTAAACCAAAGGTGTATTTAAAAAAACGGAGAAACAACATCCTTGCCACGCTCGTGAAGAAGAACCCTTATTCCGTCCTCTCCACGCAATTTCAGTACCACCTCATCCACTCCACCTGGCGTGATTGGCCATTCCTTAACTTGTCTTAAATCAAAGGCGAGACCTTTAAACCATCGCACCTCCTGAATAACGGTCGAATCTTCGGTCCTTCTTTTTCCGTCACCTGCGTGGGAAGTCGAAAATCCCACGTTAAACATTGGAAAATATAAAACTGAGGAGATGATGACGGTAACTTATAGTTTTGAAATCCAACAGAAACATTATCGGGATTGTGTGAGAATAGTGGTTACCAGTTATCAGTCAGGATACAAGGCATTGATCGTCTTTTGACACCGACAACTTTACTTTTATCCATGACCAAAGCGACTTCTACATGTTTGATTCTTAGAAAACTATTACAAAATGGCCTCTCTGTACTCTCTTATTGGGCCGCCAAATGTGGACTCGGCTCGAACCCTCAAAAAACCGAATTGGTCCTTTTCAGCAGGAAATACAATGTCCCGCACATGCTATCCTACATCTAGTGCCCCTAGATATCTACGGCAAATAGACCGCAGCCTATGCAGCTGTGAGACTAGAGAATCGTCACAAAGAACACCCAATAGGGTGAACACACAAAGATTCTGAATCACCCTAACACTAGAGAAAACATTGACCACACCACTACCCAACTCAGTTTTGGGCATAACTTCAGGACAACCATTCCCAGTCGCCTTGAATGGGAGTCGGATTCGATCAAAACCAAGAACTCAATTCACATCTACACGGATAGGTCTAAAACAGAATCTGTAGTGGGTGGAGGTTTTTTTTCCGAGATGCTTAACCCAAGCATATCTTTTCGCCTTCACTATCATTGTAGCGTTTTCCAGGCGGAAATCATGAAAATCAAAGAAGCCTTGCCCTGGCTGAAAAGGAATGTAATATCCACGAACCATATTAGCATCTTCAGTGACAGCCATGCGGCAATAAAATCCCTGGAAGTAATCTCGTTCAATTCGAAATCAGCCCACGAATGCCGACCTCTTTTCACCCCTTTTGGGTGCAGGGCCAGAGACATAAAAGGGAATTGCGAGGCAGATGAGCTTGCCAGACAGGGCACAACCCTTGGTATTCTACCGCCAGTAGATATAATAGGCATGCCCATCGCTACTTGTAAATTACAGATTAAACTGGATGCGATCAAAAAAGCAAACCGCAGATGGATAAACGGCACAACGTGTCAAATATCCAGGCAACTCTGGCCTAATTTTAACCAGAATCGCTCCATGCTGAACAGATCAAACATCAGCACCATAATCGTTGTCCTTACAGGGCACTGTCTCATAGGCCTACACGCAAAAAGACTAGGCCCCTTCAGCAATGACTTCTGTAGAAGCTGCTTAGACGAAGAAGAGGAGGAATGTATTACTCATCTTCTATGCTCTTGTCCAGCTCTCTCAGGAAGGTTCATCTGGGGAATACTTCTTCGATAATCTAAGTGAGCTGGCTAATATTAATATCAGAAACCTCCTTCGCAACATTTTTACCTCTGAATGGTTCAATTAGACGAACGAACATAGGAAAGTCGACAGATCCACGTGGTACCACAACGGACCTTTATGGTCTAAATGTTCACAGAGAGAAATTAACATGACTCAGAAATCGGTAGTAGTCCACGTACATTTTTGTTCCCCCAACCCATGAACAGCTTAGGGGTACTCGGATTGAAAACGATCATGAGAATCGTCTTCACAAACTGTTTACAGGTCGGATAGCAGCTACGACCATCGTGACTTGATAGATACCGAACCTTACGCCCCACATGAAAAAATCTATCGAGGTCAAATCACACATAGCCATTTCACATCATCTCTACGTGGGATGTGCTGCCGCCGAATCACTCGTGTAGCGTGAGCTGTGTTGCACGTAGCGATCTCCTGTTGAAACCACATGTCGTTGGTGTCCATATCATCCAATTTAGGCCAAAAGAAGTTGGTATTCATAAACCTATAGTGCTCGCTGTTGTCTGTAAAATATGGACCGATTACGCCTCCATCCAAAAATTCACAGCAAGTCTTTTCGGGATGCATCGGACGCTCTTAGATCCAGAAATTTGCCTCATCGCAAAAGATGATTTTTATATGGAAATATGGTCAGTTTTCAACTGCTTCAGAGCCGTCGTTGTCAATTATTGCTTAACTTTTAGCTCCTGGGTCAGTTGAACATTGTACGGGTGCAGGCTCAAGTCACGACGCAAAACTCGGTAAGTTGTGGTCTGCGAAAGGCCGAGTTCTTGTAACCGACGCCAAATCGACTGCCTCGGATTCTCCTGCACACTCTTAAGAATAGCTCTTGCATTTCGTCGACATACGGGTGTTGGTTTTAGATCTCTTTCGCTGTTGATAAGGTTGCAGCTTTGAAGTTAGGAAAGAATCGTTCATAAGGCGGATA
Organism: Rhingia campestris; assembly: GCA_932526625.1. Taxonomy (NCBI): domain Eukaryota; kingdom Metazoa; phylum Arthropoda; class Insecta; order Diptera; family Syrphidae; genus Rhingia; species Rhingia campestris. The sequence continues at coordinate 167,295,635 of OW052183.1, forward strand.
CGTATTTGGATAGAGTCCAGTAAGTTCAGTGCATGTTTCGGGACCGAACTCCAAACATGGGAATGGTATTTAAGGCTTGGTCGTACTTGGACTTAATATAGAAGAACTCTGAAACTGAAAAGGTAACTTAGTTTGGACGCTACTAGAGGTAACATGTTGGTGCAAAGATACACCATACCCAATGGTGATGACTGGCAGGTGAATGGATTCTTCTTGTTTATTTTTGTTAAAGATGGGTGTACACTTTTAGGAGTAACTACCGACCTTTCTTTATTTCTTTAAATAAAAGTTTCATGGATTTTGGCTGGGATTGAACGCGCAAACTTCCACTCAACAGGCGAAGACATTAACACTACACCGCTGCCAGTTCTGATTTGAGGACTGCATTCTCCATTTCGATTTGCGAAACTGTGGAGTTGTTCGTTCTTGTTAATGTTGAATATTGCGTTTTCTTTGAGTTGAATTGAAGTAGGTTTTCCTTACCCCATTGTAAAATCCTTTTCAGGTCTTCGTTTATAGATGTGTTGATGTATAGATGGTAATAGGCGTGTCATTTCTGTTAGACGCCCTTAGAGTACTATCATCTGTAAAATTAAAAATGCGATTATAAGTTGTTTCTGTGCATCAGAAATAGAGTGGGTGAGACAATTGATCCTTGAGGTACCCCAGGGTTTATAGAGTTTTCAAGTATGCATTTACTTTTTTGGGAAACGGTTGGATTCGAGCTATTTCTCAGCAACTGGGAAAAAATTATTAGAAGGGGAGCCGAGGTACACAAGGTCCCATACTACTTAAAAGTATTTCTGTCAATCGTGACGATGTTCGTCGATGTTGTGTGTCCTTTCGTGTTAGAAGCATGTTTCCAAACCTGATAGAGCTAGTTTGGGCGGTATACCAAAACTAGACATGGCTCTGTATAGTTCGTCTCTATAAATGCTGTCGTATGCAACATTGAATCGATGAAAGCATCATCTCGTCAAACAGTGCATCTTTGAACAGCTGGTAGGTTAAATGATAAATCCCTGCGTTTAAGCATCTGAATTCCTTTTGCCATACTCAAGACTTTGGGAAATTAACAAATAATATTTCATTCTAAAGACTGATTGGGAGAGTTCAGTTCAAGGAGAGGTGTTACCTTTTCATCAAATCATTTCCCGCTGTTGATATCATTTTTCTTACTTGTCAACCTAAAAAGATAGGGAAGACAGAACAAGGGCACATCATTGATAAGACGTGGAGTTGACTTTTGTTTGCTTAGAATAAAACTTCTAAATTGGTTACCACCTGATTGGAATCTGTTGTGTTTTGAATGGAATCCCTTATGTACATTATTGCTTCACTCCCGCACTGATAAGCAGTTTATGACTTTATCACCCAACCTATCTGTTAAGCAATCATGAAAATTGTCTTTAAGATTGTAATAGACAATCGTTCAAAATCGGAGCACGACCAGTAATTGTCTTCCATTTAAGCGTGATGGATGTCGATGTTGGAGCAGTCTTCATAAGTCGACGGTAGATCAATTTTTCATAATTTTTTTTGGTTGGTGGAAATTCTTGCGGATTAGCAATGCGGTTAATGTCCTCAACAAATTCGAATCGTATCAGGAGCAAATTTAAAATAAGTTGCACCCTAATCTGCTCTGAGAGCAGCTCAATGCAGCCACATTGCTTTGTGTGTCACATGCGTGTTCACAGCAGAACAGTATTACTTTGGGACTGAAATGGGTCTACAATGCAAAGATCCACGTTTAAGTATTGTACGAGTACATTGTATATCCAAACTGGTCAGTAACGAAAACTGTACTAAGAGTTCTATGTTTGCTGTTCTGGTATATGGTGTTTTTTGGATGCATTGAACTTTTTTTTAAAAATAATAAAAAAAAAAAACAATTCAATGGGATGTTGCCTTTATTAGCTTACAAATTTCATGGCAATTCATGTTTTAAAGATTTTTCTGGCACATGCCTTCCGCGACTGCCGCTGTCGGTACAATTTTATCACGTTTTCGAACATATTCGGTCTTATTTCTTCAATATTGCTTCGAATGTTGGATCATTATTGAGATGATTTGCTCAACAAAGTCATGATTGCACGCACTGTATGGAATGTTGCGCCGCCTCGGTGAAACCATTTCTTCTCCAAATGATTTCCAATAACATTCACGGTAATGTTGGCACCGGTTTTGGATTTAAAGACAAATGGACCGATGACGCCTTTGGCGTGTAAACCACACCAAACAGTAATTCATTTTTTGAAGATATAATGGAGTCTCAGGATTGTACTTACTTACTTAAGTGGCGCTACAGTCCGGGATGAACCTGGGCCTCAATCAACATGCCTCTCCAAATAGCCCGGTCTTGAGGTCGGTTTCTAATTGTGCGCGTCACTTAAGGCGTCAACGCAAACGAGACCGAAGATTTTCTGAAGAATTTTTGTCTCGAATCGACCAAGGATTCCTTCATCCGCTTTTGATACGGTCCATGCTTCAGCGCCGTAGAGCAGGACTGGGATAATCAGATTCTTATATAGGATCTCCTCCTTAGTAGTTCGAGTGGGGACTTTACTACTAAATTGCCTTCGTAGCCCGAAGAAACAGCGATTTGCATTGGAAGTTGAAGACGGTTAGGACATTAAGAGCGAATGGACAACAATACTCGGGCTCGCAGAGTCTTGAATTCCAAGCCAGTGTCAAGTACAAGTAGAAACCGACCTCAACCAACTTTAAGTGTGCAATTGCAGGCAGTTATCTATGGACCGTGCTAATTGGAGAGGCATGTTTCTTGAAGGCCAGGTTCATTCCGAACTGTAGCTCCACTCAATTCCATTATTAAGAGCACCTACTACAAAAAGTGTGTAAATAAAACTAAAAATTGCACTTAGTAACCGAGTAAGTTGAATAAATGCGTTCGTGCAAGCGCAACTCAGAGATAAGCGCTGTATGTGTACTTCTAATTCTCATGTCGTAAAGCGCTGATCCCAACTCAGACATTCGTATTTGGAAGACAGGACGTTTAGCCTATGAGTTTGTGCTCTTGCCTTATTCCACACCACCCTTGAGGTTAGGCTGTTGGTGCCTTTTTTTTTTTTAAGTGGTTTCCCCAGTAGGCCTAATCCACTAAACAAACAACAAAATTAAAAACAACAAACAAACAAAAACAAAATAACAAGCAAAAGTAAAAATAACTAAAAACACAAACAATTAACAAAACGAAAATATAAAGAAAACATTAAACCTTGGCCAAATCCCCGTCTCAAAAAGCCTGAATATAGCTTCAGCTTCGTGTTTTGGTTTCGGCTTGGTTCAATTCAATTCCTACCTTCAATAAAAAGGAAAATAAAAAAATTATTAATGTTTTCAAAGCTTGAGAAAATTCAAACAAATAATTACCTATGCCATCGAAATATAAGTTGTAGTTGCATCTTCATTTTCTATTTCGATGACGATATAGTCTCGCTGCTGTGGATCTTCAAATCCTTCGATGAACCCTGGTTCTAGCACAAAGTCACTTCTTTGAATGACTTCGGCATCATCTCCAACTATATATTGGCCTTGTGCCAAATATTCAATTTCTTCTTCGTCATCATCATCGTCATCATCGACATCGTCTTCAAAAAATTGTTCAACGAATTCATCTTCTTCTCCGTCATCAGATGCTAATTCTGTATTGCTATCGCGCAATACAGAATTTGATGAATAATTCGTATCAGGAAGACCCAAATCAGCTGCAGCTCCAACGTGGAAAACTCTGCTGATTATGTCGTAAATTTCTGACAAAATGCCAGAAATAGTCCACCTATTTATATGGCTAACGGAGTCCTGCCCGCATTTACGAGACTCCATACTAAATATATTACCTCAAGGCACTTCTGAAAAAGAAAACTAATTATGAATATGCATTTCAAAAACCATACCAAAAGATTGTTTGCAAGGTTGAGAGGCATCTTTTCTTTTTAAGTTTTAAATTTTCTTGAAAACTTGGGTATGGGCTTGAAATTTATTTTTCTTCGTCTCTTCGAACTGAAAATCACAATTAAACTGAAATAAATAGACAGGCCTGCTACATATAAAAATGATTTCAAATCCTGTGAGTTGAAGGAGTTGATTTTTTTTGATTAAAAATTCAAAGAGTTTTTTTCTGAAGCTCTGCTTTTGAATTTTAAGAATTTTAGGTTCATACGTTTTTAGGCTCTTTTTTGCTCCCAGCAGAACAAGTTTAAAAATTGTCAAAATCCGCCCACGGCTAGGTCTTACTTATTTACTTAAGTGGCGCTACAGTCCGGGATGAACCTGGGCCTCAACCAACATGCCTCTCAAATTAGCCCGGTCCTTAGCTAACTGCCTCCAGTTGCGCACAAGTTGGTTGAGCGCCGTAGAGCAGGACTGGGATGATCAGGGTCTTATATAGGATCTCCTTAGTAGTTCGAGTGAGGGCTTAACTACTAAATTGCCTTCTTAGCCCGAAGAAACAGCGATTGGCAAGAGTAATTCTTCGTTTGATTTCTGACGAGATGTTGTTGTCAGAGTTAATAGCGGAGCCGAGGTAGACAAAGTCCCGTACTACCTCAAAGTTATATCTGTCAATGGTGACGTTCTGTCCAATTCGTCGATGTTGTGTGTCCTTTCATGTTGACAGCATATACTTAGTCTTATCCTCATTTACTACTAAACCCATTTCTGCCGCTTCCTTCTCTATACTAGCAAACGTGGCTATGACATCACGTTGAGACCTACCAATGATGCCAATATCGTCGGCGTATGCTAGTAGTTGCACCGATATTTGAAAAATAGTGCCTCTGCTGTTGGCTCAAGAGTTTTGCACAATCCTCTCAAGAATCAAGTTGAAGAATTCACATGACAGCGCATCGCCTTGCCTAAATCCTTTTTTTGGTATCGAATGTGTCGGTGAGGTCGTTTCCGACCCTGATGGTGCAGCGAGAATTCTCCAACGTCATCCTACACAAACGGACGAGTTTGGGCGGTATTCCAAAACTAGACATGGCTCTATATAGTTCGTCTCTATAAATGCTGTCGTATGCGGCTTTGAAATCGATAAATAGGTGGTAGGTATCGATTTGGACTTTTTGGGTTTTTTCCAGGATCTGCCGAAGTGTGAAAATTTGATCGATTGTGGACTTTCCTGGCCTAAAACCACACTGATAAGGGCCGATCAGGTTGTTGGTAAACGGTTTCAAGCGTTCACATATTACGGCAGATAGGATCTTGTAAGCGATGTTGAGTAGACTTATGCCTCTGTAGTAGGCGCAGTTCATAGGGTCTCCTTCGCGCGCTTTTCTTCTTTCTGAAAAGCCGATGTTCTTCCCTTCTTCTTTGCCTATAGAGCTCAATGGCAGCTCTCGTCTTCACTTGCAGCTTAGTCTTGTATACCTCGTTCTTGGCTGCGAGCATCTGTCGGCATTCATCATCAAACCATGGGTTTCTTGCTGGTGGCCGCGAGAAACCTAGCACATCAGTGCGGCTGATCTATTGGCTTGTTGGCATCGTTGCCATTGTTCTTCGACATTAGATGCTGGTGGTGTGTTGTGAGTCGAGAGAGAGTTGATAGTGAGAGGCTAAAGTGAGAACGCTTGTGTCCTCTCCTCATATAAATACATCACTATCCTTAAGCACCGTCTCATGAGGTTTGTGCTCACTCCAAAAACGACAATTCTGTTTGTTTCCATACCCGTCAAGCCAGAAATGAACCTCATCGCTGAAGATGTTTTGACGATACAAATCTGGTTCAACTTCCAGGTGACTCTCAGCCAATTCACCGACTCACGACGCGATTGATGGTCTGCTGGCTTTAATTCTTGTACCAGTTGGATCTTATATGGATGAATGCCAAGATCTTTCCTCAACATTTTCCAAGTAGTGGACGGGCAGAGACCGACTTGCTAAGAACGGCGACGGATCGATAAATTTGGGTTCTCTGTCACACTCACATCTACAGTGGTAATGGCTTCTTCTCTACGCTACGCACGGTACGTGCTCGAATTGGATTAACATTATCAAAAGGAGTAAATGTAGTCATGAATCTATACAAAGTATTGACAAAGTGCCCTATAAGTTTGGCGAACAGAGCCAATTTGTAAATGTTGTTCTGGTGTAAGTCTTTCCATGGTGGTTTGTCAAGGTACTGAAAAAAAAGTCAAACACACTTCATTAGGATGACAGTTATCCCTATCGGAAGCTCTATACCTCTAAAAAAAATCACCCTTAAGGTCCGATCAGTAGCTGGTATCTGTAGTTAAAAACAAGGCAACCCGTAAACGCTTACACAATGTGTATCTTCGTGAATCTGTAGCTTGAAGTTGAATAGAGGGCAACGATGCAAGATACCAGCTACAGATATGCATTCTGAGCAGGCCTTTATATGTGAAGAACATACACAGCTTTGCCAAATTTCTCGTTGTGTTTTGTTAAAAATGTCAGATACCCTATCCAACGAACTGCACGAACATGGGACCTTCTCTGCGTTTCGAGTGCATTGTTGTAATAGATTTCTGAAAAAGAACATTTATGTATGTATGTTACAATTGCCCTGATGTCCGAGTTTAACCTGAGCCCCAAACAAAATGGCAACTTCAAGTTGGTCGATTTCTTAATGTGTGCCCCAGTTAATACGAGATCTTCCAGTTCTGCGTCTACCGTCTGCTTTGGCAATGAACACTCCGCACGTTGGAGTGAGTGACAGAGAAAATAAGGTGTATCCTCGTGCTTTTCATAAACACCGCAGCCTCTATGCATCCTTTAAATTGCATATTCCCTGGGTAGTGAACTGAAGGCTCCTGCCAACGTATGGCAGAACCTGGTCATACTGTAAAAGTTTGTTGATTGGTATTCTAGCTAGAGCTCAGCCCATATCTTGGTTAAAGTCTTTCATATGTTGCTCGATTTATCAATGTTTCCATGACATAAAGTATGCCTGACGAAGAGAACCTCAGCATCGTTTGCTAGATCCACAAAAAACAAAATAAGAGACCCTCTGTCTTACAGAGGCATACGTCTTCTCAACATTGCCTACAAGATCCTATTTGTCTCATATGTGAACCCCTGAAACCTTTTACCAACAACCTGATCGGCCCTTATTAGGGTTGGTTTAGGCTTGGAAAATCCAAAACTGACCAAATATTCATACCTCAGCAAAAGAAGTCCAAATCGATAGTCACCACCTATTCATCGATCTCAAAGCCGCATAGGCTTTTATAAAGACGAACCATACAGAGTTTAATAGTAAATGGGGGTAAGATAAAGTATCAACACTAAAGGAGAGACAATATCTACGAATTGGACCATTGACAAATATAACTTCGAGGTAGTACGGGACTTTGTCTACCACGGCTACGCATTAACCCTGACTACATCTCGAAACAGCCAACCGCTATTTCTAAGGGGTAAGAAGGCAATTTAGCAGAAAAACCTTAACTCGAACTACTAAGGAGATTGTATACAAGACCCTGATCACCCCAGTCCTGCTTTACGGCGCTGAAGCATGGACCGTATCGTAGGAGGTTTCTGACATTAATACAAGCCAGCTCAAAGAAATAGTTTCCCAGATAGAGTTTTCTTTTGTCGGAGAGAATGGACAAGAGCAGAGAAAGTGAGGAATACTTCTCTCCTCTTCTTCGTCCAAGCAGTTTTTACAGAAGTCATTGCTGAAGAGGCCCAGTCTTTTTGCGTGTACGCCTATAGTAAAGTGCCCTGTAAGGACACCGATTATGGTGCTGATATTTGATCTGTTTAGCTTTGTCAATCAGATGGAGCACCTCTGATATTTGACACGTTGTGTCGTTTATCCATCTGCGGTTTGGTTCCTTGGTCGCATCCAGTTTGATCTGCAATTTACATGTAGCCAGGGGCATAATATCTATCTACTGGCGGTAGATGGTCTAGGATAGTGCCCTGTCTGGTAAGCTCATCCGCCTTCCCTGGTATGTCTCTGTAGTCCGGCACCCAGAAGAGGTGAATAGTGAAATCATAAAGAGATAGTCGGCATGAAGAAGATGGATTCCAGGGATTTGATTGCCGCTTGGCTGTCACTGAAGATTCTAATATACCTCCCACGTGGATATTACGGGCTTCATTAATTGCCATGCTTTCCGCCTGGAAAACGCTACAATGATCGGGAAGGGGAAAGGACATACTTCAGTTAAGCATCTCGGAGAAAACACCTCCACCCACTCCAGTCGCAATCGGTATAGATGTGAATCGAGTTATTGGTTCCGATCGTAACTGACTCCCATTCAAGGCAACTGCCAATGGATGTCCTGAAGTGATGCTCAAAACTGAGTTGGGTAGTGGGGCACTAGATGCAGGATAGCATCTAGGGCTGCGGAGAGGGTTGTTCTTAGAGCTCCTATAATGCATACACAAGCTGTGGTTGGAGGCAGTTTTTAAAGGCGTCCACAAGACTAAGACAGAATACAGGAGTATCGGTTACACCTCGCCTTAAGTGGCACGCACGATTCAAAACCGACCTACCAAATTTAAGGGGCCAATTGGATGCATTTAGTCAATGACCAGGCTTTTAGAGAGGCATGTTGGTAAGGGCCAGGTACATTCCTGACTTCGTTTCACTTAAGAAAGGAAGGAATGAAGCACGACGATTAATTGCGTGAATAGATACAAAGTCTTCAATTCAAACATATTGTCCACACACCAGACGAAGACCTCGCTCTTAATGGGGCGCATAAATAGAAGTCAACTTCCACCAAATATCAGAGTGCGATTGAATGCAGTTACCTAAAAACCGGTATAGCTAAGAAGCCTACTTGAGGGTCTCTTCCTGCGACAAGCTAGCCTTCCATCATCTTCGATCCTGGGCACTGACCCTTAAATAGGAGGTTGTGCCCTTCTATCGAACCTGACGGTTGGGATTGGCTGGACCATTAATGTTAATTCGCTCGATGTGGCCGATCCATTGTAGTCGATGTGTTTTTACCTTTTGTACTACATCCACATAATGGTAAATGGTTCACACGTGGCTGCAGTTGCCTAGTGGTTAGTGCGTTCGACTACTAAGCGCGGGTCCTCTATTCAAATCCTGAAAGTGCCAATACCTAAGGTTTTTCAATCATCCAAGAGTTAGACGACACAGCTGTATCACGAATTCCGTCGTCGCAGCGTTGAAGTCGATCAAAAGATTCTGTGTCTTGAAATTATTTTGTTTTTTTCCAGGATTTACCTACGGTAGATCTGCCTTTCCGGAAGCCACACTGGTTTATGCCCATAAGTGTCACACAGAAAGGTTTCACAGTTTAAAATTTACGTTGGGTATGATCTTGGAGGGATATGCTTTGGTAATTGGTGCCAGGCAAGGAATCAAAGTAAGCTGATATTCCAGGCATCGAGCATGCTTTCACCCATCTAGAATTTGTTGATGGTTTGGTGATTTCATACTTTTATGGTAACACTTCCGTATTTGAAGAGTTCAGCTGGTAATCCATCAGAACCAGCTGCCATTTTGTTCTTTGCCTGAATAGATCTACAAATCCCTGCTCGTCAGTGGCTATGTTGCCTCCTTTGAAGCTAGAGACGGATATTCCACCGCTTGACTTTGCGCCAGGCGATGATGATCTAACGTCATGCGATGATCTAGACAATGATGATGACGACTATCACTCACTCGACATTAAGCAGCTGCTGGAAATGCTGCCTGAATAGAAACAAATCCCTGCGCGTCTGTGGCTATGTTGCCATTGTTATTTTGTAGAACCTGTGAGCCTCCTTTGAAGCTAGTGACGGATATTCCTGTTGATGCGAGACTCTTCGATTTTCCTGAGCCAGGCGCCGCGCGACGGGTCTTTTGGGTGTTATTGCCTTGATATGTACCTCTTCGATTTTCCTGAGCTAGGAGCCTGCGTGTTATTTTTTTCCTACGCAGGATTTTCTTCCCTTCCCTTCCTCTGCCAGGATGTTCTAACCGCGCGACGGGTCTTTTGGTTTTATTGCCTCGATATGTACTTCTTTTGTCACTCGTTATGTACCACGGACATCTTTTCGGGGTGGCTGATATCAATGGAAGATTCGAGTACCTCTTTGATAATATTGCGATAGTGTCTCCGCTTTGTGTTGATATTGGTTAAGGGCACAGCGGGGAGTCTCTCACTCAGTTGTTCCTTGTAGTTTCTGGCAATCTTCGGTTCACACTATTTGTAGCTTTTTCTCAGTCTGAATTTGGCTGCGATGAGAAAAAAGTCAAAGTCGACGTTTACCCCTCTGTGAATGTTGTGCTGAATGCATGCCCCGGTACTATTATTGTGTAAACGATATGATTGAGGGTTCGAATATCCGGTTTACCCGAGATCATCTCTGTTCAAGTGGGGTTTCTAAATCAGCCTCGGTCTGAATATGTCAGGGCAGCTCATACTGGATTATCGTTGTTCGACTGACACTGTAGAAACCACCTTGACTCCAACTTGAGAACTCATTCTCTGGCGCATGAATAATGGAAAAGTTGCATTAGAGATAGGACACATACCCCAATCGAACTCCCTTTGCTTGCCCTAGATTTGGAGAGTAGTCTATATTCTACATTATACCATGAACCAGTTCAAGAGACATAAAAAGATTGCTAGACTTGACAAGACGATTCTACTGATTATGCTGATTCTCTTCCTTCTTTGTTCGGTTCCTAAGAAGAATAACTTGGCAGTTTTTTTCTTAAGTCCATGACCCGTGACAGATTACCAGTGTTTCGAAATTTCCTTTTTTGATCACCATCTCTTCGAAATCAAAACTTCGACCAATCATTCCTCCTTTTCAAAAATGGATGTGATACACAATCCAACATAGTTGTTCCTTCCACCTTACCAAATATATACCAAACAATGTTAACATGTTACTTATCCTTTTTTGTTTCATCTCTCTCTAGCTTCATCATTGCCAGTGACACCTGTACATGTTGCAAAATTACCTGACAACGCTAGCGCAGCAATTCCCTCCTCAATTCCCCCGTCGCCTGACAAGGAACTAAATTACACACCTAAAGACGACGATATTGTGGCGGATGTCACAGTACACATTAAACCAATTGAGCAAGACAATTCATCTTATACTCCTGCCTCTTCGAAAATAGACTTGAAACCAGAATTACCCTACATAATTGAAGCAAACAGTCCTCCACCGCTTGACTTTGCGCCAGACGATGATGATCTAACGCCATGCGATGATCTAGACAATGATGATGACGACGAGGTAGATGAATTCCCTATCGATGATGCGGGCAAATACGATGACAACATAAGTTTGCCATCGCTGAAGTTTGATTCGTTGAGTAATGTTTCGAAGAGCACCACCCCAGTGTCTGATGAACTGACAAAGTCGAATCATGAAGATTCCGATTCGATTAGTGCCTTTGCACCAATGCCAAGTGGGAGTATGGATGAAGAGGCAACTGTGCTGGAGGAATGTACCACAGAGAAGACAGCTGCTGGGGACGTTGAAGTCAAAGCAATTCCATTTGAAGCGCTGACTATCAGCGAACCTCCAGAAGACATCAGCGATCAGGTGACGATGTCTGTTTCGCGACAGTCTATCAATGAGAATGATGATGATTTTACAGAATTTGAGGCTTTTCCAGCGGCTCCTCTTCAAAACGATTTAGAGTCAGCATTTTCAGAGCCGCCCAAGGATGACTTTCCGGCGGCGGAAACACAAGGAACTGGCGACTTTGCATTTGAAGCTGATTTCAGTCAATTTTCCAGCTTTGGGCCGATTGCTGCAGTCCAACCTCCTGTTGTGGTGTCCCAAACTGCAGACAATACCCAATTGACGGAGAAGTCATCGCTTGACGATTTGGATGCGGATGACTTTGATGACTTTCAAGATTTTGCAGTAGCCGCCGCCGCCACCCCAGTATCAGCAACGCCAGTTGTTGAACAAAGAAAAGCCTCAATTGGGGAAGCCACAACTCAAGACATTCCCCCCATCAATTCGGACGATGAAGAAGAAGAAGACGACGATGACGACTTTGGCGAATTCAGCGAAGTAATAGAATCCGAGACAACCAGCATTCCGTCGAGCAACAGTGGCTTCAATCTGGCCAATCTCAACGACAAACTAAAACCGATACTGGAAATGATGTTCCCCCTGGCGAATGCCATGGAAGAGGACGAAGCCAATCACCTCAAGCAATTGACCACTACCTCCACGACGACTACAATAGATCAAATCGACACCGCTAAAGCACTGGAATACCAATGGAACAATTCAGAAATGCGGCACTCGTTAATTAAATCACTTGGCGTCGATTCAAGGAATATCGTAAGTGATTGGATCTACCTCGGATAATCTTTAAAGTATGTATGCATGTATATAACAAATCCCATTCCTATGCAGCTCTATGGCGAGAAATGGAACAGTTCTATGCCACGCTATGCAGCTAATTTAAGTTTTAATCCCTTGGAGCCAATGAAATCAGACAAAGCCGCTGCTTCCAGCAGTAGCAGCACATCATCATCAACCGCAGACTATAGAAAACGATCGGAAAGCCTAACAACGACATCGCTCAAGGGCGATGTACCAGCTGTGGAATTTGACTGGAATAGTTCGGGTTTGGTGAACCCACTCGATGGTATGCAAAAAAGTTTTAATTCTCCAAACTTCTTATTGCTTTTTATGTATCTCAGCAGTTTATCGCTATTTCTCTTGCTTCTAAATTGTTTAAAAGAAATTTTCCAAAACAGAGGGACATTTTGTGTTGGTTTCTGATGTTGAGTTTCAAAATTTTTAAATCTTTTCATTGGCTAAGGCTTTATTTTTGATTTCTTTTAATTTTTATGCTCTCTGTGTTACTCAGCTTTTTTTGGTTTGGTTTTCGGTTTTTTTTTGTCTCTTCCTGCACAGACATGAGAGAGATCTTTCGATTTGTTGAGCTTTATTTCGATTGTGTATCTCTTTTGTTTTTTTTTCGTTTTTTTCTTTTTAAATCTATGTCCGCTGTGATAATTTATGATGAAATTAGAAAAATAACACATTTCTCACTGCATAATATCACATGTGTGCTCATGAATATGTTACAAACAATTAACACCACTACTCACACATCTCACTTTGTTATCATTTCGTTTTGTTTTTTTTTATTTCTATTTAATTGTTGGTGGATATTTACTGTTGGAATGGAAGACAGCTGATTGTTACATAAAGATGCGCTTAATAATCGCAATTTGTACAGCCTTAGCACTTAGCTTTGTTGATCTTTCTATCGTTTAAGCGAACGAACTTCTTGTGATTTTCGGGATTTGTTGATTTTTTTCCGTGGTTGGCGCTACAGGATTGTGAGCCTTAAATAAGATGAAACTCTAGTTATCCTAGTCATCACTAGCAAGCGGTACCCGGTAGCAAACGTCGATTTGGCAGATGTAGTCCACTTATTCATACGTCCACTCAACTATGCATTCGCACTAGAGTAGCACCACTCTGACTCAATATTTTCCAATATATCGCCGACGGTGTCTCCTAGAGAATATTCATCATCAATTCGCTGATATTGTGTGTCCTTTCGTGTTGATATACTTGGTCTAACACACATTTGCTGTTTCCTTACCTATACAAGCCTATGACATCATTTTTTATTCTGACCAATGCTGTCAATATCGTTCGGCGTATGCTAGTAGTTGCACCGATTTATGGAAGACTGTGCCTCTGGTGTTGGCTCGGGAGTTTTTCAAAATCCTCTCAAGAATGATGTCACACGACGGTGCTTGGCCTTGCCTTAATACTTTTTTCGAATGTCGATGCCAACCCTAATAGATCAGCGGGAATTCTCCATTGTCATTCTGTACAGACGGGCGATTTTGGGCGGTATACCAGAACTAGACATGGCTATGTATAGTTCGTCTCTATAAATGCTGTCTAATGCGCCTTTGAAATCGATGAATAGGTGGTGGGTATCGATTTGGACTTCTTTGGTTTTTTCCAGGATCTGCCGAAGTGTGAAGATTTGATCAGTTGTGGACTTTCCTAAAACTACACTGATAAGGGGCCTATCAGGTTGTTGGTAAACGGTTTCAGGCCGTCACATATTACGCCAGATAGCATCCTGTAGATGATTTGGAGGAAACTTATGCCTCTGTAGTTGGCGCAGTTCAGGGGGTGTTGTGGTTCGATTCTTTCTTTCATCCGCCCAAATTTTGCTTATGAGTTGGTGAATCATTTCCACCGGCTTTGTAAAGCTCTGCAGGAAGGCCGTCATTTCCGGCAGCCTTGTTAAGCTTAAGTTCAGATATTGCTATCCTCACTTCACTTAGATCCGGTGCTTGGTAGTTTTCGCTGCTGTCGCCAATATTGAATGGTTCGTTCTACTTGAGACAGCGGAATCCTGTTCGTCATCGCCGTTTAACAGTCTGCAGAAGTGGTTCTTGCATATCCTCAGCATCAACTGTGTCTCAACTACGATATTTCCTTGTTCATATCGACAAGATTCGTTTCGGGGCTTGTATCTTGGCTATAACGTTTTACACTTTGGTACACTATATCCTCGATCTCGCCCATTTCATGCTCTTTTTTCATTTTTCTGAAAAGCTGGTGTTCTTCCCTCCTTCTTTGCCCATAGAGCTCAATGGCATCTCTCGTCCTACCTTCAGCTTAGCCTTGTGGGCCTAGTTCCTGGCTGCGAGCAACTGTTGGCATCCTCATCAAACCAAGGATTTCTTGCTGGTGGGCGCGAGAAAACTAGCACACGAGTTGCGCTGATATAATGGTTTGTGGACATCGTTCTGTTCCATTGTTCTTAGAAATGCTGGTGGTATATTGTAAATCGAGAGGTTAATGGATACGCGTTTTGCGAATGATTTGGTGGTCCTTGTGATTGCAGTCTTTTGTTATTAAACCTTTTCACAGGATTTCTCATTTGTTGTGGCTTGGTGGATATCCGCATTCTTACTTTGGCTGCAACAAGGTATCGGATACTGGATGCGTTGCTCTTGTATATCGCAATGTGATCAATTTGATTGACCGTCGTTGATCTGCATTCTGGATACCGCCATTATCTTTTATGGATATCGAGGAGAGAAGACCGTGTGCTGTCTATAGTGGCATTTCGTTCCGCAGCGAAGTCAATTAGCCTAAGTTCGTTGCCAGGAGTGTTATTATGTATTTTCCGACAATACTGCTAAATATGTCTTCTATTACTACCATTGCGTTTGAATTTTCGAGCACGATATTAGCATAAAAATATAAAAAATTCGGCCTCATCATCAGTTCCGACGCTCATTCACAATGACATTCGAGCTGTCAGCTCTTTAGACAAAGTCAATCTGCTTGCTGTGCATTTCGCAGCCAATTCTACATTGCCAGATTGTGTTCAGTCTCCTCCTGTACTTGAGAACGTAGATCATTCTATGGGACAACTTTCGTTTTAATTGATCTTGACATTCACAAATTCGCTGGTCCAGATGGTATATCCCCCATCATTCTGAAGAGGTGTTCTTCTACGCTAGCAAAACCACTGCGTAAGCTTTTCTATCTATCCTACTCATCAGGACTCTTTCCGAGTAGATGGAAAACAGCATTTGTCCAGCCTGTACCAAAAAAGGCGAATATTCTTCTCTCTCCAACTACCGACCAATTGCACTTACGTCCCTTCTTTCCAAGTTCATAAAAACGCTGATAAGTTGTCAGCTTATGAAATATCTCGAAACACGAAAACTTCTCAATGACCGGCAATATGGTTTTCGCAGCAACAGGTCTACTGGTGATTTGATGACATATCTCACCGAAAAGTGGAACCAATCAATCCACCATGGTGGCGAAAGCAAGATTGTTGCGCTTGATATTTCAAAGGCATTTACAGGGTTTGGCATCAAGCCCTTTTGTCGAAAATGCGTGCATTTGGAATCGACGAAAAACTTCTTCTATGGATTAGGCATTATCTTTCGAAACGTTCTATTGAAGTTGTTTTGGATGGTTTCAAGTCTGCAAACTCACCAAATAAATGCCGCTGGTGTCCCTCAAGGGTCAGTTTTGTCTCCGACTCTCTTTCTCATTTTTATAAATGATCTCCTGTCTGCAACTTCTAATCCAATTAATTCCTTCGCTGATGACAGTACCCTCAGCTTCTCATATTCGTTTTCAGGTCCTCGTCCCTCACCTTCGAACGTGAACTCAAAACGTTAGCTCATTGCATTCCGACCTTGACAGCATCATAAAATGGGGTTAATCCAACAGAGTGGAATTCAATGCTTCTAAAACACAATGCTGTCTTGTGTCACTTAAGCGAAACCAAAATCTAGCGCCATTATCCATGAATGGCACTTACGTCGAAAAAACCGAAAAGCTTTCCATGATATGTATGTGTGTTAGTAACCACATATTCGAAGTCGCTAAAAACGCAGCGAAATGTCTAGGTTTCCCTAATCGATGTGAGAAATATTTCACCCC
Organism: Rhingia campestris; assembly: GCA_932526625.1. Classification (NCBI taxonomy): domain Eukaryota; kingdom Metazoa; phylum Arthropoda; class Insecta; order Diptera; family Syrphidae; genus Rhingia; species Rhingia campestris. The sequence continues at coordinate 167,312,018 of OW052183.1, forward strand.
TTCTGCCAGATCAGAATAATATATAAAGCGTTTATACGCCCTAAACTTGAATTAAACGCCCACGTCTGGTCAGATGCACCAAAATCAACATTGCAGATAGGATTCAAACGCGTGCGAAAAAAATTATAGGAGACACAAGAATAGCGAACTCCTTAGTTTCGCTCGAACACCGTCGACATATCTCCTGCCTTACCTTGTTTTATCGCTATTTTAACAACCAATGTTCACAATTCAGCCGCAATACTTGTTACGCAATGAATGCAAATCAGTTTACCTTCAAGCCTATCTTCGAACGAACGCTGAAATACAGAGATTCGTACATAAACCGAACAACACGAATGTGGAATGCTCTACCAAACTCTGTTTTTCCTTTCCATTATAACTTACAAAAAAAACAAATTTTTGGCGCAACAGGCTCGTTAGTACCCAGGGCCTAGCTTTCTCACAACCATTCATGTGTGCGTGTTTTATGCCGACTCCGAACGGCATAAACTATTCTTGACAATTGATACTACTCGGACGATTTGTCAGATCATCACGAGAGGAGGGCCAGTGAAAAATCATTTAGGTGTTGCTACGGCTGGGAATCGAACCCAGACCTTCTGCGCGGCAGTTCATCGCACTAACCATCGCGGCACTGAGCCCTCCATTATAACTTACAGACATTTAAAACCAATGTGCATCGGTATCTCCTTTCTTCTTATCCCGAATTTAACGCCCGCCATGTGTTAAAACATATAAAGGGTACTCATAACGCCTTGAGTGCGCTCAAATTATAAAAAAAGCATCGTAATTCGGCAGTCGCTCATAAGTTGCGTCCAGGAGCTCGTAAAAGCAGTCTTTCGTGGCATCATAATTTTCCTCCGTGCATCGGACGTGAAATCCCTTTTCGTTTTGAGCCAAAAATTCTTTGATAAATCTTCGGTCCCGTTTGGCGGGTATTCTTTGCATTGGAAGTTGAAGATGGCTAGGACATTTAGAGCGAATGGACACCAATACTCGGGCTCGCAGAGTCTTGAATTCCAAGCCAGACGTCCGACGTAGTAGATGAAACCCTCGCCTAAAGTGTCAAGCACAAGTAGAAACCGACCTCAACCAACTTTAAGTGTGCAATTGCAGGCAGTTAGCTATGGACCGTGTTAATTGGAGAGGCATGTTTCTTGAAGGCCAGGTTCATTCCGGACTGTAGCGCCACTTAATTGCATTATTAAGAACACCTACTACAAAAAGTGTGTAAATAAAACTAAAAATTGATCGTTAGTAACTACGAGTAAGTTGAATAAATGCGTTCGTGCAAGCGCAACTCAGAGATAAGCGCTGTATGTGTACTTCTTATTCTCATGTCGTAAAGCGCTGATCCCAACTCAGACGTTCGTATTTGGAAGCCATGGTATACATGAGTGGCTGTTGCACCAACAATCTTCTAAAATTTTTTTCGTTTTTTTTCAGAATTCGTCTTATTACTCGAGGTTCTTATTTCACAACATTTCAAAAAAAAAACGCTTAGCCTATGAGTTTGTGCTCTAGCCTTATTCCACACCACCCTTGAGGTTAGGCTGTTGGTGCGTTTTTTTTTAAGTGGTTTCCCCAGTAGGCCTAATCCACTAAACAAACAACAAACAAACAAAAACAAAATAACAAGCAAAATTAAAAATAACTAAAAACACAAACAATTAACAAAACGAAAATATAAAGAAAACATTAAACCTTGGCCAAATCCCCGTCTCAAAAAGCCTGAATATAGCTTCAGCTTCGTGTTTTGGTTTCGGCATGTTTCAATTCAATTCCTACCTTCAATAAAAAGGAAAATAAAAAAATTATTAATGTTTTCAAAGCTTGAGAAAATTCAAACAAATAATTACCTATGTCATCGAAATATATGTTATCGTTGCATCTTCATTTTCTATTTCGATGACGATATAGTCTCGCTGCTGTGGATCTTCAAATCCTTCGATGAACCCTGGTTCTAGCACAAAGTCACTCCTCTGAATGAATTCGGCATCATCTCCAACCATATATTGGCCTTGTGCCAAATATTCTATTTCTTCTTCGTCATCATCATCGTCATCATCGACATCGTCTTCAAAAAATTGTTCAACGAATTCATCTTCTTCGCTGTCATCAGATGCTAATTCTGTATCGCTATCGCGCAATACAGAATTTGATGAATAATGCGTTTCAGGAAGACCCAAATCAGCTGCAGCTCCAACGTGGAATACTCTGCTGATTATGTCGTAAATTTCTGACAAAATGCCAGAAATAGTCCACCTGATCCTATAAAAAATTCTAAAATCCCGCTCCGATTCCGAAGCAGTTTCCTGTGCTATGGCTAACGGAGTCCTGCCCGCATTTACGAGACTCCATACTAAAAATATTACCTCAAGGCACTTCTGAAAAAGAAAACTAATTATGAATATGCATTTCAAAAACCATACCAAAAGATTGTTTGCAAGGTTGAGAGGCATCTTTTCTTTTTAAGTTTTTTTCTTGAAAACTTGGGTATGGGCTTGAAATTTATTTTTCTTAGTCTCTTCGAACTGAAAAAAATCACAAAATTCACAATTAAACTGAAATAAATAGACAGGCCTGCTACATATAAAAATGATTTCCAAATCCTGTGAGTTGAAGGAGTTGATTTTTTTTTTTGATGAACAATTCAAAGTGTTTTTTCTGAAGCTCTGCTTTTGAATTTTAAGAATTTTAGGTTCATACTTTTTTAGACTCTTTGTTGCTCCCAGCAGAACAAGTTTAAAAATTGTCAAAATCCGCCCACGGCTAGGTCTTACTTATTTACTTAAGTTGCGCAACAGTCCAGGATAAACCTGGGCCTCAACCAACATGCCTCTCCAATTAGCCCGGTCCTTAGCTAACTGCCTCCAGTTGCGCACTCCAAGTTGGTTGAGGTCGGGTTCTACTTGTGCTCGCCACTTAAGGCGAGGTCTTCCTCTACTGCGTCCGACGTCTAGCTGGGAATCGAAAACTCTGCAAGCCGGATTATTGGTGTCCATTCGTTCTACATGTCCTAGCCATCTTAAACGTCCAATGCGGAGTTTTTTTTTTTGACTAGGGGTATGTCGCTGTACAGCTCGTATAGTTCGTGGTTGAATCTTCGTTGCCATAGCCCGTCAACGCAAACGGCACCGAAGATTTTTCGAAGAATTTTTCTCTCGAATCGACCAAGGATTTCTTCATCCGCTTTTGATACGGTCCATGCTTCAGCGCCGTAGAGCAGGACTGGGATGATCAGGGTCTTATATAGGATCTCCTTAGTAGTTCGAGTGAGGGCTAAATTGCCTTCTTCGCCGGAAGAAACAGCGATTGGCAAGAGTAATTCTTCGTTTGATTTCTGACGAGATGTTGTTGTCAAAGTTAATAGCGGATCCGAGGTAGACAAAGTCACGTACTACCTGAAAGTTATATCTGTCAATGGTGACGTTCTGTCCAATTCGTCGATGTTGTGTGTCCTTTCATGTTGACAGCATATACTTAGTCTTACCCTCATTTACTGCTAAACCCATTTCTGCCGCTTCCTTCTCTATACTAGCAAACGTGGCTATGACATCACGTTGAGTCCTACCAATGATGTCAATATCGTCGGCGTATGCTAGTAGTTGCACCGATTTTTGGAAAATTGTGCCTCTGGTGTTGGCTCGGGAGTTTTGCACAATCCTCTCAAGAGGTCGTTTCTGACCCTGATGGTGCAGCGACAATTTTCCATCGGTATACCAAAACTAGACATGGCTCTGTATAGCTCGTCTCTATAAATGCTGTCGTATGCGGCTTTGAAATCGATAAATAGGTGGTAGGTATCGATTTGGACTTCTTGGGTTTTTTCCAGGATCTGCCGAAGTGTGAAAATTTGATCGATTGTGTACTTTCCTGGGATAAAACCACACAGATAAGGACCGATTAGGTAGTGGATAAACGGTTTCAGGCGTTCACATCTTACGGCAGATAGGATCTTTAAGGCGATGTTGAGGAGACTTATGCCTCTGTAGTAGGCGCAGTTCAGAGGGTCTCCTTCGCGCGCTTTTCTTCTTTCTGAAAAGCCGATGTTCTTCCCTTCTTCTTTGCCTATAGAGCTCAATGACACCTCTCGTCTTCACCTGTAGCTTAGCCTTGTAGGCCTCGTTCTTGGCTGCGAGCATTTGTCAGTATTCCTCATCAAACCAGGGGTTTCTTGCTGGTGGCCGCGAGAAACCTAGCACATCAGTTGCGGCTGATCTAATGGCTTGTTGGCATCGTTGCCATTGTTCTTCGACATTAGATGCTGGTGGTGTGTTGTGAGTCGCGTTGCCCGAAGGTCTTGGCGGTCTCTGGCGATTGCAGTCTTTCCACATTTAATTTATTCACAGTATTTCTGTTTTTTTTTTTTGTGGCGTGGTGGATATTCGCATCCTTACCTTGGCTACAACAAGGTAGTGGTCCGAGTCGATGTTAGCCCCTCGGAATGTTCGGACATCCAAAATACTGGATGCGTGCCTCTTGTCTATCGCAATGTGATCAATTTGGTTGACTGTTCGTTGATCTGGAGACCGCCATGTCCCTTATGGATATCGAGGTGAGGAGAACCGTGTGTTGGCTATAGTGGCATTTCGTTCCGTTGCGGAGTCAATTAACCTAAGTCCGTTACCAGGCGTGTTGTCGTGTAGGCTATATTTTCCGACAGTACTGCTAAAGATGTCTTCTCTTCCTACCTTTGGGTTAAAATCCCTCAGCACGATTTTAACATCGTACTTTGGTAGTCGCTCATAGGTTTTGTCGAGGAGCTCGTAGAAGCAATCCTTAGTTATATCATCTTTTTCCTCCGTCGGCGCATGAGTGCATATATGGCTTATGTTGGCGAATGTTGCCTTGATGCGGATTTTTACAATGCGTTCGCTAATGTCTTGGAAACATAAGACTTCTTGCCTAAGTCTGGCACTTATAACAAATCCGCATCCGAATAGTTACTGTTTCTGCTCACTATAACACGGTCCATAATAGATGTCACAGTTTTTTCGTATTTCCTGGATGGCAGTAATGTCTGCTTTGTAGCAGTTTAGGGCTTCCTCTAGTTATTTGCCTGCACCTCTCCTGTTTAATGTCCTCACATTCCAGGTGCAGATACGATCGTCGTTGCCATTTTTTCGTTTAGCATGGTCGTCAACAATAATCGGCCCTATCGAGGTATCCGTCGGAACGGAAAATTCTCCGATTTCGTACGATTCGGAGGATTTTTGCTTCGAGGTATTCCTCGGAAAAGCTGTTCGGAATATTTCTCCGACATTTTGTAACGCACCCCGGCAAATTGCGTTGAGGTGCATTTTTCATGCGATTTTTGACAGCTAAGTGCCATTCTTTCTGCGATTTCCTCCGACACAAATTCTTCGCGGAATTTATTTACGAATTGTAGTGAAGTGAACCCGTCGCATTTGGGAAGATTTTGTTTCCGATGACACATACCTCGAATGGAATTTTAACCTCCGACGAAGTATGCGTTGCGGAAAATTGTCCGCTCCGACGGATACCTCGATAGGGCTGAATATCAGTCCTTTCCGAGGCTATTGGTTGCTTCGTAACATAATCTTTTTTCCGTGGATGGGTAGTTAACCCAAAGCACAACCCCCAACCTGGAGGGCCAGGCCCTTGTTTTGACCCTAGGACAGCGGGACGGAAAAAAATACCGATGTCAGTAGCCCATTTAGGGATATGAGCGCTGCCGTTGACCCATTGAGGGCTCCTCCGACACCAACTCTTTTCCAACACCCTATAGACCTGGTGTTCAAATATGTCGAAGCAGCTCATATAGGGATTTCACTACCAGTTCGATCAAACTGGAGCTGTAGACGCCACCGTTGAATCCATCTAGGGAGTTCCTCCGCTGCCGCCTGAGAGTGAGTGCCTTAGTGAGAGGACACTCCTCCCCTCTTTCTCGTTTGCTGTCACCAACGACCTTCCACAGGGGTTTAATACCCCATCTCCAGTCGAGGTAGGCACCCACCAGTCAACAGCGTGGAGGTGAGAATAGGAGTTGATAGTGAGAGGCTACTTCTGCCTGTCCTCATATAATCGCATCACTATCTTTAAGCACCGGCAAGGACTTGTTGTCCGAATATGCTGAAGCAGCTCATTTGGACTCTTTGGACTCCATCCTATCTGGGACTGTATACGCAACCGTTGATTTTATATTTGCAATTCTTCCGCTATCTTATTAGAAAAGGCCAATGTGCCTGATTGCAAGGACACATCTTCCCCACGAAAACACATTTTCCACACAATTTGAATGAAAGTACCTTCCATCTGCACTTCCATTCTCAAACTGCAAACATCCAACCATTTGAAATCAAAATTCAGTCTCCTCCCACCTCATCATTTCTAAAATCTCTCACCAAAATATTTTTATTACTAACATATCCGATTGCTTGAAGCGATGCAGTGCATGGACCTCTCATGTTCTTCCTCTGCGGCTGCGCATTTGAGATTTGCCGTTCCCACAGCGAAACAGCTTCTTGTCCTTACGCAAAAGTAATGTTTACTCCAAATTATAAATTTTGTATTTTTTTTTGAAAATAAAATTGTTTTTCTTTTTTTTTGTTCTTTTTCAAACCCATCCCACCCCCTAAAAAAAAAACCGCTTCAAGTTTGTTTCATTTCGATTCCAAAAAATGGTATGTTTATGATTTGTCTCTATAACTTGAATTAAATAACTTAATCCCCCTTTGTCCCGAAACCCACCCCCACAAGAAAAGAAACAAAAAACGATTTCTTCTACCTTTCTCTCTCTAAAAAAAAAAAAAACAAATTTGAACAGAAAATAGAAAACATTTCGTTTCGTTTATTTCGGTTTCTTTGTTTTTTTATTTTGACTATCTCTCATGATTGAAAAATTGTGTCCAGCATCACAAGCACACACTTTACTATTGGACCTAGACCAACTAGTGGTGGTGGCTAATCTTGATAAAATAAATCTTGATTCCTCCTGTTCCTCTCCATGTTTCGCAACACCGTCGCTGACGACGTCACTATTACCAACTGTAACTGCTGCTGTACCGGACTGTAACACTGCACCGAAATCATTGTCGACGATCGGTGATGACTTGCTTGCACTTGATGTTCCACAATCACAACCAACAAATGTTCTACTCACGATGTCTTCGTCGTCGTCGTCGTCGTCGTCACTACCGTTGTCATCGCTGTTGTTACCATCACAATGCAATCGTTCTGTTGTTGTAACTACTGGCACCTCTTGCACTGAAACATTTTTAATAAATATTGACAAACCAACTAATGACCATGTAACCAATTGTACTACTCCTACTACTACCACTTCTACTACTACTACAACTACTAACAATGTTATTGCTAACCTTGGATCCAATGATCATAACTTCAATCAATATTTGGACTGTAGTAAGTTACTGCTCACAAAATATGTTGTGTACAATTTTTTGTTGTTGTTGTTGTCGTGTAGTAGTATTGTGTTTATAATTTGTTTTTTTTTTTTTATTTTTAAATTTAATTTTTGGTTTCTTTTGCATGCTAGAGACTAGAGTTTGGTAGATTTGTTTGGGTTTGCGAATTTTGGTCAAAGCAGTCGATCGTTGAGATCGTTTCGCAGCACCCTACCATAGCAAATTTTTGTCATTTTTTTTAAATGAGCGTGATGGTGAATATTGAAGACAATAAGCAACCAGATTATAAGTAAGCAGGCATCAATTACAATCATCATCGATGTGCACTAAGTTTCTATCATCACTTCAGTCGAGTTCTGTTTCAACACCCAATTAGCAATCGGCCTTTTTGAACGAAACCAAGGTATGGTGGGTTTTAGGTCGCGCGGTAAGGGAAGTCACAGGAATTCCTTTTCATTGGGAAATTGTCATGAACCTAGAAATACAAACTTAGCCCTGATAAGTATTTGGTATGTCAATATCACGTCTATCAAACGTAGCTAAATCACATCTGGTCGGAGGACGCCACAAAATATTACGGATTTACACAAAAATAAAACCGATATTATTAACCGCAAAACACACAGCGTCGTTGTTGAAGAAGAAGCTATTGCGTACTCGCCCTAATATGTCTTACCTCCTTACCAAATCCTGCTGTGGCATCTGACACACAGATGGAGTTTGTAGATATCAAAACTTACCAGCTGCGCCTCGGCGGTATTCTATTCACCAGGAAGGAACTTACTACGACGCTGTGTGTTTTGCGGTTAATAATATCGGTTTTCTTTTAGTGTAAAACCGTAATATTATTCACCTTTCGAAAACACACAGCGTCGTTGTTGAAGACCTGTCTGTTATCTGCTGGTGTTTGTCCACAACGCTATGATGATTAAACTTTTTATTTTTTTTTTTAGAAAACAAACTTGAATAAATCCGGGCCACAGAAAGTCGAAATAGCCGACTTATGAACAAGCTGATAATCCCAAATTCGACTGAAAGCATTTGTGTACGCTGCTTTCTGATCTTTGATGTCTATTGATACATAATTCTCGAGAATTGCTGTCTCTTTTGACGCAAATAGATCTATTTCTGGGCAGCCCCATTTTTTGAAAACCTCCACAGTTGCTTGCGGCATCAGATGCCACTCTGGTATGGGTTGACCTCTGGACAACCTGTCGGCTATCCCATTGTACCTTCCCGGACGATAAAATGCTGATAATGTTATATTGAGGTGATCCACGAAATAAAGAAGTTGGTACGTAAGGCTTAGTAAGTCTATCGATCTTGTACCTCCGTCCTTGCGTATGTAAGCAACCAACGTTCGATTGTCTTACTGAAGAAGAATATGCGCGTCTTTCAAAAAGAGAGCCTGATCTCTTATGGCCATAAGAACTGCATACATCTCCTTTACATTGGAGTGCCATTTCATCTGAACCCTTGACCAGTGGCCTGATATGGATAAGTCGTTTAACTGAGCACCCCATCCTGTATCTGCAGCATCCGTTGCTAGAAAATGTGATACCTCTTTCTTGTGTATTATTTCGTATCTTGTTAAGGCTCCGAGCCACCAGTGTATCTCTTCCAAAGCCCTCCGAGGGATGGTGAGTTTTTGTCTCGGTCGTTTGTTGTACCGCCTTGAAAAAGTCTGAAGGAACCGACAATGAAGACGTCCTCTTGGTATTACAAAACTGGCGAAATTTAAGTGGCCCAAAACCTATTGTAGGCGGTAAAGAGTGCATGACTCTAGTTGTGACATAACCTGAAGGGAAAATCTGATCTTTTCCACTTTTTTGTTTGGAAGGAACATTATATTTCTGGAAGTATCCCAATTCAAGCCCAGATACTCCAGGTTTGACTCGGAGTCAAGACTGATTTTTTGTAATTTATCATCCAGCCTAATTGTTCCAAAATATGGATGGCCTGTGCAATCTGTCTTTTTAATTTGTAGGGATCCTGATTCACTAATAGGAAATCGTCTAGATAGACTAGAACTCGAATACCTTTTCCACGCAGAATCTCCGCGATCCAACATGTTAGAGCTGAAAATAGTCTGGGAGCTGAAGCCAGGCCGAATGGCAGACAAGTCATCTGAAGTAATTCGTCTCTGTACACTATTCTTAAAAATCATCGATGGCTCTCTGCTATTGGTACATGGAAATATGCCTGGGAAATATCTAACTTTACCATCCAGTCGTCTGGCTGCAAAAATTCGGGAATCGTATAGTGAGAAATTAGTTTGAACTTTTTTTTTACAGACACGTATGTGTTTAGGGCTCTCAAATCGAAAATTGGACGGACTCCTCCATCCGACTTCTTTATCAAAAACATCTTCGATAGAAAACTTGGACCAACTTTCCGAAGAGGTTCTAAAATGTTTAATTGCTTCATCTCCATTATTTGCTTGTCCATTTTTTCCGATTGTACTGTTGCAAACCTCATTCGAGCTGGAGCTGAACGAAAAGTTTAATTGGGGCTTTTTGCAAAAGGAAATTCTTGTTCCTGAAATAATCTTTAAAATAAACGAATTTGCGCCCAAACTTTCCCAGCTCCCGCGGAAAGCTTGCAACTGGCCTCCTCTGAAAGTTCTTATTCTTATTTATAATGTCTTCGAATACTGTGTTTACTATCAACAGCGTTCCTTCTACCCTGGCTGTGAAAAAGTCTTGGTACCTGAAATGACTTTCTTTCCCTAGTCTGACCCGGATGACAAAGCCAGGACTGAACTCCACCTAATGACTGTATTAAAGCAGACAGTGAATTCTTATCAAACAGATGTTCCACACTGGGATGTACATTTCTTAGAGCAGCCTGCACATTCTTATCAGCTATCTCTCCTACTATTCTCTCCCGTCTAACTTCTATGCATTCTGCCCTCTTGCCACAGACCACCTGTAGGGCCAATTCAGAATTTTTATATGAAGCGGACGAGGAACCAAACAAGGAAGTAAAACGTTCGAAGAGGGCATTTGGGTAAGCAACGACCTCGGCCTCAGAAGATGACGATGACGATCCTGATGAATGGAAACTCCTTCTTGATTGTCTGTCGTCACTGCGATTTCCATCCAGATTTATCTCTTGATTATCACTCATCTTTTATTTGAATTTGCAAAGCAAAATGAAAGTCCGTATCCTAAACACAACCTTATTGTTACGAAGTACACAACGCTATGTATAGAATACCGCCGAGGCGCAGCTGGTAAGTTTTGACATCTACAAACTCCATCTGTGTGTCAGATGCCACAGCAGGATTTGGTAAGGAGGTAAGACATATTAGGGCGAGTACGCAATAGCTTCTTCTTCAACAACGACGCTGTGTGTTTTCGAAAGGTGAATAATAGAAACATTTACGACCTCCACCTCAGTAGTGGACGTTCATTTTTTACTTAGCACCCTTGACATTGTTCGCAAATAGCCAATTCAGTCATTTGACTTAAAGTCAACTGACAACGGGTCAAACTCCTGGCAACTCGTAACACCGATTGCGTCCATGATAGGCTTAACTTTGTAAATATGCTCCAAGTCAATATCCCTGACACAATCGTCTTGAAAAGCTGCGAACTTGTTAAAATCGATTCCATTAATTTTATTACGGAACAAAACCAGCTACAAAATGTGACCAGGTCGTGACAAGATCAATACTAGTCTCTGTTCTCGTCATCTGAATAATATCGCATGCTTACTCCGTTGGCCTACTAAGCGCGGGGTCTCTGTTTCGAATCCAGAAGTTAACTACTTATTCCATTCATGCGAAAGTCTAACAAACATCCAAGAGTAACACTGTCATGAGAAGATTCTCAAATATGCCGTTCGGAGTCGGCGGTAAACAGGAGGTCATATTCTTTGTGACAAAACTAATAACTTCTCAAAAACAAATTTAGGGAGAAGCTAGGTTTGAAGACCTGTATGGACCATAAATGCCAGATGTTGCACTTTTTTGCATTTCTTTTCATTTCATTGTGCTTGTTTGGACGTTTTCAATGTCCCTGGATTAAAGTCGAATCTCTTTTCGGCATACGACCACGCTTGGGGCATTAAATAAAATACAGGTGGAGGTGAATTCTGATGCAGTGACGTAGCCTACCAAGTTCAACCTCAATATGTCCCACATCGGCAAATATTCCATTACACACATTGAAATTTCCTTCGGGTGTAGTCTGTATAGAATGTTAAAGCCACGTAGAATGACAATTTCATTCTATGGAGATGGAGTCAAACAAATTCAAACAAAAGTTGAATTTCGACTTTCACCGAATGAAATTGTCATTCTACCGAATGAAATTGTCATTCTACCGAATGAAATTGTCATTCTACGTGGCTTTAACATTATATACAGACTACACCCGAAGGAAGGTATGTTGAGATCATTACTTACTTACTTAAATGGCGCTTCAGTCCGGGATGAACCTGGGCCTCAACCAACATGCCTCTCCAATTAGCCCGGTCCTTAGCTAACTACCTCCGGTTGCGCACTCCAAGTTGGTTGAGGTCGGTTTCTACTTGTGCGCGCCACTTAAGGCGAGGTCTTCCTCTACTGCGTCCGAAGTCTGGCTGGGATTATAAGACTCTGCTAGCCGGAGTATTTATGTTCATTCGTTTTACATGCCCTAGCTATCTTTAACGTCCAATGCGCTGACCAGGGGTATGCCGCTGTACAGCTCCTATAGTTCGTGGTTGAATCTTCGTCTCCATAGACCGTCAACGCAAACCGGACCGAAGATTTTTCGAAGAATTTTTCTCTCGAATAGACCAAGGATTTCTTCATCCGATTTTGATACGGTCCATGCTTCAGCGCCGTCGAGCAGGACTGGGATGATCAGGGTCTTATATATGATCTCCTTAGTAGTTCGAGTGAGGGCTTTACTACTAAATTGCCTTCTTAGCCCGAAGAAACAGCGATTGGCAAGAGTAATTCTTCGTTTGATTTCTGACGAGATGTTGTTGTCAGAGTTCATAGCGGAGCCGAGGAAGACAAAGTCCCGTACTATCTCAAAGTTATATCTGTCAATGGTGACGTTCTGTCCGATTCGTCGATGTTGTGTGTCCTTTCGTGTTGACAGCATATACTTAGTCTTTCCTCATTTACTGCTAAACCCATTTTTGCCGCTTCCTTCTCTATACTAGCAAACGTGGCTATGAGATCACGTTGAGTCCTAACAATGATGTCAATATCGTCGGCGTATGCTAGTAGTTGCACCGATTTTTGGAAAATTGTGCCTCTGGTGTTGGCTCGGGAGTTTTGCACAATCCTCTCAAGAATCAAATTGAAAAAGTCACATGACAGTGCGTCGTCTTGCCTAAATCCTTTTTTGGTATTGAATGTTTCGGTGAGGTCGTTTCCGACCCTGATGGTGCAGCGAGAATTCTCCAACGTCATCCTACACAAAAGGACGAGTTTGGGCGGTATACCAAAATTAGACATGGCTCTGTATAGTTCGTCTCTATAAATGCTGTCGTATGCGGCTTTGAAATCGATAAATAGGTGGTGGGTATCGATTTGGACTTCTTGAGTTTTTTCCAGGATCTGCCGAAGTGTGAAAATTTGATCGATTGTGGACTTTCCTGGGATAAAACCACACAGATAAGGACCGATTAGGTTGTTGATAAACGGTTTCAGGCGTTCACATCTTACGGCAGATAGGATCTTGTAGGCGATGTTGAACAGACTTATGCCTCTGTAGTTGGTGCAGCTCAGAGGGTCTCCTTTTTTGTGGAAACAAACGATGCTGAGGGCAAACGATGCTGAGGCTCCATTCTTCAGGCATACTTCCATCCGACTAGATTTGGCTTATGAGTTGGTGGATGTTATTTAAAAAGTCATCTCCACCAGTTTTATAAAGCTTAGCGGGAAGGCCATCATTTTCGGCGGCCTTATTAAGCTTTGGTTTAGATAGATTGCTAACCTCACCTCATTTAGGTCGGGTAGTTGGCAGTTTTCGCTGCCGTTGCCAATATTAAATGATTCGTTCTGCCTGACAGCGGAATGTTGTTCGTCATCGCCGTTTAACAGTCTTCAGAAGTGGTTCTTCCATATCCTTCTCATCGACTTTGTCTCAACTACTATATTTCCTTGTTCATCTCGACCTCGGCTATGACGTTTTACATTTTGGTAAAACTTGCGGACATCGTTTCTGGAGTGGCACCTCTCTATATCCTCGATCGCGCGCTTTTATTGCTCTTTTTTCTTCCTTCTGAAAAGTATTCTGTGTTCTTCCCTTCTTCTCTGACTATAGAGCTCAATGGCAGCTCTTGTCTTCACCTGCAGCTTAGCCTCGTTGGCCTCGTTCTTGGCTGCGAGCATCTGTCGGCATTCCTCATCAAACTGCGAGAAACCTAGCATATCATTGGCATCGTTGCCATTGTTCTTCGATGCTGGTGGTATGATGTGAATTGAGAGGTTAAGGGATATGCGTTACGCGAAGGCTTCGGCGGTCTCTTGCGATTGCAGTCTTTCGACATTAAATTTTTGACAGTATTTCTGGTTTGTTGTGGCGTGGTGGATATCCGCATCCTTGCCTTGGCTGCAACAATGTAGTGGTCTGAGTCGATGTTAGCCCCTCGGAATGTTCGGACATCTAAAATACTAGATGCGTGCCTCTTATCTATCGCGTGATCAATTGATCAAATGTGATCATTCTCCTCATTCTCCCGTTATGGATATCGAGGAAGCCGTGTGCTGGCTATAGTGGCATTTCGTTGCGTAGCGAAGTTAGACGTGTTGTCGTGTAGGCTCTATTTTCCGACATTACTTCTAATGATGTCTTCTCCTCCTACCTTTGCGTTAAAATCTCCCAGCACGATTTTAACATCGTACTTTGGTAGTGGCTCCTAGGTCAAGGAGTCGTAGAAGCAATCCTTAGTTATATCATCTTGTTCCTCCGTTGGAGCATGAGCGCATATAAGGCTTACGTTGGCGAATTTGGCCTTGATGCGGATTTTTACAATGCGTTCACTAATGTCTTGGAAACATAAGACTTCTTGCCTAAGTCTGGCATAACAAATCCACATCCGAATAGTCGCTGTTTCTGCTCACTATAACACGGTCCATAGTAGATGTCACAGTCACAGATGTCCTCTTTTTGCCGGGTCCATCCCATCGTATTTCCTGGATGGCAGTAATGTCTGCTTTGTAGTAGTTTAGGGCTTCCGCTAGTTGTCCGCCTGCACCTCTCCTGTTTAATGTTCTCACATTCCAGGTGCAGATACGAACGTCGTTGTCCTTTTATCGGTTAGCAGGGTCTTCAACAATAATATCAGTCCTTTCCGATGCTATTGGTTGGAAATAAACGAATTCGAAAAAGACATGTCGTACGAATTGTGTTCACTAAACCTTCAATAACGCTTGCAACCTTCCACCGCTGCCAACTTTTATCACGTAGCAGTTATCTTTGTTTAGTTGAAGTCAAATGAGATATCTTTCAGGAAGTGCTGGACTTAAAGGAACGGTGTTCCCTGCAGTTGTTTTTTTCTTTCTTGATATTTTTTGAAAATCGTTTTGCCAGACTCTGTAGAACCTATACTAACCTATTCTGCAGCACATTTTCTAGAGAAAAATACTCTGTCCACGGTATGTTCCCATTTTGAATTTGTGACGCTTTTGTAGACTTCCCATATGGTAATATATTAGAACAAAACAGACTTGAGCTACCCCTCGTAATAACGTCCTAAAGAGGACAAATAACAAACAGCTCTGACGAACAAACATGCATAACTTTCAACCATAGTACCCTCAAAAGACACGACCAATGGTTTTCAATACACCATTTGTAAGTACTTAACCGCAAGAAACACCAAAGCACCAGAGTTACTGCAACGTTCATAATTCATTTGGGTAAACATGAAACATTTCGTTAAGCTACTTCAAAGCGCATTTGTTCATGTCCTGTTACATAAAGTAAAAGTTTTGTCTTGGCTGCTTTTTTATTATCATTTTCATTCTAGTAACAGTTTCTCTATTTGTTCACCTCTCTCGTGTTTTATTCCGTGTACTAATATAAAATTTGTTCTTTCCACAAATAGGGGTTAAAGAAATCCTACACGAGAGAACGATTGAAGCGATTCACACGCCGCAGCTTGGGGAACCTTATCCACCCATTGACCAGCAATCGAATTCAGCCTTCACTAGCAATACCAACGTCTACGACAGCAATAAACCACCATCACATGGACGATTTATCGACGAGGAGACAATCTCAGCCCCAATTGAATTTAAGTCGCATGCGGATGCATCAGCTGCCATTTCAACAGCGACAGCTACAGCTTCAGCAGCAGCAGCAACACCAGTCACCGCAGCCACCGCAAGCCCAGCTGCATTATCAGACGACTACATTAATATAACCAGCGGCGATTACCAGCATCACCATCACCACTCACACCACTCAAGTGTGCTAGAAACAAACATAGACTCTGTCCTAGCCAGCACTCAAGCATCACTCAATCACAGCCCTCACGCAGCCAAATATCAGGAAAGCTCTAAGACTGATCTGGAAACAGAATTGCAACACTCTGTCGTTGTGACAACATCTACATATGCCGGTCCGCTCAAGGAGACTCACATATTTACACCATCGAAGAGCGAGAGTATTTTGGCGAGATCCACCGCCTCAAAGACGCCTCGTACCTCGGAGAGCAGCAAGTGTCCCATTGACTTTGACTACGAGATTGCAGCGGCTGGCATCATCATTGATGAGACGGTTGTTAAGAAGGAGTACCGCGACGTGGAGTACAATCCAGGTTTTGGATTGAAATATCGCGAGGAAACCGAATACAACCATAGTACACCACCTGATATAGACACATTCAGCTCGTCATACCACAGTAGAGCGCCGAAACCACCCCCCGAGCTTGATGATTTCAATGATTTTGTGTCGGTAGTCTCGGAGGTGAGTGCGAAAAAGGCCAGTGTGCCTAGAAGCAATTCATTCGATGATGAATTTAGCGATTTTCAATCCGTCCCTGCACCTGCACCTGTATCAATACCACCTACCATTGTACCTTCAGCCATTAATCCGTCTTCAGTTTTAGCCGAGTCAAAAACCAGCCCTAGTCATTTGCGAAAACTGAAAGAATCTGAGCGCTCATTGTCAAACAGCCGCACTGGCACCCCCGTTTCGTTGAGCGATGAAATGATCCTAAGCCCAGCAATCCTTCTGCCACAGGCAATTCAAATCGAAAGCAAACCAACCATTGAATGGCCAGAGCCGGGAATTAACCCGGAGGAGATGGCTCGCATCGAGGAACTGTTTCCACAACCGAAAGTTGGCAGCAACAAGCCATCACCTAGTCACAGTGGTCGATCTCAGCCGCCACCACAGCAGCAACAAAATAGAGCAGCCCCTGATGACGATGATTGGTCCGAATTTGTCTCAGTACCTGCGTCTGCGACGTCCAACCACATTCAAAGCATCAGCCAGCAGTTTCAAAAACGACATGCATCCCCGGCTAAATCAGCCACCGCCGCTGCCGATGCGAATGACGAAGAGTGGTCCGACTTTGTGTCCAGCGCCCCACCGCCAGCAAATCAATTGCGTCAGGCAGTCTTTCCCCAGTTCAATAGTGCTTCGTGGCAAAATGCCAACTTCTACAATAACCCGATGAGCGCGTATGCTTCGCCACCGACGAGCTTCTACTACCAGCCACCCCAGCAACAGCTAAATAGCAGTAACCTTGTGCCAAATTTATCATCTATCAACAACAATACCGCCGCAATCACCAACAACAACAACATCATCAACAATAACAACTCGATTAACCAGTATTTGATCAACAATCAGTCACACCAACAACAGCAACAGCACCTTCATCACCAGCAACACATCCAAATGATGCGAGACTTTTCAAATAGTTCGCCCATGGATGGTGGATCGATTGCAGCGTCATCGATACATCAACAATTCGCCGCCGCTGGCTATGGCTATAAGAATAATCGAGGCGGTATGACGACGCCGCACCATGGTAAATCCAGTCAATTCGGGGGCGCATCGAGTAAGGTCGCTCCTAGTATATCGTTAATCCCCGACTTAGGTTTTGTTGCGCCAACGCATACGAGCTTCATTAGTGTACCCAAGAATAGTTTAATTACGAAGAAATGACGTTTGCTGAATCATGATCAAGTGGGTCTGATGGGCGGGAGCATGCGGCGTCGCAATGCCAATAGCAATGGTTGTTCAACAAATGCAAGTGATATTATCACATAGGATTGGTCGAATTTTGTTTTGTTCTTCTGTTTTAATTGGTTTGGTAGATGCTATGGTTGTGCTGTCTTAACGTGTAGTTGTTATGTCTATGTGAGGTCCTTAGAGGGCCTTTTTTTCTGCTTTAAATTATGGAAAACAAATGTGGCTTTTGGTCAATTAAAGAGTCGTCTTCAGTTAATTGCAGAGGTGTACTTAGTTTTTTGTTAGTTATTGGGGATCGAATGGAAATTTCTTTATATAGGAGGAACGGATTTTGTGAGGGGGATAGGAAGTTATAGATGCAGAGGGTATTTGCAATATGTATGACAGCCCCTACTTTTAAAAATCATCTGAAGATGACATCGTGATGAAAACGTCTTTTAAAAATAAAAAATAATATGCTGGCCTTGTGAGGGATAGACATGTGATTTGAGGCTTAATTTCTGTATTACTTCCATCTTTATCAGTCACAGCCCCGATAGGAAATCCACCGACACATAGAATCCCTGATGTACGTTCGATATTTGTGTGGATGGGCCTGTCACAGAAATTTTTGTAATGTTTCTGGCTTTGCTATTTCTGCGTGAATATCAAGATTGAGCATCTTAATTGATTTTGTTTGTCTAATGTGAATTCGATTCCATATGCAACCCTTCAAGATGAAATGGGACACATTACGTTGGACACGGAAAAGTTCTTGAAAAATCTTTATTGCCACCCTTGCATTACGACAACATCATTCCATATAGCATACAAACTTCTAAAATGGTCCCAACTTCTAAAATCGATGATACGCTTACCCGGATTAGAAACCAACTCTCGAAACCATCCATTCAAGTTGTTTTGGACGCTTGCAAGTCTGTTATTCATCAAACAAATACTGGTCATCCCCCGATTGTGCTTTCTTTCATCTCCGACACAGTTTTTTATTTGTAGTTTGTCCCCAACTTCTAATACATTCCATTGCTTGACCGAAATAGTATTTTGCAAGTTCTCGGCCTACATCTTGGGACGTAGAACAAAAACGACAATAATATGTCAATCTCATTAGATTCGAACCTCGACAGCATTATTTAATAGGGAAAATCCAAAAGAGTGAAGTTCAATGCATTCAAGTCACAATGTTGTCCTTTGTCCTCAAGCGAATTCCGATTCTACATCCATTATCCATGAATGGCACTTGTCGAAACCAAAAGTCAAAGCTAGATATGTGTTAAGTAGCCACATATTCGACGTCACTAAATATCCCAACTAGGTTTCCTTAATCGATTCAAGAATTATATTACCTTCTGATCTGTCCTCAATGTTTAAGCTTACATACGTCAAAAACTAAACACATCTGGTCTTACTTACCTAAGTGGCGCTACAGTCCGGGATGAACCTCGGCCTCAACCAACATGCCTTTCCAATTAACCCGGTCCTTAGCTAACTGTGCCCCCAGTTGCGCACTCCAAGTTGGTTTAGGTCGGTCTAGTTCGCGCCACTTAAAGTGAGGTCTTCCTGTACTGCGTCCGAGCTGGGAATCGAAGACTCTGCTACCTGGAGTATTGGTGTCCATTCGTTCTACATGTCCTAGCCATCTTAAACGTCCAATTGTTAATTTTTTTACCAGGGGTATGTCGCTGTACAGCTCGTATAGTTCGTGGTTGAATCTTCGTCTCCATATCCCGTCAACCCAAACGGGACCGAAGATTTTCCAAAGAATTTTTCTCTCGAATCGACCAGCGCCTTAGAGCAGGACTTGGATGATCAGGGTCTTATATATGATCTCCTTAGTAGTTCCGGTGAGGGCACCGATTTTTGGAAAATTGTGCCTCTTGTGTTGGCTCGGGAGTTTTGCACAATCCTCTGAAGAAGTCACATGACAGCGCATCGCCTTGCCTAAATCCTTTTTTGGTATCGAAAGTGTCGGTGAGGTCGTTTCCGACCCTGATGGATTAGCGAGATTTCTCCATCGTCATCCTACACTGTCTGCTACTACTGCTGTCGTATGCGGCTTTAAAATCGATAAATAGGTGGTGGGACAAACGACGCTGAGGTTCCATTATTCAGGCATACTTTCGTCCGACCAGATTTGGCTTATGAGTTGGTGGATGTTACTTACCAAGTCATCTCCGCCAGCTTTAGCTCAGCGGGAAGGTCGTCATTTCCGGCGGCCTTATTAAGCTTGAGTTTAGATATTGCTATCCTCACTTCACATACGTCGGGTGGTTGGCAGTTTTCGCTGTCATTGTCCATATTGAACGGTTCGTTCTGCCTGAAAGCGGAATGTTGTTCGTCATCGCCGTTTAACAGTCTGCAGAAGTGGTTTTTCCATATCCTCAGCATCGACTGTGTCTCAACTACGTTTATCTTGATAGGATTCTGTTCGAGCCTTGTATCTTCCTGGTGTGGGACCTCTCTATATCCTCGATCGCGCGCTTTTCTTGCCCTTTTTTCCTCTTTCTTCCCTTTTTCTTTGCACAAAGAACTCAATGGCAGCTCTCGTCTTCACATGCAGATTAACCTTGTAGGCCTCGTTCTAGGCTGCGAGCATCTGTCGGCATTCCTCATCAAACCAGGGGTTTCTTGCTGGTGGTCGCGAGAAACCTAGCACATCAGTTGCGGCTGATCTAATGGCTTGTTGGGCATCGTTGACATTGTTCTTCGACATTAGATGCTGGTGGTATGGTTTGAATCGAGAGGTGAAGGGATCCGTGAGTCTCTCGGACATGCCAGATTTGGTTTCTATTTCATTGTTAGCATTCCTTGTCGATTCTACTACTTGATTATCAATGATTGATGGGAAGTTATCTCTTCTCAATCTATGCTACATGATCAATATAATTTATATTCACTGACACTACTTGAACTTGTTCAATGTATGATGCAAGATGATCTTGCCTTCTTCTATCTTGTTACGAATGAAGTGATGCCTGACATCAATGTGCTTCGTTCGAGGGTGATAGGCGCTTGTCAACGCTAGACTGATCGCCCCCTTTGTTGTCGCAGCAAATTGTTGTACCATCCGGAGAGCCATTGATGAGTTCAGCTTCCAGATTTTTGAGCCAAATCGCTTCTTGTGTTGCCGAAGAAATAGCCATATATTCTGCTTCAGTAGATGAGAGGGCAACAGTGGGCTGCTTCTTGGTGTTCCAGGATACTGCTCCTCCTCGTGATATAAAAACATAGCCGGTGTAGGATCTTCTATCTTCGCTGTCGTAAGCCCAATCTGTATCGCAAAACCCTTTAATAGATTCATTTTGTGACTTGCTAAACTCTAATTTAGCATCTGATGTCCCTTTTAAATAGCGAAGGATTCGCTTGACTGCTGTCCAGTGAGCTTTACCAAAGTTGTTATTATAGCGTGATACGGCAGTAACAGCAAAACTTACATCAGGTCTTGTCACCTGGGCCGCAAACATAATGCTCCCAACAGCTTCCTGATATGGTATCTCTGACATTTCGTTTTTCTCATACTCCGTTTGAGGGCACATTAGTTTTGACAGTTTCTGGTTAACATCCATTGGAGTGACAGCAGGATTGCAGTCTACCATATTGAAACGCGATAATATTTCTGTATCTGTATCTGTAAAACCCTCTGGTTGTAACATATAAATGTTTTCGCTAAGATCTCCTTGCAGAAAAGCCGTTACCGCATCCATCTGGTCTATATCAAGATCATATTGAGCGGCTAGAGATAATATGAGTCGTATGGAACTATACCGCACCACAGATGAAAACGTTTCTTCAAAATCAATTCCTTTTCTTTGTGCACATCCCTTGACAACTAAGCGAGCCTTATAGCGACAAATTTTACCTTCGCTATCACGCTTGGTTTTAAAAACCCATTTACAGTTAATTGCCCTTTTGTCGGATGGCAAATCTACAATCTCCCAGGTCTTATTTTCTTGCAGGGAATCAAGCTCTTCTAACATTGCTTTTCGCCAAAGTTCTGAATCAGCTCTTTCTAACGCCTCACTGAATGTAAGTGGATCATGCAACTCACCTGTCTTAATATTATACGAAACGAAATCATCTTGCTTTATTGGTTTTGGTGCTCTTTGACTTCTTCGAACAGTCGCCTGTACTCCCGACGAATTTATCTGAGACACAGAATGTGGAATAATATATTCATCCTCCGCCTGCTGAGATAATACTTCAGATACATCTTCAAAAGTATCAGTTCCTTCACCAGACACTATATCATTGCCACAAGAACCATAGCTGCCTTCACTATCAGAATAATGTTTTTCTTCTACATTCGCCTCATCACAAGCAGACCCACTGTCACCAACCGCCACTGCATCATCAAACTCTGTGAATATTTCAGAAGAATTAAGAAAATCGTATTTTTGAATTACCTCAGCCGATGTCAAATGTTGTTTTTCAAAAAACACAACATCTCGACTAATGACGATTTTCTGCTTCCTCGGATTATACAGCCGATACGCTTTGGCTTCCTCACAATAACCCACGAAAATGCATGCTTCGGATTTGGAGTCCAACTTCTTGCGATGCTCTTTGGGAACATGAACCATAGCTTTACATCAGAATGTACGCAAACGAGACATGTCTGGAAACCTGCCTGTCCAGACTTCTTCAGGAACTTTTTTAGTAGAAGAACTACTCGGTGATCTGTTTATGATGAATACCGCTGCGGCGACTGCTTCAGCCCAAAAGGATTTTGACATATTAGCGTCCATCAACATACACCTCGCCTTTTCAATGATTGTCCTATTCATTCGCTCTACTAAGCCGTTTTGTTGTGGTGTATACGGTGCCGATGTCTGATGAATTATGCCATGTTTGCGCAATAAAGTCTGAAAGGTATTGTTGCAAAATTCAGATCCATTATCAGTACGCAAAACTTTTATCTGCTTATTGCATTGGTTCTCTACAAGAGCCTTGAATTCTTCAAAGCGACTTCTGGTTTCGCTCTTTGCACGCATAAAATATACGAAAACCTTCCTTGAGTAGTCGTCGACAAAGACCAAAATATAACGAGAACCACCAATACTCGTTACATGTAGTGGACCACATAAGTCGGAGTGGACCAATTCCAATAGCTCACTAGCTCGAGTTCCTTTATTGCTGAATGGTAGTCGGCACTGCTTTCCTTTAAGACATACTTCACAGTTGTATCTTTCTATTGTTGGTTACTTCCTACAAGTTTCAAAACGATCGCTCAACTGACGTAAACTCTCCATGTTTAGATGTCCCATTCTTCGGTGCCAAAGTACATACTCTGCATGTACATCTTTAGCAACACAAACGTGACCTTACTTTGGACTGTTCAGCTTGAACATATCACCGTCGTGAGTAGCAGTAGCTGCTATCTCGTTATCAGCGTTGTATATTTTGCAACCATCCATATCGAAAACAACAGTATTTCCTTTTCTTACGATTTGGCTCACCGAAAGAAGATTTGTGCTCAGCTTTGGAATACACAGCACATTTTCCACTTTAACTTCCGCAGCATTTGCACCAGCCACTACTGGCAAGTTCGTATATCCAACGCAATCTACACCTATACGCATGTTGTTAGCAAGTAAAACATCCCTTGACTGACATCAGACAATATGTCCTTGTTGCTACACATGTGTGCTGATGCACCGGAGTCAATGTACCATGCATCAGGATGAATTGAACTCACTGCAAATGATGAATAAAATACATTATTTGATTTTGAATGTACCTTGTCTTTATTGCTCCTTTGTTTTGAAGGACAATTCCTCGCAAAATGTCCAGGCTTGTTACACTCAAAAAATCGTGGTCCTTCACCACTGCTGCCGCTGCCGTTTCCAATGCTAGCCTTGCTACTACTCGCAACGTGTTTCTTCTTCCATGTCCGCTTGCTTTGCCGTCCATAAAATGCCACCGTACTGCTCTCTGCACCTTCCAACTTAACATCCTGGAGTATCTTTGTTTTTATCGCATCGCCTGTGATGGATATTCCAGAACTTTCGATACCCATTATCATTGGCTTATATTTCTCTGATAAGCCGGCTAGAAGGATTGTACCGATCCACTCCTCGCTTACCTGGAGTCCAACTCCATTAAGTTTGTGGGCCGTAGTCACGATTTGGTTGACATACTCCTCCACGGAATTACTGTTTTCCATCCTTGTCGTGATAAGTTTTCTGAGTAACCCCACCTTACGGGTCAAACCAGAATCCTGTAATGCATTCTGCCAGCTGTCCCACGCTTCCTTCGCTGTCTTTGAAGATTGGATGTGAACATAGTTCACAGGCTCAATAAGCAATATTATTTTCGATCTGGCTTTGGTGTTTTTCTTGCTATCAGCTGCATTAGGATTGACAATGGATTCCCATAATTCTTCATGTTCCAAGTACGCTTGTACAGCGAATCGCCATGAATCATAGTTCTCGCGTCCTTTCAATTTTTCAATGGCAGGCAAACCAGACTGTGACATTTTGATATCCGCAAATATCTAGAACATCCGTGAAAAGAGAAATTTAAAAATAATTACTTCGTCTTTGGAAATATGTGGGCTTTAATTTCGTTATGGCCTTAATGAATTTCTGGACCCATAACCTGTTAAATAAATTAAAGCACTGAAATTAAAACACCACTTCTTACAAAGAATACAATGGAGAAGGTTTATTAAAAAAACGTGTAAAATGACATCGTTCATAAAAAGTAGCAAGAACAACAGTGCTACCAAATTGAATTATAAATTTCATTCTATTTCAACAAATTTAAACAAATAATTACCTATGCCATCGAAATATAAGTTATAGTTGCATCTTCATTTTCTATTTCGATGACGATATAGTCTCGCTGCTGTGGATCTTCAAATCCTTCGATAAACCCTGGTTCTAGCACAAAGTCACTCCTCTGAATGAATTCGGCATCATCTTCAACTATATATTGGCCTTGTGCCAAATATTCAATTTCTTCTTCGTCATCATCATCGTCATCATCGACATCGTCTTCAAAAAATTGTTCAACGAATTCATCTTCTTCGCTGTCATCAGATGCTAATTCTGTATCGCTATCGCGCAATACAGAATTTGATGAATAATGCGTTTCAGGAAGACCCAAATCAGCTGCAGCTCCAACGTGGAAAACTCTGCTGATTATGTCGTAAATTTCTGACAAAATGCCAGAAATAGTCCACCTGATCCTATAAAAAATTCTAAAATCCCGCTCCGATTCCGAAGCAGTTTCCTGGGCTATGGCTAACGGAGTCCTGCCCGCATTTACGAGACTCCATACTAAAAATATTACCTCAAGGCACTTCTGAAAAAGAAAACTAATTATGAATATGCATTTCAAAAACCATACCAAAAGATTGTTTGCAAGGTTGAGAGGCATCTTTTCTTTTTAAGTTTTAAATTTTCTTGAAAACTTGGGTATGGGCTTGAAATTTATTTTTCTTCGTCTCTTCGAACTGAAAATCACAAAATTCACAATTAAACTGAAATAAATATACAGGCCTGCTACATACAAAAATGATTTTCAAATCCTGTGAGTTGAAGGAGTTGATTTTTTTTAATTAAAAATTCAAAGTGTTTTTTCTGAAGCTCTGCTTTTGAATTTTTAGAATTTTAGGATCATACGTTTTTAGGCTCTTTGTTGCTCCCAGCAGAACAAGTTTAAAAATTGTTAAAATCCGCCCACGGCTAGGTCTTACTTACTTCCTTAAGTGGCGCTACAGTCCAGGATGAACCTGTGCCTCAACCAACATGCCTCTCCAACTAGCCCGGTCCTTAGCTAACTGCCTCCAGGTGCGCACTCCAAGTTGGTTGAGCGCCGTAGAGCAGGACTGGGATGATCAGGGTCTTATATAGGATCTCCTTAGTAGTTCGAGTGAGGCCTTTACTACTAAATCGCCTTCATAGCCCAAAGAAACAGCGGTTGGCAAGAGTAATTCGTTTGATTTCTGACGAGATGTTGTTGTCAGAGTTAATAGCGAACCCGAGGTAGACAAAGTCCTGTACTACCTCAAAGTTATATCTGTCAATGGTGACGTTCTGTACAATTCGTCGATGTTGTGTGTCCTTTCGTGTTGCCAGCATATACTTAGTCTTACCCTCATTTACTGCTAAACCCATTTCTGCCGCTTCCTTCTCTATACTAGCAAACGTGGCTATGACATCACGTTGAGTCCTAACAATGATGTCAATATCGAAGGCATATGTAAATTGTGCCTCTGGTTTTGGCTCGGGAGTTTTGCACAATCCTCTCAAGAATCAAATTGAAAAAGTCACATGACAGTGCATCGCCTTGCCTAAATCCTTTTTGGTTTCGAATGTGTCGGTGAGGTTGTTTCCGACCCTGATGGTGCAGCGAGAATTCTCCATCTTCATCCTACACAAACGAACGAGTTTGGGCGGTATACCAAAACTAGACATGGCTCTGTATAGTTCGTCTCTATAAATGCTGTCGTATGCGGCTCTGAAATCGATAAATAGGTGGTGGGTATCGATTTGGACTTCTTGGGTTTTTTCCAGGATCTGCCGAAGTGTGAACATTTGATCGATTGTGGACTTTCCTGGCCTAAAACCACACTGATAAGGGCCGATCAGGTTGTTGGTACACGGTTTCAGGCGTTCACATATTACGGCAGATAGGATCTTGTAGGCGATGTTGAGCAGACTTTTGCCTCTGTAGTTGGTGCAGCTCAGAGAGTCTCCTTTTTTGTGGATCGGGCAAGCGATGCTGAGGTTCCATTCTTCACACACGCTTTCAACCGACCAGATTTGGCTTATGAGTTGGTGGATATTACTTACCAAGTCATCTCCGCCAGCTTTATAAAGCTCAGCGGGAAGGCCGTCATTTCCGGCGGCCTTATTAAGCTTAGGTTTAGATATTAATATCCTCACCTCATATAGGTCGGGTAGTTGGCAGTTTTCGCTGCCGTTGCCAATATTAAATGGTTCGTTCTGCCTGACAGCGGAATGTTGTTCGTCATCGCCGTTTAACAGTCCACAGAAGTTGTTGTTCCATATCCTCATCATCGACGGTGTCTCAACTACGATATTTCCTTGTTCATCTCGACAGGATTCTGTTTTTTTTTTCACATTATTTCTGGTTTGTTGTGGCATGGTGGATACCCGCATCCTTACCTTGGCTGCAACAAGGTAGTGGTCCGTGTCGATGTTAGCCCCTCGGAATGTTCGGCCACCAAAAATACTGGATGCGTGCCTCTTGTCTATAGCCATGTGATCAATTTGGTTGACTCTTCGTTGATCTGGGCATTTCTACTGACCTATTAAAGTGACGGAGGCAATCAGGTATCCGTCTGAGCTAACAATTTTCCGCAACGAATACTTCGTCGGAGGTTCAAATTCCATTCGAGGTATGTGTCATCGAAAAAAATACTACACAGACGCGAAGGCTTCACCACAATTCGTAAATATTCCGCGAAGAATTTGTTTCAAAGGAAATCGGAAAAAAATTCCGAAATTTTTCAATTATTAGGTCTGTTCCCGTACAAAATAATATTTACTGATTCTTACTTATTACCGTTCTCGTACGCAAAAATAAGTAAAAGAGAGAGCTCACGAGAGAGCAAAAAACTACCCCTCCATAAAATCTGTAAAAAAAATTTACTGCAGCAATTTCTGTTGGTAAAAAACAGTAAACTGTCAGTTGGTATCTCAAAGTGACAACTCGCTTGTTCTGACAGGTGCTTTGTGTCATTTGTTCTTTCAAAGACATTCAAAATATATAATTTTACTTTTTTTTTTTTACTTAAACGCGTTCCCGTACTTTTTGGTAATTTTGTCTCTTTCTGAGATAATTTACCCCCACTCCAAGAAATTTGAGAATTTACTAATTCTTACTGCAAAAGTAAGAATTCGAAAAATCTTCGGTCCCGTTTGCGTTGACGGGCTATGGAGACGAAGATTCAACCAAGAACTATACGAGCTGTACAGCGACATGCCCCTGGTCAAAAAACTCCGCATTGGACGTTTAAGATGGCTAGGACATGTAGAACGAATGGACACCAATACTCCGGCTCGCAGAGTCTTCGATTCCCAGCCAGACGTCGGACGCAGTAGAGGAAGACCTCGCCTTAAGTGGCGCGCACAAGTGGAAACCGACCTCAACCAACTTGGAGTGCGCAACTGGAGGCAGTTAGCTAAGGACTGCGCTAATTGGAGAGGCATGTTGGTTGAGGCCCAGGTTCATTCCGGACTGTAGCGCCACTTAAGTAAGTAACTGCAAAAGTACGGGAACAGACCTATTATCTTCACAGTCGATGGTTTTAAATCACTTTGATGGCCATATTTTGTACGCAAATTGCGAACTGCAGCTGAAACCTTCGTTATTTTTAAAATATTGCTCAACAATGAAAATGCGTTAAGGCCTGCTCAGAATGCATATCTGTAACTTGTATCTTCCATCGCTGTCAAAAGAGAGATACATTTCTTGCATGAAGTTGCCGTATACTCAACGTCAAGCTACAGATTCACGAAGATACACATTGTGTAAGCGCTTACGGGTTACCCTGTTTTTAACTTTTCACTCAGCTACAGATACCAGTTACAGATACGCATTCTGATCGGCCCTTTATTCTTTCCTACAGCGCTACATTTTTACTAACCCCAAACTGTCAGCTGTCACATTGTTTTCTTTTTTTTATGTTGGAAACACAGAACTATTAAATGGCGCAAAATTCAAATTTTGGGTATTTTATGGGACATCCTGTATTTCTAGAAGGAGATGATCGTTCAAAGTCTTTTCTCGTCGATTAGGTTTTATATGGGTTGTTGGCGGTCGGAAGAGGCCTTGGTAGTCAATTACTTAACAGTTTGGTCGTGTTCTGGATTTAAGATTCAGTAAGATGTTATAGATGAAGCTCTGTTCTCATTGGTCAGTCCTTTATCCTAGGTATCAAACTAAATCAGAGATCCGGAACACGGTCATTCCCTGCACATTAGCCAGTGTAGTATCCTTGTCTCCAAACTATTATTTCCTTTGATTTCAAATAATAATTCTAAATATTTACCAGTCTACCATCCACTTACAAATTAAATTTTAATTTACTTTCTATACAAAAGTAGGTATACAAATTGAAAAAAAAAAAAAAAATGTTGCGTCCAGTTGAAACCAATGTTAACCACTTTACAAAAAAAAATATATTTAGGTATAGATTCGTAGGTATGTAACCTTAATGTGACTTGAATTCACTCAGGCTTGATCATATGTCAGCAAACCGCTCATAAGTAATTTTAAAAATTTCAATTTTTTTGTTTTTTTAATGAACAATATATTTATATATTCAGAAAAAAAGTATTAACTGCCTGCAATGCATTGCATTAGCAGCTTTATAAGCCACCCAATTATATAAGTCTATTACAACCTTGTAGCTCTTAGCTTCTATTAAACAATTTTGCTCGTGCATGCAATCAATAAACGCAGTGAATGCCGACGACGACAAACACACACGAAACGCTTCTGTGATCTCTATTTGTATGGAAATCGAGTTTACTTAATACTATCCACAGGACGGTGGATACTTTTGCAATAATTTTGAGTCGAAACCTTTCGAACTTAAATTGCTCTTCTCTTCTTATTTTTTCATTTGGCAAAGTGATATGAACTCAAAATAGTCGTGTACTGTAAGGATAAAAAAGTTAGAAAGAATTTTCGGTGTATGTGTGTACTTTAAATGATTTTAAATATATTTAAAAAAAAAAAACAAATATTTAACAAGAATACTTAATTTATTGTTATTCACTTTAGTTTTAGTATTATTAATATTAAAAAAAAGATAATAATTATTTATTTGTAATTGTTGTAAAAATAAAAGAGTAGCGAAAAAAAAAACAATATTTTTAACATTTATCTTGTGCTAACAATAAAATAACAGTTGGGTTATTATTATTATTTTTTTTTAGTTATCGTTGTACATAAGAATTACAATTAATTTACAAAAATAATTAAATGAATGCAAACCCGAATTAATTGTGTATTTTAAATTCTTTTGTCGTGGTATAGAATTATCTGTAATCTAGTTTATTTAAATAAAAAATAAAAGTGTTGTCTAGGATTAAAGAAATTATATGTTAATTAAAATATATATATTATAGTTTTTGTGAATTTACGTGTTTTATTTGGTGTTTTTTGTGTGTCTTACATTGTGCAAAAGAAAAGGAACAGCTGGAAATATTCGGCCCTATCATGGTATCCGTTCGGAGAGTAATTTTCTTACTTACTTAAGTGGCGCTACAGTCAGGGATGAACCTGGACCTCAACCATCATGCCTCCCCAATTAGCCCGGTCCTTAGCTAACTGCCTCCAGTTGCGCACTCCAAGTTACTTGAGGTCGGTTTCTACTTGTGCGCGTCACTTAAGGCGTCAACGCAAACGAGACCGACGATTTTCCGAAGAATTTTTCTCTCGAATCGACCAAGGATTTCTTCGTCCGCTTTGGATACGGTCCATGCTTCAGCGCCGTAGAGCAGGACTGGGATGATCAGGGTCTTAAATAGGATCTCCTTAGTAGTTCGAGTGAGGGCTTTACTACTAAACTGCCTTCTTAGCCCGAAGAAACAGCGATTGGCAAGAGTAATTCTTCGTTTGATTTCTGACGAGATTTTGTTGTCAGAGTTAATAGCGGATCCGATGTAGACAAAGTCACGTACTACCTCAAAGTTATATCTGTCAATGATGAAGGTTTGTCCAATTCGTCGATGTTGTGTGTCCTTTCGTGTTGACAGCATATGCTTAGTCTTACCCTCATTTACTGCTAAATCCGTTTTTGCCGCTTCCTTCTCTATACTAGCAAACGTGGCTATGACATCACGTTGAGTCCTACCAATGATGTCAATATCGTCAGCGTATGCTAGTAGTTGCACCGATTTTTCGAAAATTGCGCCTCTGGTGTTGGCTCGGGAGTTTTGCACATTCCTCTCAAGAATCAAATTGAAAAAGTCACATGACAGCGCATCGCCTTGCCTAAATTTTGTCGGTGAGGTCGTTTCCGACCCTGATGGTGCAGCGAGAATTCTCCATCGTCATCCTACACAAACGGACGAGTTTGGGCGGTATACCAGAACTAGACATGGCTCTGTATAGTTCGTCTCTATAAATGCGGAATAGGGGTTAACATCGACTCGGAAATTGTTGCAGCTGAGGTATAAATTCGGATTTCCACCTTTTCCTTTCGTGTTGATAGCATATACTTGGAAATACTCTGGTGTTGGCTCTGGAGTTTTGCACTATCCTCTCAAGAATTATGTTGAAGAAGTCACACGAAAATCCTTTCTTGGTATCGAATGTTTCGGTGATGTCGTTTCCGACCCTGAAGGAGCATTGATAGTTTTTATCGTCATCGACGGTTGTAGTACCTATTTATTGATTTAAAATCCGCATACGACAGCATTTATAGAGACGAACTATGCAGAACCATATCTGGTTTTGGTATACCGCTGTGAAGGATGACGATGTATAATTCTCGCTGCTCCATCAGGGTCGTCAACGACTTTACCGAAACATTCGATACCAAAAATGAAATAAGGCTAGGGACGCACTGTCAAGTGAGCTCTTTAAAATCATTATTGAGACCCAACACCAGAGGCACAACCTTCCATAAATCGGTGTAACTACTAGCATACGCCGACGATATTGACATCATTTGTAGGACTCAACCTGATGTCATAGCCACGTTGGACTGCTAAGGTGATTCTATACAATAAAATGATCATACCAGTCCTGCGCTGAAGCATGGACCATATCCAAAGCGGATGATGAAATCCCTTTTCGTTTTGAGCCAAAAATTCTTTGAAAAATCTTCGGTCCCGTTTGGCGGGTATTCTTTGCATTTGAAGTTGAAGATGGCTAGCAAAAGTAGAAACCGACCTCAACAAACTTTAAGTGTGCAATTGCAGGCAGTTAGCTATGGACCGGGCTAATTGGAGAGGCATGTTATAAAAATTTGTTCCTATCTTGCTTTCAAATTTGGTGCAGCCTACATTTTTTTCAGAATTCGTCTTATTACTCGAGGTTCTTCTGTCATCCGGAGGGTACCTTCTAGAAAAGGAGTTAGCGATACAAGTAGTCCTTTCTTTCTAATTATGGAGGGAATATCTTTTGCCGTTGACCAAAAGATCCGTGAGTCTCTCGGACATGCCAGATTCTATTTCGCTGTTAGCATTCCTTGTCGATTCTACTACTTGATTATCAATGATTGATGGGAAGTTATCTCTTCTCAATCTATGCTACATGATCAATATAATTTATTTTCACTGACACTACTTGAACACAATGTTCAATGAACCATAACTTGTTGGAACCTATTTTTTTTTTAAAGGATGGTAAATGTTTTTATGGTGCATAACCAGAAGAATGATCTGTGTGAAGATGTTGTCTATGATCGATCATAGGGTCGGAAGTGCCGATAAATGTTTTGCAAAAAGACTTAATTCGTTGACCTTAAATGTGAAAACTAGCAGGGATATGCGTCGATAGTTGGTGCGAGACAAACATCAACATCAAAACTGTTCCAAATGGCACCCTCCCATAGCCTTTAACTGTGCTCAGACTGCACTGCATCAATACTAAAATGTAACGATTCGAAATGCATTCCTTCTTTTGGTCTATACAACATTAAAAAAACGTTTAGCCTTTGAGTTTGTGCTCTAGCCTTATTCCACACCACCCTTGAGGTTAGGCTGTTGGTGCGTTTTTTTTAAGTGGTTTCCCCAGTAGGCCTAATCCACTAAACAAACAACAAAATTAAAAACAACAAACAAACAAAAACAAAATAACAAGCAAAATTAAAAATAACTAAAAACACAAACAATTAACAAAACGAAAATATAAAGAAAACATTAAACCTTGGCCAAATCCCCGTCTCAAAAAGCCTGAATATAGCTTCAGCTTCGTGTTTTGGTTTCGGCTTGGTTCAATTCAATTCCTACCTTCAATAAAAAGGAAAATAAAAAAATTATTAATGTTTTCAAAGCTTGAGAAAATTCAAACAAATAATTACCTATGTCATCGAAATATATGTTATACTTGCATCTTCATTTTCTATTTCGATGACGATATAGTCTCGCTGCTGTGGATCTTCAAATCCTTCGATAAACCCTGGTTCTAGCACAAAGTCACTCCTTTGAATGAATTCGGCATCATCTCCAACCATATATTGGCCTTGTGCCAAATATTCCATTTCTTCTTCGTCATCATCATCATCATCGTCATCATAGACATCGTCTTCAAAAAATTGTTCAACGAATTCATCTTCTTCGCTGTCATCAGATGCTAATTCTGTATCGCTATCGCGCAATACAGAATTTGATGAATAATGCGTTTCAGGAAGACCCAAATCAGCTGCAGCTCCAACGTGGAAAACTCTGCTGATTATGTAGGAAATTTCTGACAGAATGCCAGAAATAGTCCACCTGATCCTGTACAAAATTCTAAAATCCCGCTCCGATTCCGAAGCAGTTTCCTGTGCTATGGCTAACGGAGTCCTGCCCGCATTTACGAGACTCCATACTAAAAATATTACCTCAAGGCACTTCTGAAAAAGAAAAGTAATAAGGAATATGCATTTATAAAACCATACCAAAAGATTGTTTGCAAGGTTGAGAGGCATCTTTTCTTTTTAAGTTTTAAATTTTCTTGAAAACTTGGGTATGGGCTTGAAATTTATTTTTCTTCGTCTCTTCGAACTGAAATTCACAATTAAACTGAAATAAATAGTCAGGCCTGCTACACATAAAAATGATTTTCAAATCCTGTGAGTTGAAGGAGTTGATTTTTTTTTGAAGCTCTGCTTTTGAATTTTAAGAATTTTAGGATCATACGTTTTTAGGCTCTTTGTTGCGTGGCTATGACATCACGTTGAGTCCTACCAATGATGTCAATACCGTAGGCGTATGCTAGTAGTTGCACCGATTTTTGGAAAATTGTGCCTCTGGAGTTTTGCACAATCCTCTCAAGAGGTCGTTTCTGACTCTGATGGTGCAGCGACAATTTTCCATCGGTATACCAAAACTAGACATGGCTCTGTATAGTTCGTCTCTATAAATGCTGTCGTATGCGGCTTTGAAATCGATAAATAGGTGGTGGGTATCGATTTGGACTTCTTTGGTTTTTTTCCAGGATCTGCCGAACTGTGAAAATTTGATCGATTGTGGACTTTCCTGGGATAAAACCACACAGATAAGGACCGATTAGGTTGTTGATAAACGGTTTCAGGCGTTCTCATCTTACGGCAGATAGGATCTTGTAGGCGATGCCTCTGTAGTAGGCGCAGTTCAGAGGGTCTCCTTCGTGCGCTTTTCTTCTTTCTGAAAAGCCGATGTTCTTCCCTTCTTCTTTGCCTATAGAGCTCAATGGCAGCTCTCGTCTTCATCTACAACTTAGCCTTGTCGGCCTCGTTCTTGGCTGCGAGCATTTGTCGGCATTCCTCATCAAACCAGGGGTTTCTTGCTGGTGGCCGAGAGAAACCTAGCACATAAGTTGCGGCTGATCTAATGGCTTGTTGGCATCGTTGCCATTGTTCTTCGACATTAGATGCTGGTGGTGTGAGTCGAGTCATGTGAGTCGAGAGGTTAAGAGATACGCGTTGCGCGAAGGTCTTGGCGATCTCTGGCGCTTGCATTCATTCGACATTAAATTTTTTCACAGTATTTCTGTTTTTTTTTGTGGCGTGGTGGATATTCGCATCCTTACCTTGGCTACAACAAGGTAGTGGTCTGAGTCGATGTTAGCCCCTCGGAATGTTCGGACATCCAAAATACTGTATGCGTGCCTCTTGTCTATCGCAATGTGATCAATTTGGTTGACTGTTCGTTGATCTGGAGACCGCCATGCCCCCTTATGGATATCGAGGTGAGGAAACCGTGTGCTGGCTATAGTGGCATTTCGTTCCGTAGCGAAGTCAATTAGCCTAAGACCGTTACCAGACGTGTTGTCGTGTAGGCTGTATTTTCCGACAGTACTTCTAAAGATGTCTTCTCTTCCTACCTTTGCGTTAAAATCTCCCAGCACGATTTTAAGATCGTACTTTGGTAGTCGCTCATAGGTTTTGTCGAGGAGCTCGTAAAAGCAATCCTTAGTTGTATTATCTTTTTCCTTCGTCGGAGCATAAGCGCATATAAGGCTTATGTTGGCGAATTTGGACTTGATGCGGATTGTTACAATGCGTTCGCTAATGTCTTGGAAACATAAGACTTCTTGCCTAAGTCTGGCACTTGTAACAAATCCGCATCCAAATAGTCGCTGTTGCTGCTCACTATAACTCGGTCCATAGTAGATGTCACAGATTTTCATCCTCGTTTTGTCCGGCCTATCCCATCGTATTTCCTGGATGGCAGTAATGTATTTTTTGTAGCAGTTTAGGGCTTCCGCTAGTTGTTCGCCGGCACCTCTCCTGTTTTACTTTCTCACATTCCAGGTGCAGATACGAACGTCGTTGTCCTTTTTTCGTTTAGCATGGTCGTCAACAATAATATCAGTCCTTTCCGAGGCTATTGGTTGCTTCGTAACATAATCTTTTTTCCGTGGATGGGTAGTTAACCCAAAACACAACCCCCAACCTGGAGGCCCAGGCCCTTGTTTTGACCCTTGGACAGCGGGCCGGAAAAAATACCGATTTCAGTAGCCCATTTTGGGGTATGAGCGCTGCCGTTGACCCATTGAGGGCTCCTCCGCCACCAACTCTTTGCCAATACCCTGGCTCAGTATTGGAAATCCCTATAGACCTCACGAGTAAGGAGACTAGAAAAGTCCACGTGGTATAACAATGGACTAAACAATGGTCTCAGTGTGTCGGCGAACTCGCTAGCAGCCACTCTAACCTAACCTAACCTAAAGTCGTTAACTGGCACATCCTACATATAAAGCTAAGTTTCCACTTGCCATTTTTTAATTGACGAATGGCGTATTTTTATGTCATTGAGAAAAATGATAAGTGGAAATAGCCGAAAATTGACAGTCTTAAATTGACTGTCAGGCCTTGTCAATAATTGGCAACGAATTTGAATCACAAGTGGAAATAGCAAAATTGACGAACAAAACGTCACTTGGTCATGAACTGACACAACAAATTTATTGGGATTGTGTTGAATGTTTTGTCAATTGAAAGGCAGAGAAAAGACAGAACAAAATATTTTTTGCTGCGGAAATTAAAAAAAAAAAGGATTAAGTGACATCTAAAAATATAAATTTTAAAAGTATGATACTTTTATAAACAACAAATTAAACTTGATTTACCTACAATATTCACTTTAAGCTAAATCCAATAATTCTTGCTTGTGAAAACGTTTGACAGATGACTGTTGTTGTTTAGTACCAAGACGGGAAAAAATGTCCATTCGTTAACTGAAGTTGAAGGTGCAAATGGAAATAGCTGTCCATGAACCGACAAACGCATTTGTCAAAATTTCATTGTCAATGAAATGACAAACGATTTTGTGCCAATTGTTGACATAGGTGGAAATGAACTGGCAATATTGTCAATTATTGACATAAACGAGAACTGTCAAACTTTGTCAATTTAAGGACATGTGGAAACCCAGCTTAAGTGACGACTGAAGGCAAGCATTTTGGTATACATTGTCATATTCCTTTTTTCTCTACTATTCGCAAAAGTGGCGCTATACGTATGGAAAAATAGCGCCAAATTAAAATTACTTTTTTGCATAAAAATGTTAATTTAATCGCACAGCATTTCATATATTTATAAAGTCCATTATTTATTCCATTAAATGTCATATCAACTTGTATATTGCCTAATAGTAAAATGTTTGGAAATACACTTTTGGATTTTCGTCTTAAACACAGATTTCTTATGGTAATCCTGTAAAAATGAAAATTTCCCTTAATTCTATTGACGACTGAAGGCTAGCATTTTGGTATACATTGCAATATTCCTTTTTTCTCTACTAGTCGCAAAAGTGGCGCTATTCGTATGGAAAAATAGCGCCAAATTAAAATTACTTTTTTGCATTAAAATGTTAATTTAATCGCTCAGCATTTCATATATTAAAAAAGTCCATTATTTATTCCATTAAATGCCATATCAACTTGTATATTGCCTAATAGTAAAATGTTTGGAAATACGCGTTTGGATTTTCGTCTTTAACACAGTTTTCTTATGGTAATCCTGTATAAATGAAAATTTCCCTTAATTCTATAGCACTTAGGATATTCTTTTTTCCACATGTAGAGGCGCTTTTCAAACTTTTCCACACGTCAATAGCACTTAACATGTTATATTTTTCACATGTAGAGGCGCTTTTCAAACTTTTCCACTCGTCAAGACTCTCGCTATAGTTTTAAATATTTCTTCTCTTGAAAAGCAAACTGACATAAGTCAAACTTCTAATTTCTATCAAACCGTAACTATAGTTCTTAAACTGACAGCATGAGAGTGTAAGTGTCGTTTTGCATTTATACCCCCATATAATTAAACGCTGGTTAGCTGACTAGTGACTAGGTTAGGTTAGGTTAGGGCAGGTGGCTGCACGCGGAACGCGTGCACACTTAGACCAAGAAGGTCCGTTGTGGTACCGCATGGATCAAACATCTTTTCCTATGAGTCGTCTCCCTAGTTGAACCAGCCCGAGCTGCAAATAAAACGGCGGAGGTTCCTGATGTCAATGTTAATCAGGTCACCTAGGTTGTCCAAGAAGTAGTCTCCCAGGTGTAGTCTTCTTTTGTTGGAGAGCGCTGGACATGAACAAAGAAGATGAGTGATACTTTCCTCCTCCTCTTCGTCCACGCAGCTTCTGCAGAAGTCGTTGCTATAAAGACCAAGTCTTTTAGTATGTAGGGGCAGTGTCCTGTAAGGACACCAATGATGGTGCTGATGGTGGATCTGTTCAGCATTATTAAACTGAGGGAGCGTTTCTGGCTATATATGGGCCAGATTTGCCGGGATAAAAGACACGTTGAGCCGTTTGTCCATCCACAATTAGCTTTTTTGATCGCATCTAGTTTAAGTGTTGATTTACAAGTAGCGAGGGACATGCCTTACGTTACTACATGTGGTAGAATATCAAGCGTGGTACCCCTTCTGGCAAGCTCGTCCCCCCTACAATTCCCTGGGATATCACTGTGCCCCGGCACCAAAAATAGGTGAATGGTAAATAGCTCTGCCATCTCGTTAAGAGACAGTCGGCATTCGTGGGTTGATTTTGAAATGAATGCGGTAGATCTCAAGGATTTGATTGCCGCTTGGCTGTCACTGAAGATGCTAATATTCTTCGCGGATATTACATTACACCTCAGCCAGGACAGGGCTTCTTTGAAAACCATGATTTCCGCCTGGAAAACGCTACAATGCTTGGGAAGGCGAAAGGATATGCTCAGGTTGAGCATCTCGGAGAAGACACCTCCACCTACTCCCGCTTCAGTTTTAGACCCATCTGTGTAGATGTGAATCGAGTTGTCCAATTCAACCAAGTCTTGTTCCCAATCAAGTCGGCTGGGAATTGTTGACTGGAAGTTACGATCGAAGCTGAGTTGGGTAGTAACGTGGTCGGTGTTTTCTGTAATGCTTAGATGATTTAATATCTTTGTGTGTACACCCTGACTAAGTGTCCATTGTGACGAGGCTCTTAGTCGCATAGCTGCCCAGGCTGCGGTCTGTTTGCCGAAGATGTCTAAGGGCACTAGATGTAGAATAGCATCTAGAGCTGCGGATGGGGTGGTTCTTAGAGCGCCACTTATGCAGATGCAGGCGGATTTTTGAACTTTCCCCAGAAGGTTGCGGTTTGAGGCCGTTTCGAGAGCAGTCCACCAGACCAGCACACCATACAGAAGTATTGGTCTAACGATAGACACGTAAAGCCAGAATATGATATGTGGTTGCATTCACGAACTGCGGTCTGTTTGCCGAAGATGTCTAAGGGCACTAGATGTAGAATAGCATCTAGAGCTGCGGATGGGGTGGTTCTTAAAGCGCCACTTATGCAGAAGTATGGGTTTAACGATAGACACGTAAAGCCAGAATATGATATGTGGTTGCATTCAACATTTTTTCCCGATAGCCTTTTTACATGATCATAGGGCTACGGTGGCTTTTTAACGCGTTCTAGGATGTTGGCTTTCCAGTTCAGTTTCTTGTCCAAGACCAGACCCAGGTATTTGGCTGATTCAACAAACTTGAGACTGAAGCCATTGAGTTTTGGAGGGTCGACGTGCGGGATTTTGTTTTTCCTGCTGAAAAGGACCAGTTCGGTTTTTTGAGGGTTCGCGCCAAGTCCACATTTGGCGGCCCATTTGGAGAGTACTGAAAGACCATTTGTAATAGTTCTTTAAGGGTATTAAGATACTTCCCTGATACGCAGCTATTGCCACGTCATCAGCGTTGGCAATCACCTTGCAGCCTTCCCTTTCTAGATTAACTAGTAGCTCATTGACCACCAGATTCCAGAGAAGAGGAGACAAAACACCCCCTTGTGGGGTGCCGCAACTCACAGATCTTCGTGCGGAAGAGACCCCAAGCTATGTCAATGTCAAGTGACTAACTTTTGACATTTGCGCGAGTATTTCGTATGGGAAAAACTGTCAACTTAGTTATTGGTAAAACCTGGGGAATCTCTCCAAAGACCACACACTGGATCTACACGATCATGGTCAGGCCCATTATAACATACGCTTCAATAGTATGGTGGAACAAAGTCACCCAAAAAACAACTATAAATAAATTAAACAAGGTACAACGGCTTGCCTGTCTGGGCATTACCGGAGCTATGCGTACCTGTCCCACGGCGGCTATGGAAGCCTTAATAGGACTAACACCCCTCCACATTCATATAAAAAAAGTGGCAATTCGCAGCTCAGCAAGTTTGACACAAGCGTATTAGTGATCATTAGTGATCATCTAAAACTAATTGAACTTCTATCCGAACTTCCAAAACTTGACATGATCTGTGCGGTTACAGACCGCTTACCAAAGACACTATGCTTCGACAAAAGATACTCAACGGAGATCACAACCAGAGAAGCATGGTGTAGCAACAACCCACCAAACTGCCTAAACGGCCTAAAGTGGTATACGGATGGTTCTAAAATGGACTCAGGTGTAGGAGCTGGCATACATGGACCAAATAAAAACATCTCAATACCTATGGGAAAAAACACTAGTGTATTCCAAGCTGAGCTCCTTGCCATAAAAGAATGCGCAAACCTAATACACAACTCAGGTATTAAAGGCGCAAACATCCATATATTCCCGGACAGTCAAGCAGCTATAAAGGCCCTTAGCTCACACATCATTGACTCCAAATCAGTACTACACTGTTTCAACTCCCTCCAAACACTTAGTTCCAGGAACAAAACCAAACTATGGTGGGTCCCCGGACATAAGGGAGTTGAAGGTAACGAAAATGCTGACGAACTAGCCAGAAAAGGTTCGGAAACCCCCTTCATTGGACCTGAACCCTTCTGTGCAATCCCCAAATCAGCCATAAATCTAGTCATAAAAAACTGGGAACAAAACAGATGTGTTTCATACTGGGGAAACATCCCAGGCCTAAGACAGGCCAAAAGAGCTATTCAGCCCTTCAAATCAGATGCCGACAAGATACTAAATCTTCGCAGGCACGATATCAAAAACTTAGTAGGCTGGTCATCACGGTCTGCGATATCACCTAAACAAAATGCGTCTAGTCGACTCACCGGAGTGCAGACTATGTCTAGAAGAAGACGAAACAGCCGAGCATATCATATGTGAATGCCCGGCCCTTTACGGTATGAGAAGGGAATCTTTCTTCAGGGAATTCTTAAGTCCCGAAGAACTGAGGAAATCTTCGGCTGAAAGTATTATCAGCTACAAAAAAACCAAAAAACCGAGCTTGTGCTTTCAAAAATAGAAGAACAATACCACACTTCGAACCACCAGCTATAGAAGGAATACCCCTCAAAATAGCTGAAAGTGCGAAATATCTGGGAATAATTCTAGACAGGAAGCTCAATTGGAAACTTAATGTCAATGAAAGAGTTAAGAAAGCAGCTAATGCTTTCTACGCATGTAACCGAATATTCGGCAGAAAGTGGGGACCTAGCCCCAAAATAATCCTGTGGATGTATACGGCTATCGTGCGACCAATACTCACATATGGCAGTATAGTCTGGTGGCAGGCCACAGACAGAGCAACCAACTTGAAGCAAATGACAAAAATACAAAGACTAGCGTGTATAGGTACAACCAGTGCGATGAGAACAACCCCAACCTCTGGATTGGAGGTGATTCTGAATCTGCTGCCCTTAGATCTATACATGCAGGAATCAGCTGCCAAAATCTCCTCGAGGATCAGCCAAACGAACAGCTGGATCTCGAGCCTCGCTGGGCATGCGCAGATCCTAAAGAAATACGTAGGGAGCGTAGTAAACTCTGACTATCTATCTCCCTATCTAGACTTCGATCGACCCTTCACCTGCTCGTTTCCGAGCAGAGACTAATGGGACAAGAATGAACCCACAAAAAGGAAATCGATATTCATCTTCACAGATGGATCAAAGATGGACTGTGGAACAGGTGCAGGCATATTCTCAGAGGAATTAGTAATACACAAATCAATCAGGCTTCCTGATCATAGTAGTGTGTTCCAGGCTGAGGTGCTAGCAATCGCTGAAGCGGCTCATTTGGTGTCAATAATGGAAATACCACACAGTGATATCACCATATTCATTGACAGCCAAGCGGCTATAAAAGCAGTATCTGCTATCGAAATTAAATCAAAGCTAGTTCGCCGCTGTCGCGAAGAGCTCAAGG
The DNA here is from genome assembly GCA_932526625.1 of Rhingia campestris. NCBI lineage: Eukaryota > Metazoa > Arthropoda > Insecta > Diptera > Syrphidae > Rhingia > Rhingia campestris. The sequence goes on from OW052183.1 coordinate 167,353,315, forward strand.
TTCTCTGCTCACAGCATAATGCTGATCTCTGCTGGGTTCCTGGTCACAGGGACATAGACGGCAACGAGATGGCCGACGAATTGGCAAGAAATGGATCTGCTACAGATCATGATCAGGCACTACAAACGGTCGAACCACCACTCTGTAACCTCAGAGAAAGAGTGGAATACAAAACCCGAATGAAAGCCAATACCAGGTGGAAGTCATTGACCACCTGCGAAATATCTCGGAAGCTCTGGCCAGAATACAACGGAAACCGAACCAAAAAACTTTTGCGGTACGACAGAAGCTCCTTATCTAAACTGGTAGGGGCTCTAACTGGTCACAACTTTCTCAGAACCCATGCAATGAAATTAAATCTCAAGGATGACGATATCTGTAGAGGCTGCGGCGATGAGGAAACACACGAGGATACACCTCACTTCCTCTGTGACTGCCCGAGTCTATGTCACCTGAGGAACAGAACACTTGGAAGCTACTTCCAAGACATCCAAGAGCTATCCGATATTCCATTACCCAATCTGTACAGGTTCCTACGAACATCAGGATGGCTGGATAGAGTGGAGTAACCCATAGTAACGATAAGGAAGGACGTAATCCCACCAAGGGTATCACAATGGGTCCACATGGACCTAAGTGTGGCGGAATAGAGAATCCTCTACTCCACCAACCCGTAAACCTAACCTAACCTATTATCAGCTACATTAGGAAAGTAGAAGCGCTACTAACCTAAAAAGCATCTGACGGCAAGCACAATAGATCTTTTATTAGGCAGGTCAGAATTAAAAAAAAAAAAAAAAAATATTGATTAGCAAAACAGCGTTTACTAATACGGGGGATAGTAATTAAAAACTTCAAAAACGTTTTCTGAAAATTTATAAATTTTGACATATGACAGTTTGCTTTTCAAGCGACGGTTTGTGTTAAACCATTTATTGTAATAATTTAAAAAAAAAAACATTTTTTTTTGTTCTCTAAATAATTTGGCTTACATTTTGTTGACTGTTCTGTCCAAACATTTCTTTTAGCTTGAAATTTTGATTTTATCCCGCCAAAGTAGACTGAATCTGCAATATCATTTCACCAATAAAGACAACTGTTGGCCCGTTAATTTTAAAAACGAGCTTATAGTAACCACTTTCCATGTGGTTTGGCATATAGTCGGTGTTGAAAAGGCATCTGTTTAAATAATATTCTTTTGCTTCTACTGGCTTATTCCATGTACCCGTAAATGTTGGTAAATTTGAACATTTTTCGATGTCTTTCATGAAGTATTTCTTATAATAGTCATTTAAAAATCCATAAATTGTACTATTTGTCATCTTCATTGGATATACCGTGTATTGACTGCTTCCCGAATGACTGCGTAATATTGAAACTTCCAGCTAAAAGTAAATTTTTAAGCAAAAATCTAAAATCTAGTTTCCAGAATAATATTGAATAGATTTACATAATAATCATCGTTGAGTTCAGTTTTAAAGGTGACCGTTCCGTTCAAACCATATACGCCTTTGTCCATTCTTATAATTCGTAAATTTGCGGTAATAACGTCTTCATTGGTGCTATTGGAGTTGAATGATAGCATGTGGTATTCCCAATCTGTCTAAAATTAAAATATAAAAAAAATGAATTTCAGATATAGAATGTTATATGTGTTAATCCTTGTTCGAACCATTCTGGCATAAGTTAATGATAAGACTCCGCAAAGTAGGACTAAAGTTGACACCAGAACTCTACAAGCGGACATGATGATTGGTGGGCCTGGGGCTACTGAACTTCATCTCTAGCGAAGGCTGTTTATATGCAAAAGTGAATATACTAACATTTCATCAGATAGGGCTATCTGATTAAAAAAAACATTCTACAAGTGTCAGCATGTTAGGAATCCAGAACACATGAACAACAAGGTAGATGAAACATGCGACATTCATGTTGTATTATTCAATTCGAAATTAATAAGACAAAATTCAATTACTAATGGGCCAAAGCAGCAGATGTGATTCCTAATCCCATTGCTGTAACAAGAGAACTTAATTGCAATGCAAGGCTGCCAGTTTTATAAATTCGTTAAAGTGAACAGGTTTAGATATGTCAGTTGTAATTTGTAGAAGTCAGCAAAAACACGTTTTTAGGTCTTGAGCTCCATCATTTGGAGTGAAGGTTTTATTTTTAAACCAAAGAGTATACAACTACAAGAGTGCGCATCATACACAACGAAAATTTACTATGAGGGGTTCTGATATTGCCGGTGCTTAAGGATAGTGATGCGATTATATGAGGACACAAGCGTTCTCACTCTAGCCTCTCACTATCAACTCCTACTCTCACCTCCACGCTGGTGACTGGTGGGTGCCTAGTACCTCGACTGGAGATGGGGTAATAAACCCCTGTGGAAGGTCGTTGGTGGCAGCAAACGAGAGAGGGGATAGGAGTGTCCTCTCACTAAGGCACTCACTCTCAGACGCAGGCGGTAAGTGCGTATGCATCGGCTATGCTATTGCTTTTTGCTGGCATGGCAATGTGCACACTGGGGTATCAATATCAGAACCTACTTACTTACTTACTTAAGTGGCGCTTCAGTCCTGGATGAACCTGGGCCTCAACCAACATGCCTCTCCAATTAGCCCGGTCCTTAGCTAACTGCCTCCAGTTGCGCACTCGCATGTTGGTTGAGGTCGGTTTCTTCTTGTGCCCGCCACTTAATGCGGGGACTCTCCTCTACTGCGTTCGACATCTGACTGGGAATCGAAGACTTTGTTAACCGGAGTATTGGTGTCCATTGGTTCTACATGTCCTCGCCATCTTAAACGTCCAATGCGGAGTTTTTTGACCAGAGGTATGTCGCTGTACAGCTCGTATAGTTGTGGTTGAATTTTCGTATCCATATACCGTCAACGCAGGACCGAAGATTTTTCGAAGAATTTTTCTTTCGAATCGAGCAGGGATTTCTTCATCCGCTTTTGATACGGTCCATGCTTCAGCGCCGTAGAGCAGGACTGCGATGATCTGGGTTTCATATAGGATCTCCTTGGTAGTTCGAGAGAGGGCTTTACTACTAAATTACCTTCTTAGCCCGAAGAAACAGCGATTGGCAAGAGTAATTCTTCGTTTGATTTCTGACGAGATGTTGTTGTCCAGAGCTAATAACGGAGCAAAGGTAGATAAAGTCACGTACTACCTCAAAGTCAATGGTGACGTTCTGTCCAATTCGTCGATGTTGTGAGTCCTTTCGTGATGACAGCATATACTTAGTCTTACCCTCATTTACTGCTAAACCCATTTTTGCCGCTTCCTTCTCTATACTAGCAAACGTGGCTATGACATCACGTTGAGTCCTACCAATGATGTCAATATCGTCGGCGTATGCTAGTAGTTGCACCGATTTTTGGGAAATTGTGCATCTGGTGCTGGCTCGGGAGTTTTGCACAATCCTCTGAAGAAGTCACATGACAGCGCATCGCCTTGCCTAAATCCCTTTTTGGTGTCGAATATGTCGGTGAGGTCGTTTCTGACCCTGATGGAGCAGCGGCAATTCTCCATGGGTATACCAAAACTAGACATGGCTCTGTATAGTTCGTCTCTATAAATGCTGTCGTATGCGGCTTTGAGATCGATAAAAAGGTGGTGGGTATCGATTTGAACTTCTTGGGTTTTTTTCCAGGATCTGCCGAAGTGTGAACATTTGATCGGTTGTGGACTTTCCTGGCCTTAAACCACACTGATAAAGGCCGATCAGGTTTTTCGTATATGGTTTCAAGCGTTCACATATTACGGCAGATAGCATCTTGTAGGCGATGTTGAGGAGACTTATTCCTCTGTAGTTGGCGCAGTTCAGAGGGTCTTGGGCAATCGATGCTGAGATCCCATTCTTCAGGCATACTTATATCTGACCAGATTTGACTTTTGAGTTGGTGGATGCTACTTACAAAGTCATCTCCGCCAGTTTTATAAAGCTTAGCGGGAAGGCCGTCATTTCCGGCGGCCTTATTAAGCTTAGGTTTAGATATTAATATCCTCACCTCATATAGGTCGGGTAGTTGGCAGTTTTCGCTGCCGTTGCCAATATTAAATGGTTCGTTCTGCCTGACAGCGGAATGTTGTTCGTCATCGCCGTTTAACAGTCTGCAGAAGTGGTTCTTCCATATCCTCAGCATCGACTGTGTCTCAACTACGATATTTCCTTGTTCATCTCGACAGGATTCTGTTCGAGCCTTGTATCCTTGGCTGTTACGTTTTACACTTTGGTAAAACTTGCGAACATCTTTCCTGGAGTGGCACTTCTCTATATATCCTCGATCGCGCGCTTTTCTTGCTCTTTTTTTGCTTTCTGAAAAGCCGATGCTCTTCCCTTCTTCTTTGCCTATAGAGCTCAATGGCAGCTCTCGTCTTCACCTGCAGCTTAGCCTTGTAGGCCTCGTTCTTGGCTGCGAGCATCTGTCGCCATTCCTCATCAAACCAGGGGTTTCTTGCTGGTGGCCGCGAGAAACCCCTTTGGGATAGGGTATAATAAAATGCAAATCAGAGGAACGAAGGTTGGCCATTAAAAACAAAAAACAATAAAAATCGAGTGTGAGTTCACACGGGGTAGAAGTTGAACCTTTTTATACCCTATTTCCCCTTTCCCGTAAGGAATTTTAAAAAGTGTCTGAGAAGCCTATTTAGAGAATCGTAATATCTATATTTCGTTCATAAATAGTTTTTTGCCACGCCCACTTTTTGGAAGCGTTTTTAATAAAAAACTTTTTTCGGTCAAATTTTAAAATTTTTGAAAAAAAATGTTGATTAAGAATCATTAGAAATATTATTGTGAAAATTTCGTCTATAAACCATTTTAGCCCACGCCCACTTTTTGGGGGCGTTTTTATATAAAAACCATTTTTATAAACTACCCCATAACATATGCAGGAGAAAATCCTCTTTTGTAGAACCGTAAAATTTATTGCGACATTTAATCCCATTCGTGAACTAAGCCATGTCCACATTTTGGGGATATTAGTTTTACAGTTGGGATGGGATAGGATATTAAACGATCCGCACAGCGGATTGTAGCCTTCTCATATGTTTTTTCGTTGAATTGCTACGTCAAGAAGCCAAAACAGACGCCATTACATCCACAAAAACTGATTGTTTGGTGCGCTCTTTGGGCTGGTGGAGTCATTGGGCCACACTTCTTCCGAAATTATGCTGGAGAGTCAGTTACCGTTAATTTAGACCGGAATAGAGCCATGATAACCAACTATTTTGTTCCCTAATTGGTTACCATGAATGTGGATAAGATGTGGTTCCAACAAGACGGCGCTACATGCCACACAGCGCACGTCACAATCGATTTATTAAAGGAAATATTCGATGAGCGCATAATTTCGCGGATTGGACCTGTCAAGTGGCTACCAAGACCGTCTGATTTGACACCATTGGATTATTTTCTTTGGGGATATGTGAAGTCGCTCGTCTACGCCAATAAACCAGAAACTTTAGGGGACTTGGAAGCCAACATTCGTGGCGTTATTACCGACATACGGCCCCAAATGCTCGAAAAAGTGGTTGAAAATTGGACCTCTAGACTTGGCTTTATTCGAAACAGCCGCGGTGGCGCGATGGTTAGTGCGATGAACTGCCGCGCATGAGGTCTGGGTTCGATTCCCAGCCGTAGCAACACCTAAATGATTTTTCACTGGCCCTCCTCTCGTGATGATCTGACAAATCATCCGAGTAGTATCAATTGTCAAGAATAGCTTATCTCAACTTAGCCGTTCGGAGTCGGCATAAAACAGGAGGTCCCGCCATCGTGCAAGAAGTACACACGCACACATGAATGGTTGTGAGAAAGCTAGGCCCTGGGTACTAACGAGCCTGTTGCGCCAAAAATTTGTATTTTTATTTTTCGCGGTGGCCACATGCCCGAAATCATATTTAAACATTAATGGCATAAAATTATCCTTCCAATAAAGCCAAATTGATGGACATTAAAACGATTTTCTTGTGTTTTATTTCAATTCGAAGTTCTATACCTTTTAGTACATTTTCGAGGTGTTTACACTGATTACACCAAATGTGGGCTTAGTCCCGATTATTGTCCACGGTGTAAACGTAGCGTAGATGGTTGGGTGCTGTAGAACGAGGGTAGACTCTGATTGGCGTTAACTTGGCAATGCCCAGTGTTGCAACTCTGACTACACATCAAATGTGCTTATCTTTACCTCCAAGTGGTAACCATCGGGTACTGGTCTCATCCAACCGGATTTGACTTGCTAAACGATAAGTGCGAGTGTTGATAACACGACGAAAAACAGCAACACTATAAACACCCTGGTGAGAATGGCACGGAAGAATACCCGGCCTGCTGTCCCAGGCGAACCTAGATGTGCTGCTCTGACATATTCGGACAACAGGTTGTCTAGGAATTTCAAGGGTTAGTCAGGCCCCTTGAACAGAGATGGTGGCGGATGAACCGAAAGGCCAACGGCAGCGCTCAATCCCGTAGTGGATACTGATGGCCCCGTGTCCTAGGGGTATCTAATAAATTGGAACTGGCCCTCCAGGTTGGGGGTTGTGCTTTGGGTTAACTACCCACCCACAGAAAAAAAACATGGTTACGAAGCAACCAATAGCCTCGGAAAGGACGGATTTTATTGTTGACGACCCTGCTAAACGAAAAAAGGACAACGACGTTCGTATCTGCACCTGGAATGTGAGAACATTAAACAGGAGAGGTGCAGGCGAACAACTAGCGGAAGCCCTAAACTGCTACAAAGCAGACATTACTGCCATCCAGGAAATACGATGGGATGGGCCGGGCAAAAAGAGGATGAAAAACTGTGACATATACTACGGACCGTGTTATAGTGAGCAGAAACAGCGACTATTCGGATGCGGATTTGTTATAAGTGCCAGACTTAGGCAAGAAGTCTTATGTTTCCAAGACATTAGCGAACGCATAGTAACAATCCGCATCAAGGCCAAATTCGCCAACATAAGCCTTATATGCGCTCACGCTCCGACGGAAGAAAAAGATGATATAGCTAAGGATTGCTTCTACGAGCTCCTCGACAAAACCTATGAGCGACTACCGAAGTACGATGTTAAAATCGTGCTGGGAGATTTTAACGCAAAGGTAGGAAGAGAAGACATCTTTAGAAGTATTGTCGGAAAACATAGCCTACACGACAACACGTCTGGTAACGGACTTAGGCTAATTGATTTCGCTACGGAACGAAATGCCACTATAGCCAGCACACGGTTTCCTCACCTCGATATCCATAAGGGGACATGGCGGTCTCCAGATCAACGAACGGTCAACCAAATTGATCACATTGCGATAGACAAGAGGCACGCATCCAGTATTTTGGATGTCCGAACATTCCGAGGAGCTAACATCGACTCGGATCACTACCTTGTAGCAGCCAAGGTAAGAATGCGGATATCCACCACGCCACAACAATCCAGAAATACTGTGAAAAAATTTAATGTCGGAAGACTGCAATCGCAAGAGACCGCCAAGACCTTCGCACAACGCGTATCCCTTAACCTCTCGATTAACACCATACCACCAGCATCGAATGTCGAAGAGCAATGGCAACGATGCCAACAGGCCATTAGATCAGCCGCAACTGATGTGCTAGGTTTCTCGCGCCCACCAGCAAGAAACCCCTGGTTTGATGAGGAATGCCGACAGATGCTCGCAGCCAAGAACGAGGCCTACAAGGCTAAGCTGCAGGTGAAGACGAGAGCTGCCATTGAGCTCTATAGGCAAAGAAGAAGGGAAGAACATCGGCTTTTCAGCAAGAAGAAAAAAGAGCAAGAAAAGCGCGCGATCGAGGATATAGAGAGGTGCCACTCCAGGAACGATGTTCGCAAGTTTTACCAAAGTGTAAAACGTCAAAGCCAAGGATACAAGGCTCGAACAGAATCCTGTCGAGATGAACAAGGAAATATTGTAGTTGAGACACAGTCGATGCTGAGGATATGGAAGAACCACTTCTGCAGACTGTTAAACGGCGATGACGAACAACATTCCGCTGTCAGGCAGAACGAACCATTTAATATTGGCAACGACAGCGAAAACTGCCAACCACCCGACCTGAGTGAAGTGAGGATAGCAATATCTAAACTCAAGCTTAATAAGGCTGCCGGAAATGACGGCCTTCCCGCTGAGCTCTATAAGGCCGGCGGAGATGACTTGGTAAGTAACATCCACCAACTCATAAGCCAAATCTGGTCGGATGAAAATATGCCTGAAGAATGGAACCTCAGCATCGTTTGCCCGATCCACAAAAAAGGAGACCCTCTGAACTGCGCCAACTACAGAGGCATAAGTCTCCTCAACATCGCCTACAAGATCCTATCTGCCGTAATATGTGAACGCCTGAAACCGTTTACCAACAACCTGATTGGCCCTTATCAGTGTGGTTTTAGGCCAGGAAAGTCCACAACCGATCAAATTTTCACACTTCGGCAGATCCTGGAAAAAACTCAAGAAGTCCAAATCGATACCCACCACCTATTCATCGATTTCAAAGCCGCATATGACAGCATTTATAGAGACGAACTGTACAGAGCCATGTCTAGTTTTGGTATACCGCCCAAACTCGTCCGTTTGTGTAGGATGACGATGGAGAATTCTCGCTGCTCCATCAGGGTCGGAAACGACCTCACCGACACATTCGATACCAAAAAAGGATTTAGGCAAGGCGATGCGCTGTCATGTGACTTCTTTAATCTGATTCTTGAGAGGATTGTGCAAAACTCCAAAGCCAACACCAGAGGCACAATTTTCCAAAAGTCGGTGCAACTGCTAGCATACGCTGACGATATTGACATCATTGGTAGGACTCAACGTGATGTCATAGCCACGTTTGCTAGTATAGAGAAGGAAGCGGCGAAAATGGGTTTAGCAGTAAATGAGGGTAAGACTAAGTATATGCTGTCAACACGAAAGGACACACAACATCGACGAATTGGACAGAACGTCACCATTGACAGATATAACTTTGAGGTAGTACGGGACTTTGTCTACCTCGGCTCCGCTATTAACTCTGACAACAACATCTCGTCAGAAATTAAACGAAGAATTACTCTTGCCAACCGCTGTTTCTTCGGGCTAAGAAGGCAATTTAGTAGTAAAGCCCTCACTCGAACTACTAAGGAGATCCTATATAAGACCCTGATCATCCCAGTCCTGCTCTACGGCGCTGAAGCATGGACCGTATCAAAAGCGGATGAAGAAATCCTTGGTAGATTCGAGAGGAAAATTCTTCGAAAAATCTTCGGTCCCGTTTGCGTTGACGGGCTATGGAGACGAAGATTCAACCAAGAACTATACGAGCTGTACAGCGACATGCCCCTGGTCAAAAAACTCCGCATTGGACGTTTAAGATGGCTAGGACATGTAGAACGAATGGACACCAATACTCCGGCTCGCAGAGTCTTCGATTCCCAGCCAGACGTCGGACGCAGTAGAGGAAGACCTCGCCTTAAGTGGCGCGCACAAGTGGAAACCGACCTCAACCAACTTGGAGTGCGCAACTGGAGGCAGTTAGCTAAGGACCGGGCTAATTGGAGAGGCATGTTGGTTGAGGCCCAGGTTCATTCCGGACTGTAGCGCCACTTATGTAAGTAAGTAGGAGTAGTTTGATTCCTCCTTTAAAACCTTCATCGTTCAACTGCACATGTAAACCAAGGGCAATTCCTAATACCAACATAAAGTATATTCAGTCCATACCTGTTGCAAAGATACAATAGAAGTGATTGCATGTGATAAACCTCATAATTTATATCAGATGCATAATAACCAGGGAAGTATGATCGCCTAAAGATCCAAAATTGAAAATCAAACGAACATTTTTATAAAAATTTCATATATTTCAAATAATTTTTCACATTTGAGTTTTGAAATGCAAATCCTCGTTCAGATACAAACAAAAAATTAACTCCAACACTCAGATACATTTATCGTAATATCAAGGCTCATACACTTTAGTATATAATATCGACATGGAATGAAACAAAGGTCCCTTCATTTCAGAGACGATCTTGTAAGAACCTTCCTGAATATATGTCGGTAGAGCTTTGGTACTTATTACACACGAATTTAATTTAAATTCAATCGGTGTAATCGGTGTTTCCCACTTACCTTCGAATACTGGAAGATTCGAACAATTTCCTAACTCATTCATGAAGAACTGCTTGTAAAAGCCGCTCATGAATGTGTAAAATGAAGTTTCTGGCAGCCGGAATGGGGTCAATGAGTATTTACTGGTTCCCGTAGTACTCCGAAACACTCTCATACGCATCTGTAAATGTTTTTCATTTGTTATATCATTCGAAAGAAAAAAGAAAACCGTTTGCAACCCTATAATTGTCATCAATTGTAGTTCCAACTTTAATGGATCCCTGAAGCCCATAGACACCGGTGCTAATACGAATGGCACGCAGGGGTGCATGAAATGCATTTTCATCTGTACTATTCCATTCGGAACTTTCTATTATGTAAATCCAATTTTTCTGGAATCGATGAGATATAATTTCAAAAACCATTATCAGAGCAAAAAGCTATCATACCGTGAACCGTCCGTTTAAGGCTGTTGAAACGCAGCTGGCAATAGAGAAGATTAACAGGAGAAGACTCAGCTTAGACATTGCTAGGAGATGAAAACTAAACTTTGGTAGGAATTAAGCTCATGCTTTATATAGTAACGGCGTAATAAATTTCAAGCAGTGGTTGTATGTAATTAGGTTATTGGATAATTGCTTTGGAACGGTTATAAAAGTTTTACAACATCACAACACAGCACATGCCATATTTTTTTGTTTGAAAGCCTCTTTTGAGTACGATAAGTCATTTAAACACTCTGTTGGGCATTGGCGGTGACACTAAGGTGATGACAAAATTGAGCTAGCTATGAACGACACTTCGAATCCAACGCGACGGTACCTCCAAGGGAACGGTCGCCACAATGCTGATCACCGTTGCATCATATTTTTGCGAATTCGCAGATTTTAGGCTTCTTAAGAAAATGATAGTTTATCGATCAAAAAACAAGCAAAACTTTATTAGGCTTAAACAAACGAATAAAGAATGACAGCTTCTCAAGACATCAAATGCTCCTCCGTTCATAGATGAGTAACACTCCTCTCTTCTTAAACTGCAGGAGTAGAAGTTGACAGGAGTAGAAGTTGTTGCCATGTTCTATCGATGTGGACGAACTAATACTTGAATCGTGGCGTCTTCTGAATCTCAATGGTGACATCAGTTATGACTTCCAAGACACGATATGATCTATCCTAGTTTGATTTAAGTTTTTGGCAGACTTAAACGTTCTTCCTGGGATTATGGAAACTTACAAACTGTAATTGAGAAACTTACTTACTCACTTAAGTGGCGCTACAGTCCGGGATGAACCAGGGCCTCAACCAACATGCCTCTCCAATTAGCCCGGTCCTTAGCTAACTGCCTCCAGTTGCGCACTCCAAGTTGGTTGAGGTCGGTTTCTACTCGTGCGCGCCACTCAAGGCGAGGTGGGAACCGAAGACTCTGCGAGCCGGAGTATTGGTGTCCATTCTTTCTACATGTCCTAGCCATCTTAAACGTCCAATGCGGAGTTTTTTGACTAGGGGTATGTCGCTGTACAGCTCGTATAGTTCGTGGTTGAATCCTCGTCTCCATAGACCGTGTTTGTGCTCTCGCCTTATTCCACACCACCCTTGAGGTTAGGCTGTTGATGCGTTTTTTTTTAAGTGGTTTCCCCAGTAGGCCTAATCCACTATACAAACAACAAAATTAAAAACAACAAACAAACAAAAACAAAATAACAAGCAAAATTAAAAATAACTAAAAACACAAACAATTAACAAAACGAAAATATAAAGAAAACATTAAACCTTGGCCAAATCCCCGTCTCAAAAAGCCTGAATATAGCTTCAGCTTCGTGTTTTGGTTTCGGCTTGGTTCAATTCAATTCCTACCTTCAATAAAAAGGAAAATAAAAAAATTATTAATGTTTTCAAAGCTTGAGAAAATTTAAACAAATAATTACCTATGCCATCGAAATATAAGTTATAGTTGCATCTTCATTTTCTATTTCGATGACGATATAGTCTCGCTGTTGTGGATCTTCAAATCCTTCGATAAACCCTGGTTCTAGCACAAAGTCACTTCTTTGAATGAATTCGGCATCATCTCCAACTATATATTGGCCTTGTGCCAAATAGTCCATTTCTTCTTCCTCATCATCATCGTCATCATCGACATCGTCTTCAAGAAATTGTTCAACGAATTCATCTTCTACTCCGTCATCAGATGCTAATTCTGTACAGAATTTGATGAATAATTCGTTTCAGGAAGACCCAAATCAGCTGCAGCTCCAACGTGGAAAACTCTGCTGATTATGTCGTAAATTTCTGACAGAATGCCAGAAATAGTCCATCTGATCCTGTAAAAAAATCCAAAATCCCGCTCCGATTCCGAAGCAGTTTCCTGGGCTATGGCTAACGGAGTCCTGCCCGCCTTTATGAGACTCCATACTACAAATATTACCTCAAGGCACTTCTGAAAAAGAAAAGTAATTAGGAATATGCATTTATAAAACCATACCAAAAAATTCAAACCATATTAAACCATATTAAAAATTCAAAGTGTTTTTTTCTGAAGCTCTGCTTTTGAATTTTAAGAATTTTAGGATCATACTTTTTTAGACTCTTTGTTGCTCCCAGCAGAACAAGTTTAAAAATTGTCAAAATCCGCCCACGGCTAGGTCTTACTTACTTATTTAAATGGCGCTACAGTCCGGGATGAATCTGGGCCTCAACCAACATGCCTGTCCAATTAGCCCGGTCCTTAGCTAACTGCCTCCAGTTGCGCACTCCAAGTTGGTTGAGCGCCGTAGAGCAGGACTGGGATGATCAGGGTCTTATATAGGATCTCCTTAGTAGTTCGAGTGAGGGCTTTACTACTAAATTGCCTTTTTAGCCCGAAGAAACAGCGATTGGCAAGAGTAATTCTTCGTTTGATTTCTGACGAGATGTTGTTACAAATAAAACAAATTTTTGGCGCAACAGGCTCGTTAGTACCCAGGGCCTAGCTTTCTCACAACCATTCATGTGTGCGTGTGTACTTCTTGCACGATGGCAGGACCTCCTGTTTTATGCCGACTCCGAACGGCTAAGTTGAGATAAGCTATTCTTGACAATTGATACTACTCGGACGATTTGTCAGATCATCACGAGAGGAGGGCCAGTGAAAAATCATTTAGGTTTGCTACGGCTGGGAATCGAACCCAGACCTTCTGCGCGGCAGTTCAACGCACTAACCATCGCGCCACGAGATGTTGTTATCCAGAGTTAATAGCGGAGCCGAGGTAGACAAAGTCCCGTTCTACCTCAAAGTTATACCTGTCAATGGTGACGTTCTGTCCAATTCGTCGATGTTGTGTGTCCTTTCGTGTTGACTGCATATACCTAGTCTTACCCTCATTTACTGCTAAACTCATTTTTGGCGCTTCCTTCTCTATACTAGAAAACGTGGCTATGACATCACGTTGAGACCTACCAATGATGCCAATATCGTCGGCGTATGCTAGTAGTTGCCCCGATTTTTGGAAAATTGTTCCAAAGGTTTGCACTATCCTCTCAAGAGGTCGTTTCTGACCCTGACCTCTGCATAGTTCGTCTCTATAAATGCTGTCGTATGCGGCTTTGAAATCGATAAATAGGTGGTGGGTATCGATTCGGACTTCTTGTGTTTTTTCCAAGATCTGCCGAAGTGAAAAAATTTGATCGATTGTGGACTTTCCTGGCCTAAAACCACACTGATAAGGGCCGATCAGGTTGTTGGTAAACGGTTTCAGGCGTTCACAAATTACGGCAGATAGGATCTTGTAGGCGATGTTGAGGAGACTTATGCCTCTGTAGTTGGCGCAGTTCAGAGGGTCTCCTTTTTTGTGGATCGGGCAAACGATGCTGAGGTTATGCCAGGAGAATCCTGGCATACTTTCATCGGACCAGATTTGGCTTATGAGTTGGTGGATGTTACTTACCAAGTCATCTCCGCCAGCATTATAAAGCTCAGCGGGAAGGCCGTCATTTCCAGCAGCCTTATTAAGCTTGAGTTTAGATATAGCTATCCTCACTTCACTTAGGTCGGGTGGTTGGCAGTTTTCGCTGTCGTTGCAATATTAAATGGTTCGTTCTGCCTGACAGCGGAATGTTGTTCGTCATCGCCGTTTAACAGTCTGCAGAAGTGGTTCTTCGATATCCTCAGCATCGACTGTGTCTCAACTACGATCTTTACTTGTTCATCTCGACAGGATTTTGTTCGAGCCTTGTATCCTTGGCTTTGACGTTTTACACTTTGGTAAAACTTGCGAATATCGTTCCTGGAGTGGCACCTCTCTATATCCTCGATCGCGCGCTTTTCTTGCTCTGTTTTCTTCTTTCTGAAAAGCCGATGTTCTTCCCTTCTTCTTTGCCTATAGAGCTCAATGGCAGCTCTCGTCTTCACCTGCAGCTTAGCCTTGTAGGCCTCGTTCTTGGCTGCGAGCATCCGTCGGCATTCCTCATCAAACCAGGGGTTTCTTGCTGGTGGCCGCGAGAAACCTAGCACATCAGTTGCGGCTGATCTAATGGATTGTTGGCATCGTTGCCATTGTTCTTCGAGATTAGATGCTGGTTGTGTGTTGTGAGTCGAGAGGTTAAGGGATACGCGTTGCGCGAAGGTCTTGGCAGTCTCTGGCGATTGCAGTCTTTCGACATTAAATTCTTTTCACACTATTTCGGTTTTTTTGTGGCGTGGTGGACATCCGCATTGTTACCTTGGCTTCAACAAGGTAGTGGTCCGAGTCAAGCCTTTCTGCGGATTGTTACAATGCGTTCGCTAATGTCTTGGAAACATAAGACTTCTTGCCTAAGTCTGCACTTATAACAAATCCGCATCCGAATAGTAGCATCCTTTGAAGCAGTTTAGGGCTTACGCTAGTTGTTCGCCTGCACCTCTCATGTGTAATGTTCTCACATTCCAGGTGCAGAAACGAACGTCGTCGTCCTTTCCGAGGCTATTGGTTGCTTCGTAACATAAGCTTTTTTCCGTGGATGGGTAGTTAACCCAAAGCCCAACCCCCAGCCTAGAGGGCCAGGCCCTTGTTTTGACCCTAGGACAGCGGGCCGGAAAAAATACCGATGTCAGTAGCCCATTTTGGGAAAGGAGCGCTGCCGTTAGCCCATTGAGCGCTCCTCCGTCACCAACTCTTACTTAAGTGGCGCTAAATTCATGAATGAACCTGGGAATAAACCAGTTAATTTGCCTCTCCAATTATCCCGGTCTCCATTTGTGCACACCTTGGTTGAGTCTTTGTCTCCATAGGCCGTCAAAAGCAAACGGGTCTGAAGATTTTTCAAAGAATTTTCTTCTCAAAGGTTAGGTTTTAGTGGCTGCACGCGATTAGACCATAAAGGTCCACATGGAATTGAACCATTCAGATCTAACTATGTAGCGTAGGAGGTTTCTGACACTGATACTAGCTAGCTCATCTAGATTATCGAAGAAGTGGTCTCCCAGAAGAAGTTTCCTTTTTACTGAGAGAGCTGGACAAGAGCAAAGAAGGTGAGTAATACTTCTCCTACAGAAATCATTGCTGAAAAGGCCTAGTTATTTTGCGTGTAGGCCTATAGGATAGTGTCCTGTGTGGACACCGATTATGATGGAGCGCTACTGGTTAAAGCTACGCCAGAGCAACTTGGATATTAGACACGTTTATCCATCTGCGGTTTGCTTTCTTGATCGCATCCTGTTCGATTAGTAATTGAAATGTAGAAAGGGGCATACCTAGCATATCTACTGGTGGTAGAATCTCAAAGGTAGTGCCCTGGCAAATTCATATGCCTTGCAATTTCCTGTGGTCCGACAAACAAAAGAGGTGAATGGTAAATGTTCCGCCATCGCGTTAAGAGACAGTCGGCATTCATGGGCTGATTTCGAGTTAAACGAGAATGATCCCAGAGATTTGATTGCCGCTTGGCTGTCGCTGAAGATGCTAATATGCTTCATTCCTCTTCAACCAGGACTAGGCGTCTTTGATTGCCATGATTTCCGCCTGGAAAACGTTACAATGATCGGAAAGGCGAAAGGATATGCTTAGGTTGAGCCTCTCTGAGAAAACACCTCCACTCACTCCAGATTCTGTTTTAGACCCGTCTATGTAAATGTGAATCGAGTAATTGGTCCGATCATATCCCACTCCCATTCAAGGCGACTGGGAATGGTTGCCCTGAAGTTATGCTCAAAATTAAGTTGGGTGGTGGTGTGGTCGGTGTTTTCTGTAATGTTAAGGTTATTCGGAATCTATGTGTGTTCACCCTGATTGGGTGTCCATTGTGACGAGGCTCTCAGTCTCACAGCTGCACAAACTACGGTCTGTTTGCCGTAGATGTCTAGGGGCACTAGATGAAGGATAGCATCTAGGGCTGCGGAGGGAATTGTTCTTAGAGCTCCGTTAATGCATATACAAGCTGATCTTTGAACTTTACCTAGTAGGTTGCGGTTGGTAGCTGGTTCTTAAGCCGTCCACCAGACTAAGACACCATATAGTAGTATGGGTCTAGTGATAGAAACGTAAAGCCAGAAAGAGATAAGTGGTTGCATACCCCACCTCTTCCGATTGGCTTTTTACAAGAGTATAAGGCTAAGGTGGCTTTATAAACGCGTTCTTGGATGTTGGCTTTCAAGTTCAGTTTCTTATCCAAAACCAGACACAGGTATTTGGCTGATTCTGCGAACTTGAGACTGACGCCATTAAGTTTGGGAGGGCCAATGTGCGGGACTTTGTATTTCCTGCTGAAAAGGACTAATTCAGTTTTTGAAGGTTCGCGCCGAGTCCACATTTGGCGGCTCAATTAGAGAGCACAGAGAAGCCATTTTGTAATAGATCTCTAAGGGTATTAAGGTATACAGAAATTGCTGTATTGCCACTTTGCATCCCTCTCTTTCTAGATTTACTAGTGCCTCGTTGACCACTAGATTCCAAGAGGAGACAGAACGCCTCCTTGTGGGGTGCCACAGCTAACAGATCTACGTGCGGATAAGATCCCATGATTTCTGTTAATGATTCTTCCTATGAGTAGCTGATTTATTAGCACTCCTAGCGAGTCATCAATATTCAAATCCGAGAGTGCATTGGTAATTGCTACTGCTTTGACATTGTTGAAAGCTCCTTCTATATCAAGAACGGCAACCATAGTGTAGTCCTTTACCCTTAGTGAGTTTTCAATGATGCGTACAAGTGAGTGAAGCGATGTTTCAACCGACATACCCTTGTTGCAAGTGTTGGGAGTTGGAGAGTGCAGTCGGTTCTATACTAGTACGGAGGTGTAGATCAAGTAATCGTTCCAAGGTTTTAAGCAGACCAGAAGATAGACTGATCGGACGGAGATCCTTCGGATTTATGTGAGAACTCTTTCCTGCTTTGGGGCATGAATACAACTTCTAGTTCCGTTCATGTCTTGGTCCGAGGCGATATTATCCTCACGGAATGTTGTATGCTGTCGTGTTTGGTCTTGATATGGATTGTTACGCGGCGTGCCTAAGTCTGGCAAACAAATTCACATCCCTCATCGTCGCTGTTTCTACTTACTATTACAAGGATAGTATCAGAAATGTAAATTTTGCGTCACCCTTTTCCTAGGCCCATTCCATCGTATTTCCTTGATGGCAGTAATGTCTGCTTAATGGACAAGCGCTCTCACTCTCATCCAATGCCAAATATCTAGGGACTATCCTAGATACCAAGCTTAATTGGAAAACCAACATAGAACAAAGGGTCAAGAAAGCATGTATAGCTTTCTATGCCTGTAGAAAAACATTCGGCAAAAGATGGGGCCTACAACCAAAGATGACACTTTGGATGTACACTGCTGTTGTTCGGCCGATACTCACCTATGGGGCACTAGTCTGGTGGCCTTCTGTGAGTAATGGGTATATCATTGACAAACTTAAGAGGGTACAAAGAACTGCTTGTATCGGCACAACTGGGGCCATGAGATCTTGTCCCACTGATGCCTTAACGGTTCTTCTCCACCTTCTCCCTCTAGATATCCATATCAAAGATATTGCAATGTGTAGTGCAGTCAGGCTCAAAGAATCTGGCTGCTGGTTCAATAAGCCCTATGGGCACAGCAATATCCTAGATTCATTGCCAGCAGGTCTAGCTGACCATCATACCGACTACATGATACCCAAACTGAACTTCCACAATCACTTCACCGCTGGCTTTCCAACTAGAGAGGATTGGAAAAACGCATTGGTTGAAAAAGATTTTGACACACTTATTTACACCGACGGCTCCAAAATGGACTGCGGAGTGGGCGCCGGTGTCTACTCGGACACACTAAAAATAAAAAAATCGTTTCGCCTCCCTGATTCCTCCAGCGTATTCCAAGCGGAATTGTTGGCTATTAGGGAGGCATGTCACGCGATTAAACACGATAGTAGTCCCAAGCAAAATATCGCTATTTTTGTCGACAGTCAAGCCGCTATTAAGGCGATTATTTCGGTATCGACGGCATCAAAACTAGTACTTCAATGCCAAAACGAACTGGCCTCCATTGGGAGTCGATACAGTATCACTCTCATATGGGTTCCAGGCCACACTGACATAGATGGAAATGAACAGGCTGATGCCCTAGCCAGGTTGGGCTGGTCCCTTCCCAGCTCACGTGCAATCGGCATTCTCAATCCTTTAAAAACTATCATGAATAATATCAACACACACTCTCTTAAAACAGCAGAACATAGGTGGCGTAACCTCAGTGGGTGCGCCATTTCAAGAGATATGTGGCCTCGCTACAACAAGACTAAAACACGGGACCTCTTAAGCAGATCCCGTAAGGAAGTCTCCAGGGTGATAGCAATTACCACTGGACACTGGCCCATCGGTGACCATGCTGTTAGAATGGGTATACCCAACAACACCAACTGTCGCAGTTGCAAGGAGGTGGGGGAGAAGGAAACTCTAACTCACTTTCTGTGCAAATGCCCGGCTCTGTCAAGAGCAAGACAACGAACCCTAGGCAAACCTTTCTTTGACAATATCCGCGACCTCTCTGATAAACACATCAAAGAACTGATCACCTTCCTTAATGCCACTGGTTGGATTTAGTACACGCCAACTAACAACAAGACATAACATTTAACCGCACGAGTTTTTGGCATCAAAACGGCGCACCTCAGCGCCAATTGTGTTTCGTCTTGTACGAACAGCCAATCTAACTAACTAACTAAATGTCTGCTTTGATTCTTGAGTATTTGTACAGACCAAAAGGACTTCTTGAAGATCTTATCTGTAGAACGATCTATCAGATCTGTTTGAAATTTACAAATGGCCGATGTGTTACGGCCTCACGCTGAACCCAGCTAAATCGCAGTTCGTTTAAATATCAAGATGTGAAAGATAATCTCGGCTTCCTTATAAACTGATCCCTTTGATCCCTTCCTCAGTTAATCATGTTTAATGGACTTGACGGGATCAGTGGCGCGATGGTAAGAGCGATGAACTGCCGCGCAGAAGGTCTGGGTTCGATTCCCAGCCGTAGCAACACCTAAATGATTTTTCACTGGCCCTCCTCTCGTGATGATCTGACAAATCATCCGAGTAGTATCAATTGTCAAGAAAAGCTTATCTCAACTTAACCGTTCGGATTCGGCATTAAACAGGAGGTCACGCCATCGTGCAAGAAGTACACACGCACACATGATTGGTAGTGAGAAACCTAGGCCCTGGGTACCAAAGAGCCTGTTGCGTCAAAAAATTTTTGTAATGGACTGTAAGACATATTTATGATGGTTTTCGTAAGTTGTGGTTATTTGTAGAGATGTGACGGATAGTGATTTTGCAAAATACCGGATACCGGATATTCGGCATACACTTTGGCCGGATAGCCGAATATTATATATACTTTCGAGAGCAGTATACATTCATAGCGATGCATTCTAGTTCAAACACGATACGTGTACAAGTTGTAACTTTTTTGGCTCCGTTATTTGTTTGTACGGCTCGTGTGTTGAATATGGAGAGTGCTACGGAAAATCAGTAGAACACATAGTTGGCATAAATTGCTGGTCGAAATAAGACACTTATTGATTGTACGTTTGCGAGATTTTTGTGTTATTTACATTTTTGTATTCCTTGTTTATTACGTAAGTTATTAATAATGAATAAATATTACGATAGGTACTGGTACATACTTATTCAACTTTCCTGTAGGAAATAAAGTGAAATGGAACCGCTGAGCAAAAGATCCCCAATTTGGAATCATTTTGAAATCTGTGAGAATGACTGTAAGTTTGCTGTATGTTTGCTGTGCAAGTCGAAGATTTCTCTTGGCGGAACAGGAAAAAAAGCCGGTACGACAGCTATGAAAAATCACATTAAATTCAAACATGCGGAGAAGCTTTCTGAAATCGATGCCAATCCGTCTACAAGTGCATCATTTCTGTCACAAAAAAAGGAGCAGAAACAATTAACTTTGGCAGAAACTTTGGAAAAAAACATATGAGAAGGCTACAATCCACTGTGCGGATCGTTGAATACCCTATCCCATCCTATCTGTAAAACTTAAATCCCCAAAAAGAAGACATGGCTAAAAACACGATGTGGATAAAATAAAGAAAATGAGATGGTGACAACAAATTCTTCAGACTGCTTATAAAAAACTTTTACGGTTCTACAAAAGACAAGGTTTTCTCCTGCATATGTTATGGGGTAGGGTATAAAAATGGTTTTTATATAAAAACGCCCCCAAAAAGTGGACGTGGGTTAAAATAGTCTTTTGACGAAATGTTCATATTTATATTACTAATGATTCTGCATCAAAAGTTTTTTTTTAGAAAATATTAAAATTTGACCGTAAAACGTTTTTTATTAAAAACGCCCCCAAAAAGTGGGCGTTACAAAAAACTTTATATGAACGAAATACAGATATTCAGATTGTCTAAATATGTTGTTCAGAAAGTTTTTCCAAATTCCATATGGTTTGGGCAAAAAATACGTTTTTCTAAAAAGGGGGCGTGGCAGTGGGCGGATTTCAAAAATTTTTACACTTGTTCTGCTGGGAGCAACAAAGAGCACGTGTACCAAATTTCATCCTTCTAGCTCAAAATTTAAGGCCCAAAAACTGGTGACGTACGGACGGACGGACGGACAG
The DNA here is from genome assembly GCA_932526625.1 of Rhingia campestris. Lineage (NCBI taxonomy): Eukaryota > Metazoa > Arthropoda > Insecta > Diptera > Syrphidae > Rhingia > Rhingia campestris. The sequence continues at coordinate 167,374,504 of OW052183.1, forward strand.
ACATGGCTAAATCGACTCAGCTATCGTTTCTGAGTCGATCCATATACTTTGAGGTATATGTAGCTAAATTATTTCTCTATGTTACAAACTATGTATCAAAACTAATATACCCCTATGGGATAGGGTATAAAAAATGCTTTGGGACATTAACGATTCAAAATCGAAAGAATACCACTATTTGATCGCGGAAATGATTGCTTTGGACAATGAACCACTATCTATTGTGGAACGAGTTGGTTTTAAGAGGCTTATGGAGAAAGCACTGCCTCGTTATAAAATTCCTTGCCGAAATTATATTACTGACAAAATTATTCCTGACATATATGATCGAATATATTCTAAAATTGATGAATGTATCTCAAAAGCTACTGCAATTTCGGTGACATCAGACATGTGGACCTGTTTGCACAGCAATAACAATTTCTTGAGTTTCTCAGCTCATTGGTTGTCCTCTGAATTTAAACTGGAACATGCCATACTGGCAATGAAACCCTTTGCAGGATCTCACACAGGGGAAAACATTGCAAAAGAACTGAATGCAATCGCGACTCGCTGGAATATTCCCCAATACAAAATACATTTGCTTATTCATGATAGCGGGGCCAACATGGTGAAAGGTGTAAGAGTCGCCGGGTATGATTCTGCCAGATGTTTTATTCATTCGCTTCAACTGGCAGTGAATGAATCGTTGAAGTCTCACCCTGAAGCATTGGAGATGATTTCTGCTGCAAGACGAATTGTTACGCACTTTAATCATTCGAGCTTGGCTCAAGAAAAACTGACGATGATACAAAAAGAATTGAATTTACCACAACATCGACTAGTCCAAGACATCTGTACACCTTGGAATTTAACGTATTACTTGCTGGAGCGATTGTTAGAACAGAAACGAGCCATTTCTCTGTATATCACTGACCACGACACAGTAAACAATTTGACACCCTACCAGTGGGACATAATGGAACAGTGCATAAGACTGCTCAAAACTTTAGAAGAAATAACAAAAATAACCAGTTCTGGGCTTTCATATATCTCGGAAGTTATACCAAATGTTACCACATTAATAAGGTGCATACAAAAAGAAGAAACGGTACGAAGAACACCTAATTTATTGAGCATAAGGACTTCATTAGCTACTGAATTAAAACATCGTTTCGACCTTGATGAAAAACCAAACTACCTAGTAGCAACTCTACTGGACCCGAGATTCAAGGCAAGTTTCTTAGGACCGATTCAAATCGAGAGAGCCTGCCAGAAAATTCTGTTGCAAGTTTTGCAAATGAGCTGCGACGACGATTCCACTGAAAGTGAAGGGGATTCTCCACCCAGCAAGAAAAAAAAAATGAAAGCGAAGTTAATAATATAACTGGCGATACGCATGCAGCATTTTGGGACTGTTTCGATGAAGTGGCGAATGATAAAAAATATGAGGTTTCCGAAAAAAATGATACTGCGACTGAGCTTGAACTCTTTTTAAAAACAGTTCGGACTGACCGGAATATCGACCCTTACGCATGGTGGTCAGTTAATCATCAACAGTTCCCAATTCTAGCAAAATTTGCGTAGTCTATCTTTCATCACCAAGTAGCAGCGTATACAGCGAGAGACTGTTTTCTGAAGCTGGCTTAGTATATGAAAATAAACGCAACCGTCTTTTACCGGTTAATGCAAAAAAAATTATTTTTATTCATCATAATCTACCTTTAATTAATTATAAGTACTAATTTTGTTACTTACTTAAGTACCTACTGTTAATAAAAAAAAAACTTTCAATCGACTTCTTGTGTTTATGTTTTATTTTAACTATCCGGTATTCGCCGAATACATACTCTCTATCCGGCAATCCGGCCAGATAGAAAAAAAGTGGCCGGATAGCCGGATAACGGATACTAACCGGATATCCGTTACATCTCTAGTTATTTGTTAGTTATACTCCATTGCAGACGAGACTGATGCTAATAAAAAGTACATTTGTACCGTATATAAGGTGTGTTCCATTTACGGATGCTTCCGAAATCTTCGCAATTGGAATACACTCTTAGTATCACCCCCCGATTGACATTCATTATCGTTATTTACAGAGTCGAATTATATTTATTATATTTTCAAGTCTGGTCAAAAATCAAGATAAACATTGACGTGGGTGTATTTATTTCTCCATTAAATAAACAATCAAATAAATACTCGAATTGCAATGATAAGATGACAGAATGTACTTAAATATGTTTTTTTTTAACAAAAATGAAACGCTAATCTTATCTAACTCCATCTTTGATTTGTTTAATCAAAAATGTATTTGCTACTTCTGCTCTATCAAAACCATAAAACTTGATTGCAATTATTATCGCTCATTTGGTCCTTAATTAGCTATGACAGGCTTAAATTAGATACACGTTCATTTGCTTCTTTATAACCGGTTAAATCAAAATATGTCGCATTTTTTTTTTTCTATAATCTACTGTGACAGAGTTGCCGAGATTTAAAAAAAATTATCGATGTGTAGTCAAAGCTATGTATATTCTAAGCATACAATATCTGAAAACTCATAGCTCCTATCATAAATATTATATTACAATATTATTGAACTTAAATCCATATGTCCTTCTTCTTCTTCTTAAGTGGCGCTTCAGTCAGGGATGAACCTGGGCCTCAACCAACATGCCTCTCCAATTAGCCCGGTCCTTAGCTAACTGCCTCCAGTTGCGCACTCCAAGTTGGTTGAGGTCGGTTTCTACTTGTGCGCGCCACTTAAGGCGAGGTCTTCTCTACTGCGTCTGACGTCTAGCTGGGAGCCGAAGACTCTGCGAGCCGGAGTAATGGTGTCTACATGTCCTAGCCATCTTAAACGTCCAATGCGGAGTTTTTTGACTAGGGGTATGTCGCTGTACAGCTCGTATAGTTCGTGGTTGAATCTTCGTCTCCATAGCCCGTGTTTGTGCTCTCGCCTTATTCCACACCACCCTTGAGGTTAGGCTGTTGGTGTGTTTTTTTTTTAAGTGGTTTCCCCAGTAGGCCTAATCCACTAAACAGACAACAAAATTAAAAACAACAAACAAACAAAACCAAAATAACAAGCAAAATTAAAAAAAAACTAAAAACACAAACAATTAACAAAACGAAAATATAAAGAAAACATTAAACCTTGGCCAAATCGCCGTCTCAAAAAGCCTGAATATAACTCGTTCAGCTTCGTGTCTTGGTTTCGGCTTGGTTAAATCTATTCCTACCTTCAATAAAAAGGAAAATAAAAAAATTATTAATGTTTTCAAAGCTTGAGAAAATTTAAACAAATAATTACCTATGCCATCGAAATATAAGTTATAGTTGCATCTTCATTTTCTATTTCGATGACGATATAGTCTCGCTGCTGTGGATCTTCAAATCCTTCGATAAACCCTGGTTCTAGCACAAAGTCACTCCTTTGAATGAATTCGGCATCATCTCCAACTATATATTGGCCTTGTGCCAAATATTCTATTTCTTCTTCCTTATCATCATCGTCATCATAGACATCGTCTTCAAAAAATTGTTCAACGAATTCATCTTCTTCTCCGACATCAGATTCTGTATTGCGCGATAGCAATACAGAATTTGATGAATAATTCGTATCAGGAAGACCCAAATCAGCTGTAGCTCCAACGTGTAAAACTCTGCTGATTATGTCGTAAATTTCTGACAGAATGCCAGAAATAGTCCATCTGATCCTGTACGAAATTCTAAAATCCCGCTCGGATTCTGAAGCAGTTTCCTGTGCTATGGCTAACGGAGTCCTGCCCGCATTTATGAGACTCCATACTAAAAATATTACCTCAAGGCACTTCTGAAAAAGAAAACTAATTATGAATATGCATTTAAACGAGTGGTGGGTGCACGACTGGGTCGTACGCAACTTTCTCTTTCACAGCGAGTTGGGTGTTAGATCAAATAGTACGCATTTTGATTATTAATGCTTAAAATGATATAAATAATGTCAAAATGTGATTATACGAACGTTTACTCCGAAATTTGAAGGAATCGGCGTCTATGTGAAAAATAATTAATTTTCGTTATTGGCCAAAACTGAAAATTCCGTTTAGTGATAGTTGGGCTAAAACTAATTATGTGGAATTGCTTCAAGCTTTAATAGTAGTATATATATTAAATTTCATTCAATTTGACATAATAGTTTGCCAGAAATTATCAATTTTCCTTATATGGCCTAAATGACAAAATCCGTTTTATGGATTTTCTCGAAAAAAACTGGGTATGCAGTTTTGTTGGGTTTAATATGGTTACAGTATATATAAAGTTTAATCAAAATCGTTAGAGCCGTTTTCGAGAAAATTGAGGTTATGTGTAATTTTAATATGGCAGGTACCCTTATTAACATGGCTAAACGCAAACAAAAAAAAGGCCTAGAATTATGACTAAAATAAGCTTGGGTACGAAGTTTGAAGAAAATCGGTCTAGCCGTTTAGGCTGGGGAGACCATCACGGACAGACGGACCGACGGACGGAATTCCAAAAACCACTTTTTTAGGCTCCGCTATCATCGTAATGTTAGAATCAATCAAAATCTCGAGGTCGAAAATTTTCACGAAAACAATATCTTTCTCTTTGTAAGAGAAAGTTAAAAACCATACCAAAAGATTGTTTGCAAGGTTGAGAGGCATCTTTTCTTTTGAAGTTTTATATTTTCTTGAAGACTTGGGAAATTGCTTGATATATATATTTCTTCGTCTCTTCGAACTGAAAATCACAAAATTCACAATTAAACTGAAATAAATAGACAGGCCTGCTACATAAAAATGATTTTCAAATCCTGTGAGTTGAAGGAGTTGATTTTTTTTTGATTAAAAATTCAAAGTGCTTTTTTCTGAAGCTCTGCTTTTGAATTTTAAGAATTTTAGGATCATAGGTTTTTAGGCTCTTTGTTGCTCCCAGCAGAACAAGTTTAAAAATTGTCAAAATCCGTCCACGGCTAGGTCTTACTTATTTATTTAAATGGCGCTACAGTCCAGGATGAACCTGGGTCTGAACCAACATGCCTCTCCAATTAGCCCGGCCCTTAGCTAACTGCCTCCAGTTGCGCACTCCAAGTTGGTTGAGGTCGGTTTCTACTTGTGCGCGCCACTTTAGGCGAGGTCTTCCTCTACTGCGTCCGACGTCTAGCTGGGAATCGAAGACTCTGCGAGCCGGAGTATTGGTGTCCATTCTTTCTACATGTCCTAGCCATCTTAAACGTCCAATCTTTCTACATGTCCTAGCCATCTTAAACGTCCAATGCGGAGTTTTTTTGATACGGTCTATGCTTCAGCGCCGTAGAGCAGGACTGGGTTGATCAGGGTCTTATATAGGATCTCCTTAGTAGTTCGAGTGAGGGATTTACTACTAAATTGCCTTCTTAGCCTGAAGAAACAGCGATTGGCAAGAGTAATTCTTCGTTTGATTTCTGACGAGATGTTGTTGTCAAAGTTAATAGCGGATCCGAGGTAGACAAAGTCACGTACTACCTCAAAGTTATATCTGTCAATGCTGACGGTCTGTCCAATTCGTCGATGTTGTGTGTTCTTTCGTGTTGACAGCATATACTAAGTCTTACCCTCATTTACTGCTAAACCCATTTTTGCCGCTTCCTTCTCTATACTAGCAAACGTGGCTATGACATCACGTTGAGTCCTACCAATGATGTCAAATCGTCAGCGTATGCTAGTAGTTGCGCCGATTTTTGGAAAATTGCGCCTCTGGTGTTGGCTCGGGAGTTTTGCACAATCCTCTAAAGAATCAAATTGAAAAATTCACATGACAGCGCATCGCCTTGCCTAAATCCCTTTTTGGTATCGAATGTGTCAGTGAGGTCGTTTCTGACCCTGATGGTACAGCGAGAATTCTCCATCGACATCCCACACAAACGGACGAGTTTGTGCTGTATACCAAAACTTGACATGGCTCTGTATAGTACGTCTCTATAAATGTTGTCGTATGCGGCTTTGAAATCGATAAATAGGTGGTAGGTGTCGAATTGGACTTCTTGGGTTTTTTCCAGGATCTGCCGAAGTGTGAAAATTTGATCGATTGTGGACTTTCCTGGCCTAAAACCACACTGATAAGGGCCGATCAGGTTGTTGGTAAACGGTTTCAGGCGTTCACATATTACGGCAGATAGGATCTTGTAGGCGATGTTGAGCAGACTTATGCTTCAGTAGCTGGCGCAGTTCAGAGTGTCTCCTTTTTTGTGGATCAGGCAAACGATGCTGAAACGACTATTCTTCAGGCATACTTTCATCCGACCAGAGTTGGTGGATGTTACTTACTAAGTCATCTCCGCCAGCTTTGTAAAGCTCAGCGGGAAGGCCGTCATTTCCGGCGGCCTTATTAAGCTCGAGTTTAGATATAGCTATCCTCACTTCACTTAGGTCGGGTGGTTGGCAGTTTTCACTGCCGCTGCCAATATTAAATGGTTTGTCCTGCCTGACAGCGGAATGTTGTTCGTCATCGCCGTTTAACAGTCTGCAGAAGTGGTTCTTCCATATCCTCAGCATCGACTGTGTCTCAACGACGATATTTCCTTGTTCATCTCGACAGGATTCTGTTCGAGCCTTGTATCCTTGGCTTTGACGTTTTACACTTTGGTAAAAGTTGCGAACATCGTTTCTGGAGTGGTACCGCTCTATATCCTCGATCACGTGCTTTTCTTGCTCTTTTTTCTTCTTTCTGAAAAGCCGGTGTTCTTCCCTTCTTCTCTGCCTATAGAGCTCAATGGCAGCTCTCGTCTTGACCTGCTGCTTAGCCTTGGAGGCCTCGTTCTAGGCTGCAAGCATCTGGTGGCATTCATCAAACCGGGGGTTTATTTCTGGTGGCCGCGACAAACCAAGCACATCAGTTGCCGCTGATCTAATGGCTTGTTGGCATAGTTGCCATTCTTCTTCGACATAAGATGCTGGTGGTGTGTTGCGAGTCGAGAGGTTAAGGGATACGCGTTGCGCGAAGGTATTGGCGGTCTCTGGCGATTGCAATCTTTCGAGATTAAATTTTGTCACAGTATTTCTGGTTTGTTGTGGCGAGGTGGATATCCCGCATTCTTACCTTGGTTGCAACAAGGTAGTGGTCCGAGTCGATGTTAGCCCCTCAGAATGTTCGGACATCCAAAACACTGGATGCGTGCCTCTTGTCTATCGAAATGTGATCAATTTGGTTGACTGTTCGTTGATCTGGAGACCGCCATGTTCCCTTATGGATATCGAGGTGAGGAAACCGTGTGCTGGCTATAGTGACATTTCGTTCCGTATCTTAAGTCCGTTGCCAGACGTGTTGTCGTGTAGGCTATGTTTTCCGACAGTACTGCTAAAGATGTCTTCTTTTCCTACCTTTGCGTTAAAATCTCCCAGCACGATCTTAACATCGTACTTCGGTAGTCGCTCATAGGTTTTGTCAAGGAGCTCGTAGAAGCAATCCTTAGTTGTATCATCTTTTACCTCCGTCGGAGCGTGAGCGCATATAAAGGTTATGTTGGCGTATTTGGCATTAATGAGAATTGTTACAATGCGTTCGCTAATGTCTTGGAAACATAAGACTTCTTGCCTTATACTGGCACTTATAACAAATCCGCATCCGAATAGTCGCTGTTTCTCCTCACTATAACACGGTCCGTAGTATATGTCACACTTGTTCATCCTCTTTTTACCCGGCCCATCCCATCGTATTTCTTGGATGGCAGTAATGTCTGTTTTGTAGCAGTTTAGGGCTTCCACTAGTTGTTCGCCTGCACCTCTCCTGTTGAATGTTCTCACAATTCAGATTGTGATACGAACGTCGCTGTCATTTTTTCGTTTAGCAGGGTCGTCAGCAATAATATCAGTCCTTGCCGAGGCTATTGGTTGCTTCGTATAAATGTTTTTTTTGTTATGGGTGGGTAGTTAACCCAAAACACAACTCCCAATCTGGAGGGCCAGTTCCAATCCCCTAGGGAATTGAGTGCTGCCGTTAACCTTTCGAATCATCCGCCTCCATCAAGGGGCCTGACTTACCCTTGAAATTCCTATATAACCTGACGGCAGACCGGGTATTCATTCCGCGCCATTCTGACCAGGGTGATTATAGTGTTGCTGTTTTACGTCTTGTTATCAACACTCACACTTATCGTTTAGCAAGTCAAATCCGGTTGGATGAGACCAGTACCCGATGGTTACCACTTAGAGATAAAAAATAAGCACATTTGATGTGTAGTCAGAGTTGCAACCATTGGGCATTGCCAAGCTAAAGCCAATCAGAGTCTACCTTCGTTCAACAACACCCAACCACCACATAAATAGAATTGAAAATAATTGTTCGCTCTTTATTTTATCATCTGTCAAAAACATCTCATCATTTAATCCCAGGAATAACTCACCAAACTGGCCGGGATAACTTGAAGTTAACTCTGGATTTAAATTGACTGAAAAACTACATCCTAGTTTAATCCCGAAACTATGATGATCTTCCACTGAAAAAACGAGCCTAAGATGCTTAAGCATTATGCCGGTATTTCTACACACCTCGGATCATTTGCGAAATATAAAAAGTGATATGATGATAGATAAATCCCACATACACACCTTGAACTTGAGATTCACCAGTTCAGACCCGTATTTTATTAGTTAAAGGAAAACATATTTGCACCTTGTTAGGTTACAAAGTGACAGCTAAAACTGATGGGATATACAACCGTAGCGAATTCTATAGTATCGTTCGAACATCGTATTTTTACTGGGGATTCCGCACTTGGTAGTCTAACTTAACAACCACCAGGACATTGCATCCAAAAATAATAACCATAACTACAAAAGCCTTTACCCTTAAGATGCATTTTGAATTTCTAAGACTTGACTGCGTCGAAACTGATTTTCTCTTTTTTCGAAGGATAAATTAAGTTTTGGTTCTGTCATACTTTGGGCATATCTTCTGCAATGTTTCACAGATCGAAAGGGAATTGCAAATGTTTTCGACGATGCCCAGTATTTAATTTTCCACCAGTGATTTGATGTCTCTCAATGATGGTTTTAGGGACCGGCTTCCGGACTTCTGTGTTTGTAAAGAAATACTAAGCCCGGACGAGAAAATAATATTAAAATAAAGATAAAAGTCAACTTAAGGTTTTATTTCAAAACTAAAACGCAAGGAATATTAAAACCCATAACCTCAACAAGAATATTTTATTATAAACCAACACCTTTTTCATTAAACCACTGTCCTTAAGAAAACTAAGTGAAAACCCTACAAAAATGCATCCTCCGACTTAATATTCACATTTTATCATCAAGTCTGAACGCACTTGAAGTGCATGTCTAGTTGAATACATCCACCGGGCTCAGAATTGGTCACCACCACTTCAGCCAGGAAGTTACCCGGGATAAAGAATTTCTCAAAAACTTTCCCATTAAATGGATAGTCCGTTAACACATACTTTGCCGGCATTAAGGGACATGTATCATAGTGTGGGGCATTCGAGTAGTTCTTAAGAGTGTTGTAGAAAAATGCCCTGTATTCGGTTTTTAAAAATGAACACACCCCTCTACCGGTGCCGGTGGCCGGATATGTCACTAAAAGTTTGGGATTATTACCGGATTCATCCAAAATATATATAAGCACTGTCATCTGAAAATATTTAATTTTTTTTTTAAAGCTTTTCCACTTTCGGAAATACCTTTCGGACTTACCCTCCATTTGTCGGTAAATCGCTTAAAGTGCTCTACGTAGCCATTGATCTTAAAGGTGGTGTCACCAATTTTCTCGATTTTCAAGTCAACTGCGATGATTTCGGTGCCATTTTTCACTTCAAGTTTGTCGAAAAATAATTCGAACTTCGTCTACAATAAAAGGATAATTAGGTTCAATGAGGATGCATGTGATTTATGTTGTCTTACGGGATTTGTTTTATCCGCTATTGAGAAATTAGAACACACAATTAAACAAAATCCAATTTTCCATAATATTTGGAAAATCATTTTAATTTTATTTTAATCACTTGCATGCCACATTAGTGGTTTAGATGCAAATGACATTCACAATCGGAGTGCATTTTATATGACATGAGGATTGCGTGATGACATTTCAAGTGACAGTGCTGAGTCGATAATGAAAACATGTTCAAATTTTCGTCTAAGTACTTCAAACTTCCGGTAAAAATAAATAAAAATGTAATTTTATGTTGACGTTAGCTTAATCTGATGATCATGATCAAGTCTGATGTGATGATCAAGATCTGATTTTTATTAGGTTATAATTGTAATAAATAATTAAAATGTAACAGATGGACTAGGTATGCGTCTGTTTCAGTGATGGTTCTAGCTATGCGATATAAGAACATAGTTTTGGCACGGGGGGGTTAACAATCCCCGTATACCGAGATCTGAGAATCACGTATTCCATGACGTAAACCCCTTAAATGGCATAGTCGCCAATAGCCTGATGCTGTTCGTGCAAAAAGATGAATTCCTGGACATCTTTGTATCACTGAAAAAAAAAGTCGGCATGGGAGGACGTGGTCGCAAACGTCGTATTGAGATACCCGTCAAACGAAGGTGTCATTTTCACCACCCTATTTAACAATGCACTGAATAATGCACATTATCCGGTGTGCTGGAAAACGGCGGTGGTACCCCCTATCCCTAAAAAGGACAAAGACAAAACAAACCCAGCTAATCTTCATTCAATAAGCCTTCTGCCGAATGTAAGCAAGGTATTCGAAAAGATAGTCAATAGAGCTCTCTGTTTAAATGGGTCGGGGAAAATAAAATTGTCCCGGAAAACCAGTTCGGTTTAAGAGCGAGGCATGACACTATTTATGCCGCGTCGATACTAGTGTCCGACATTCAATGGAATATGTCCAAAAAACAGTGCACAGGGCCCTGTCTGGTTGACTTTGAGAAGGCCTTCGACACCGTATGGTTAGAGGGGCTTTTCTACAAGCTGACCGGACTGGGAATGCGTAAACCCATGCTATATATGATTTATGAAATGCTTATGGGAAATAAGTTCGCGGTCAAATGTGGCAACTTAACTTCGAGTAAAGTCTTTGAAATTAAAAACGGTTTACAACAGGGGGCGGTGAACTCCCCGATATTGTTTAAGAGGTTTAGAACTTTTTTTAAAAAAAAAAACACAAAAAAATCGAAAAAATGTATGAAATATTTATTTGAATCGATAGTTTGAACCTTGCAATTTAATGTTTAAAGATAATTTCATGCAAATGTTGATCGCGGCTGCGTCTCAGGTAGCCCATCCGCTGAGTCCAATTTTGGCATACTCTTTCACACATATCGGCCGGTATCTCACGAATGAATGCATGGATGTTGGCTTCCAGTGCGTCAATCGAAGCGGGCTTGTCCCTATAGACATTAGCCTTGACATACCCCCACAAAAAATAATCTAATGGTGTCAAATCGCACGATCTAGGCGGCCAATTGACCGGCCCGAAACGTGAAATTAACTGTTCACCAAACTCGCCTCGCAATTGCGCCATTGTTTCGCGTGCTGTGTGGCATGTGGCACCGTCTTGTTGAAACGACATATCATGCAAGTCAAGAACTTCCATTTTGGGCAAAAAAAAGTTTGTTATCATCGCTCGGTAGCGTTCACCATTGACAGTAACGCTGCGATTCGCATCATCTATGAAGAAATATGGCCCAATAATGCCGCCGGCCCATAAACCGCACCAAACAGTGGCTTTTTCGGGATGCATTGGTAGCTGTTGCAATGCTTCTGGCTGATCTTCACTCCAAATGCGGCAATTTTGCTTATTTACGTACCCATTCAACCAAAAATGAGCCTCATCGCTGAACACAATTTTTCGATAAAAAAGCGGATCCTCGGCCAGCTTTCCAAGAGCCCATTCACCAAAAATTCGGCGTTGTGGTAGGTCGGCTGGCTTTAGTTCTTGCACCAGCTGTATCTTAAAAGGCTTTACGCCCAAATCCTTCCGCAAAATTTTCCACGTAGTGCTGTAACAAAGGCCTAACTGCTGGGAACGGCGCCGAATCGACATTTCGCGGTCTTCTGTCACACTAGCTGATACGGCCGCAATATTTTCTTCACTACGCACAGTACGTAAACGTGTTGGTGGTTTAATGTCCAACAAAGTAAATTTGGTGCGAAATTTGGTCACAATCTTCCGAATAGACTGCTCAGAAGGTCGAGAATGCCGATCATAAAATGGAAGCAGCGCGCGATGAACATTTCGAACCGAGCACGAATTTTGATAGTAAAATTCAATAATTTGCAAGCGTTGTTCATTTGTAAGACGATCCATGGTTAAATTGCAAACCAAACTAAAGCTGTTTGACAGTGACACAAGGTACTAAACACACGTCAGCTGTCAAAACCAGTGTTACCAAAACCAAACCAGCTAAAAAATCACCCGTTACAAGTGATCTTGTAGGCTCTCTCAGACACGCTATAGCGTACGCAGATGATCTGATTACAGATCAGGTCCAAAAATCGAGGTCATTAACAAACTCTTGACTTCGATCACATTAAGGGATATTGCGATGATTGGAAATTGAGGATCAATTTTCAAAAAAACCGAAACAATTCTGTTTAGGACCCCATTGCAGGGGGCTTCTTACGATACCAGAAAAAAACTGGAAAAAATTGTGTATCATTGGACAGCATGGACAGCCGTTGGCGGTAAAAAGTGATGTCAAATACCTTGGCTCGACAAGTTCATGTATTTTAACAAAAATGTGGATGCTTGTCTGGCCGGGCTAGGGGGGCTTATGCTCTGACAAGAAGATTGTATCAAAGCATTCAACTTGATTCAAAGGTGAAAGTCATTTGCTACATGGCCCTTATAAGGCCGATCAGCGCTTATGGTTGTCCCGAGTGGTTCAATGTATCACCAACCTACATGGAAAGGATACGACTGTTACATAAAATATTATCGCAGCAAGGTTCTATACAATGGGGCTCAGCTGAATAGAATCGACAATTTTCTAATTAAGGTGATTCGAAGGCACGCTGCAAGGACGATAGCCAGCGACAACAGCCTGATCTTCGGGGCTTATTACCCCAATGAAATATACATAGAGGGAACGCTCATGTCTGGCTTGATTCCACCAGAGGCATTCATTTATATAGACTCGTTAGAGTTAGTACAGGAGGGGAACGGTATCCCGTTTTTATACAACCGCTATTGTGACGCGCGTGACAAGCGGCTAATCCGCGATGGGTATGTCGACAATGCTTCGGAGCTCCTCCGCTTTAGCACTGCGGTATCTGATCGTGATAGGACCGATGCTGAAAAGCAGCGAACGGAATTCTGCTGGCTAGATGAGGAGGGTGATTCTGCACTTCCTCAGGACTTTGCGGACTTTTAGTCCACTCGCTAGTTTTTTAAGAAGATTCAATTTAGGAACAAGGTTTTAATATAGATTAAGCTTTTTATATAAAAACAAACTGTCACTTCTCAAAGTACTTGTAAGGCTCGACCTCGCAACTCTGACTACACATCAAATGTGCTTATTTTTTACCTCTGAGTGGTAACTGGTCTCATCCAACCGGATTTGACTTGCTACACGATAATTGTGAGTGTTGATAACAAGACGTAAAACAGCAACACTATGATCTCCCTGGTCAGAATGGCGCGGAATGAATACCCAATCTGCTGCCCCAGGCGAACCTAGATGAGCTGCTTCGACATATTCGGACAACAGGTTATCTAGGAATTTCAAGGGTAAGTCAGGCCCCTTGAACAGAGATGCTGGCGGATGAACCGAAAGGTCAACGGCAGCGCTCAATTCCGTAGTGGATACTGATGGCCGCATGTCGTAGGGGTATCTAATAAATTGGAACTGGCCCTCCAGGTAAGGGGTTGTGCTTTGGATTAACTACCCACCCATGGAAAAAACCATTATAACGTAGCACCTAATAGCCTCGGAAAGGACTGATATTACTGTTGACGTTGGGCCGGGCAAAAAGAGAATGGAAAACTCTGACTTCTACTATGGACCGTGTTATAGTGACCAGAAATAGCGACTATACGGATGCGGATTTGTTATAAGTACCAGACAAAGGCAAGAAGTCTTATGTTTCCAAAACAATAACGAACGCATAGTAACAATCCGCATCAAGGCCTGATATGCGCTCATGCTCAAACGGAGGTAAAAGGTGATACAACTAAGGATTGCTTCTACGAGCTCCTTGACAAAACCTATGAGCGACTACCAAAGTACGATGTTAAAATCGTGCTGGGAGATTTTAACGCAAAGGTAGGAAGAGAAGACATCTTTAGCAGTATAGCCTACATGACAACACGTCTGGTAACGGACTTAGGCTAATTGACTTCGCTACGGAACACACACGGTTTCCTCACCTCGATATCCATAAGGGGCCATGGCGGTCTCCAGATCAACAAACAGTCAACCAAATTGATCACATTGCGATAGACGAGAGACACGCATCCTGTATTTTGGATGTCCAAACATTCCGAGGGGCTAACTTCGACTCGGACCACTAGCTTGTTGCAGCCAAGGTAAAGATGCGGATATCCACCTCGCCACAACAAACCAGAAATACTGTGAAATTTTTTTTCATAAAGAAGAAAAAAGAGAAAGAAAAGAGCGCGATCGAGGATATAAAGAGGTGCCACTCCAGGGACGACGTTCGTAAGTTTTACCAAAGTGTAAAACGTCAAAGCCAAGGATACAAGGCTCGAACAGAATCCTGTCGAGATGAACAAGGAAATATCGTAGTTGAGACACAGTCGATGCTGAGGATATGGAAGAACAACTTCTGCAGACTGTTAAACGGCGATGACGAACAACATTCCGCTGTCAGGCAGAACGAACCATTTAATATTGGCAACGGTAGCGAAAACTGCCAACCACCCGACCTAAGTGAAGTGAGGATAGCAATATCTAAACTCAAGCTTAATACGGCCGCCTTCTCGCTGAGCTTCATAAAGCTGGCGGAGATGACTTGGTAAGTAATATCCACCAACTCATAAGCCAAATCTGGTCGAATGAAAGTATGCCTGGAGAATGAAACCTCAGCATCGTTTACCCGATCCACAAAATATGAGACCCTCTGAACGCCGCCAACTACAGAGGCATAAGTCTCCTCAACATCGCCTACAAGATCCTATCTGCCGTAATGTGTGAACGCCTGAAACCGTTTACCAACAACCTGATCGGCCCTTATCAGTGTGGTTTTGGGCCAGCAAAGTCCACAATCGATCAAATTTTCACAGTTCGAGAGATCCTGGAAAAAACCCAAGAAGTCCAAATCGATACCCACCACCTATTTATCGATTTAAAAGCCGCATACGACAGCATTTATAGAGACGAACTATACAGAGCCATGTCAAGTTTTGGTATGTGTAGGATGACGATAGCGAATTCTCGCTGCACCATCAGGGTCGGAAACGACCTCACCGACACATTCGATACCAAAAAAATGATTTAGGCAAGGCGATGCGCTGTCATGTGACTTCTTCAAATTTATTCTTGAGAGGATTGTGCAAAACACCCGAGCCAATACCAGGGGCGCAATTTTCCAAAAATCGGTGCAACTATTAGCATACGCTGACGATATTGACATCATTGGTAGGACTCAACGTGATGTCATAGCCACGTTTGCTAGTATAGAGAAGGAAGCGGCAAAAATGGGTTACGCAGTAAATGAGGGTAAGACTAAGTATATGCTGTCAACATGAAAGGACGCACAACATCGACGAATTGGACAGACCGTCACCATTGACAGATATAACTTAGTACGTGATTTTATCTACCTCGGCTCCGCTATTAACTCTGGACAACAACATCTCGTCAGAAATCAAACGAAGAATTACTCTTGCCAATCGCTATTTCTTCGGGCTAAGAAGGCAATTTAGTAGTAAAGCCCTCACTCGAACTACTAAGGAGATCCTCAACCAACTTGGAGTGCGCAACTGGAGGCAGTTAGCTAAGGACCGGGCTAATTGAAGAGGCATGTTGGTTGAGGCACAGGTTCATCCCGGACTGTAGCGCCACTTAAGTAAGTAAGTAAGACCTAGCCGTGGGCGGATTTTGACAATTTTTGAACTTGTTCTGCTGGGAGCAACAAAGAGTCTAAAAGTAAAAGTAACCTAAATTCTTAAAATTCAAAAGCAGAGCTTCAGAAAAAAACACTTTGAATTTTTAATTAAAAAAAATCAATTCCTTCAACTCACAGGATTTGAAAATCATTTTTATATGTAGCAGGCCTGTCTATTAATTTCAGTTTAATTGTGAATTTTGTGATTTTCAGTTCAAAGAGACGAAGAAATATATATTTAAAGCAATTTCCCAAGTCTTCAAGAAAATATTAAACTTCAAAAGAAAAGATGCCTACCGCTACCAACATTGCAACCAATCTTTTGGTATGGTTTTATAAATGCATGTTCCTTATAACTTTTCTCTTTCAGAAGTGCCTTGAGGTAATATTTGTAGTATGGAGTCTTATAAATGCGGGCAGGACTCCGTTAGCCATAGCCCAGGAAACTGCTTCGGAATCGGAGCGGGATTTTGGATTTTTTTACAGGATCAGATGGACTATTTCTGGCATTCTGTCAGAAATTTACGACATAATCAGCAGAGTTTTCCACGTTGGAGCTGCAGCTGATTTGGGTCTTCCTGAAACGAATTATTCATCAAATTCTGTACTGCGCGATAGCGATACAGAGTTAGCATCTGATGTCGGAGAAGAAGATGAATTCGTTGAACAATTTTTTGAAGACGATGTCGATGATAACGATGATGATGACGAAGAAGAAATAGAATATTTGGCACAAGGCCAATATATAGTTGGAGATGATGCCGAAGTCATTCAAAGAAGTGACTTTGTGCTAGAACCAGGGTTTATCGAAGGATTTGAAGATCCACAGCAGCGAGACTATATCGTCATCGAAATAGAATATGAAGATGCAAGTATAACTTATATTTCGATGGCATAGGTAATTATTTGTTTGAATTTTCTCAAGCTTTGAAAACATTAATAATTTTTTTATTTTCCTTTTTATTGAAGGTAGGAATTGAATTGAACCAAGCCGAAGCCGAAACACGAAGCTGAAGCTATATTCAGGCTTTTTGAGACGGGGATTTGGCCAAGGTTTAATGTTTTCTTTATATTTTCGTTTTGTTAATTGTTTGTGTTTTTAGTTTTTTTTTAATTTTGCTTGTTATTTTGGTTTTGTTTGTTTGTTGTTTTTAATTTTGTTGTCTGTTTAGTGGATTAGGCCAACTGGGGAAACCACTTAAAAAAACGCACCAACAGCCTAACCTCAAGGGTGGTGTGGAATAAGGCGAGAGCACAAACTCATAGGGTAAACGTTTTTTTTTTTAAATGTTGTGAAATAAGAACCTCGAGTAATAAGACGAATTCTGAAAAAATGTAGGCTGCACCAAATTTGAAAGCAAGATAAGAACAAATTTTTAGAAGACTGTTGGCGCAACAGCCACTCATGTGTACCATGTCTTCCAAATACGAACGTCTGAGTTAGAATCAGCGCTTTACGACATGAGAATTAGAAGTACACATACAGCGCTTATCTCTGAGTTGCGCTTGCACGAACGCATTTATTCAACTTACTCGTGGTTACTAAGTGCAATTTTTAGTTTTATTTACACACTTTTTGTAGTAGGTGTTCTTAATAATGGAATTAAGTGGCGCTACAGTCCGGAATGAACCTGGCCTTCAAGAAACATGCCTCTCCAATTAGCACGGTCCATAGCTAACTGCCTGCAATTGCACACTTAAAGTTGGTTGAGGTCGGTTTCTATTTGTTCTTGACACTTTAGGCGAGGTCTTCATCTACTACGTCGGACGTCTGGCTTGGAATTGAAGACTCTGCGAGCCCGAGTATTGGTGTCCATTCGCTCTTAATGTCCTAGCCATCTTCAACATCCAATGCAAAGAATACCCGCCAAACGGGACCGAAGATTTATCAAAGAATTTTTGGCTCAAAACGAAAAGGGATTTCATCATCCGCTTTGGATATGGTCCATGCTTCAGCGCAGGACTGGTATGATCATTTTATTGTATAGAATCACGTTAGCAGTCCGATGGCTTAACTACTAAAGCGACTTCCTAGCCAGAAGAAACAGCGATAGAGTAATTCTTCGTTTTATTTTTTGACGAGATGTTGTTGTCAGAGTTAATAGTAGAGCCGAAGAAGACAAAGTCTCGTAATATCTCGAAGTTATATCTGCCAATGTCACTTCCTCCAGTTCGTCAATGTTATGTGTACATTCGTCTTGAAAGCATATACTTGGTTTTACCCTATGACATCAGGTTGAGTCCTACAAATTATGTCAATATCGTCGGCGTATGCTAGTAGTTGCACCGATTTATTGAAGGTTTTGCCTCTGGTGTTGGGTCTCAATAATGATTTTAAAGAGCTCACTTGACAGTGCGTCCCTAGCCTTATTTCATTTTTGGTGTCGAATGTTTCGGTAAAGTCGTTGACGACCCTGATGGAGCAGCGAGAATTGTACATCGTCATCCTTCACATCGGTATACAAAAACCAGATATGGTACTGCATAGTTCGTCTCTATAAATGCTGTCGTATGCGGATTTTAAATCAATAAATAGGTACTGCAACCATCTATGACGATAAAAACTATCGATGCTCCTCCAGGGATTTTCGTGTGACTTCTTCAACATAAGTCTTGAGAGGATTGTGCAAAACTCCCGAGCCAACAGTGCCACAATCTTCCAAAAATAAGTGCAACTACTAGCATACGCCTACGATACTGACATCATTGGTAGGACTCAACGTGATGTCATAGCCACCTTTGCTAGTATAGAGAAGGAAGCGGCAAAAATGGGTTTAGCAGTAAATGAGGATAAGACTAAGTATATGCTGTCAACACGAAAGGACACATAACGTCGACGAATTGGACAGAACATCACCATTGACAGATATAACTTGGAGGTAGTACGGGACTTTTTCTACCTCGGCTCATCTATTAACTCTGACAACAACATCTCATCAGAGATCAACCGAAGAATTACTCATGCCAACCGCTGTATCTTCAGGCTTAGAAGGCAATTTAGTAGAACTACTAAGGAGATTCTATGTAAGACCCTGATCATACAGGCCTGATCTAAGGCTCTGAAGCATGGACCGTATCAAAAGCGGATGAAGAAATCTTTGTTCGATACGAGAGAAAATTCTTCTGGAGACGAAGATTCAACCACGAACTATACAACCTGTACAGCGACATACCCCTAGTCAAAAAAACTCCGCATTGAACGTTTAAGATGGCGAGGACATGTAGAACGAATGTACACCAATACTCCGGCTCGCAGAGTCTTCGATTCCCAGCCAGACTGAAGTGGAGCGCACAAGTAGAAACCGACCTCAACCAACTTGGAGTGCGTAACTGTAGGCAGTTAGCTAAGGACCGGGCTATTTGGAGAGGCATGTTGGTTGAGGCCCAGGTTCATCGAGGAGAATGTATGGGTGGGGTGCACTAGAGTGTCTATTTGACGCGACACCACTATTTTCACTGTGGTACCTATCGATACCCCCAAACAATTTCTTTGGCCACTACTATAAGTCTAAGTCTATGTTGCTCAGAATTTTCATTTATAACAAAGCTTCTTATGTGTGTGTACCAAAAAAATCGTATCGCATCGAAAAATTCGATCATTTGTTGTAAATCACTAACCCACCATACCCCCTAAGGTATAACTAAACACCGTTATCACACCTTAAGTACAAGCCTACACACTCCACCTTTATAAATCAGCCAAAACGACGAAAATCGTAATTTATTGAGGTTAGGTTTCATAGATTTCGCCGATAGCTTAATTTAAGTTTCTAATCAGATTTCTTATCGGTCTTGTGGTTCGTATATAACGACAAGGCCAGGTCTTTGTTTTTTATTAAAAATGCAAATTTTCGTCTTGACTCTAGCTCTTCTATTTGGCACCGCCTTTGCGTCGGAAGAGAGACCGATTTCCGATGCGGTATGTTATCAAAGCTTTAACCCATTTCACTGATGGAACATTAAATTCTTTTCCAGGCGGAGCGGATACTAAGCGATGGCTACCCGATGGAAAAACACACCGTAACCACAGACGATGGCTATGTTCTGCTAATGCACCGGATACCCTACTCACCAGAACTCGAGAATGCCAACGAAAGACGTCCCGTTGCGTTCCTTATGCACGGCATGTTAAGCTCGTCCAGTGATTGGATCCTAATGGGCCCAAAGAAATCACTAGCTTACATGCTCTCCGATGCTGGTTACGATGTTTGGATGGGCAATGCTCGTGGCAATACCTACTCCAAGAAGCACATCTACTGGCCAACTTTTTGGCAGATTTTCTGGAACTTTAGTTGGAATGAGATTGGTATCTATGATGTGCCAGCTCTGATTGACTACGTCCTCAAGACGACTGGAGAGACACAAGTTGACTATATTGGCCACTCACAAGGAACCACTGTCCTATTGGTAATGCTATCGGAGAAATCATCTTATAATTCCAAGATAAAATCCGCTCACTTACTGGGACCTGCTGCGTACATGGGTAATATGAAGAGCCCCCTCACCCGTGCGTTTGCACCGATTTTGGGCCAACCAAACGCCATCGTGGAGGTCTGTGGTAGCATGGAGTTCATGCCAAGTAATAAATTCCAACAGGATTTGGGAATCGAAATGTGTAAAGACGGATCGCTGTATCAGGAACTGTGTGCCAATAATATCTTCCTCATCGGAGGTTGGGACACTGAGCAGTTGGATAGGGTAAGCGAATAAAATTAGAACTTGGGTTACATAAAAATGTTGGATTGGATTCTTGTAGAGTCTTTTACCGCATATAAAAGCAACATCACCAGCTGGTGCCTCCGTCAATCAGAATCTACACTACTGCCAGGAGCACAACTCCAAGAAGTTCCGTAAATTCGACTACAGCGTTGTTCGTAATCCCTACGAGTATGGAAGCTGGTATCCACCAAATTATAAACTAAATAACGTTAAGGTGCCAACACATTTGTATTACGGCGCCAATGACTGGATGTGCGATGTTGGCGATGTCAGGCAATTGATCAGTGAGCTGCCAAATGTTGCTTTGGATTACTTGGTTCCATTCGCGAAATGGAGTCACTTGGACTTTATCTGGGGTATGGATGCCAACAGATATGTGTATGATGTTATCATTCAACAAATGGAAAATTAAAGAAATAAATTAGTTGCAAGAGAAATCTGAAACGAATGGTCTTGTGTAATTCGATTGAAAATAAGTATCTGTTTGGAGTTTGGAGCACCGACATGCAAAGGCTACAATATGCACGTAGAGTTCGAGAGCCTTTAAATCAAAGGTCCAGCATAGCGAACTACGTCATACTCCGTTATGAATTGGGGCCATAGGTACTTTGCGTAAGTAAACAGAGTGTTGCATGGCGTATTTAATCAGTTAGGACGCTAGGAAGACTAGGACTCTGCGAAACAGAGTCATCTTAAACGTTCAATGCGCAGTTTTTTGACAAGGTGTACGTCGATGGAAAGTTCTTGGTTGAATCTTCGACTCCACTGGCCATCAACGCAAACGGAACCGAAGATTTTTCGAAGAATTTTTCTCTCGAATCGACCAAGGATTTCTTCATCCCCTTTTGATACGGTCCATGCTTCAGCGCCGTAGAGCAGGACTGGGATGATCAGGGTCTTATATAGGATCTCCTGAGTAGTTCGAGTGAGGGCTTTGCTACTTAATTACCTTCTTAGCCCGCAGAAACAGCGATTGGCAAAAGTAATTCTTCGTTTGATATCCGATGAGATGTTGTTGTCAGAGCTAATAGCGGAGCCGAGGTAGACAAAGTCCCGTACTACCTCAAAATTATATCTGTCAATGGTGACGTTTGGTCCAATTCGTCGATGTTGTGCGTCCTTTCATGTTGACAGCATATACTTAGTCTTACCCTCATTTACTGCTAAACCCATTATTGCCGCTTCCTTCTCTATACTAGCAAACGTGGCTATGACATCACGTTGAGTCCTACCAATGATGTCAATATCGTCGGGCGTATGCTAGTAGTTGCACCAATTTTTGGAGAATTGTGCCTCTGGTGTTGGCTCGGGAGTTTTGCACAATCCTCTCAAGAATCAAATTGAAAAAGTCACATGACAGCGCATCGCCTTGCCTAAATCCTTTTTTGGTATCGAATGTGTCAGTGAGGTAGTTTCCGACCCTGATGGAGCAGCGAGAATTCTCTATCGTCATCCTACACAAACGGACGAGTTTGGGCGGTATACCAAAACTAGACATGGCTCTGTACAGTTCGTCTCTATAAATGCTGTCATATGCGGCTTTGAAATCGATGAATAGGTGGTGGGTATCGATTTGGACTTCTTGGGTTTTTTCCAGGATCTCTCGAACTGTGAAAATTTGATCGGTTGTGGACTTTTCTGGCCTAAAACCACGCTGATAAGGGCGGATCAGGTTGTTGGTAAACGGTTTCAGGCGTTCACATTTTACGGCAGATAGGATCTTGTAGGAGATGTTGAGCAGACTTATGCCTCTGTAGTTGGTGCAGCTCAGAGGGTCCCCTTTTTGTGGAAACAAACGATGCTGAGGGCAAACGATGCTGAGGTTCCATTCTTCAGGCATGCTTTCAACCGACCAGATTTGGCTTACGAGTTGGTGGATGTTGCTTACCAAGTCATCTCCGCCAGCTTTATAAAGCTCAGTGGGAAGGCCGTCATTTCCGGCGGCCTTATTAAACTTGAGTTTAGATATTGCTATCCTCACTTCACTTAGGTCGGGTGGTTGGCAGTTTTCGCTGTCGTTGCCAATATTAAATTGTTCGTTCTGCCTGACAGTGGATTGTTGTTCGTCATCGCCGTTTAACAGTCTGCAGAAGTGGTTCTTCCATATCCTCAGCATCGACTGTGTCTCAACTACGATATTTCCATGTTCATCTCGACAGGATTCTGTTCGAGCCTTGTATCCTTGGCTTTGACGTTTTACATTTTGGTAAAACTTGCTAACATCGTTCCTGGATTGACACCTTTCTATATCCTCGATCGCGCGCTTTTCTTGCACTTTTTTCTTCATACTGAAAAGCCGGTGTTCTTCCCTTCTACTTTGCCTATAGAGCTTAATGGCAGCGCTCGTCTTCACCTGCAGCCTAGCCTCGTTCTGCGAGCATCTGTCGGCATTCCTCATCCAACCAGGGGTTTCTTGCTGGTGGGTGCGAGAAACCTAGCACATCAGTTGCGGCTGTTCTAATGGCTTGTTGGCATCGTTGCCATTGTTCTTCGACATTAGATGCTGGTGGTATGGTGTGAATCGAGAAGTTAAGGGATACACGTTGCGCGAAGGCCTTGGTGGTCTCTTGCGATTGCACTTTTTTGACATTAAATTTTTTCACATCATCTGGTTTGTTGTGGCGTGGTGGATATCGGCATCCTTACCTTGGCTGCAACAAGGTAGTGATCCGAGTCGATGTTAGCCCCTCTGAATGTTCGGACATCCAAAATACTAGATGCGTTCCTCTTGTCTATGGCAATGTGATGAATTTGGTTAACTGTCCGTCGATCTGGAGACCGCCATGTCCCCTTATGGTATCGAGGTGAGGAAACCGTGTGCTGGCTATAGTCGCATTTCGTTCCGTAGCGAAGTCAATTAGCCTGGGGTGGAATCGGCTAAGGTGATAGTTGATTGTCGCTTTGTTGATTGTCGTTTTTGATTATCAACTCTTCTTTGCTCTGCGTAAAGCGATCACAAAAAAATGATTTGGAACGTCACTTCCTTGCCGACGCTGTCATTCCGAGCAGCTGATAGGTACAATTTTATTCGGTGTTTATATTGTGAAAAATGTAAGTCAACTCAGCATACTAAAATGTCAACAAAATACAATAAATTTGCATTTTTTTAATGACTGCAGCAGTATTTTCAGCCACCGTACTTTGACCCATTGGTGCAGTCCAATCAGCCCCAACTTGTTGAAGTTTCAAGACATTTGCTTTATTCCTCAGGTTTCTTCTTATCAGTTGGAAATCTTTGTAATTATTTTCTTCATTTTCCTCTATGTTTGAGTAGAAAAGTTCCAATGAAGTAAACATTGCACTTCACGAATTTTCACTTTCACTTAAAGTTTTTTATTTTAATTTATTCACTATTTTCTTTTATCACTAAATTATTTAATTTATTTGGTGTAGAAGATTTCCCTGCAGCTTCTACCTATGAAAATGACACAAATGTATGAAAGCGACACCTAAATAGCTGTCGCATGAAATTGATAGCAAAAAAGCGATTGTCAATTTGATAATCACCTTACGTGGAGGTAAAGCGATGATTTTGATTGTCAACTATCAACTATCACCTTAGCCGATACCGCCCCTGAGTCCATTACCAGACGTGTTGTCGTGTAGGCTATATTTTTCGACAGTACTGCTAAAGATGTCTTCTCTTCCTACCTTTGCGTTAAAATCTCCCAGCACGATTTTAACATCGTACTTTGGTAGTCGCTCATAGGTTTTGTCGAGGAGCTCGTAGAAGCAATCCTTAGCTATATCATCTTTTTCCTCCGTCGGGGCGTGAGCGCATATAAGGCTTATGTTGGCGAATTTGGCCTTGATGCGGATTGTTACAATGCGTTCGCTAATGTCTTGAAAACATAAGACTTCTTGCCTAAGTCTGGCACCTATAACAAGTCCGCATCCAAATAGTCGCTGTTTCTGCTCACTATAACACGGTCCATAGTAGTTGTCACAGTTTTTCATCCTCTTTTTTCCCGGCCCATCCCATCGTATTTCCTGGATGGCAGTAATGTCTGCTTTGTAGCAATTAAGGGCTTCCGCTAGTTGTTGCACCTGCACCTCTCCTATTTAATGTTCTCACATTCCAGGTGCAGATACGAACGTCGTTGTCCTTTTTTCGTTTAGCAGGGTCGTCAACAGTTAAATCAGTCCTTTCCGAGGATATTAGTTCCTTCGTAACAATTGTTTTTTCCATGGGTGGGTAGTTAATCCAAAGCAAAGGAGGGCCGGTTCCAATTTATTAGATACCCCTAGGACATTGGGTCATCAGTATCCACTACGGTATTGAGCGCTGCCGTTGACCTTTCCGTTCATCCGGCACCATCTCTGTTCAAGGGGCCTGACTTACACTTGAAATTCCTAGATAACCTGTTGTCCGAATATGTCGAAGCAGCTTATCTAGGTTCGCCTGGGATGGCAGACCGCGTATTCATTCCGTGCCATTCTGACCAGGGTGATTATAGTGTTGCTGTTTCAAGTCTTGCTATCAACACTCGCACTTATCGTTTAGCAAGTCAAATCCGTTTGGATGAGACCAGTACCCGATGGTAATGTTTAGAGGTAAAACATATTTATGGATATCCCATCCTATCCATAAAACTAAAATCCCCAAAAAAGTGGGCATGGATAAAATAGAACGAATGATATAGTGACAACAAATTCTTCAGACTGCTTACAAAACACTTTTACGGTTCTACAAAAGACAAGGTTTTCTCCTGCATATGTTATGGGCTATGGGGTAGTGTATAAAAATGTTTCTTATATAAAACGCCCCCCAAAAAGGGGGCGTGGCTTAAAATGGCATATAGATGAAATGTTCATATTAATAATGTTAATGATTCTGCATAAAAATTTTTTTCGAAAAATTTAAAATTTGACCGAACACTGTTTTTAATTGAAAACGCCCCCAAAAAGTGAGCGTGGCAAAAAACTTTATATAGACGAAATATAGACACTAAGATTGTCTAAATATGTTGTTCAGAAACTTTTTTAAAATTTCTTATGTTTTGGCAAAAAACTGAGTTTTTCTTAAAAGGTGGCGTGGCAGTGGGCGGATTTCAAAATTTTTTACACTTTTTCTGTAGGCCCGGACGGGGATCCTATGTACCAAATTTCATTATCCTAGCTCAAAATTTAAGGCCTAAAAATCGGTGACGTACAAACGGACGGACGGACAGACAGACATGGCTTAATCGACTCAGCTAGCGATTCTGAGTCGATCCATATAATTTGAGGCTAAATTATTTCTCTATGTTACAAACTAAGTATCAAAACTAATATACCCCTATGGGATAGGGAATAAAAATAAGGACATTGGATGTGTAGTCAGAGTTGCGAGCACTGGGCAATGCCAAGTTAAAGGCAATCAGAGTCTACCCTCGTTCGACAACACCCAACTTTTTTTTTTACTTATAACGCCCCAAAAAAGTGGGCGTGGCAAAAAACTTTATAAAGACGAAATATAGTTATTGAGATTGTCTAAATATTCTATTCAGACACTTTTTCAAAAGTTTTGACCGTTTGGCCTAAAACAACGTTTTACTGTAAAGGGGTTGCCAGTGGGCGGATTTTAAAAATGTTTACACTTGTTCTGCTTCGTCGGACAGAGAGTCATACCAAATTTCATCACTTTATCTCAAATTTTAAGGCCCAAAAATCGGTGACATACAGATGGACGGACCGGACGGCCGGACTGACGGACGGATAGACAGCCATGTCTAGATCGATTCAGCTGGCGATTCTGAGTCGATCCATATACTTTAAGGTATACCTGTCGAAATGTTTTCTCTTTGTTACAAACTTAATGTCAAAACTAATATACCCCTATGGGATAGGGTATAAAAAGGTCGGTTAACATGGGTCTGTAACGCCCACCATTGACCGAAACGTTGTTCCCAGCCTCGTTTTTGAAAAATGATCCACTGATGCCACCACTCCACAATTTCCACCGAACTGTCAATCTCTGATAGTGTCGGCTTCTCGACAATAACGTAGTCACCGAGATGAAATGGTGCCTCGTCAGATAAGACGATTTTTCGGCGAAAATCGTTGCCCAATTCAAGCTTCTTCTCTAAGGCCCAAACGAAGCCGTTGGACGTTCGCCTTCAGTTGTTGAGTCAATTCGACCTTGTAAGCGAATAATTCAAAATCTTTGTGCAGAATTCTCCTCAGGCTAGTGCGTGAAATGTTGGGCTATTAGGATCGATGGCGAGTTGATGTTCGTGAATTGAGTCTCACACTCCGTACAAGACGGAGACCATGAGTGTTGTCCTCTAGCATACCATACCATGGGATACACAGCACTCACCTTTTAAATAAGTTTTCAATATTTCCCAACGTTAGGCGTGTTTTTTTTCTCTTCACTCCAAATCTATATAGGCTTAGCAAACAATTTACGTGTAAAATACAACAACACCTTAGCCTATATAGATTTCGCGAAGCCTGGATAATTATCCAGTCTTACACCCTTAGCCTGGATAGAAAATGTGCTACCAAACCTATTTTTTTCATTTGTTATCGAAAACGGTTGTCGAAAATGATAAAATTGCAAAATATAGCAGCTAATACCACAACCAATAAGTATTACGCTGCAAAATAGGTGCAAAATCAATGTTTTATGAAATAATTTGATGTGAAAATATTTTTATACTTGCTTTGAATCTAAAATCAAAACATTACAATAAGTGTAGTAGTGGAATTAAAGAAAAAAATTTGGTTTATTCTTGCAAAAAAATAAATGACACAGCAAAAATCAAAACCCCAAACTGCCATCTGTTGGCGGATACGTGTTTCAGTATCAGTGATGCCAGATCACCGATTAACGTTTTTTTTCTCATGTGAAAATAAGCCTGTATAGATTTAGAAAAAAAACACGCCTGTTGTTCAAGCGTAAAACGACTCATTTTGTTCCGCGGAGGTATTACACTGACTTTCTGTCAAGTTTTTGAGCGGGAAACAGCTGTCAGTGTCAAAATAACCTACGATTTAAAAAGTCAACGACTAGGAGTTGCCAGGGTTGCTAAGAATTCCCCCTTGTTCTACGATATTTAACTTATAGCTAACTCATCACTGAAAAACCTGGTCCAAGTGGTCAACTCGTATTTTCTGTTTCTCATCTAGTAAACAAATTCGTCAATAATTTCTCGATAAAGCTCTTCAAGTAGCAAAGTAAATCTTTCTAATCTTAATGCCAATCTATCAGCTACGATCATCCATATTATGTATTACGAAGACAGTTTAACCTTTGAAATACTAGAAGGTACGTTATGGTGTACAACACTTTGTGATAAATATTCGAATATCTGTTTCCTAGTACAGTAACGCAATTAATAACAACTGACAAGAAACCTATAAAATTGTCAACAATTCACAAAATCGGGTAATTCCATCCCGATTAGGGGTCCGCGTAAGTATTATCGCTAATCAGTTACGGCTCTCCATTAGGGGGCATTTGTGAATTTACGCAGCGGGTAAAATATTTTTGTATCTGAGATTGATAAAAAAAAGTGGCTGGGTTCTTTTTTGGATTTGTTAGACATTTACCTTATTGGAGTGGGTACACTGGATAGTACTTTTGCCGCTAATGGCTGGGTTTTAATTTTAAAAGACGGTTATAACAGGGAGTTATCATGTGTTTGGCTATTAACTATCAAATTTCGGACAATCAGTGGACCCTCTGTTTGTATAATAAATCTCAACACCAAATTTGTATAATAAAAATAATTTCTTAAGCACTTACTTCCTTACTTACCGGGATGAACCTTGGCCTCAACCAACATGCCTCTCCAATTAGCCCGGTCCTTAGCTAACTACCTCCAGTTGCGCACTCCAAGTTGGTTGAGGTCGGTTTCTACTTGTGCGCGCCACTAAAGGCGAGGTCTTCCTCTACTGCGTCCGACGTCTGGCTGGGAATCGAAGACTCTGCGAGCCGGAGTATTGGTGTTCATTCGTTCGCTGTACAGCTCGTATAGTTCGTGGTTGAATCTTCGTCTCCATAGCCCGTCAACGCAAACGGGACCGACGATTTTCCGAAGAATTTTTCTCTCGAATCGACCAAGGATTTCTTCATCCGCTTTTGATACGGTTCATGCTTCAGCGCCATAGAGCAGGACTGGGATGATCAGAGTCTTATATAGGATCTACTTAGTAGTTCGAGTGAGGGCTTTACTGCTAAATTGCCTTCTTAGCCCTAAGAAACAGCGATTGGCAAGAGTAATTCTTCGTTTAATTTCTGACGAGATGTTGTTGTCAGAGCTAATAGCGGAGCCGAGGTAGACAAAGTCCCGTACTACCTCAAAGTTATATCTGTCAATGGTGACGTTCTGTCCAATTCGTCGATGTTGTGTGTCCTTTCGTGTTGACAGCATATAATTAGTCTTACCCTCATTCACTGCTAGACCCATTTTTGCCGCTTCCTTCTCTATACTAGCAAACGTGGCTATGACACCACGTTGAGTCCTACCAATAATGTCAATGTCGGCGTATGCTAGTAGTTACACCGATTTTTGGAAAATTGTGCCTCTGGTGTTGGCTCGGGAGTTTTGCACAATCCTCTCAAGAATCAAATTGAAGAAGTCACATGACAGCGCATCGCCTTGCCTAAATCCTTTTTTGGTATCGAATGTGTCGGTGAGGTCGTTTCCGACCCTGAAGGTGCAGCGAGAATTCTCCATCGTCATCCTACACAAATGGACGAGTTTGGGCGGTATACCTGTATAATTCGTCTCTATAAATGCTGTCGTATGCGGCTTTGAAATCGATTAATAGGTGGTGGGTTGGTCTTGGGTTTTTTCCAGGATCTGCCGAAGTGTGAAAATTTGATCGGTTGTGGACTTTCCTGGCCTAAAACCACACTGATAAGGGCCGATCAGGTTGTTGGTAAACGGTTTCAGGCGTTCACATATTACGGCAGATAGGACCATGTAGGCGATGTTGAGCATACTTATGCCTCAGTAGTTGGCGCAGTTCAGAGAGTCTCCTTTTTTGTGGATCGGGCAAACGATGCTGAGGTTCTATTCTTCAGGCATGCTTTCATCCGACCAGATTTGGCTTATGAGTTGGTGGATGTTACTAACCCAGTCATCTCCGACAGCTTTAGAAAGCTCAGCGGGCCTTATTAGCTCCGGCGGCCTTATTAGGCTGGAGTTTAGATATTGCTGTCCTTACTTCACTTAGGTCGTGTGGTTGGCAGTTTTTGCTGTCGATGCCAATTCTGCCTGACAGCGGAATGCTATTCGTCATCGCCGTTTAACAGTCTGCAGAAGTGGTTCTTCCATATCTTCAGCTTCGACTGTGTCTCAACTACGATATTTCCTTGTTCATCTCGACAGGATTCTGTTCGAGCCTTGTATCCTTGGCTTTGACGTTTTACACTTTGGTCAAAGTTGCGAAAATCGTTCCTGGAGTATCACCTCGATATTTTTGCCTTCTTTTTTGCCTATAGAGCTCAATGGCAGCTCTCGTCTTCACCTATAGCTTAGCCTTGTAGGCCTCGTTCTTGGCTGTGAGCATCTGTCGGCATTCCTCATCAGGGGTTTCTTGCTGGTGGCCGCGAGAAACCTTGCACATCAGTTGCGGCTGATCTAATGGCTTGTTGGCATCGTTGCCATTGTTCTTCGACATTAGATCCTGGTGGTATGGTACTTTGGTAGTCGCTAATAGGTTTTGTCAAGGAGCTCGTAGAAGCAATCCTTAGTTATATCATCCTTTTCCTCCGTCGGAGCATGAGCGCATATAAAGCTTATGTTGGCGAATTTGGCCTTGATGCGGATTATTACAATGCGTTAACATAAGACTTCTTGCCTTAGTCTTGCACTTATAACATATCCGCATCCGAATAACAGCATAACAGCTGTTTCTGCTCGCTACAACATATCCATAGTAGATGTCACAGTTTTCCATCCTCTTTTTGCTTGGCCCATCCCATCGTTTAGGCTTCCACTAGTTGTTCGCCTGCACCTCTCCTGTTTAATGTTCTCGAATCCCAGGTGCAGATACGAACGCCGTTGTCGTTTAGCATGGTCGTCAGCAATTATATCAGTCCTTTTCGAGGCTATTGGTTGCTTCGTAACATAAGCTTTTTTCCGTGGATGGGTAGTTAACCCAAAGCACAAAACAGGTTGAAAGTCCTGGAGTTGGATAGTCTGCCGATAGGCTAGCAGAAGAGGATTTCCTAACGTCCGATTCTGAAGACGCTGTTAGCGTATTGTTAACACAGTGGTAATGTTCTCTGTAAATAGTATCAATGATGGAACTCTTACAGATTAAGCTTCACCACTCCGAAGCGTAGTTCTTTTGTTGTACGTAAGAAACGAGTCAAATGCAAATCTATATTATTCTTGCTAAGAGCTCCCTAATCTTTATACTCTCTAATTACAGCAATCAGGGTATTGTCTCAGCCAATATTGAAACAAAAGACAGCAACAATTGGCTGTTCTCGGCTTTCTTGGCTCACGACCATGTGGGACCAATACCTCAGGGCAACCTCAAGAGCCTGATTGGGGAAGAAGAGAGATGCAAAACTGCCGTCATCTTTGGTTGTGATGCTAACCCACATCATACTATATGGGGAAGCTCCAAAATGAACGAACGGGTTGAGTTACTCATTGATTATATTTTAAAAACAAATCTCCTCCATTGTAATTTGGGCTCCATCTAAACCTTAATAAACAGAATTCGGCATGAAGTGTTGGACATTACGCCTGTATAACCAACCTGATTAAGAAATGGAGAGTCTCTAACGGGCACTCGGTTTCAGACCACAAATACACCCAATTCACTTTGGACGACCCTCCCCCCGACCGTGTTGATGTTGGTCGATTGTGGACTTCTGTTTCCACAGATGTCATGATCGTCTGGTTTGTTCTCACGGATGTCAAGATCGTCTGGTTTGTACATTTCGGGTGGGAAACGGTGACAGATGTAGAGACAGATGTACATTCAATCTAGGTAATACGAAGGCGTTGAACAATGTGGTTCACGTGTGTTGGTCGGTGAACTTCGTGTTTGCTACAAGAGACATCTTAGCCAATAAACTTCAGTCTGACAACTAAGTCTGTTGGCAACCATCTCACGAGCCCTAAACGATGCCTCGTGGGAAGGCCAAGCCAAGAAAGACTTCGGCACTCTTAGGAAAAAATCCTGTTGAGGAAGCAAAAGATGAAACCATAAAGGCTTCTAGACTCCGTAAAATCCTCTTCACCAATCCACCAATATCTAGCTACCAGTCAATGGACAACCTACAATACGGAAACAGTTGACCTACTTCTAGAAATACTTCTTTGGGCCGTAAAAAGCTTCAAACCAATCGAATCCCCTGGACCAGATGCTATCATACCTGCGGAGCTTCAATACGACCTTGATATCAATCTATGATGTTTACTTACCATTGTGATATACATGGATGGAAATAGAACCCCGCCTTAAGTGAGGAGAAGAGGAAGAAACCGGCCTCAATGATCTCCAATTTTGTACGATTCGAAGGATTTTTGCTTCGAGGTATTCTTCCGAAAAGCTGTTCGGTATATTTCTCCGTCATGTATGTAACGCATCCCGGTGAATTGCGTTGAAGTGCGTTCAGGAGCATTTTTCGTGAAATTTTTGACAGCTAAGTGCAATTTTTTTCCGATTTCCTCCGACACAAATTCTTCCCGGAATTTATTTTCGAATTATAGTGAAGTGAAGCCATCGGATTTGTGCAGTATTTGTTTCCGATGACACATATTTCGAATGGAATTTTAACGTCCGACAAAGTATGCGTTGCGAAAAATTATCAGCTCCGACGGATACCTCGATATCTTATTCAGACACTTCTTAAAAGCTTCTTATGCTCTCACCAAAACGTCATTTTTTCAGAAAGTGAGAGTGACAGTGGGGTGCTTTTAAGTCTGTTTAAACTAGAGGCATGAACAGATATTTTTTAATGAAAAATTCATCATCCTATGTCTGAATTTTTGAACGCACTTATAACTCCAATGGCCTCTTAGGTTATAAAAATTGTTTTTTTTTTAAAGAAACATCCCAAAATATTTGCGTGCTTTGAAATTATCTATAGACAACTTTTTTTCATCAAAACTTATGGTGCCATTTTGAATTCCTTAAATTATTTTTTCCAAAAAATATTGTTTTAAACGCCTTAAAACTATATATTGACGAAAAGTAGAGAAGCATATTATCTAAATATCTGGATCAAACAATTTTTGAAAATTCTTTATGGATAGACCAACGTTTTTCCAAAAAGGGCGTGACTGCATTTTCCCTTTTTTTTCTCAGCTAAATTTGTCAGAGGACAGCTATACGATCTCAAACCACCAGAGCGCCATTTAAGGAACTTACCACTGATCCCCAAAACCAAATAATTCAGACAACTAGAACTCAATTTCATATAAAACATCCATTTCACTTGAAATTCTCCAAACTCTCCAAAATAACATCGTAAACATATCTATTGGCATCCATTCCCCAGATAAAGTCCAAGTGACTCCATTTCGCGAATGGAACCAAGTAATCCAGAGCCACATTTGGCAGTTCACTGATCAATTGCCTGACATCGCCAACATCGCACATCCAGTCATTGGCGCCGTAGTACAAATGTGTTGGCACCTTAACGTTCTTTAGTTTATAATTTGGTGGATACCAGCTTCCATACTCGTAGGGGTTGCGAATGGCGCTGTAGTCGAATTTACGGAATTTCTTAGAGTTAAACTCCTGGCAGTAGTGAAGGTTCTGATTCACAGACGCACCAGCTGGTGATGTTGCCTTGATCTCCGGAAGTAGGTTCTGAAAAGGAAACTTACTTCAAAAAAAAGTTTTATTTGCAATGATGGTTTGAAAGCTCTACCGTATCCAGCTGTTCGGTATCCCAACCGCCGATCAGGAAAATCTCATTGGCGCAAAGTTCCTGATACATTGATCCTTCCTTGCACATTTCAATTCCCAAATCCTGTTTAAACTTGTTGCTTGGCATGAACTCCATGCTGCCACAGACTTCAACAATGGCGTTGGGTTGTCCCAAAATCGGTGCAAACGCACGGGTAAGTGGACTCTTCATATTGCCCATATATGCAGCTGGTCCCATTAGATGAGCAGACTTGATCTTGTCATTGTAGGATGGTTTTTCAGATAACATGACCAAGTATACTGTGGTACCCTGTGAGTGTCCAAAATAGTGCACCTGAGATTCACCAGTTTCACTCAGCACATAGTCAATCATAGCTGGGACATCGTAGATACCAATTTCATTCCAACTGAAGTTCCAGAAGACCTGCCAAAAAGTTGGCCAAATAATGTGCTTTTTGGAATAGGTATTGCCACGGGCGTTACCCATCCAAACATCGTAACCAGCATCGGAGAGCATATAAGCCAGAGCTTTCTCGGGTCCCATTAGAATCCAATCACTGGACGAACTCAACATACCGTGCATGAGGAAGGCAACAGGACGTCTTTCGTTGGCATTTTCAAGTTTCGAAGAGTAGGGTATCCGATGCATGAGGAGAACATATCCATCGTCGGTGGTTACAGAGTGCTTCTCCATCGGGTAGCCATCTTTTAATATTCTCTCGGCCTATGAAATAAAAGAAAAATTATTCGATGGACAATGGTGGAGAGGAGGGATTTAAATACCGCATCGGAAATAGGCCGGTCATCCGATGCTACCGCAGTAACGAATATTACCGCTAGTGTTGCTATTATGAGCTCCATTTCAAAACTGAAGTGAAAAGTAGGCCTTATCCCTTTTAAAGACTTGAAAGCAATTGATTTGGATCATCATCTAATTAAATTGGAAATTTGTATCTATTTTAATTTGTTTTTTTGTTTTTATCTAAAATAGTTTTTTTAGGTATTCTTTTGTTTATGATAGGGTTTACGATAGCGGTTCAAAATAGTAGATAAGTAGATATTGTATGAAAACAGGTAGGTGAGGCAGGGGATAGATGGCAACTTTTGCGGGCCAAATAAGCTCATTTCCAAATTCTTCAAAATAGAATTCAGTAAACGTTAATGAGTTCGGTTTGTCAGTTGGCTGTAATCCTGAACTTTGTTGAAATTAATATTTTGCCTTTTCCCGTTACAATATATTTTTTACCTATTCCTACATTTTATTACATAATGACGTCGCGTACACACAACATCGTAACAGAAAGGGTAATACTAAGCCTAAATGAAAATCAGTCGAAACTCTTACTGTAGACATTTCTAGGAAGAAGCAGTAAACTGACATCTCGTATCTGGCAAATGACTGAATTACTTAAGTGGCCCTACAGCCCGGGATGGACCTGGGCCTCAACCAACATGCCTCTCCAATTAGCCCAGTCCTTAGCTAACTGCCTCCAGTTGCGCACTCCAAGTTGGTTAAGGTCGGTTTCTACTTGTGGGCGCCACTTAAGGCGAGGTCTTCCTCTATTGCGTTCGACGTCTGGCTGGGAATCGAAGACTCTGCCGGAGTATTGGTGTCCATTCGTTCTACATGTCATCGCCATCTTAAACGTCCAATGCGAGGTTTTTGACCAGGGGCACTAGATGTACAGCTCGTATAGTTCGTGGTTGAATCTTCGTATCCATATACCGTCAACACAGGACCGAAGATTTTTCGAAGAATTTTTCTCTCGAATCGACCAAGGATTTCTTCATCCCCTTTTGATGCGGTCCATGCTTCAGCGCGGTAGAGCAGGACTGCGATGATCAGGGTCTTATATAGGATCTCCTTAGTAGTTTGAGTGAGGGCTTTACTCCTACATTGCCTTCTTAGCCCGAAGAAACAGCGGTTGGCAAGAGTAATTCTTCGTTTGATTTGTGACGAGATGTTGTTGTCAGAGTTAATAGCGGAGCCGAGGTAGACAAGGTCCCGTACTACCTCAAAGTTATATCTGTCAATGGCGACGTTCTGTCCATTTCGTAGATGTTGTGTGTCCTTTCGTGTTGACAGCATATTCTAAGTCTTATCCTCATTTACTGCTAAACCCATTTTTGTCGCTTCCTTCTCTATACTAGCAAACGTGACCATGACAGCACGTTGAGTCCTACAAATGATGTCAATATCGTCGGCGTATGCTAGCAGTTGCACCGATTTTTGGAGAATTGTGCCTCTGGTGTTGGCTCGGGAGTTTTGCACAATCCTCTCAAGAATCAAATTGAAGAAGTCACATGACAGCGCATCGCCTTGCCGAAATCCTTTTTTGGTATCGAATGTGTCGGTGAGGTCGTTTCCGACCCTGATGGTGCAGCGAGAATTCTCCATCGTCATCCTACACAAACGGACGAGTTTGGGCGGTATACTAATACTAGACATGGCTCTATACAGTTCGTCTCTATAAATGCTGTCGTATGCGGCTTTGAAATCGATGAATAGGTGGTGGGTATCGATTTGGACTTCTTGGGTTTTTTCCAGGATCTGTCAAAGTGTGAAAATTTGATCGATTGTGGACTTTCCTGGCCTAAAACCACATTGATAAGGGCCGATCAGGTTGTTGGTAAACTGTTTCAGGCGTTCACATATTCCGGCAGATAGGATCTTGTAGGCGATGTTGAGCAGACTTATGCCTCAGTAGTTGGCGCAGTTCAGATTGTCTCCTTTCATGTGGATCGGGAAAACAATGCTGAGGTTACATTCTTCAGGCATACCTTCATCCGACCAGATTTGGCTTATGAGTTAGTGGATGTTACTTAACAAGTCATCTCCGCCAGCTTTAAAAAGCTCAGCGGGAAGGCCGTCATTTCCGGCGGCCTTATTAAGCTTGAGTTTAGATATAGCTATCCTCACTTCACTTAGGTCGGGTGGTTGGCAGTTTTCGCTGCCGCTGCCTATATTAAATGGTTTGTCCTGCCTGACAGCGGAATGTTGTTCGTCATCCCCGTTGAACAGTCTGCAGAAGTGGTTCTTCCATATCCTCAGCATCGACTGTGTCTCAACTACGATATTTCCTTGTTCATCTCGACAGGATTCTGTTCGAGCCTTGTATCCTTGGCTTTGACGTTTTACACTTCGGTAAAACTTGCGAACATCGTCCCTGGAGTGGCACCTCTCTATTTCCTCGATCGCGCGCTTTTCTTGCTCTTTTTTCTTTTTTCTGCCGGTATTCTTCCCTTCTTCTCTGCCTGTAGAGCTCAATGGCAGCTCTCGTCTTCACCTACAGCTTAGCCTTGTAGGCCTCGTTCTTGGTTGCGAGCATCTGTCGGCATTCCTCATCAAACCAGGGGTTTCTTGCTGGTGGCCGCGAGAAACCTAGCACATCAGTTGCCGCTGATCGAATGGCTTGTTGGCATCGTTGCCATTGTTCTTTGACATTAGATGCTGATGGTGTGTTGTGAGTCGATTGGTTAAGGGATATGCGTTTCGCGAAGGCCTTGGCGGTGTCCCGATATTAAATTTTTTCACAGTATTTCTGGTTTTTTGTGGCGTGGTGGATACAAGCATCCTTACCTTGGCTGCAACAAGGGTGTGGTCCGAGTCGATATTAGCCCGTCGGAATGTTCGGACATACCAAATACTGGATGCATGCCTCTTATATATCGCAATGTGATCAATTTGGTTGACTAATCGTTGAACTGGAGACCGCCAAGTCCCCTTAGGGATATCGAGGTGAGGAAACCGTGTGGTGGCTATAGTGGCATTTCGATCCGTAGCGAAGTCAATAAGCCTAAGTCCGTTACCAGACTCGTTGTCATGTAAGCTATATTTTCCGATAAAACTGCTAAAGAAGTCTTCTCTTCCTACCTTTGCGTTTAAATCTCCCAGCACTATTTTAACATCGTACTTTGGCAGTCGGTCATAGGTTTTGTCAATGAGCTCCTCATTTCCTCCGTTATAGCATGAGTGCATATAAGGCTTATATTGGCGAATTTGTCCTTGATTGCTACAATGCATTCGCTAATGTCTTGGAAACATAAGACTTCTTGCCTAAGTCTGGGACTTATAACAAATCCGCATCCAAATAGTCGCTGTTTCTGCTCAGTATATCACCGTCCTTAGTAGATGTCACAGTTTTTCATCCTCTTTTTGCCCGGGCCATCCCATCGTATTTCCTGGATGGCAGTATTGTCTGCTTCTTAGCACTTTGGGATTCCGCTAGTTGTTCGCCTGTACCTCTCCTAATTAATGTTCATTCCAAGTGCAGATACGGATGTGGTTGTCCCTTTTTCGTTTAGCAGGGTCGTCAACAGTAATTTCAGTCCATTCCGAAGCTATTAGTTGCTTCGTTACAATGGTTTTCCATAGGTGGGTGGTTAACCCAAAGCACAACCCCCAACCTGGAGGGCCAGTTCCAATTTATTAGATACCCGTAGGACATGGTTCCATCAGCATCCACTATAGGATTGAGTGCTGTCGTTGACCCTTCGGTTTCCCCCACCATCTCTGTTCAAGGGGCCTGACCCACCCTTGTAATTCCTAGATAACCTGTTGTCCGAATATGTCGAAGCAGTTTATCTAGGTTCGCCTGGGATGACAGACAGGGTATTCATTCCGCGCCATTCTGGCCAGGGTAGTCATAGTGTTGCTGTTTTACGTCTTGTAATCAACACTCGCACTTATCGTTTAGCAAGTCAAATTCGGTTGGATGAGACCAGTACCCGATGGTTACGATGGAGGTAAAAAATAAGCACATTTGATGTGTAGCCAGAGTTGCGAGCACTGGGCATTGTCAAGTTAAAGCCAATCAGAGTCTAACGTCATTCTACAACACCCAACCATCTACAGGTGAAGCTGCTACGAGCTTAATAGTCAAAGAAGGAGGGAATAACAGCGGCTTTTCAGAAAGAACAAAAAATCCTTAAAAAATCTTCGGTCCCTTTTGCGATAATTGAGATATTGAGAAGAAGGCTCAAACACAAACTTTACGAACTGTACCGCTATATAGACCTGGTAAAAGTTGGAGCCTTTCTGCCTAAGGTCCGATCTAATTGGAAAGGTTTTTTTGGTTATGACCCAGGTTCACCATGGACTGTAGCGTTACTCAAGTATAAAATTTTAACAACTTTAACAAACACAAGAAAACTAGGGACTCTCCAAAAAGATATATCAAACACTATCCATAGAGTATTTCTTCACTACACCCAACATCATTCCTATCTCTATCTTTCTTCCCGAACTCTTCAAATGCCCGCGCTGTGCTCAAACCCTAAAAAGGTATAAAAAAGACAGTATAAGGGTTTTCATAAACTTTGAGAGCGTGTTATTTATAAGAAAATAGAACTGGGATCTGCAAAATTAAATATTTGAAGCAGAAATGTCGTTGGAACGAGAACCGAACCGTGAGGCATTCCATCATTGATAGAAAGTTGATCTCTAATTTCGAATTTAAACGTTATTCCATAAAAAAATAATTGATTGGTCGTATGGGCGTTTTTAAACTTTGGTCAAGCCTCTATATAAAGGTTATCACTTTTCACTTATCACTTATCATAACATCTACATGTTCGAGTAGACAAACTAATCATAAATATGATCCTACTTGTAGTCAAAATAAACCAACAGATAACCCTGGGAATCATGTAGATTGATCAATGTCATGACTAATCCCCAGCTGTTCCTTTAATCGTATGTTGCTTAAAATATAAACGCTAAGGGGTATAGCTATCAGCTAAAACCATATTTTCATTTGAACCTCCCTCGAAATCTCCCCACCACCGTTTTATGAAAAAAACTCTACCACCCCTACCATAATCACAAAATCAGTTATCTATCGATTTTGGCAGTAAATTCAGAATGCTGTCAGCTTTAGATAATGGAATTGGTATAAAAGAAATTCGTACTTCCTTCAATGTCATTCATTTGAAAAATGAAGGTTTTAATTCTATTGGCAGCGTTAGTTCCGCTTATTGCGGCAGCACCTGGCAATGAAAGGGGCAGCTCCGTAACAACGGTAAGAATAGAATTTCTGACACTCGAAAAATATCCCTTAAACATTTTTTCCCACCCCCGAAAAAAATAGAAAAGCATTGTGGAGAATCATGGATATCCATTTGAGGAACATCAGGTCCAGACCGCCGATGGATATATTCTAACTATTCATCGTATTCCATACTCCTCACGTGTTGAGACCACTGGTCAACGACCAGTGGCCTTCCTTATGCACGGTCTTTTGTGCTCCTCCAGTGATTGGGTCCTGCTGGGTCCCGACAATGGTTTGGCTTATATCCTTTCCGATGCTGGTTTCGATGTGTGGATGGGAAATGCTCGCGGCAACACCTACTCCCGCAAACACGTCAAGTACAGTCCCTTGTTGGGCAACTTCTGGGCTTTTGATTGGCATGAGATCGGTATAATCGATCTGCCAGCTATGATTGACTACGTGCGATACTTTACCGGAGAGGACCAAGTCCGCTACTTTGGACACTCTCAGGGAACAACAACATTCTTGCTGCTTAACTCCCTGAATTTGAAATTCACGAGTCGCATCAAGTCCGCTCACTTACTGGCCCCAGTGGCATTCATGGATAACATGGAGTCCCCCTTGGCTAAGGTTGGTGGTCCATTATTGGGACAGCCAAACACTTTTATTGAACTCTTTGGCAACATGGAATTCATGCCTAACACTAAAGCTATGGAATTGTTGGGTTACACTGCTTGCAGAGACTCCTCGCCCATCCAGATTATGTGCTCCAATGTCCTGTTCCTCATCGGTGGCTTCGATCAGGAGAATCTTAATACCGTAAGTACACTGGCAGAGTTTAGTTTGAGTTGTAAATTTGATCACCTATTTCCCTTGGTAGACATTGATCCCTGAAATTATGGCAACAACCCCGGCTGGAGCATCTATCAACCAGATTTACCACTATCTGCAGGAGTACAACTCCGGTTACTACCGTGAGTTCGACTACGGCTGGATGCGTAATCAATTTGCATATGGAAAGGGAAAGCCGCCAAGTTATCCCATTGAGAAGATCAATGTGCCTGTGTACCTGTACTACAGTGACAATGACTATTTCGCTTCTGTTGTCGATGTTCATAGGCTTATCAGGGGCATGCCAGAGCTAAGTGTTAAGCGTGCATATAGAGTTCCACATCCAAAGTGGAACCATTTGGATTTCTTATGGGGATTGAACATAAGGAGAGAAGTTTATGACGCTGTCATGGAGGATGTACGTTCGTCGTAGATAGGCATTTCGATCCTGGAATCTGCAATAAAATGAATGACACAACGAATGTTTAGCCTTTGAATGAATTTTACTTCTAAATAGGGTCGACTTCGAATGAGATCTTGGAGGTTGGTTTTACTTACTTCTAAGCTTTGGTCAGAGAAAATAAAGTACAAAGAGGTCCCACGAAGAACAAAATTCTCCAACGCTTTTTCAGTTGAATTATAGTATTATAGGCCTCAAGCTTTTCTCAAAGGTGAAAAACGTGTGCCACGCCCATTTTTGGGGGGCGTTTTTCCTAAAGAACCAGGTGGAACTGGCAAAATATTTCTCATTTCGCTAACAATCTCTTGAGGCGTTGAAAAGAGCACTCAATGATATAACAGCGACAAACTAATCAGTGCCGCTCGGTTTTTTTTAGCTAAATACTTTCTGACATGCCACGTTCAACGATGTTGAAAAAATCCAGCTAAATAAACATGCCCGTCAAAATTCTACAAGATCCATCCGCTGACACATTCTCGAAAGAATTGTTAGATATCTGCGATGGAACTGTTGCTGTCCCTGAAAATACCTACTGGTTGCATGAAATTACCAACCGATTGCTGCACAATCGTGGATACGGAAAATGTTCTCAATCAGCACATATTCCTCGATGCACGCACATAGAAAGGCAGAAAAAGCCACTTTGGCAGCAAAAAATGTTGACGTCGACGATTTGAAGTTCAAGATACAGCAGTTGTTGCTAGGCGAATTGGTATCATACAAATCGGTCAATTTGTTTGCGATGACAACGAAGCTGTGAATTATCCAACAGATTTTTTGAACTCACTGGATATCTATGCCAAGCATGCCAATACACCTTCTTCGAAAATTGAAAGTTGGATCTCGGGTTATTTAACTTCGGAATATGAACCCACCACGGGTTTATGTGCAATGGCACATTGGTCATTAAAATATTATTGAAAACCATTACCGAAGCCACCATTTTGAATGAGAAATTCCGAGACGAAAATGTTCTTATGCCAAGCATTCCAATGATTCTCGCAGACGTGCTAATGGAATTCCAATTTACTTTTATATTGACAAGGACAAACGATGTCAGCTTGCGGCTTAGATTTTGGCGCAACAAGTTTTTCATACGGACATCGAGCTTATTTGTGTTGGCTAAGGACGGACTGCAAAAATATATCGTACACTCCATCACTTACTTACTTTAGTGGCGCTACATCCCGGGATGAACCTGGGCCTCAACCAAAATACCTCTCCAATTATCCGGGTCCTTAGCTAACTGCCTCTAGTTGCGCACTCCAAGTTGGTTGAGGTCGGTTTCTACTTGTGCGCGCTAGGTCTTCCTCGACGAGGTCTTCCTCGGCGAGGTCTTCCTCTACTGCGTCCGACGTTTGGCTGGGAATCGAAGACTCTGCGAGCCGGAATATTGGTGTCCATTCGTTCTACAAGTCCTCGCCATCTTAAACGTCCAATGCGGAGTTTTCTGACTAGGGGTATGTGGCTGTACAGCTCGTATAGTTCGTGGTTGAATCTACGTCTCCATCGCCCTTCAACGCGAACGGGACCGAAGATTTTTCGAAGAATTTTTCTCTCGAATCGACCAAGGATTTCTTCATCCGCTTTTGATACGGTCCATGCTTCAGCGCAGTAGAACAGGACTGGGATGATCAGGGTCTTATATAGGATCTCCTTAGTAGTTCGATTGAGGGCTTTACTACTAAATTGCCTTCTAAGCCCGAAGAAACAGCGATTGACAAGAGTAATTCTTCTTTTAATTTCTGACGCGATGCTGTCAGAGTTAATAGTAGACCCGAGGTAGACAAAGTCCCGTACTACCTCAAAGTTATATCTGTCAATGGTGACGTTCCGTCCACTTCGTCGATATTGTGTGTCCTCTCGTGTTGACAGCATATACTTAGCCTTACCCTCATTTACTGCTAAACCCATTTTGCCGCTTCCTTCTCTATACTAGCAAACGTGGCTATGACATCACGTTGATCCCTACCAATGATGTCAATATCGTCGGCGTATGCTAGTAGTTGCAAATGGAAGAAGTCACATGATAGCGCGTCGCCTTGCCTAAATCCTTTTTTGGTATCGAATGAGTCGGTGAGGTCGTTTCCGATCTTGATGGAGAAGCGAGAATTCTAGAATTCACCATCGTCATCCTACACAAACGGCGGTATACGAAACCTAGACATGGCTCTGTATAGTTCGTCTCTATAAATGCTGTCGTATGCGGTTGAAATCGATAAATAGGTGGTGGGTATCGATTTGGACTTCTTGGGTTTTTTCCAGGATCTGCCGAAGTGTGAAAATTAGATCGGTTGTGGACTTTTCCGGCCTAAAACCACATTGATTAGGGCCGATCAGATTATTGGTAAACGGTTTCAGGCGTTCACATATTACGGAAGTTTGGATCTTGTAGGCGATGTTGATGAGACTTATGCCTCTGTAGTTCGCGCAGTTCAGAGGGTCTCCTTTTTTGTGGATCGGGTAAACGATGCTGAAACGATCCATTCTTCAGGCATACTTTCATCCGACCAGAGTTGGTGGATGTTGCTTACCAAGTCATCTCCGCCAGCTTTGTAAAGCTCAGCGGGAAGGCCGTCATTTCTGGCGGCCTTATTAAGCTTGAGTTTAGGTATAGCTATCCTCACTTCACTTAGGTCGGGTGGTTGGCAGTTTTCGCTGTCGTTGCCAATATTTAATGGTTCGTTCTGCCTGACAGCGGAATGTTGTTCGTCATCACCGTTTAACAGCAGAAGTGGTTCTTCCATATCCTCAGCATCGACTGTGTCTCAACTACGATATTTCCTTGTTCATCTCGACAGGATTCTTTTCGAGCCTTGTATCCTTTGCTTTGACGTTTTACACTTTGGTAAAACTTGCGAACATCGTTACTGGAATGGCACCTCTTTATATCCTGGATCGCACGCGATTCTTGCTCTTTTTTCTTCTTTCTGAAAAGCCGGTGTACTTCCTTTCTTCTTTGCCTATAGAGCTCAATGGCAGCTCTCGTCTTCACCTGCAGCTTAGCCTTGTAGGCCTCGTTCTTGGCTGCGAGCATCTATCGGCATTCCTCATCAAACCAGGGGTTTCTTGCTGGTGGCCGCGAGAAACCAAACACATTATGATCTAATGGCTTGTTGGCATCGTTGCCATTGTTCTTCGACATTAGATGCTGGTGGTATCGTTATAATCGAGAGGTTAAGGGATACGCGTTACGCGAAGGCCTTGGCGATCTTTTGCGATTGCAGTCCTTTGACATTAAATTTTTTCGCAGTATTTCTGGCTTGTTGTGGCGTGGTGGATATCTGCATCCTTACCTTGGCTGCACCAAGCTGTGGTCCGAGTCGATGTTAGCCCCTCGGAATGTTCGGACATACAAAATACTGGATGCATGCCTCTTGTCTACCGCAATGTGATCCCTTTGGTTGACTGTTGATCTGGAGACCGCCATGTCCCTTTATGGATAATGTGGTGAGGAAACCGTGTACTGGCTCATTTCGTTCTCGCGGCGAAATCTTAGGCCGTTGCTAGACCTTTGGTCGTGTTGGCTGTGTTTCCCACAATTCTGTTAAATATGTTTTCTCTTCCTACCTTTGCGTTAAAATCTCCCAGCACGATTTTAACATCGTACTTTGGTAGTCGCTCATAGGTTTTGTCAAGGAGCTCGTAGAAGCAATCCTTAGTTATATCATATTTTTCCTCCGTCGGTGCGTGAGCGCATGTAAGGCTTATGTTGGCGAATTTGGCCTTGATGCGAATTGTTACAATGCGTTCGCTAATGTCTTGGAAACATAAGACTTCTTGCCAAGTCTGGCACTTATAACAAATCCGTCGCTGTTTCTGCTCACTATAACACAGTCCATAGTAGATGTCACAGTTTTTCATCCTCTTTTTGCCCGGCCCATCCCATCGTATTTCCTGGCTGGCTTTGTAGCAGTTTAGGGCTTCCGCTAGTTGTTCGCCTGCACCTCTCCTGTTTAATGTTCTCACATGCATCGTTGTCCTTTTTTCGTTCAGCAGGGTCATCAACACTAATATCAGTCCTTTCCGAGGCTCTTGGTTTTTCCGTAAGAAGCTTGTGCGGAATACGATGTTAGAATTGTAC
The DNA here is from genome assembly GCA_932526625.1 of Rhingia campestris. Classification (NCBI taxonomy): domain Eukaryota; kingdom Metazoa; phylum Arthropoda; class Insecta; order Diptera; family Syrphidae; genus Rhingia; species Rhingia campestris. The sequence continues at coordinate 167,419,445 of OW052183.1, forward strand.
TAGAAGTCTTCAATTCCAAAATCGGTAAGGAAACATGTTCAGTGGGTTAGTTGGAAAGCATCATGAAACGTCAACAGATAATGGCTTCCGACTAACAGACCTCGCTACATCATGTAACACTGTTATCAGGAGCACTATTCTCCCACGACTTCGAGTCCACAAAGCTACCGGCGACTTCCAGATGGTAGAATCGCCAACCTAATCGAACATATGCTCATGGATACGAGGGACGCATCCAACATCCCGGATGTATACACGTTCAGAGGGGCTAAGATCGACTCTGATCATTTTCTCGTCGCACCCTAATTCAGAAACCGACCAATGAGAAGAAGCTGCTAATGGTGAAGAAGAAGCCGGAGATTGCCGGAGCAGTGGATACAGTAAAGCTGTTTTCTTACGTGAGTGGGTAGTTAGTCCAAAGCACAATCCCAACCATGGATGAGACCAGTTTCCGATGGGTATTGGAGGTAAAATAAGCAGAATTGATGTTTAGTTACAACGACTGGGCGTTGCCAAGTCAGGGTTAACCCTTGTTCAATAGTTACAACGACAGGGTTAACCCTCATTCAATAACATGCAACCTACGGCAGATATTTAAAGAGGTCGTTGACCTCGTATAACACCAATGGAGTATTTTGGCAGACATTTTTATTTTTCTTGCAAAATACTTAGGGCGGGTATAGACAAATCTGCTCAGGAGGCACCAGCATAATATTCTCTCTACTTCCTGATTAGGAAAAAACTGTGAAGAAACGGTCCTACATTAACAAAATGTTTAGTATAAGTTGGGTGAATTCTCCGACAGATATGTTCTTTTCGGTTGGCCTAAAATAACGTAACGCCGTCCTATATCCGAGTAGCAAGATTCCCCAATGCGAAGAGATAGGACACGCTTTCAACAATCAGATCCAAGCTATATTGGAATTGGACACTCCTTTCACACCATTGCCCGAACGGGCTGGATAATCCTGTAGTTAAGGTTGAACGGGTTAGTTAGGGTAAAAGGGTAGTTGCTGTTGGTTTCATTAGTCCTAAGACGTTCATAAAATTAGGAACAAATCAGTTCGTAGTTTGTTATATTTACACTCATTCTGAACAGTATTTACTGGTCGTCCTTAATACTAACGATTTGTATGCATGAATACGATACAAGCTGTGTACAAGGATGTTAACTTCGGCTGTCTATTTGTTGATAAGAAACCTGCATACCTGCCCCCTTGATGGAAGTAAAGGTGCACCCGTCAAATGTCTATTCTTCAAATTGGTTTTCCATTTTATTTACATTCTCCAGGATCCTATTGTAAAGGATTTCTTTCACATTACTTGCCCACAAAAAGTCCACATGATCCCAGTATGGATCGGGAACTCTGAACAAGCATTGAACATTTGACAGCCTCCTAGTCAACCTGGCGACATCAATAGGATGCGATAATGCATCATTCTCTGAATAGTAGATGAAGGTAGGAGCGTTCACATTTTCCAACTTATACTGCGGTGGTGAAATTCGGCCGTAGATAAGTATGTTTCTCAACATACCGTAGTCAAATTGTCGAAAATCCTTCGACATGTATCCCTGGATATAGTGGAATAGTTGATTTATCGACACACCAGCAGGATGCGTATCGGCAATGTCTGGAATCAGTGTCTGAAATGGGAAATATAAATCTGCTAATCGTTTGGTAAATTATGCTGATTGGGCATCATACCAAATTAAGACGTTTACTGCTCAACCCGAACGAAGGAAGGAGGACGTTCATACATAAATCGTGTGCAATTGATTCGGCTTTACACAAAGCTGTACCAAATGCAGCTAAAGCCTTGCTACTCGCTGGTATTTCTAGGCTTCCAAAAAGTTCCACCAATCCATTATGCCATCCCACGAAAGGCGATGTCATTCTCAATAGTAGCATCTCCAAATGGTCCATGAAGGCGACTGGAGACAAAAGTTGGGCGGATTTGATTTTTTTATTGTATTCGGGAATCATTGAGGTCATGACAAAGAAGACTGTTGTTCCCTGCGAATGCCCCAAGTAGTGAAGGGAACGTTGATTTGTGTGGAAGAGAGCATAGTCAATCATTGCCGTTACGTCGTACAAGGCTATCTGATGCCATTCGAAGTTCCAAAATTGGTGAACCTTGGGAGAGAGTTGGAGGTGCTTTCTGGAATATTTGTTGCCGCGGTTATTGCCCAGCCATATGTCATATCCAGCGTCGGAGAGGATATACGCTAAAGCTATACCAGGACCGCTTAATATCCAACAGTCGGAGGAGGTAAGCATTCCATGTTCTAGGAAGGCAACGGGGCGTTTCTTAGATGTATATGGGGAATTCGGTGAATATGGAATTCGGAACATTGTGAGAATGTAACCATCTGATGTTTGAATTTCATGCTTCTCGACAGGGTATCCATGATGACGAATGCGTTCATCCTAGATGAATTTAGTTTGTTAGAAATTGATTGACAGAAAAAATTCAAAATTACCGTGGATACCGCTAGAACTGATGAAATGGAGAATGCAGAAAATATCAAGAGCAACTTCATTGTCGTACAAGGTACCTATAGTAGATGAATTTTGATTTAAACATTATAACGGTGTTGTGAAAAGAAATAATTTGTATCTTGCGTTCACTCTACAATCGGACGTACACTGAACGCCGTTAGAAAGACAAGATTGGCTCACTTAAGGGCCGCCCAGGATGCGTATCTGTAGCTGAAGCTTGTATCTGAGTGAGAAGTTAAAACCAAGGCAACCCGTAAGCGCTTACACAATGTGTATCTTCATGAATCTGTAGCTTGAAGATGAATAAAGGGCAACTTCATGCAAGAAATGTATCTCTCTTTTGAAAGCGATGAACGATACAAGCTAGAGATTTGCATTCTGGGCAGGCCTTTAGTTTTGTTTGAGCGCGCTACAAAGAAGGACACCATGAACGGAATATTTTACAGTTTTTTCTTCGATAACCCCAAGACAGTGTCGTGGAAGGGACGAAGAAAGTTGTAGTTGTCCCATGGTTGGCACAGAGTGCACTTTTGGCACTTTTGTGGATGCTCGGGCATCATCTCGTCGGATCGGGGGGAGTTGTTGCTGTTTGAAATCCTTCAACAAAATTTAAAATCGTGCCTTAAATACTCCTATCATCCTCAAGAACTAAACGCGTTATTGTCTCACCCACACAAACATCGCGACAGTTGTTAAAGTCGTCTATCTGTAGCCATTGAGCCTATTTGGGGCAATCCAACATCCTCAGAGGTTAAATCCTACCTCGAGACCTTGTCCAGCTCTGCCCTATTCTCTTAACTATATCCTCTCCTTCCACCTTCATTCCTGTCCTTTAAAAAACTAATAACGTTGTCTACTCACGATTTTAGGAAGAGTCTTGAGGATCGATCGTATAGTGATCGCGACTGATCGATTTAGTGTACGATGTGTGGTATGCCTAGGGGTTCTCTACTGCAGACTTCTGATAACCGTGCTGAATTGGGGGTCACGGAAAATTCGTCTCGTGATCGGTACTGCTTGTGATTGTTAATCTTGTGCTCGGTAGCGGTCTGACGAAGCTATCGCTGCGAGGAGGGGGCTAGGTTTTGCGCTCCGTATGGATGGCAGCAAAAGGGGGGTATGTCAATAGCACCATCGCAAACGCGTTAAAGCAGACATTACTGCCAACCAAAAAATACTATGGGATGGTCCGGGCAAAACAAGGGTGGCAAACTGTGACATCTACCACGGATAGTGTTATAGTGAGATGTAGATGTGTTATAAGGTAGTTGGGTGTTATAGAACGAAGGTAGACTCTGGTTGGCTTTAACTTGGCAATGCCCAGTGGTTGCAACTCTGACTACACATCAAATGTGCTTATTTTTACCTCCAAGTGGTAACCATCGGCTACTGGTCTCATCCAACTGGATTTGACTTGCTAAACGATAAGTGCGAGTGTTGATTACAAGACGTAAAACAGCAACTCTATAATCACCCTGGTCAGAATGGCACGGAAAGAATACCCGGTCTGCGGACCCAGGCGAACCTAGATAAGCTGCTTCGACATATTCGGACAACAGGTTATCTAGGAATTTCAAGGGTAAATCAGGTCCCTTGAACAGAGATGGTGCCAGCTGAACCCAAAGGTCAACGGCAGCGCTCAATCCCGTAGTGGATACTGATGACCCATGTCCTCAGGGTATCTAATAAATTGGAACTAGCCCTCCGGGTTGGAGGTTGTACTTGGGTTAACTACCCATCCTCGAAAAAAAGCTAATGTTACGAAGCAACCAATAGCCTCGGAAAGGACTGATATTATTGTTGACGACCATGCTAAACGCAAAAAGGACAACGACGTTCGTATCTGCACTTGGAATGTGAGAACATTAAATAGGAGAGGTGCAGGCGAATAACTAGCGGAAGCCTTAAACTGCTACAAAGCAGAAATTACTCACATTGTTGTGAGTCTAGCTTGTCCACAGGGATAGCTTCGATGCTGGAGAGAAGGGCGCGGCACGCTTGTGATCGCACGGCTAAACTCGTCGGACGGGGGTAGTTCTTGCCCCCTCTCCAAACATCCTAGCTCAATAAACATTTTTGTCTCGTGCCAGGAATAAAAGCAAAAGGAAGAAAAGAAGAAGAAAGCTACTCTATATCGACATCGGACGGAAAGTAAGGACCCTAAAAGGAAAAGATAATTAGAAGAAAAGCGGAAAAATGAAAATGATCAAATACCTATGCCAATACAATTACAGAAATTAGTGAGCAGAAACAGCGAATATTCGGATGCGGATTTGTTATAATTGCCAGACATAGGCAAGAAGTCTTATGTTTCCAAGACATTAGCGAACGCATTGTAACAATCCGCATCAAGGCAAAATTCGCCAATATAAGCCTTATATCCGCTCACGCTCCGACGGAGGAAAAAGATGATATAACCAAGGAATGCTTCTACGAGTTTCTAGACAAAACCTATGAGCGACTACCAAAGTACGATGTTAAAATCGTGCAGGGAGATTTTAACGCAAAGGTAGGAAGGGAAAACATATTTAACAGAATTGTGGGAAACACAGCCAACACGACCAAGGGTCTAGCAAGGGCCTAAGATTTCGCCGCGAGAACGAAATGCCACTAAAGCCAACTCACGGTTTCCTCACCACGATATCCATAAAGGGACATGGCGGTCTCCAGATCAACGAACAGTCAACCAAATTCATCACATTGCGATAGACAAGAGGCACGCATCCAGTATTTTGTATTTCCGAACATTCCGAGGGGCTAACATCGACTCGGACCACTACCTTGTTGTAGCCAAGGTAAGGATGCGGATATACACCACGCCATAACAAACCAGAAATACTGTGAAAAGAATTTAATGTCGAAAGACTGCAATCGCCAGAGACCGCCAAGGCCTTCGCGCAACACGTATTTCTTAACCTCACAATTCACACCATACCACCAGCATCTAATGTCGAAGAATAATGGCAACGATGCCAACAAGCCATTAGATCCGCAACTGATGTGCTAGGTTTGTCGCGGCCACCAGCAGTAAACCCCTGGTTTGATGATGGCCGACAGATGCTCGCAGCCAAGAACGAGGCCTACAAGGCTAAGCTGCAGGTGAAGACGAGAGCTACCATTGAGCTTTTCAGAAAGAAGAAAAATGAACAAGAAAAGCGCGAGATCGAGGATATAGAGAGGTGCCACTCCAGGAACGATGTTCGCAAGTGTAACCAAAGTGTAAAACGTCAAAGCCAAGGATACCAGGGTCGAACAGAATCATGTTGAGATAAACAAGGAAATATCGTAGTTGAGACACAGTCGATGCTGAGGATATGGAAGAACCACTTTTACAGACTGTTACACTGCGATAACGAACTACATTCCGCTCAGGCAGAACGAACCATTCCATATTGGCAACGGCAGCGAGAACTCCCAACAACCCGACCTAAGTGAAGTGGGGATAGCAATATCTAAACTCAAGCTTAATAAGATCGCCGGAAAATGACGGCCTTCCCGCTGAGCTTTAAAAAGCTGGCGGAGATGACTTGGTAAGTAACATCCACCAACTCATAAGCCAAATCTGGTCGAATAAAAGTATGCCTGCATAATGGAACCTCAGCATCGTTTGCCCGATCCACAAAAGAGGAGACCCTCTGAGCTGCACCAACTACAGAGGCATAAGTCTGCTCAACATCGCCTACAAGATCCTATCTGCCGTAAGATGTGAACGCCTGAAACCGTTTACCAACAACCTGATCTGCCCTTATCAGTGTGCTTTTAGGCCAGGAAAGTCCACGACCGATCAAATTTTCACACTTCGGCAAATCCTGGAAAAACCCAAGAAGTCCAAATCGATACACACCACCTATTTATCGATTTGAAAGCCGCATACGACAGCATTTATAGAGACGAACTATAAAGAGCCATATCTAGTTTTGGTATACCGCCCAAACTCGTCCGTTGGTGTAGGATGACGATGGAGAATTCTCGCTGCTGTATCAGGGTCGGAAACGACCTCACCGATACATTCGATACCAAAAAAGGACTTAGGCAAGGCGATGCGCTGTCATGTGACTCATTCTTGAGAGGATTGTGCAAAACTCCCGAGCCAACAGTGGCACAATCTTCCAAAAATCGGTGCAACTTACAGCATACGCCCACGATATTGACATCATTTGTCGGGCTCAACGTGATGTCTTACCCACGTTTGTCAGTACAGAGAAGGACGTGGTAAAAATGGGTTTTCATAGTAAATGAGGGTTAGACCAAGTATATACTGTCAACACGAAACTAAACGCAACATCGACGAATTTGACAAAACGTCCCCTTTGACAGATTTAACTTTGAGATAGTACGGGGCTCTGTCTTCCTCGGCTCCGCTTTTAACTCTGACAACAACATCTCGTCAGAAATGCATCGAAGAATTACTCTTGCAACCGTTATTTCTTCGGGCTAAGATGGCAATTTAGTAGTTAAGCCCTGACTCGAACTACTAAGGAGATTCTATATAAGACCCTGATCCCAGGTCTAACACTGACACTTTCAAGAAAATTTAGGCAATTCAGTATTTTTGAGGAACGTTCAAAGTATTACATTGACTTTCCAGAAATAGGGTCGACCAAGTCTAATTGTAAATCCAAACAGTTCACTTACACTTACAGTACTTATCAAAGGGGTGTAATCTACACCTTTCATAACAATTATGAAGCCGACTTGAGATGTACTTGATACAGTTTCAATAGAGAACCCGGATGCGACTAAACTCACGACGTAACTATCTATGAGAATCGTCTTCTTGAAAGTGAACGTTTTGTAAAATAAACCTGGCATTCAACTAAATATACGTTATAAGGTGGGCTAATCTGTTATTATTTCGAACTTTTATTTTGTTTTTTTAGTGATGATTCCGTTTTCGAATATCAGTCATAATTTATTGCGCAATAAAAGTAAACCTTGAACTTGGTATATCACAACAACCCGACTATATACTAAATTTTGAAATAAAACTCGTAATTCAATTTTATTTTTTCTAAGGGTCAAGCTTCATTGACTTTATAATGCAGTCTAGTTTGTTATTTGAAAATTTACCAATCGGCTCAAGGTCTACGAAACGGATTGAACCTAAGCCTGAACCAAACTGATTTTACTGCCTCCAGTCGCGTAGTTCAAATTGGTCTCGGTTGGTTTCTAACCGTTGGCGCTATTTAAAATAAGGGTTCATCTACTACTAAGGCGGGGGTTCACTTTTCCTTGCCTTTTATAACAGGTAAACTGCGATTCGAAATTTCTCTTAAGTTTACCTTTTGTACTTTAAACTCATGTTGGTACAGAATATAACGGTCGCGATTCTATCTTCTCTTCCGTTCACCTTCCACGCATTACATATAGGATCCACACATTCCACATGCCTGCATGCAATGTATATTGAATGCGCATACAAACTGTGAGAGGATTTTTTGTTTTGTTGCGCCAGGGAGGACTCCCTGCCAGTATCATGTGATATTGACATGCACGATTCATATACCTGGTCACGAGGTAAAAAAGCGTCGCACGATATATGCCTTACGTACTAAACCTCACCCTCGCATGCAGACTTCGACCATTTCCCAAGCAAGACTGTCCAATAAGTTTTACTTCCTGGGGTTGGTTATCAAATCATGCTATACGTCTTGTGTCAACTGCTTCTGTTTCGTTACAAATTTTTACACTGCCATACAGTTCTCCTCCGACCGCAACACATGGTCGAGAAGTAGATACGGATTGGACAGAGTAGTTCTCCATGCCTTGAGACTAACTTACTTAAGTGGCGCTACAGTCCGGAATGAACCTGGGCCTCAACAAACATGCCTCTCCAATTAGTCCAGTCCCTAGCTAACTGCCTCCAGTTGCGCACTCCAAGTTGGTTGAGGTCGGTTTCTACTTGTGGGCGCCACTTAAGGTTAGGTCTACTGCGACCAGACGTCGCAGTAGAGGACTCTGCTAAGATTCTGCGAGCCGGCGTATTGGTTTGGTGTCCATTCGTTCTACATGTCTTAAACGTGCAATGCGGAGTTTTTTTTTGGCTAGGGATATATCGCTGTACAGCTCGTATAGTTCTTGGTTGAATCTTCGTCTCCATAGCCCGTCAAGGCAACCGGGACCGAAGATTTTTCGAAGAATTTTCAAGGATTTCTTCATCCGCTTTTGACACGGTCCATGCTTCAGTGCCGTAGAGCAGGACTGGGATAATCAGGGTCTTATATAGGATCTCCTTAGTAGTTCGAGTGAGGGCTTTACTGCTAAATTGCCTTCTTAGCCCGAAGAAACAGCGGTTGGCAAGAGTAATTCTTCGTTTGATTTCTGACGATATGTTGTCAGAGTTAATAGCGGAGCCGAGGAAGACAAAGCACCATACTATCTCAAAGTTAAATCTGTCGAAGGTGGCGTTTTGTCAAATTTGTCGATGTTGCGTGTCGTTTCGTGTTGACAGCATATACTTGGTCTAACGCACATTTACTGTGAAACACATTTTTACCACTTCCTTCTCTATACTAGCAAACGTGGCTATGACATCACGTTGAGTCCTACCAATGATGTCAATATCGTCGGCGTACCTCTGGTGTTGGCTCGGGAGTTTTGCACAATCCTCTTAAGAATCAAGTTGAAGAAGTAACGTGACAGCGCATCGTCTTGCCTAAATCCATTTTTGGTATCGAATGCGTCAGTGAAGTCTTTTGACCCTGATGTAGCAGTGATATTTCTCCTGCACAGACGGACAAGTTTGGGCGGTATACCAAAACTAGACATGGCTCTGTATAGTTCGTCTCTATAAATGCTGTCGTATGCGGCTTTGAAATCGATAAATAGGTGGTGGGTATCGATTTGGACTTCTTGGGTTTTTTCCAGCATCTGCCGAAGTGTGAAAATTTGATCGGTTGTGGACTTTCCTAGCCTAAAACCACACTGATAAGGGCCGATCAGGTTGTTGGTAAACGGTTTCAAGCGTTCACATATTACGGCAGATAGGATCTTGTAGGCGATGTTGAGGAGACTTATGCCTTTGTAGTTGGCGCAGTTCAGAGGGTCTCCTTTTTTGTGGATCTGGCAAACGATGCTGAGGTTCCATTCTCCAGGCATACTTTCATCGGACCAGATTTGGCTTATGAGTTGGTGGATGTTACTTACCAAGTCATCTCCGCCAGTTTTATAAAGCTCAGCGGTAAGGCAGTCACATCCGGCGGCCTTATTAAGCTTGAGTTTAGATATTGCTATCCTCACTTCACTTAGGTCGGGTGGTTGGCAGTTTTCGCTGTCGTTGCCAATATTAAATGGTTCGTTCTGCCTGACAGCGGAATGTTGTTCGTTATCGCCGTTTAACAGTCTGCTGAAGTGGGTCTTCCATATCCTCAGCATGGACTGTATCTCAACGACGATATTTCCTTGTTCATCTCAACAGGATTCTGTTCGAGCCTTGTATCCTTGGCTTTGACGTTTTACACGTTTTGGCACATCTCTATATCTTCGATCGCACGCTTTTCTTGCTCTTTTTTCTTCTCTCTGAAAAGCCGGTGTTCTTCCCTTCTTCTATGCCTATAGAGCTCAATTGCAGCTCTTGTCATTACCTGCAACTTAGCCTTGTATGCCTCCTTCTTGGCTGCTTCCATCTGTCGGGATTCTTCATCAAACCGAGGGTTTCTTGCTGGTGGGCGCGATAAACCTAGCACATCAGTTGCGGCTGATATAATGGCTTCTTGACAATGTTTCTATCGTTCTTCGACATTAGATGCTGGTCTTGCAGTCTTTCGGCATCAAATTTTGTCAAAGTATTTCTGGGTTGTTGTGGCGTGGTGGATATTCGTATTCTCACCTTTCTGGGACAAGGTAGTAGTCCGAGTCGATGTTAGCCCCTCGGAATGTTCGGGATGCGTGCCTCTTGTCTATCGCAATGTGATCAATTTGTTTGACTGTTCGTTGATCTAAAGACCGCCATGTTTCCTTATGGATATCTAGGTAAGGAAACCGTGTTAATTAGCCGAAGTCCGTTGCCAGACGTGTTGTCGTGTAGGCTGTGTTTTCCGACAATACTTCTAAAGATGTCTTCTCTTCCTACCTTTGCGTTAAAATCTCCCAGCACGATTTTAACATGGTACTTTGGTAGTCGCTCATAGGTTTTGCAAGGAGCCAGTAGAAGCAATCTTTAGCTATATCAACTTTTTCGTTCGTAGGGGCGTGCGAATTAGGCCTTGATGTGGATTGTTACAATGCGTTCGCTAATGTCTTGAAAACTTAAGACTATTTGAGTAAGTCTGACACTTATAATAATGTCTGCTTTATTCGCTTGCATCGCTCCTGTTTAATGTTCTCACATTATGGGAGCAAATACGAACGTGGTTGTCCTTTTTTTCGTTTAGCAGGGTCGTCAACAGTAATATCAGTCCTTTCCAAGGCTATTAGTTGCTTCGTAACAATGGTTTTTCCATGGGTGGGTAGTTAACCCAAAGCACAACCACCAACCTGAAGGACCAGTTTCAATTTATTAGATACCCCTAGGACACGGGGCTATCAGTATCCACAACGCGATTGAGCGCTGCCGTTGGCTTTTTGGTTCCTCCGCCACCAACTCAACCTGACTTACCCTTGAGATTCCTAAATAACCTATTGTCCGAATATGTTGAGGCAGCTCTTCTATAGGTTCGCCTGGGACAGCAGGCCGGGTTTTCCGTGCCATTCTGACCAGGCTGTTTATAGTGTTGCTGTTTTCCTTGTTATCAAAACTTGAAGGTAAAAATAAGCACAGTTGATATGAAGTCAGTCACAACCACTGGGCATTGTCAAGACAGGAACTGCGTCATATGATAGTTTCAGTCCCCATTCTCTCGACTTATCCAGTCTTGGATTGTTGGTATCAGTTTGTGGGTCCATCGGCCTTTCATTGTATTGGCCCAACCAGCTTCCCACCTAGTTGCTGATGCTGTCTTTCCGAACAGTTTTGGCTCAGAATTCTTCTATTTTGTCTCTTCTGCCAGGGTTTCGATAGGGACCATGTTTGCTATAATAAATGAGGCTGAAATGGTTATCGCTAGGAGAACGAATGATTCTAGCAATAGCATTCCTCTATTGTTGGTGAGTCTACTGCCCTCCTCTGGGGCCATGCATTTAAGTCGCCTCCAATGATAACTGGGCTTTATGGACCGCATCCGAAGAATACACAAATCGTGATTGTGTATTCTTGTGATTGCACATGCATGCATGAGTAGTCCATGGGTCCTATTAGGAACCAACAATGCTCCGCTTTCTTACTTATTGTCCAGCACTTGCCACCGTTAAGTAGGGCTGGTAGGAAGGCAACGATGTCAACAAGCCATTAGATCATCCGCAACGGAAATGACGGCCTCCGAGCTGTATACAGCCGGCAGAGATGATTTCCTCTATACTTCGTCGGTAATGTAGTGCAATGACCTTGATATCAAGTTGCCTAAGTGTGATGTCACATTCCCAATTATTTTGTAATAACAAAGGAACTAATGGCGCTCTTCTCCACTAACAAAATATAATTTTCTGTCAAAATATTCATTAGGCGCGTTTCCCTTAAGGATCCTTTCGAGATCTCTGTCAATTTTCATGACGGAAGGTTTCGAAATGACAACGAAGAGAGGCCACCGGTCAAGCGATCGTGGATACGAGGGCCTTGGACAGAATGACTGGAAGCAACGTGCTTGGATCAAAGAATATGGAAGGCTGGCTTGCCTCAGGGAGAGTCATCATAATTACAAGCTGTACAGTAAGGAAATTGCATAGAAAAATTTCACCTCTGCTGAGAATGTTGTTCAACTGAATTGAACAAATCTAAGCTGATTCAGCGAAGGTAAATCTCTTTGGACACGTAAGTGGAACATGTCTCCATTATGAAAGTTCAATAAATTTAAACCGTTTTAGATATTTATCAACCGTTTAATCTTCAATTTGTTCATGGGAATCATTTTCAATATCGTCATCAACTTGTTCTTTCGAACTATTTCTGAAATTATCCTCAGCTTGGTCATTTAAACTATTTTCGGAATCATTCGAATCATTTTCAAAACCCTGCTCAATTTTGTAAGAAAAGCCTTTTTCAGAATCATCAATATTTTGAAGAACCTTATCAAATACTAGCGCCTTGACATTAATACCCCAAAGCAGATCCAAATGATTCCACTTACTATGCGGCACCAAGTAGTAGAACTTAATATTTGGCAATTCATCCCTTAACTTGTCCACATCCAAGACACTGGCCAAATAGTCATTGTTTCCATAGTACAGGTATGACGGTACCTTGACCTGGCTCAAGTCATACTTTGGTGGCGTTGGTCGTTTGTAGGCAAATCGATTACGGATGGCTCCAAAGTCGAACATTCGAAACTCGCCGGACTGGTGCTCCTGAGAGTAGTGAAGGACCTGATTCACTGAAGCACCAGCTGGGTGGGTTTTGAAAATCTCTTCTAACAGTGTCTGTAAAAATAAGGAGTCACTAAATAATTAAATCCTTAAAAATCACTCTTACCGCATTTAAGCTCTCCTGATTCCAGCCACATAGAAGGAAAATCAAATTCGAGCAGATCGACTGGGTAATTGTGTTCTCCTTGCATGCCGCTCCTCTGAGTGCCGCTAAAAGTTCTGAATTGGGGAAAAATTCTGTACTTCCCAATAGTTCTACAATAGCATTAGGCTGCCCTGTTAGTGGACTGATAATTCTAAACAGAGGGCTCTCAACGTTCTCCATGTAAGCAATTGGTGCTAGCAAATGTGCAGATTTGATCTTTTCATTGTACTTAGGTAGTGTGGATGTCAGAACGAATAAAGACGTTGTGCCTTGTGAATGTCCAACGTAATGCAGAGACGTTTGATTTGTTTTGAAGAGAACGTAGTCAATCATGGCCGGGATGTCGTACAGTCCAATGTCATGCCATTCAAAGTTCCAGTACCTTTGTCCCCTTGAAGAGAGACTGGCATGCTTTTTGCTGTACGTATTTCCCCTGTTATTGCCCAGCCAAACATCGTATCCGGCGTCGGAAAGAAGGTACCCTAATGCTTGACCAGGTCCATTCAAAATCCAGCAATCAGAAGAGCTCACTAAACCATGTTGGAGGAAGGCAATCGGACGGGGTTTTGACTCATTTTCCTTCGGAGGAATGCGGTACATCTGTAGAATGTAACCGTCAGCCGTTTGAATGGTGTGCCTCTCGGAGGGATATCCATGGTCACGAATTCGGTCCTCCTGAAAGTTAAGATGTTGAAATAATCTACATTTATGATTATTTTGTTGATATTACCGTTGTTCTTATAGCGGAACACACTGAAAATGAAAACAGAGTGACCGCGAGTATTTTTAAAGAAACTGCCATCTTGATGTATAACTGGATAACGACTTAAGGGCGCTTAAATTAGAGCACCCGTATTTATATGGAGAACGATAAAGTTTGGCCTTCTTGTGACATTTAGATATATATAGCCCCAACATAACCTTATCTGGGTTGAGTGACTTGGTGAGTGACTAGACCAAATGGTTGGTAAAGGAAGCCGGTACCAAGGCGATAGTTTCGATTTGTAATCGCCAGGTAGTGGATGGTCTTAACTAAGGTCAGATTTTATTGGTAATTGACATTATATTGACAATCATAACTTTGGTCAAATTAATTTTCGTCGATAAGACTATCAACGCAGATAAAGACTATCTGAGTATTGTATAAGGCGGACGGTTGTTCTACTATTTGTGGAACATAAGTACAAGTCGGATGGCTTTTGGGACTGATCACTGCATGCTTATCTGATTTGAGGGAGGTAGTTTTTCACGGATTAGATAGCATTGTTTGGTACATTTCTGGTACATTTATACTTAGTAGTAAGAATTTGTAGATTCTGGGGGCTTCAAAATTTGCAAAACACGAACATCCACCTAGACTAGGTACATTTGATTTTTGGTGATTTTTTTGGTGATTTTTTAAGAGTTAAGTTTTTCAGGTTGGCAGCACTGGTTAGTAATGGCGTCCAAACGTCATCTGTCAAAGTGAAAAGTTTTCAGTATACTTCGCCATTTAGTCATGGAAAGACTTACAAACGAGCAACGATTGCAAATTATTGAAATTTATTATCAAAATTCGTGCTCTGTGAAAAATGTGCACCGTTTAGTGTTGGCTCGGTAGTTTTGCACAATCCTCTCAAGAATCAAGTTGAAGAAGTCACATGACAGCGCATCGCCTTGCCTAAGTCCTTTTTTGGTATCGAATGTGTCGGTGAGGTCGTTTCCGACCCTGATACAGCAGCGAGAATTCTCCATCATCATCCTACATAAACGGACGAGTTTGGACGGTATACCAAAACTAGACACGGCTCTGTATAGTTCGTCTCTATAAATGCTGTCGTATGTGGCTTTGAAATCGATAAATAGGTGGTGGGTATCGATTTGGACTTCTTGAAGTTTCTCCAGGATCTGCCGAAGTGTGCAAATTCGATCGGTTGTGGACTTTCCTGGCCTAAGCCACACTGATCAGGGCCGATCAGATTGTTGGTAAACGGTTTCAGGCGTTCACATATTACGGCAGATAGGATCTTGTAGGCGATGTTGAGTAGACTTATGCCTCTGTAGTTGGCGCAGTTCAGAGGGTCTCCTTTTTTGTGGATCGGGCAAACGATGCTGAGGTTCCATTCTTCAGGCACACTTTCATCCGACCAGATTTGGCTTATGAGTTGGTGGATGCTACTTACCAAGTCATCTCCGCCAGCTTTATAAAGCTCAGCGAGAAGGCCGTCATTTCCGGCGGCCTTATTAAGCCTGAGTTTAGATATTCTTACTTCACTTAGGTCTGGTGGTTGGAAATTTTCGCTGTTGTTGCCAATATTGATTGGTTCGTTCTGCCTGACAGCGGAATGTTGTTCGTCATCGGCGTTTAACAGTCTGCAGAAGTGGTTCTTCCATATCCTCAGCATCGACTGTGTCTCAACTACAATATTTCCTTGTTTATCTCGACAGGATTCTGTTCGAGCCTTGTAGCATTGGCTTTGACGTTTTACACTTTGGTAAAACTTGCGAACGTCGTTCCTGGAATGGCACCTCTCTATATCGTCGATCGCGCGCCTTTTTGACTCATTTTTCTTATTTCTGAACAGCCGGTGTTCTTCTCTTCTTCTCTGCCTATAGAGCTCAATGGCAGCTCTCGTGTTCACCTGCAGCTTAGCCTTGTAGGCATCGTTCTTGGCTGCGAGCATCTGTCGGCATTCCTCATCAAACCAGGGGTTTCTTGCTGGTGGCCGCGAGAAACCTAGCACATCAGTTGCGGATGGTCTAATGGCTTGTTGGCATCGTTGCCATTGTTCTTCGACATTAGATGCTGGTGGTGTGTTGTGAGTCGAGAGGTTAAGGGATACGCGTTGCGCGAAGGTCTTGGCGGTCTCTGGCGATTGCAGTATTTCGACATCAATTTTTTTCACAGTATTTCTGGTTTGTTGTGGCGTGGTGGATATCCGCATCCTTACCTGGGCTACATAAAGGGTGTGGTCCGAGTCGATGTTAGCCCGTCGGAATGTTCGGACATACAAAATACTGGATGCGTGCCTCTTGTCTATCGCAATGTGATGAATTTGGTTGACTGTTCGTTGATCTGGAGACCGCCATGTCCCTTTATGGATATCGTGGTGAGGAAACCGTGTGCTGGTTATAGTGGCATTTCGTTCCGTAGCGAAGTCAATTAGCCGAAACCCGTTACCAGACGTGTTGTCGTGTAGGCTATATTTTCCGACAATACTGCTAAAAATGTAAAGATGTCTTCTCTTCCTACCTTTGCGTTCAAATCTCCCAGCACGATTTTAACATCGTAATTTGGTAGTCGCTCATAGGTTTTGTCGAGGAGCTCGTAGAAGCAGTTTTATCATCTTTTTCCTCCGTCGGAACATGAGCGCATATAAGGCTTATGTTGGCGAATTTGACCTTGATGCGGATTGTTACAATGCGTTCGATAATGTCTTGGAAACATAAGACTTCTTGCCTAAGTCTGGCACTTATAACAAATCCGCATCCGAATAGTCGCTGTTTCTGCTCCCTATAACACGGTCCATAGTAGATGTCACAGTTTTTCATCCTCGTTTTGCCCGGCCCATCCCATCGTATTTCCTGGATGGCAGTAATGTCTGCTTGTCTGCACCTCTCCTGTTTAATGTTCTCACATTCCAGGTGCAGATACGAACGTCGTTGTCCTTTTTTCGTTTGAGTGTGAGTGCCTTAGTGATAGGACACCCCCCCCCCCCCCCTCTCTCTCGTTTGCTGCCACCAACGACCTTCCACAGGGGATTTAATACCAGTCGAGGTACTAGGCACCCATCAGTCACCAGCGTGGAGGTGAAAGTCGGAGTTGATAGTGAGAGGCTAGAGTGGGAACGCATGAGTCCTCATGTAATCGCATCACCATCCTTCAGCACCGGCGAACTATAATTAGAAATTAAAATATTTTTTTGATAATCGTGTTCTAAAATTCATAAGTTTTGTTTTGAAACCAACTTGCCAATTGTTGAATTTATAAAAACGCCGCAATAAGTAAAAGAAAATTTCAAATGATGGTTTTCAATGATAGCTATAACTGCGGTCTTAAGATAAACAATGGGTGCGTTCCGGATTTCAGTTTTACCAAGTTAACTTTGCCGATGAACTACTCTCATTGGTCAATCAACCATTTTAGTCACATGACATTTGAGGGTAAATGACTGGCGAAACAAGTTCAAAATTTACGCATGGGCATCCAGATATGAGTGAAACAGCTGATTTTACGTCGAACCGTCATTTTTTTGATTTTTGATTTGATTCTTTATTTAGCTTCAGCTATTATTTACAATGTTTATCTTAAAACTAGTGAAAAGAAAAAACGTTTTTGTTAAATTAATTAATTATAGGTCGATTTTACATATAAGATCATATATTTTTTAAATAATATCACATTATTTTCTGACTTTAAGCATTGTATATGAAGCTTATAGTAGTATCATCACGGCAATTTTTTTATTTCTGTCTCCAGCCGCCTAGGGGGAGATCGATCGTTTCTCACGAGAGAAGAAACATTTGTTCACTCTTTCTGAATCGAGTAAATAATATTATAATGAGTGTGTTTATGAGTGACTTGAAGAGTGCAAACAAGAACAAACCGGTTTTGGCGTACTCGCACCAAACTAAATAAGATAATGAGCAATATACAGAGGTGAGGTGATAACTTCAACATGCTTTTCCTCGTCTCCAAAGAGGTAGCATATTAGACGCACTTTAGAACTAAAAAATACAATATGTAAAATAAGTTTAACATAAATATGAGAAAACGTAACAATGTTTATGTATAAACGGGGTAAAAAAAACAGAAAACATATCGATAATTCAATAAACAAACAAAAATTAAAAAAAAAACCGAAAGTGGGGATCTTAGTTCCTCGCACTTTTAACTCCACAGAAATCCTTATTGAATTTTCTTATAGAAAATAAATTTTCTGCAACATCAGTATTTAGATGTACAAGGAGAAGAAACTGCTAGTCATTTTTGAGTTTTTCCCATATTAATTCTATGGCCAGCAACGTTTGCATAAGACCACCAAAGCAATGTGGCTTTTTCATTTTACCAGTAGACTCCCATAATGAGATCCACTCCCTAGCTGTTTTGATGGACTGTAGAGTTTCACTATATGCTGAAACAGGTCGACGATCAGGATTGGATGTGTAAAGACTGTAGCTATTTAAGTTATCAAAAAGATTATTCATCTTAATAGCAAAATGTGCCGTCGAGGCAGCGATTTTTTTATCTGTGTCGGTTTGAAAACAATTTGCTGAGATAGCGTTGAAAATTCCAGCAGCTGAAAACCTGTGTAGCCAGTTTGACTGATCATTCTTCAAAACTGTTTGGATTTATATGACTCTTCGTTAGTTTGAAGCATACTTGAAAGATATTCTTAGAATCTTCTTCAAACAGTTTGACAAGTGTTCCCCAAGAAACGATATCATCAGCTATGCGAATATTATTTTTTGACAAGCAACTTCGCACGCTTTTGAATAAATGCGGGTAGTCATATAAAAAAAATATTACCTGGTCCGAGATTTAAAAAAACGGCTTATTTTCTGCTGCTCCCAGTAATTTACATGCTTTTCTATTGTTACTGCCCTGGTCACAGCATACAGCAATAACTTCAAATCCACATTCTAATATTTTGGTAACTGTTAATTTCAATATCTCGGTTGGGATGTTCGCACCCCTTTGGCATCCTATATAATATGATATGGTTTGCTCCCAATTCATATTTAATCCTCTAAGTGTGAATACCATAACCTTTGAAGCAACGGTGGTGTGCCTTCCCAGCTTCCCAAAATCCGAAAACCCGTATATCATATCCGTTTTCGTGTTATAATCAAGCTCGGTCTTTATTGCCATTTCATCAAAAATCAGAACACATCTTTTTTGTATATGGTATATGGTATATGGTCTTGTATATGGTCTCGGCCTTACAAAGATGAATGCCATCTATATATTGTGCTTACAGATGGTAAGCTAAATTCGGTGTTCAGCATATGGAATTATTATGAAGGAGACTTATAAAAAACTTTAGACACAAATCTTTTTCATTGTATGTCCAACGTGCATTTACCTTATGAAAAAGTTACATGCTAACAAATGTTTTAACATCGAATTGTTTTTCCTGCAATTGCAAGTCAACGTTTTTCTCTAAATTATACTCCTTATCATATTTTAATCTTTTCGGTGTATCCAAAATGCAACGCGGGACAGAATTTTGTATTTCACCTTTAGATTTATGAACGAAACGTGAACCGGGAGATGGAAACTGTGAGGAAGAAATTTCGGAGCTATTGTTAAGAGGAGGTAAAGAGAAATCTCTTACATATGTTACGGGGTTAGCAACCCTTTTAACAGAACTGACAGGTGAACACATTTTCAGTTTCACCAGTTTCTTGAATAAAGTTTGGATTATTGCATGATCTGGAGTTGTTTTAAATTACCTTCGATGTTCAGTCTTTCGATTATTATCCATAATGTTTAAGCAAGAATCGTCAGTGAATAGATTCGAGCAATTGCAAACTAATGGGGATGAAATTGGAACTGAATTTTTAGGAAGACATTTTCGAAGTGATTCTAATTTTAAGTCTTTGGTATAGAAATGGTTTTCACACATAAAAACATTTTTATTTAATGAGATGTGAATGTTTTATTCAAACCCTATCCCATTCCATCCTTAAAATTAATATCCTCAAAATGTAGGCTTTATGACGTTAAAATACAGAAAATGACATTGTCACAATATATTGCTCAGACAGTTTATCAAAACCTTTTGTGGTTCGACAAAAAAGAACGTGTTTGTATTGCATATGCCTTGTGGTAGGGCATGCAAATGGTCTTTGTAGGAAAACGCCCCCAAAAAGTGGGCGTGGGTTAAAATGGTCTACTGACGAAATGTTCAAATTTATACTACCAATTATTGTGCATAAAATTTTTTTTCGAAAATTTTAAAATTTGCCAAAAAAAGTTTTTTATTAAAAACGCCCCCAAAAAGTGGGCTTGGCAAAAACCTTTATATTGACGAAATATAGTGGGCGGATTTCATAATTTTGAATACTTGTTCTGCTGGGAGCAACAAAGAGTACGTGTACCAAATTTCATCCTTCTAGCTCAAAATTTAAGGCCCAAAAACTGGTGACGTACAGACGGACGGACAGACATGGCTAAATCGACTCAGCTATTGATTCTGAGTCGATCCATATACTTTGAGATATATCTAGCTAAATTATTTCGCTACAAACTATGTATCAAAACTAATATACCCCTATGGGATAGGGTATAAAAATTCACAGTAAAATTGTCCACCTGTAATATTAACCAACTGCCACTGCACTTCACCAAAACATTGGTTGAAAATGAGCGATCAGTATCTATAAAGCACACACAAAAAAATACTCCAAAAACCGATCATTCAGTTGAAGCAGAGTGTATGCTGTACGTGGACAAAGATGTTATGGGATGGGAAATGGGAACATCGTACATTATGTATGCTGCATTATTCATTCAGGCTCAAATTTTAATACATTGAGTAGATTAACAAAAAAATACGAAAATAAAATTTGAATCTGAGTAAAGTATGAAACAAGACATGTACAACATCCCTCAGCAAATGGCTTTTCAGCACTGCGATTGAGATATGAAATGCAATTGCTTTTGCTCATACCGGGGGTTGGTATGGCACACTCGCAATTCGCATATCGCATTGCAACAAAGTAACTCACTTAGCTTTCGTATTTGACAAAATGAGCGAGAAAGAAATAGTATATTGGCATGCGATTGGTTTAATTTTAGAGTAGAACTGTGTAAATTATGTGAGTGGATCTCCATTAAATCTAATAAAGAGAGCGTAAAATTTTCAGCCCTCTTTGGCCTAGTAGTATCTCGCGCCGATAGAGGCACCACCATCGATTTGCCAAAGTGATAGTACTATTAGTTTCATATACAATGCTTTAAGTCATTTGGCAAATTATTGAACAATCTGAGACCTTTATGAAACAATATATTCTGAGCTCTGTTTGTGTTTAAGAAAGGAAGTCTAAAATCACATGCATTTCTTAAATTATAAGGCTGTACATCCGATACGTATACCATTTGATTACGCAGATAATTTGGTAATATATTATTTTTAATTTTAAATATAAAAACAAACACATTCATAACAGTTCTTTGATTTATTGAAAGCCGTTGTAATGTATTAAGCATTAGTTGTATAGGCGTTAGCATATTGCACATTAAAATACATCTCATACCTCTATTTTGTAATTTTTGTAATCGTTCCGTCATTTGGTTTGTTCCTAAGAAAAGTATTGTTGAACAATATTCAAAATGCGGTTTGATCATTACATTATATATTTGAATTGCACAACTCAATGATACCCTACCCCTTATTCTTTGGAAAAATCCTATTACATACATAGTTTATGTGATTCTCAAAACTTAGTTTTTTGTCAATAATTACTCCTAGGTACTTTATTTCATTTACTTTTTCGATATTAACATCATTAATTTTTATGTTATCATTTGACTCTCCATTAATTATTATGGTTTTTGTTTTACCTACATTAAGTTTCAATTTATTACTTTTGAAATACTTCTCTATGTTTTTTAAATCAGCGTTCAGATTGTTGATGCACTCTTCAGCAGAACTTCCAGCAACATAAATAAGCGTATCATTAGCAAATAGTCTAGCCTGCGCATGTTGAAGTACCTTCTCCAAATCGTTTATGTATATTATGAACAGAAGAGTTCCCTGAGGTACGCCCAGTCTTACCGCCATCAATTCTGATATTTCATCCGCCACTTTTGTTCGTTGATGTCTATTTGAAAGGTAACTTTTGAACCATTCGAGTTCTACTCCTTTTACTCCACATTGAAAAAGTTTCTGTACAAGTATTTCACGATCTATGGTCTCGAATGCCCTTTGAAGGTCCAAAAAACTGCAACCACAACCTTCTTTTCGTGCACTTCTGTTTTCCACTGTGTAACCACGAGGTTTAGTAGTGATTCACAGCTGTGTTGTTGGCGAAAACCTGATTGGAAGTCCGTCAAGTAATGGTTACTTTCCATATATCTTTGTAGCTGTTTATGTACCACTTTTTCTAGAACCTTGCTCTCAGTCATGAGCATGTTCACTGGCCGAAACTCTGCTGGCTTAACCGTTTTCTTAACCTTTTCGATTGGGACTACAGTGGATTCCTTCCAGTGATCAGGAAAAATTCCACTAGTCAGCGATTCATTGATGATGTTCAAAAAGCTGGGTCCCACAATGTCAAAAGCAGCTAGTAGCATATTAGTTGACAAACCGTTGTAGTCCTTTTTCCCGTTCATGTTTTTCATTGTATATTTTAGTTCGTTTATATTTATTAATTCGAATTTAAAAGTATTTTCATTATTTACACTTATTAAATTTGTAAACTGCTCGAAAGGTATTTTATTGTTTAATTCTTCCACACTTCTTACAAAAAATGTATTAAGTTTATTAGCTATCTCTTTCTTATTTTTTATAGTTACACTATCACAATTTCACACAATTTCTTCTATATCACTTTTTTCCTCATTTAGTACCAACGTTTTTATTGTTCTCCACATTGTTTTTTGGTTAGTAGATTGACCAATTCTTCTTGCAATGAAATTATTTTTCGCTAAGTTTAGTTCATTCGAGTACCTGTTTCTACAAAGCCTATACCAATTCCAGTCATCCGTGTTGTTTGACAGCACAGCCCTTTGATGTAATTGGATTTTCTCTACTTTCATATTGAATAAATATTGATTAAACCAACCGATATTACAACTAGATCCACTTATTATTCTGGAGACCATCATTTTACACATAATAGCTTTTATTTTTACACTGAAAGATTTTGCCGATTCGTTTACTTCATTGAAATCTATATTTGATATTCCGTTATTTATAAGTTCTCTACGAAAAACGTTCTCATTAAATATGTACCAATGACCTAATCAATTTTTTAGCGCGATTTGTGTTAACAAAGTTTGTATCAAATTTTATTTCTAATGATTCGTAGTCACTCACTTTGAATTCTTTAATTACTTTGGCTTGTACATTTTGGTTGTTCGTTATCACGTAATCTATTAAGGTAGATGATTTTATTGTAATTCTTGTAGGTTCATTCACTATTTGTTTAAAATAATTGTCTGAAATACTTTCAAAGATACGTTTTTTGTACGTGCTAATTGAAAACCAATCTATATTGAAATCACCCATTATAATGATATCAGCATAGGTAGAACAAAGATCTTCTAATTTGTTTTTAAAGAAATCACAAAAAATGTGTTCAGGTGAGTTTTGTTAACTTGGAGATCTATAAACAGCTACCAATAATATGTTCATATTGTTTGTAGACACTTTTATAAGCAGCCACCATATCATTTTCCCCATGGCTATTCTAGAGATTTCTTCGACTTGCCATTCAGGTTTAACAAAAAAAAGCACTCCCCCTGTATGACAGGAGATACTATCACATCTCACTACCTTATAGTCCTTTAGTTTTATTTCAGAGTTCTCAATATCTGATGTTAGTTGAGTTTCCGTAGCACAAATAAAATCAAAATCGGTATTTGGCACAATCACTTCCAATTGGGGTAAATTTGTTCGAATTCCCCAATATTTAAATAAAGGCACTTTACCTATGAAGTTAATTGTTAATATAAAATTTTTTCATTTTCGATTTTTAACTTTCGCTGTAGGGTACGACAGCAATGTCATGAAGATGTTTTTGATTTCAGTAGCATTACCCAATATTGTGGGTTTATTAAGGTTATTTCTTACTTTTTTGTTGAAGAATGATTATTCTGAATAGATAAAAGTAAATAAAAATCTATAAATGTGTAAAAACGAAATTGCAAAATAAGGGTTGGTATAGTTTGACATCAACCATTCATTAAGATTTTGCGTTCCACATCGCCTCACCTTATTTTGCAGTTGAAATCTAAAATCCGGAACACGGCCAATAACCCCCTTATTAGGTCTGTTCCCGTACAAAATAATATTTACTGATTCTTACTGATTTTTACTTATTGCCGTTCCCGTACGCAAAAATAAGTAAAAGAGACAGCTCACGAGAGAGCAAAAAACTACCCCTCCATAAAAATTTGTAAAAAAATTTACTGCAGAAATTTCTGTTGGTAAAAATCAGTAAACTGTCAGTTAGTGTCTAAAAGTGACAACGCGCTTGTTTTGACAGGTGATTTATGTCATTTGTTCTTTAAAAGGCATACAAAATATATAATTTTACTGTTTTTTACTTAAACGCGTTCCCGTACTTTTTGGTAATTTTGTCTCTTTCTGAGATAATTTACACCCACTCCAAGAAATTTGAGAATTTACTAATTGTTACTGAAAAATTACGGGAACAGACCTATTAATTAACACTGATTTGACATTTGTCATTGACATTTGCGCGAGGAAAACTGTCAGATTAGTTATTGATTAGCTAATCAGCGTTTATTAATAAGGGGGTAAGCTGTCAAATGGCACGCTAAAGACACACAAAACCAGATCAACCTTTTTTATGTTCGATTGGGGCGGGTAAAATCTGAAATCTGAGAGCAAATCTTAAAATTCCAATCAAAAACGCTATTAATCCCTCCTGCATAAACAATTTTTTATGGTATACGTGTATTCCTATATATACACATCCGCTTGTTGTTTTTAGAGTTAAACCAACATGTAAGTGTAATGCAATCAACCCTCATTACAAGACTAGAATAATTCGTATCGATTCAACGTGTTATTTTAATGATTGTCTACCTGTTACCAACGTTACAAAACTGTTCCCAAACAATAGTCGACATTCAAACAAAATCACACCACAATTGACAGTTTGATGAGTGAACGAATTAATTTCCACAGTCGTTTTCGACAGCAGTTACATTCGTGGCCCGTTACATTTTGTTGGCGTATTTATTATCCTTGACAGTTAACATTTGCATTAAATTACAATAATCGAGCAATAAAATAACACCACGCAAAATGAAGCACCAACAAGTTGTGGTTGACTACTGGCAAATGCTTAAGACATCTGGATTATTTTTATTACTTGCATGCTCAGGATATGTTTTAATTAAGTGAGTAGGAGTGTGAGATTGATTGATTGAAGTGTGACTGTGAATTGTGATATTCTTATTACCTAACGGTGATGTGTGATAATGTGGTTTTTTCAAGGGCAAATGGGGATTTCTGTCAAGTGCTTTGTTGGTACAAGGTGATTCTCTGTTTTTTCAAAATCATCGAGTTTTAGAGCGTCAATAACGACTTTTTTATGGGCTGTATAAATTGGCTCAGATAGTGGTTAATTAAAAACATATGAGAAGGCTACAATCCGCTGTGCGGATCGTTGAATACCCTATCCCATCCCATCCTTAAAATTAATATCCTCAAAATGTAGGCTTTATGGCGATGAAATACAGAAAATGACACTGTCGCAACATAGGTTAGGTTAGGTTTACGGGTTGGTGGAGTAGAGGATTTTCTATTCCGCCACACTTAGGTCCATGTGGACCCATTGTGATACCCTTGGTGGGATTACGTCCTTCCTTATCGTTACTATGGATTACTCCACTCTATCCAGCCATCCTGATGTTCGTAGGAACCTGCAAAGATAGGGTAATGGAATATCGGATAGCTCTTGGATGTCTTGGAAGTAGTAGCTTCCAAGTGTTCTGTTCCTCAGGTGACAGAGACTCGGGCAGTGACAGAGGAAGTGAGGTGTATCCTCGTGTGCCTCCTCATCGCCGCAGCCTCTACAGATATCGTCATCCTTGAGATTTAATTTCATTGTATGGGTTCTGAGAAAGTTGTGACCAGTTAGAGCCCCTACCAGTTTAGATAAGGAGATTCTGTCGTACCGCAAAAGTTCTATTGATCCGGTTCCCGTTGTATTCTGGCCAGAGCTTCCGAGATATTTCGCAGGTAGTCAATGACTTCCACCTGGTATTGGCTTTCATTCGGGTTTTGTATTCCACTCTTTCTCTGAGGTTACAGAGTGGTGGTTCGACCGTTTGTAGTGCCTGATCATGATCTGTAGCAGATCCATTTCTTGCCAGTTTGTCAGCCATCTCGTTGCCGTCTATGTCCCTGTGACCAGGAACCCAGCAGAGATCAGCATTATGCTGTGAGCAGAGAACCTTGAGCTCTTCGCGACAGCGTCAAACTAGCTTTGATTTAATCTCGATAGCAGATACTGCTTTTATAGCCGCTTGGCTGTCAATGAATATGGTGATATCACTGTGTGGTATTTCCATTATTGACACCAAATGAGCCGCTTCAGCGATTGCTAGCACCTCAGCCTGGAACACACTACTATGATCAGGAAGCCTGATTGATTTGTGTATTACTAATTCCTCTGAGAATATGCCAGCACCTGTTCCACAGTCCATCTTTGATCCATCTGTGAAGATGAATATCGATTTCCTTTTTGTGGGTTCATTCTTGTCCCATTCGTCTCTGCTCGGAAACGAGCAGGGTCGATCGAAGTCTAGATAGGGAGATAGATAGTCAGAGTTTACTACGCTCCCTACGTATTTCTTTAGGACCTGCGCGTGCCCAGCGAGGCTCGGGATCCAGCTGTTTGTTTGGCTGATCCTCGAGGAGCTTTTGGCAGCTGATTCCTGCATGTGTAGATCCAAGGGCAGCAGATTCAGAATCACCTCCAATCCAGAGGTTGGGGTTGTTCTCATCGCACTGGTTGTCCCTATACACGCTAGTCTTTGTATTTTTGTCATTTGCTTCAAGTTGGTTGCTCTGTCTGTGGCTTGCCACCAGACTATACTGCCATATGTGAGTATTGGTCGCACGATAGCCGTATACATCCACAGGATTATTTTGGGGCTAGGTCCCCACTTTCTGCCGAATATTCGGTTACATGCGTAGAAAGCATTTGCTGCTTTCTTAACTCTTTCATTGACATTAAGTTTCCAATTGAGCTTCCTGTCTAGAATTATTCCCAGATATTTCGCACTTTCAGCTATTTTAAGGGGTATTCCTTCTATAGCTGGTGGTTCGAAGTGTGGTATTGACACCAATGAACAGCACAAGCTCGGTTTTTTGGGGGTTGACCCCAAGGCCGCATTGCTTTGCCCACGTGTTGAGTGTCCGGAGCGAGTTTTCTAACAACTCACTTATGGTTGGGTGTTGTAGAACGAGGGTAGACTCTGATTGGCGTTAACTTGGCAATGCCCAGTGTTGCAACTCTGACTACACATCAAATGTGCTTATCTTTACCTCCAAGTGGTAACCATCGGATACTGGTCTCATCCAACCGGATTTGACTTGCTAAACGATAAGTGCGAGTGTTGATAACACGACGAAAAACAGCAACACTATAAACACTCTGGTGAGAATGGCACGGATGAATACCCGGCCTGCTGTCCCAGGCGAACCTAGATGAGCTGCTCTGACATATTCGGACAACAGGTTGTCTAGGAATTTCAAGGGTTAGTCAGGCCCCTTGAACAGAGATGGTGGCGGATGAACCGAAAGGCCAACGGCAGCGCTCAATCCCGTAGTGGATACTGATGGCCCCGTGTCCTAGGGGTATCTAATAAATTGGAACTGGCCCTCCAGGTTGGGGGTTGTGCTTTGGGTTAACTACCCACCCACAGAAAAAAAACATGGTTACGAAGCAACCAATAGCCTCGGAAAGGACTGATTTTATTGTTGACGACCCTGCTAAACGAAAAAAGGACAACGACGTTCGTATCTGCACCTGGAATGTGAGAACATTAAACAGGAGAGGTGCAGGCGAACAACTAGCGGAAGCCCTAAACTGCTACAAAGCAGACATTACTGCCATCCAGGAAATACGATGGGATGGGCCGGGCAAAAAGAGGATGAAAAACTGTGACATATACTACGGACCGTGTTATAGTGAGCAGAAACAGCGACTATTCGGATGCGGATTTGTTATAAGTGCCAGACTTAGGCAAGAAGTCTTATGTTTCCAAGACATTAGCGAACGCATAGTAACAATCCGCATCAAGGCCAAATTCGCCAACATAAGCCTTATATAAGCTCACGCTCCGACGGAAGAAAAAGATGATATAGCTAAGGATTGCTTCTACGAGCTCCTCGACAAAACCTATGAGCGACTACCGAAGTACGATGTTAAAATCGTGCTGGGAGATTTTAACGCAAAGGTAGGAAGAGAAGACATCTTTAGAAGTATTGTCGGAAAACATAGCCTACACGACAACACGTCTGGTAACGGACTTAGGCTAATTGATTTCGCTACGGAACGAAATGCCACTATAGCCAGCACACGGTTTCCTCACCTCGATATCCATAAGGGGACATGGCGGTCTCCAGATCAACGAACGGTCAACCAAATTGATCACATTGCGATAGATAAGAGGCACGCATCCAGTATTTTGGATGTCCGAACATTCCGAGGAGCTAACATCGACTCGGATCACTACCTTGTAGCAGCGAAGGTAAGAATGCGGATATCCACCACGCCACAACAATCCAGAAATACTGTGAAAAAATTTAATGTCGGAAGACTGCAATCGCAAGAGACCGCCAAGACCTTCGCACAACGCGTATCCCTTAACCTCTCGATTAACACCATACCACCAGCATCGAGTGTCGAAGAGCAATGGCAACGATGCCAACAGGCCATTAGATCAGCCGCGACTGATGTGCTAGGTTTCTCGCGCCCACCAGCAAGAAACCCCTGGTTTGATGAGGAATGCCGACAGATGCTCGCAGCCAAGAACGAGGCCTACAAGGCTAACCTGCAGGTGAAGACGAGAGCTGCCATTGAGCTCTATAGGCAAAGAAGAAGGGAAGAACATCGGCTTTTCAGCAAGAAGAAAAAAGAGCAAGAAAAGCGCGCGATCGAGGATATAGAGAGGTGCCACTCCAGGAACGATGTTCGCAAGTTTTACCAAAGTGTAAAACGTCAAAGCCAAGGATACAAGGCTCGAACAGAATCCTGTCGAGATGAACAAGGAAATATTGTAGTTGAGACACAGTCGATGCTGAGGATATGGAAGAACCACTTCTGCAGACTGTTAAACGGCGATGACGAACAACATTCCGCTGTCAGGCAGAACGAACCATTCAATATTGGCAACGACAGCGAAAACTGCCAACCACCCGACCTGAGTGAAGTGAGGATAGCAATATCTAAACTCAAGCTTAATAAGGCTGCCGGAAATGACGGCCTTCCCGCTGAGCTCTATAAGGCCGGCGGAGATGACTTGGTAAGTAACATCCACCAACTCATAAGCCAAATCTGGTCGGATGAAAATATGCCTGAAGAATGGAACCTCAGCATCGTTTGCCCGATCCACAAAAAAGGAGACCCTCTGAACTGCGCCAACTACAGAGGCATAAGTCTCCTCAACATCGCCTACAAGATCCTATCTGCCGTAATATGTGAACGCCTGAAACCGTTTACCAACAACCTGATTAGCCCTTATCAGTGTGGTTTTAGGCCAGGAAAGTCCACAACCGATCAAATTTTCACACTTCGGCAGATCCTGGAAAAAACTCAAGAAGTCCAAATCGATACCCACCACCTATTCATCGATTTCAAAGCCGCATATGACAGCATTTATAGAGACGAACTGTACAGAGCCATGTCTAGTTTTGGTATACCGCCCAAACTCGTCCGTTTGTGTAGGATGACGATAGAGAATTCTCGCTGCTCCATCAGGGTCGGAAACGACCTCACCGACACATTCGATACCAAAAAAGGATTTAGGCAAGGCGATGCGCTGTCATGTGACTTCTTTAATCTGATTCTTGAGAGAATTGTGCAAAACTCCAAAGCCAACACCAGAGGCACAATTTTCCAAAAGTCGGTGCAACTACTAGCATACGCTGACGATATTGACATCATTGGTAGGACTCAACGTGATGTCATAGCCACGTTTGGTAGTATAGAGAAGGAAGCGGCGAAAATGGGTTTAGCAGTAAATGAGGGTAAGACTAAGTATATGCTGTCATCACGAAAGGACTCACAACATCGACGAATTGGACAGAACGTCACCATTGACAGATATAACTTTGAGGTAGTACGGGACTTTGTCTACCCCGGCTCCGCTATTAGCTCTGACAACAACATCTCGTCAGAAATTAAACGAAGAATTACTCTTGCCAACCGCTGTTTCTTCGGGCTAAGAAGGCAATTTAGTAGTAAAGCCCTCACTCGAACTACTAAGGAGACCCTATATAAGACCCTGATCATCCCAGTCCTGCTATACGGCGCTGAAGCATGGACCGTATCAAAAGCGGATGAAGAAATCCTTGGTAGATTCGAGAGGAAAATTCTTCGAAAAATCTTCGGTCCCGTTTGCGTTGACGGGCTATGGAGACGAAGATTCAACCAAGAACTATACGAGCTGTACAGCGACATGCCCCTGGTCAAAAAAGTCCGCATTGGACGTTTAAGATGGCTAGGACATGTAGAACGAATGGACACCAATACTCCGGCTCGCAGAGTCTTCGATTCCCAGCCAGACGTCGGACGCAGTAGAGGAAGACCTCGCCTTAAGTGGCGCGCACAAGTGGAAACCGACCTCAACCAACTTGGAGTGCGCAACTGGAGGCAGTTAGCTAAGGACCGGGCTAATTGGAGAGGCATGTTGGTTGAGGCCCAGGTTCATTCCGGACTGTAGCGCCACTTAAGTAAGTACTTATGGTTGGTAAGAATTTGCCTGTCGCAAGCAATACTACATCGTCTGCGTACGCAATTACTTTTACCCCCCTGTTTTTGAATTTCATTAGTATTTCATTAACGACAAGAACCCATAGTAGAGGGGAGATGACTCCTCCTTGTGGTGTGCCCCTTGAGGCGTTTACTTTTAGTTCAGTGTCGCCCAGTTTTGCCTTGATATTCCTTTCTTTGAGAAGATTTACAATCACGTTAGTGAGTGCCTGGTCAACGTTGGAATTCTGCAATGCCCTTTCCACTGCGCATGTTTTGACATTGTTGATGATTGAGTTCTATAGCGCACTAACAACGTCGTGCAGTGCTGTTTCAACCCCTTTGCCCTTTGTATAAGCATGTTGGGCTGGGGAGATATCATTGTAATTAAGTTTTTCACGAATGTATATGTTCATTAGTTTTTCAAAAGTCTTCAGAATTAAGGACGTAAGACTTATAGGCCTAAAATCTTTTGCAGTTGTATGGCTAGATTTACCTGCTTTGGGAATGAAGACGACCTTTACTTCTCGCCAAGCCGTTGGAATATAGCCACACATTA
Organism: Rhingia campestris; assembly: GCA_932526625.1. Classification (NCBI taxonomy): domain Eukaryota; kingdom Metazoa; phylum Arthropoda; class Insecta; order Diptera; family Syrphidae; genus Rhingia; species Rhingia campestris. Next base: position 167,450,709 of record OW052183.1, read on the forward strand.
TACTGCTTTTGAACAGTCGTGTGAGGACTGGTATGATCAGGGTTTTTGTCTTTTGGAGCATAATTGGAAATATTCCATCGCTTCCTGGGGATTTGAAGGGAGAGAATGTATCAATTGCCCAGTTTATTTTTCCTTCAGCTATGACTTTTTCTGGAGCTGTGAGAGTCGTTGAAGGGTTAAGGGTCACCTGATTACTGTCTCGACTCTGGGTACATCCCGGAAAATGGGTTTTTAGTAGTAGGTTGAGTGTGTCCGTACAGGATTGTGTCCAGTTGCCATCACTATCTTTAAGATACGTTGGAACTGTAGATTCTTTAGTTAAGATTTTCCTGAGCCTGGCTGATTCTATGGTGTTTTCTATGTCACTGCAGAACGTGTGCCAGGCAGTGCGTTTAGCTCTCGTGATTGCACTTTTGAACTTTCGCTGGCTGGATTTATATAGATCCCAGTCAGTTTGTAAGTTTGTTACTTTGGCTGCGTTAAAGAGCGCTCTAGTCTTTCTCCTGATTTCGAGGAGCTCTTTCGTCCACCATGGTTGAGATTTCTTGCTCTTTGGGGTCCGTAGAGGACAAGCTTTTTCGTACGCATTGTTCAGAATCTTATTAAGGGTTTCTGTGGTTGCGTCGATCTCCTCTGGGGTATCTAGCGTATTTTGTTGCAGTTTTTGTTTATTCTTCCTGACTTCGGTGAAGAATATTTCCCAGTTTGTTATTCTGGGGTTCCTGCATTTGCTTATTATTTCAACATAAGCTTCAATTAGGAATTCAATAATCCTGTGGTCTGAAAATGATGCTTCTTGGGAAACAGTCCATTCTCGCACAGTAAGACTTTGTGAGTTGTTGTAGAGTGTTACGTCTAAGACCTCAAGCCTGTTTCTAACTATGAAGGTTGGTTCGTTACCTTTATTGGCAATCAACAAATTGTTTTCAATAATGAATTCAAAAAGAGACTCACCTCTGGTGTTGGTGTCTGTACTGCCCCATTGGGTGTGATGGGCGTTGGCATCGCAACTTAGAATAAGGTCCCATCTTTCCCTTTCGGCTTTCTTTGTAAGAGAGCGCGTCAGCTCGGACGATGGACCGTCTGGAGAGTCAAACGGCATGTACACTGCTGCTAGTATCAGCGGAGACTTCCCTTTTCTCTCCCATTTTACCACTGTTTGGTCTGTATTGCTGTAGCTAGATAAGAGAAATAGGTTAATCTGTTTTCAAGCAACAATACATGTGCGAATCTTACTGGTACTTGGTATATTGGTGTTATAGACCACCAGGTCCTTTGACTTCAGCCCTTTTATTTCCCCCCGAATAGTCCAGGGTTCCTGGATAAGGGCGACGTCAGTATTTGTTTTTGTCATGTGGAGAGCAAGATTGGCACTGGCCGCCTTACTGTGATGAAGATTTATCTGCATTATCTTCATGACGGCCAGTTGACTCTCTGCTTTCCATCTTGTAGTCTGCCGCTACCAACCGAAGCTTACACACGGACTTTGAAGCTTTGCTTGCGGAGTAGCGGTAGTGATTTGAGGCTTAGAAGTACGAGGACTTCCATACCACTTTCAGTGTGTTCTCCCGTTTCGAGGACTTTCCACTCCCTGCTTTCTAGTTCTGGGTTAAGGAACTGCAGGTTGCAGTCCACGGGTCGCAACATAGCTATTGTTCAGACAGTTTTTCAAAACATTTTGTGGTTCGACAAAAAACAACGTATTTCTATTGCTAATCCCTTGGGGTGGGGTATACAAATGTTTTTTTTGTAAGAAAACGCCTCCAAAATGTGGGCGTAGGTGAAAATGATCTATGGACATCTATGGACTATTTATATTACGGAAGTATTTGCATCAAAAGTTTTTTCGAAAGTGTTAAAATTTGGACAAAAAGCGTTTTTTACTAAAAACGCCCCCAAAAAGAGGGCGTGCCAAAAATCTTTGTATAGACAAAATATAGATAACGGGTCCGCCATCTAACATTTTTTTGTTCAACTAGTGCTTATTTCGTGAATGGTAACACTTAGCTCATGTCTGATTTGACAGATAATTAGTTTTATCCTTCCGCTGAACGAATATGGTTGCGTACACGCTTGGAAATATTGCGACATTACTTTGAAAATCATGGTAATGTTGCAGAATGTGTGCGAAAATTGCTTACGGATTTTGAAAGAAGAGAAGCACCGTCAGCTCCGTATGTTCGTTATCTTGTGAAAAAAAGTGAAAGAAACTGGCATCCTCATCGATAAACCAAAGCGTGAAAAGCCAAAAACAGTGGGTACACCCGAGAATATTGCTGCTGTGGCAGAAAGTGTGCGTGAAGCGCCATCAACATCAATTCACCGTCTTTCTCAACAATTGAACATTTCGGAGACATCATTGAGACGAATTTTGCATAAAGACCTTGGTATGACGCCATACAAAGTCCAATTGGTTCAGGAGTTGAAGCCAACTGACCATCCAATGCGTTTTCGCTTCGCTAAGTGGGCCTGCGATCGACTTAGAGAAGATGCCGATTTTGCCAAAAAAAATCATCTTTTCAGATGAAGCTCATTTTGATCTTGGCGGGTATGTTAACAAGCAAAATTGTTGCTCTTGGAGCACAGAAAACCCGCACGCATACATTGAAAAGCCGATACACCCAAAACGAGTCACTGTTTGGTGCGGATTTTGGTCCAGAGGCATAATTGGGCCATTTTTCTTCGAAAATGAGCAAGGAGTGGCTGTTACAGTCAATGGCGATCGTTATCGGGCCATGTTGAAGGAATTTTTGTTCACAAAAATTGAAGAGGAGGATATTGGCAACATTTGGTTTCAACAGGACGGCGCTACGTGCCACACAGCCGAAGCTACACTCGATGTTTTGCGCCCTGTTTTTGAAGATAGCATTATCAGCCGCAGAGCTGATGTCGTTTGGCCACCTCGAAGCTGCGATTTGACACCGTTGGACTATTTTTTGTGGGGTGCTGTGAAAGATAAGTGTTACGCCGACAAGACAGAGACAATTGAGCTTTAAAGGACAATATTCGTGAAGCCGTTGGTGAAATACAGCTGCACACAATCGATAATGTGCTTAAAAATTGGACCTACACTACTGCAAGCATGGCCAGCCGAGGCCATTGGCGGACCCTTTATTAGGATTGTCTAAATATGCTGCTCAGACATATTTTTGAAATTTCTTAAAACTACGTTTTTCTAAAAAGGGGGGCTGGCAGTGGGCGGATTTCATAATTTTTTACACTTGTTCTGCTTCGTCGGCCAGAGAGTCTATATACCAAATTTCAACATTCTAGCTCAAAATTTAATGCCCAAAAATTGGTGACACACAGACGGACGAACGGATGGACGGACAGACAGACATGGCTTAAACGACTCAGCTAGCGATTCTGAATCGATCCATATACTTTGAGGTATATGTATCGAAATTATTTCTCTATGTTACAAACTTAATGTCAAAACTAATATGCCCCTATGGGATAGGGTATAATGAGGTTTTTTTCCGCAGGCTGGTGGAAATCTGCATAGACACGATGAGCACGTGCCCAAAGTAGTACTCACCCATTTTGTATTTATATTGCAACAAGCTGGCCCGTCAAACGTTGTTTTGCCATTATCAAATGTAATGACCGCCTACAGCGCCACCTGTTGAGAATTTTTCAATTTTTCTTTTTTCCTAAACCTTCGCGGAGCAATTACGAACAAATCCGCAGAAGGAAGTATCCAATTTGGTCCAGTCGTTTTCGAGTTTTAAGCATCCGAACAAACCAAGATCCATTTTTGTATATATAGACTAAGTATTCGACTTATCTAGCAACTTTTTTATCACGAGAATATAATATGTTTGGCAGGTAACCTTACTTTGAGACTTCCTGCTTTTTCAGCAATTTATAGCGCGGTTTGTTATTATCGGGCCGAATCCAAGGGTTTAGTTCTTTGAAGGCGCGGCAATATATTTTTTTCGTCAATCATTTGGAGGACCGTTGTATTAACGTGTCCTAATAATCGTTTATTTTTTATGTTTTCGTGCAAAAATTTTTGTTCCACCTTTAACCGCGGGAATACCCAGATCTCTGCGTAGATCCTCGTTCCTTATGTACCACGGCGCATTGACGAATGATCTTAACATTTTGTTTTCAAAAGTTTGAAAAATGTTTAAATTCGTTTCACTGGTACAGCCCCCCGGTTTTAGCACTTGCTTTTATAAAAGCAGCTTGTTATCAAGGTTAAGCTTCAAATATATTCCGAGCAACCAGTATATCTCTCTGTATTTATTTTTATGTCCTTCGCTTTTCTTTTTTACATGCGACTTCCATTTTAATTTTGCATCGAGAGTCATTCCGAGATATTTCGCTTCATTTGGAAACGGGACTCGAACTGTACTTAGAAATACAGGCAAATTGTTTGCCCGTTTATACGAAAAATCTACATGGATTGATTTGCCCTCATTAAGTGCAATCCACAAGGATTTAGTCCATCCATTAACCTCGTTAAGAGCGTTTTATAATTTGATATTTGTTTCCTCTATTGTTGTGCCAACTACAAGTATGGCAGCATCGTCAGCAAACGTTGCAACTATTGTATCATTTGTTTGTGGGATATCACGAGTGAATAGAAGGTACAGGAGCGGTCCAAAGACGCTTCCTTGCGCTACACCTGCCAATATTTCTTTCAACTCTGAATATTCGTTTTCAAGTTTTACGCGGAAGAGTCTATGCTCAAGATACGACACGAGGATTTTATATAATTGTTCACTCAGAACTTGACTTAGTTTATACTTAAGGCCTTTATGCCACAGCTTGTCGAAAGCTTGCGACATATCAAGAAGGCTGAGCAAATTTTGTTTTCTTCGAAAGCTTTCTCAATTACATCTGCAATTCGATGTACTTGGTCCACCGTCGAATGTTTACTTCTAAACCCAAATTGATGGTCAGGTAAAAGACGTTTCTGGTCAGTTATGGGATGTAAGCGACCGAGTAATATCCGTTCGAAAACTTTTGAAATTATTGGAAGAAGTGAAATAGGCCTGTAAGATTCTATTTCATTTGATGACTTTCCTGGTTTTAGGACCATAATCACTTCCTAGACTTTTTACTGTCTTGGTATGTATTCTAATCTGATTGCCGCATTTATAATAAAAAGAGGCTTAGTTAATGCTTTCCAAGGCAACATTTTAAGAAGTTCTCCTCATAACCCGGGGCTTTAATTAGATTAAAATGAGTGGCTTTTTGCTTTACGGTTTTAAAAAAATCGATCGAAATCATTGAATTGAAACTATTCCTCATGTGTTAACCCGAAAAGATCCGATTTATAGACTGCCAGCAGCCAACTTCGTACTGGTTTCAAGACCCTAGCACTTTTCAATCACGGCTCGATAGTGTGAATTGAAATTACGAGTGTTTCTTTTTAAGGCATACGAATTCAAAATGAAATAAAACACCTAAAGCTAATGTTAATGTATATAATGCGCCATTAGTGTTTAAATATGATGACAAGCATATGCGCGCCACTGCTAGCTCGAATGAAGCTCAATCTTGAAATCCAATTTTCGACAATTTTATCGAGCAAGACTAGTGACTTCAGATTCCCCCAAAAAAAGTTATCTAAGAGCGGGGTCCAGTTTGAGGTTGGGCCATTCCTGGGCGCGTCCTCGGTGGTGGATAGAGGGGGTCGCAATAAAGCGAAGTTGCGTTCATTCGTTACTAAGGGATCTGCGGCGAATGAGGCCATAGCAGTTTACTGTAAAAGCCCATCGTGAACCAATCCAAGTCGACTTCATGTAGGTCCGCGTCCTCAGGCTTTTGTTAGATGAACAAGTTTTATAGACAGTGTGTTCTAAGCAATTGACATATTGGCTACTTAGCGTAGTCAGACTCTTTTGCTAGATGAATAGACAGTGTGTTCAATAAGCAATAAGCAATGGCTCACGAAGTTGGACAGTTACTTGGTGTTGCTGCTAATTACTTACCTTGGTTAGTATAGTAGTGACTTAGTAAATTAATTTTCCAGACTATATAACCCGAAAATGTACGGAGTCTCACCATAGACTATAGTATGGTACCACGGGAATCAGGAGCCCCCAAGACTTGTCTTAGCCTGATTTTGAGGAAGGCTCCCTTGTGGGAGATCGTGGTGGTTGTGGTTTATCCCAAAGGCTGGAAGTGTATGGTATTCTAATGTTGGTGGTGGCTTTAAAATACAACAGGTTCAGATAGACCTCAGTCCTTACGAAGGATGAAGTTCGTGCTTAGCATCATGATTTTCCAAAGGCACTGATATGATGTGTCCTATATTGGGGTGTTGCCCGACACTTTTCTGTGGTTCAACCCACCGCGAAATAAGAGCTGTAATGGCTAGTTGTGCACGTTAAGCATAGTTTACATTATATGTAAGATAAGAGGATCATGGAGGCCAGTTCACAGGTCTATTATGCGCAATCATGCGTTCAGCTAATGTTTGCCGCGTATGGCTTGTAGGCATCGTCCTTAAAGAACACCGAATCACCGAACAGTGATTTTTAATGGTTGTAAGGTCATCTCGAAAGGCTCAGTGGCGCGATGGTAAGTGCGATGAACTGCCGTTCAGAAGTTCTGGGTTCGATTTCCTGCCGTAGCAACACCTAAATGATTTTTCACTGGCCCTCCTCTCATGATGATCACAAATCTACCGAGTAGTATCAATTGTCAAGAGAAGCTTCTCTCAACTTAGTCGTTTGGAGTCAGCATAAAACAGGAGGTCCCGCCATTGTGCAAGAATAACACACGCACATATGAATGGTTGTGATAAGGCTAGGCCTTGGGTACTGGGCCAAAGGTTTCTAGGCTTTCTCCACTACAAAAATGGGCCTCATCGAGGAATAACATTTTGCGTCAAAAATGCAGATCAAGGCCCAATCACCGAACCTACGACGTGTATGATGGTCACGGGGTTTCAACTATTTCACAAGATGGATCTTATAAACTTTAAAGTCTTTCCGTAAAATCTTCCACAAAGTGGATGGACATAGCTCCAATTGCTGTGCAAGATGATGAATCGACTCATTCGGATTCTCCTCGACACTGCGCTTGAGAACGGCAATAACTTCTTCTGTTCGCACTGTTTGTCTTATATGGGGATGCGTATTATCCACTAGAGTGTACGTGCCACGTGGTGCGAAAACTATTCATCGTGTTCGGAATAACTTGCTAAGATGGACTATTATGACGACCGTAGGTCTTCCTCTACTGCGTTTGACGTCTGATTGGCAATCGAAACTCTGCGGGGCGGAGTATTGGTGTCCATTCGTTCTACATGTCCTAGCCATCTTTTGCTCAATGCGGAGTTGTTTGACTTCGTTCTTCCTGACAGCGGAAGTGGTTCTTTCATATCCTTAACATCGACTGTGTCTCACATCATTTGCGGCTGATCTAATGGCTTCATGACAACGTTGCTATCTTTCTTCGACACTAGATGCTAGGGGTAAGGAAGGGGATACGCATTCTGCGAAGGACTTGTTGGTATCCTGCAATTTCAGTCTTTCGACAGTATGTCTATCAGTATTTCTTTGTTGTGGCGTGGTGGATATCCGCAATCATACCTTGCTCGTACAAGGAGTGGTCCGAGTCGATGTTAGCCCCTCGGAATATACGGTCATCCAAAATACTGGATGCGTTCCTCTTGTACAGCGCAAAGTGATCATGCCCCCTTATGGATATCGTGGTGAGGAAACCGTGAGCTGGCTTTAGTTGCATTTCGATCCGCAGCGAAGTCAATTAGCCCAAGGCCGTTGCCAGAAGTTTTGTCGTGTTGGCTGTGTTTCCCACAGTACTGCTAAAGATGTCTTCTCTTCCTACCTTTGCGTTAAAATCTTCCAGCACGATTATAACATCGTACTTCGGTAGTCGCTCATAGGTTTTGTCAAGGAGCTCGTAGAAGCAATCTTTAGTTTTGTCATCTTTTTCCTCCGTCCGGGCGTAAGCGCATATTAGGCTTATGTTGGTGAAATTGGCCTTCATGCGAATTGTTACAATGCGTTCGCTAATGTCTCGGAAATATAAAACATCTTGCCTAAGTCTGGCACTTATAACAAATCCGCATCCGAAAATTCGCTGTTTCTGCTCACTATAACACGGTCCGTAGTAGATGTCACAGTTTTTCATCCTCTTTTTGCCGGTCCATCCCATCGTATTTCCTGGATAGTATTGATATCTTCTTTCTAGCAGCTTAGGGCTTCCTCTGGTTGTTCGCCTGCACCTCTCCTGTTTAATGTTTTCACATTCCAGGTACATAAACGGAGGTCGTTGTCTGTTGTTCGTTTAGCATGATCGTCATCAACAAGATCAGTCCTTTCCGAGGCTCTTTGTTGCTTCGTAACAACAATTTTTTTCGTGAGTCAGGAGTTGACCCAAACCACAACGCCCACTATGGTGGGCCAGCTCCAATTTATTAGATACCCCAGGGACACGCAGCCAGTATGCATTACGGGATTGAGGATTGTCATTGTCATCTCGCGTCTTCCTCTACCATCTCTGTTCAAGGGGCCTGGCTAGTTAGTTAGTTAGTTATGTTGTTTACTTTGTCCATCCTAACTGTAGACGCCATCATTGACTGCATATTTGGAACTCTCCCGTTGTGGTATTTGGAGGTTTTGTGATAGGGGACCTTACCCCTACCTAGTTTTGGTCCACGAGTGGTATTTTAATCATCACCTTACCCGCATGTCTGCAGAGGATTCCTCTATCCGACACCCGAGAACGTGTCCGATGGGAGACCAGCCGGATTTGATTGCATTACTTTTCCATCTCCTGGACGCGGATTCTCCAATATTTCTGCTAAATCCAGAAATAATCCTGATCCACGTGTGGCCATACTGAACGTTTAAAACGTGCTTGGTATGGGTATTGTTTGTCCTTCGGTTTGCCAGTCCAGATATATCAACCCACAGACTTAATGACCGTTCCTTTCCAGAACTGCAAGTGCCTTATCCCGCTTCATCGACTGGTAGATAGTAAACATTAACTATTTGCTATCGACATCAACAGCACACTTTTCAGAATCCGTGATGAATAAGTTTCGACATCGTTCTTCTAACATCGAGGAAGCAACGATGTTGTCTAATGTCAGTCGGTTGATCGCTTTTGGTAGCCACCCACTCCATATAACAAAATCTATAGACCCTTGTTGCTAATCCTTAATAATAACCCAATGTTCCCTCTTTCTTTCAGAATGGTCCAGACCATATTTTGGCTGCCACGCTACCTAGAGAAGAACCAACAAAGACTGGAACAGCTTGCTGAAACCTACGCAATCAACATAAAGGACCAACCAGACGTAGAAACCTCCACAGAGAAACCCCAGCCACTTGAAGTGGAAGAATTTGAATTCAAGAAAGACAAATGAACAGTCCACCGGAGACTATCCCACAAGATAGTCCCTTACATCTGTATCCTTGATACCATCTAGCTTTAATGAAACAAATCCAAAGTCATTGCTTAATAAATTTTATTTTACGTTTCCACAACCACAGGCAGATCCTCTGGATCATCCTCTAACAACCCCACAAACACCCATTTCATCTTGTTACCCAACAGCTTTTTCAGCCTATCAGCGCTGGCACTTAACCCACTCAGTGTTAGATTTATCAGTAAGTTCCGGACGTCCTTGTAGACAGTGTTGTGCTCGGTTGGCTCCATAAGTTCCTCGGGCAGATGGGGCAGCTGGTGCTGCAGCACTTCACTGTACTTCATGTAGAATATTTTATAGTTCTGTACACCAACCTCGCTGTTGGCCAACAGACTGAGAGTCTTCCTCCAATGGGCAAGAGATTCCACAGAGTAACCAATCAGGAACATGACAAAAGCCAATTGCAACTCTTCAATGAGTTTATCCGGATGGTCGAAGGCAGCCATCAGTTCACCCACTGCATGCGAGCAGTCCATGTGATGTTTGGAAATTTCTTCAGGCGTCGCGTTTTTCGGCACTCGGTCGGGAAGCTCAGTGAATCGTGGCGCCGTTCCCTCGATTGGTTTCAAGTATGGGAGTAGATCATTCTCATCGGTGATGACTTTATTTACTTTTGCAGACACTCCAGGAACACCGCGAGGACGCTCCGAATCTGGACACGATTGTAGTTCAACATTTGTGCGGATAGTGCCGAATGCAGGGCGGCACCGAATCACAGCCTCTTCTGATACAGTATCAGTGAGATGCTTCCAGTCACCAGCATACCTATAATCATATGGAGCTAGGAATTTATCCAGATGAAGGAGATTTTCACGGATTCTTCTTTTCTCCAGTTCTGGGTCTTGTATTTGTCGCTCGCGCAACTCTTCGTTTTCATTGTCCCATTCACGAACAAGAATATCGTTGCAGTGGAAGTAGTGAATGAAGCCGACTCGTGGTGCAGAGTCTCCATACGGACCTTGTGAGGCACAGTACACATAATGTGGACCGGGTGGAACCATTTTTATACCACGAAAATTCTCGCCCACTGTATAGCTGCACAGATCGATGCCGAATTGCGTACCTATTGGTACGCCAGCGATGATTAGCACTGCTCCCTGGGCAAAGAGACGCTTTGCCACTTCTGGATCCATATCCATTGAGGAGTTGTCTACGTTCATTTTTAGTTTATTTGAGTTTTATTATATTTACTGCGAAGTTGATTGTATCGCAAACTATTGTTTATCAAATTCAAGTGACATTTCGGGATGGTCATGAGAGATGTCAAAATTAGTTTGTAATTTTTCCACCGGCGCTAGTTGGAAACTTGCGTAGAACAAGAGGGTGGAGACACAATTGTGTTGGAAATATACCAGTTATAGCTATCATTGAAAAACATCATTGGACATATTCTTTTACTTCTTGCAGGTGTTTTATAAATTCAATCATTAGCTAGTTTGTGTCAAAACAAAGCTTATGAATTTTAGAACATTATTATCCAAACGTTTTTTAATTTTTAATTGTAGTAATCGCATTATTTTTCACTGATCATGATATATTATTGTGAAGTAATGTTTGTCGTTCCGCCGTAATGAAACGGAATTTTCCAATGATTCCTATAAGCAGCTATGAAGGTAAAATTTCAATTCTATCATGTTTTTGTTCCAATGAAGTTGTTCAATGATATAACTGGACCCTTATCGCCACGTTCCATAAATTGTTTTGTTTCTGCTTGATACCTTAATGGAACGCACTAGTTGTAGTAAAAATAATTAATGCGTTCCAATGAATTTTTTATCTACTAACAGCTACTTATCTACAAGAGCCTGAGCAGTTGCTGAACGTCATACATGTACATTGCAAGATGGTAAGGTAACGTAAAGGTAAGGTAAAGCGCCGATAACTAATGGCTGAAACACAATCACGTTTTGGCCTATCACAATGTAGATTTGCCTGGCGTTGAGCTTCAACCTCAAAATGAAAAACGTAAAACCTTAACGTATCGTTGCTGTAAAGCATCGTGGGTAAAAGCGATGGTTGGAAAAAGTGTGTATTGTTGTTGTTTTCAGAGTCATTGTTGAGAGAGTTGTATAGTTGTATATATCTTAAGCGGAGAAATAACGTTTCCGTCATTTTTGTGGCAGAAGCTGACACCGCTGAGCAAGTAAATATGTCAAGAGTGGCCAAAGCGTGACAAAGCTCCAAAGTGTTTATGTTTTCCCCATAAGTGTTAGATAAGTGATCTCTGATCCGATAAGGGTTGCATCTTGGGTCCTTCCTTCCTTCCTTCCTTAAGTGGCGCTACAGTCCGGAATGAACCTGGGCCTCAACCAACATGCCTCTCCAATTAGCCCGGTCCTTAGCTAACTGCCTCCAGTTGCGCACTCCAAGTTGGTTGAGGTCGGTTTCCACTTGTGCGCGCCACTTAAGGCGAGGTCTTCCTCTACTGCGTCCGACGTCTGGCTGGGAATCGAAGACTCTGCGAGCCGGAGTATTGGTGTCCATTCGTTCTACATGTCCTAGCCATCTTAAACGTCCAATGCGGAGTTTTTTGACCAGGGGCATGTCGCTGTACAGCTCGTATAGTTCTTGGTTGAATCTTCGTCTCCATAGCCCGTCAACGCAAACGGGACCGAAGATTTTCCGAAGAATTTTCCTCTCGAATCTACCAAGGATTTCTTCATCCGCTTTTGATACGGTCCATGCTTCAGTGCCGTAGAGCAGGACTGGGATGATCAGGGTCTTATATAGGATCTCCTTAGTAGTTCGAGTGAGGGCTTTACTACTAAATTGCCTTCTTAGCCCGAAGAAACAGCGGTTGGCAAGAGTAATTCTTCGTTTAATTTCTGACGAGATGTTGTTGTCAGAGTTAATAGCGGAGCCGAGGTAGACAAAGTCCCGTACTACCTCAAAGTTATATCTGTCAATGGTGACGTTCTGTCCAATTCGTCGATGTTGTGTGTCCTTTCGTGTTGACAGCATATACTTAGTCTTACCCTCATTTACTGCTAAACCCATTTTTGCCGCTTCCTTCTCTATACTAGCAAACGTGGCTATGACATCACGTTGAGTCCTACCAATGATGTCAATATCGTCAGCGTATGCTAGTAGTTGCACCGACTTTTGGAAAATTGTGCCTCTGGTGTTGGCTTTGGAGTTTTGCACAATTCTCTCAAGAATCAGATTAAAGAAGTCACATGACAGCGCATCGCCTTGCCTAAATCCTTTTTTGGTATCGAATGTGTCGGTGAGGTCGTTTCCGACCCTGATGGAGCACCGAGAATTCTCCATCGTCATCCTACACAAACGGACGAGTTTGGGCGGTATACCAAAACTAGACATGGCTCTGTACAGTTCGTCTCTATAAATGCTGTCATATGCGGCTTTGAAATCGATGAATAGGTGGTGGGTATCGATTTGGACTTCTTGAGTTTTTTCCAGGATCTGCCGAAGTGTGAAAATTTGATCGGTTGTGGACTTTCCTGGCCTAAAACCACACTGATAAGGGCCAATCAGGTTGTTGGTAAACGGTTTCAGGCGTTCACATATTACGGCAGATAGGATCTTGTAGGCGATGTTGAGGAGACTTATGCCTCTGTAGTTGGCGCAGTTCAGAGGGTCTCCTTTTTTGTGGATCGGGCAAACGATGCTGAGGTTCCATTCTTCAGGCATATTTTCATCCGACCAGATTTGGCTTATGAGTTGGTGGATGTTACTTACCAAGTCATCTCCGCCGGCCTTATAGAGCTCAGCGGGAAGGCCGTCATTTCCGGCAGCCTTATTAAGCTTGAGTTTAGATATTGCTATCCTCACTTCACTCAGGTCGGGTGGTTGGCAGTTTTCGCTGTCGTTGCCAATATTGAATGGTTCGTTCTGCCTGACAGCGGAATGTTGTTCGTCATCGCCGTTTAACAGTCTGCAGAAGTGGTTCTTCCATATCCTCAACATCGACTGTGTCTCAACTACAATATTTCCTTGTTCATCTCGACAGGATTCTGTTCGAGCCTTGTATCCTTGGCTTTGACGCTTTACACTTTGGTAAAACTTGCGAACATCGTTCCTGGAGTGGCACCTCTCTATATCCTCGATCGCGCGCTGTTCTTGCTCTTTTTTCTTCTTGCTGAAAAGCCGATGTTCTTCCCTCCTTCTTTGCCTATAGAGCTCAATGGCAGCTCTCGTCTTCACCTGCAGCTTAGCCTTGTAGGCCTCGTTCTTGGCTGCGAGCATCTGTCGGCATTCCTCATCAAACCAGGGGTTTCTTGCTGGTGGGCGCGAGAAACCTAGCACATCAGTTGCGGCTGATCTAATGGCCTGTTGGCATCGTTGCCATTGCTCTTCGACATTCGATGCTGGTGGTATGGTGTTAATCGAGAGGTTAAGGGATACGCGTTGTGCGAAGGTCTTGGCGGTCTCTTGCGATTGCAGTCTTCCGACATTAAATTTTTTCACAGTATTTCTGGATTGTTGTGGCGTGGTGGATATCCGCATTCTTACCTTGGCTGCTACAAGGTAGTGATCCGAGTCGATGTTAGCTCCTCGGAATGTTCGGACATCCAAAATACTGGATGCGTGCCTTTTATCTATCGCAATGTGATCAATTTGGTTGACCGTTCGTTGATCTGGAGACCGCCATGTCCCCTTATGGATATCGAGGTGAGGAAACCGTGTGCTGGCTATAGTGGCATTTCGTTCCGTAGCGAAATCAATTAGCCTAAGTCCGTTACCAGACGTGTTGTCGTGTAGGCTTTGTTTTCCGACAATACTTCTAAAGATGTCTTCTCTTCCTACCTTTGCGTTAAAATCTCCCAGCACGATTTTAACATCGTACTTCGGTAGTCGCTCATAGGTTTTGTCGAGAAGCTCGTAGAAGCAATCCTTAGCTATATCATCTTGCATCTTGGGTCTGAAATCTAAAAATAGTATCACCAAACCGCTAAATACTTAAAACGATTTTTCAGAATTATAGGGGTCATGCCATCGGGACCTGGAGAGAAACTGAGACTTCAGTTGAGTTTAACGAAGTTTGTTCTCATGTAGAAAATGAACTCAAGATCATCTTCGAGCATGTGGTTGTTAAGCGATTGGCTGAAGTAGTTTGCATATAAAATTGCAAATTACAGCAGGCGAGAGCGTGTGGAAGATTTACACTCACACTACTGCACATATTGAATTTCGGCAATGAAATAACTCTCAAGATGGAGTCGTGGCCATAGGTAGCGCCTAAAGTCCCAGTTAGGATGAGCTGCTTCGACATATTCGGACAACAGGTTATTTATTATTCAATGGTAAGTCAGGCCTCTTGAACAGAGATGGTTGCGGATGACCCGAAAAGGCCAATATCAGAGTTCAATGGCACCGTGTCCCAGTCGTATCTAATAAATCGGAACTGGCCCTCTAGGTTGGTGGTTGTGATATTTTGTTAGCATCGGAAAGGACTGATTTTATTGTTTACGACTATGCTAAACGAAAACGGATAACAACGTAAGTATATGGACCTGGAATGTGAGAACAACAAAGAGGAGAGGTGCAGTCGAAAAACTATAGGAAGTCCTAAGCTGCTTAAAAGCAGACATTACTGCCATTCAGGAAATACGATGGATTGGCCGGACAAACACATAATGACAAACTGTAGCATATATAACATAGTGAGCAGAAACAGCGACTCGGATGTGGATTTGTCATAAGTCTCAGACTTAGGCAAGAAGTCTTATGTTTAAAAGACATAAGCGAACGCTATAATGCGCTGAGAGATGGCTTCTTTAGCAGTATTGTCGGAAAACACAGCCTACAGGAAAACACATATGGCAACAGACTTAGGCAAATTGTCTTCCCTGCGAATCGAAATTCCACTATATCCAGTACAAGGTATAAGGGACATAGCGTCCTCCAAATCAATAAACGATCAATCAATCTGATCACATGGTGATAGACAAGAGGCAAGAATCCAGTATTTCCAATGTTCGAACATTCCGAACTAAGGTAAGAATGAGAATAACAACCAGACCACAACAAATACGAAATGCTGTGAAGAAATTCAGTGTCGAAAGACTGCAATCGCAAAAGACCGTCCTTCGCAGAACGCGTGTCCTATAACCTCTCCACTAACACCATACTAGCAGAATCTAATGTCGATGAACAATGGCAATGATATCAACAAGCCATAAGAACAGCGGTAACTGACGTGCTAGGTGTCTCGCGCCCCTCAACAAGACGAAAAGTGCCAACAGATGCTCGTAGCCAAGAACAAGGCCTACAATATATGATAAGCTGCAGGTAAAGACGAGAGCTGCCATTAACCTTTATAGGCAAAGCATGGCAAAAGGATATATCTGCCACAGTATGTGGACACCTGAAAGCGTTTACCAAAACTCTCGAGCCAACACCAGAGGCACAATATTCCATAATTATGTGCAACTATTAGCACGCAGACGAACGCATACTTACTTACTTACTTATCGGGCTCCCGACCCGTGAAGAGTCTCTGCCTGAGACACTGCAGCCTTCCATACTCTACGATCTCTGGCTCGCTGCTTCCAGTTGTCTAGACCAAGCGCTCTGGCATCCGCGATGGCTTGGTCCTTGAAACGGAGGTTCGGTCTTCCTTGCCATTTCGAACCTGGGGGCTGGGATTCCAAGATCCTCTTAGCTGGAGCATTATTGTCCATTCGCTCGATGTGGCCGAGCCAATATAGTCGACGTGTTTTGGCTTTTTGGGCTACATCCGCATCTTGGTACAGCTCATAGAGTTCGCGGTTGTATCTTCTCCTCCATTCGCCCTCCTCGTGCACTGGACCAAAAATCCGCCGAAGTATTTTTCTTTCGAAGGAGCCCAGTATCAGTTCTCCCTTTTTACTTATCGCCCAGCACTCGGCACCATAAAGCAGAATCGGCAGGATAAGGGTTTTGTAGAGCACACATTTCGTCCTTCGAGTTAGGAGTTTTGAACCCAGTTATTTCGCCAAACCGAAGTAGCAACGGTTTCCTAGGGTAATTCTTCGAGGGATCTCCACTAGGTTGTCATTCGTGGAGTTTATGTTAACTCCAAAGTAGGTGAACTCCTTAACTACCTCGAAATTGCTGCTATCAATAGTGACGTTTTGTCCTAGGCTTGGCATCAACCCCCAGAAAACGGAACTCGTTCTCTTTACGAATAAGAGGAAGATACCAATATTCGACCTACCGGCTATCGATGGGACTGCCCTCAAACTAGCCGATAGTGCAAAATATCTGGTTGTCATTCTTGAGCGGACCTTTTGGCGCATTAAAAAGGCCACAGTCGCTTTCTATACGTGTAACCGAATATTCGGAAAAAACTGGGGTCCGAACCCCAAGATCATCCTATGGATGTACGCGAACATTGTAAGACCTATATTAACCTTTGGGGGGCTTGTCTGGGTGGCAATCCACAAATAAAGTCACCCATCTAAAAAATATGACAAAGGTACAAAGGATAGCATGTGTGGGCGCTACTGGCGCAATGAGAACCACACCACCAGCGGGACTGGAACCTGCTATCACCAGACCTTTACATGCAAGAATCTGCAGCCAAAAGTGGCTTAAGAATCAGCTAGCTCAACTGCTGGAAATCGAATTCAGGAGGACATGCCCAAATTCTACACAGATATCTGGGCTCAGCTGTATCCTCGTACTACATGCTGCCTCACCATGACTTTCAAAGACCATTCTCATGCATCTTTCCAAGCAGAGAGGAGTGGGAGAGGAACGAATTCGGCACCGAAACCATATCCATCTACACTGATGGTTCAAAAATGGATGTAGGCGTTAGAGCTGGAGTGTTTTGCAGAGACACTAAAGCTAAACAGCATCTTTCGTCTCCTTGAGCACAGCAGTGTCTTCCAAGCCGAAATATTGGCAGTAGCAGAGGTAGCCAAAGCGACCTCAATGCTGGCGATACCACCAGATGATATCACAAAATCTATCTCTGCTGTCGAAATAAAATCTCGGCTTGTGAAACGTTGCCGTGAAGAGCTAAGGTTCTTGGCGTCCAACATAATGTTAAACTCTGTTGGGTCCCCGAACACAGAGGGATACAGGGCAATGAAATCGATGACGAACTGGCGAGAAAAGGATCTGCCTCCAGCATTGACCAAGCATACCAGTCTGTCAAACCACCACTATGTGACCTCAAATCTCGGAAAAAGCACTGATAACTGCCAAAAACAGGTGGAACTCCCTTTCCACCTGTGAAACTTCCAAAAGGATATGGCCTGAGTATGACAAAGCCAGAACCCATAAACTACTTCGAAGAAACAGGAAATCTGTCTCGACTGATTCTGATTCTTACCGGACACAACTTACTAATAAGCCACAAACTTAAAATGCATCTCATAGATGATGACCTCTGTAGAGGCTGCGGTGATAAAGAAACACACGAGGATACCCTCCACTTTCTGTGCCACTGCCCAGGCCTTAGCCAATTAAGAATGAGTACCTTAGGAAAATACTTTTTCCATGACCTCACGGATCTATCCGAAATCCCTCTCCCTAATCTTTTCAGGTTTGCAACAACATCTGGATGGCTGGAAAGAGGCTAACAACAATAGACAGTAACGGGACAATGAATGAACCTACCACACAAGTGGATCCCCAACGGGCATCACAATGGGTCTATATTGACCTGAGTGCGATGAGGGAAGACACACAGCATCTGCCTCATCAACCCACCAACCTAACCTAACCTGACACGTTGTTTAGGACTGGAATGAAGATAAGGCCAAAGTTCTTGGGACAATACAAGGTGGTTAAGAGCTAGAATCACGAAAGATACGATTCGATAAAAGAGAGCCGTCATGAAGGCCCGGAAAAGACAACAACCGTAGCTTGTTATTTTATGTTAAGCTTATATGGATGGTTGGGTGCTGTAGAACGAGGGTAGACTCTGATTGGCGTTAACTTGGCAATGCCCAGTGTTGCAACTCTGACTACACATCAAATGTGCTTATCTTTACCTCCAAGTGGTAACCATCGGGTACTGGTCTCATCCAACCGGATTTGACTTGCTAAACGATAAGTGCGAGTGTTGATAACACGACGAAAAACAGCAACACTATAAACACCCTGGTGAGAATGGCACGGAAGAATACCCGGCCTGCTGTCCCAGGCGAACCTAGATGAGCTGCTCTGACATATTCGGACAACAGGTTGTCTAGGAATTTCAAGGGTTAGTCAGGCCCCTTGAACAGAGATGGTGGCGGATGAACCGAAAGGCCAACGGCAGCGCTCAATCCCGTAGTGGATACTGATGGCCCCGTGTCCTAGGGGTATCTAATAAATTGGAACTGGCCCTCCAGGTTGGGGGTTGTGCTTTGGGTTAACTACCCACCCACAGAAAAAAAAAATGGTTACGAAGCAACCAATAGCCTCGGAAAGGACTGATTTTATTGTTGACGACCCTGCTAAACGAAAAAAGGACAACGACGTTCGTATCTGCACCTGGAATGTGAGAACATTAAACAGGAGAGGTGCAGGCGAACAACTAGCGGAAGCCCTAAACTGCTACAAAGCAGACATTACTGCCATCCAGGAAATACGATGGATGGGCCGGGCAAAAAGAGGATGAAAAACTGTGACATCTACTATGGACCGTGTTATAGTGAGCAGAAACGGCGACTATTCGGATGCGGATTTGTTATAAGTGCCAGACTTAGGCAAGAAGTCTTATGTTTCCAAGACATTAGCGAACGCATAGTAACAATCCGCATCAAGGCCAAATTCGCCAACATAAGCCTTATATGCGCTCACGCTCCGACGGAAGAAAAAGATGATATAGCTAAGGATTGCTTCTACGAGCTCCTCGACAAAACCTATGAGCGACTACCGAAGTACGATGTTAAAATCGTGCTGGGAGATTTTAATGCAAAGGTAGGAAGAGAAGACATCTTTAGAAGTATTGTCGGAAAACATAGCCTACACGACAACACGTCTGGTAACGGACTTAGGCTAATTGATTTCGCTACGGAACGAAATGCCACTATAGCCAGCACACGGTTTCCTCACCTCGATATCCATAAGGGGACATGGCGGTCTCCAGATCAACGAACGGTCAACCAAATTGATCACATTGCGATAGATAAGAGGCACGCATCCAGTATTTTGGATGTCCGAACATTCCGAGGAGCTAACATCGACTCGGATCACTACCTTGTAGCAGCCAAGGTAAGAATGCGGATATCCACCACGCCACAACAATCCAGAAATACTGTGAAAAAATTTAATGTCGGAAGACTGCAATCGCAAGAGACCGCCAAGACCTTCGCACAACGCGTATCCCTTAACCTCTCGATTAACACCATACCACCAGCATCGAATGTCGAAGAGCAATGGCAACGGTGCCAACAGGCCATTAGATCAGCCGCAACTGATGTGCTAGGTTTCTCGCGCCCACCAGCAAGAAACCCCTGGTTTGATGAGGAATGCCGACAGATGCTCGCAGCCAAGAACGAGGCCTACAAGGCTAAGCTGCAGGTGAAGACGAGAGCTGCCATTGAGCTCTATAGGCAAAGAAGAAGGGAAGAACATCGGCTTTTCAGCAAGAAGAAAAAAGAGCAAGAAAAGCGCGCGATCGAGGATATAGAGAGGTGCCACTCCAGGAACGATGTTCGCAAGTTTTACCAAAGTGTAAAGCGTCAAAGCCAAGGATACAAGGCTTGAACAGAATCCTGTCGAGATGAACAAGGAAATATCGTAGTTGAGACACAGTCGATGCTGAGGATATGGAAGAACCACTTCTGCAGACTGTTAAACGGCGATGACAAACAACATTCCGCTGTCAGGCAGAACGAACCATTCAATATTGGCAACGACAGCGAAAACTGCCAACCACCCGACCTGAGTGAAGTGAGGATAGCAATATCTAAACTCAAGCTTAATAAGGCTGCCGGAAATGACGGCCTTCCCGCTGAGCTCTATAAGGCCGGCGGAGATGACTTGGTAAGTAACATCCACCAACTCATAAGCCAAATCTGGTCGGATGAAAATATGCCTGAAGAATGGAACCTCAGCATCGTTTGCCCGATCCACAAAAAAGGAGACCCTCTGAACTGCGCCAACTACAGAGGCATAAGTCTCCTCAACATCGCCTACAAGATCCTATCTGCCGTAATATGTGAACGCCTGAAACCGTTTACCAACAACCTGATTGGCCCTTATCAGTGTGGTTTTAGGCCAGGAAAGTCCACAACCGATCAAATTTTCACACTTCGGCAGATCCTGGAAAAAACTCAAGAAGTCCAAATCGATACCCACCACCTATTCATCGATTTCAAAGCCGCATATGACAGCATTTATAGAGACGAACTGTACAGAGCCATGTCTAGTTTTGGTATACCGCCCAAACTCGTCCGTTTGTGTAGGATGACGATGGAGAATTCTCGCTGCTCCATCAGGGTCGGAAACGACCTCACCGACACATTCGATACCAAAAAAGGATTTAGGCAAGGCGATGCGCTGTCATGTGACTTCTTTAATCTGATTCTTGAGAGAATTGTGCAAAACTCCAAAGCCAACACCAGAGGCACAATTTTCCAAAAGTCGGTGCAACTACTAGCATACGCTGACGATATTGACATCATTGGTAGGACTCAACGTGATGTCATAGCCACGTTTGCTAGTATAGAGAAGGAAGCGGCGAAAATGGGTTTAGCAGTAAATGAGGGTAAGACTAAGTATATGCTGTCAACACGAAAGGATACACAACATCGACGAATTGGACAGAACGTCACCATTGACAGATATAGCTTTGAGGTAGTACGGGACTTTGTCTACCTCGGCTCCGCTATTAACTCTGACAACAACATCTCGTCAGAAATTAAACGAAGAATTACTCTTGCCAACCGCTGTTTCTTCGGGCTAAGAAGGCAATTTAGTAGTAAAGCCCTCACTCGAACTACTAAGGAGATCCTATATAAGACCCTGATCATCCCAGTCCTGCTCTACGGCGCTGAAGCATGGACCGTATCAAAAGCGGATGAAGAAATCCTTGGTAGATTCGAGAGGAAAATTCTTCGAAAAATCTTCGGTCCCGTTTGCGTTGACGGGCTATGGAGACGAAGATTCAACCAAGAACTATACGAGCTGTACAGCGACATGCCCCTGGTCAAAAAACTCCGCATTGGACGTTTAAGATGGCTAGGACATGTAGAACGAATGGACACCAATACTCCGGCTCGCAGAGTCTTCGATTCCCAGCCAGACGTCGGACGCAGTAGAGGAAGACCTCGCCTTAAGTGGCGCGCACAAGTGGAAACCGACCTCAACCAACTTGGACTGCGCAACTGGAGGCAGTTAGCTACGGACCGGGCTAATTGGAGAGGCATGTTGGTTGAGGCCCAGGTTCATTCCGGACTGTAGCGCCACTTAAGTAGGTAAGTAAGTATATGGATCCAAACGATCCAGCCGTCCACACATCACTCGTTATTTCCTATTTCGAATGACCATGAGTGCGAACAATCCAACCGCAGCCATATATAATTAGATACTAATAACGTTATTTTGAACATGAATTCAGCATGTTCTGTCATCAATGTTACACTTTCCGAATAAACATCTGATCTAATCTGAAATAGATAGATATATATCTCGTTCGTATAAATATCCAGTGCAAGAGGCATGAAATGCAAGTTTCACTCCTAACCTAACCTAGGCCATGGTTGAGTACACTGTTCTTCTGTTAATTTTCCTTCCCTTCGTATTTGTGAATTCCACAAGTACTTTGGTACGAATATTGAATTTTTTTTTATCAATTTTACTGAATTGTTCATTTTCATTTTTTGTTTTCTAGAAAGATTGGGACTACGTTATGCTATCGTACAATTACTCCACCACAGATGAAAATTTGGTTCAAACAAACTTACGTCCAGTTCGCATTAGCGCTGGTGTATACGGTTTAAATGGAACAATAACAGTGGGGTCTGATGTCACCAACGAATATAAGGCAAAAAGCTTACCACACAATTTCCTTTAACTGTTTTTCATCTCATTTGGAAAAATTTATTTTAGGTGGAAGTAACTTTAATGCGCAGCCCATCTGGAGATAGCCACTATACAATGTACCCATTTAGGATTCCTGAAAGCTCCGTTTCTGACTTTGTTAACGGGCCTTATAGGCAATTCCTAATGGAGGACTTGAGGAAATGTTCCAATATGCCGACATTTGAGGGAACCTGGAAGCCGCCTTTTCCAAAGGGATTCTATGAGCTAAACAAGTGCATAATGAATACCGATGCCCTGCCAAATCACATGCCGGATGGGTACTTCAAGGTTCTATTGACAATATCGGGACCATCATTTAAGTTCGTCGCCTATGTGACTATTAAAGTTAATCCCACTTTAATGGGATAAGATTGTACTTATAAAGTAACTAGCTGACCTGACCAACGAGACGTTATCCTGTAATGATTTTGGAATACACAACATTGTTAGCTTTCCTTTCTGGTGCATAAATAAATAATGTGATGGTTGGGTGTTGTAGAACGAAGGTAGACTCTGATTGGCTTTAACTTTTACCTCCAAGTGGTAACCATCGGTTACTGGTCTCATCCAACCGGATTTGACTTGCTAAACGATAAGTGCAAGTGCGAGTGTTGATAGCAAGACGTAAAGCAGCAATACTAAAAAATGGCGCGGAATGAATACCCAGTCTGCCGTCCCAGGCGGACTTAGATGAGCTGCTTCGACATATTCGGACAACAGGCTATCTATAGGAATCTCAAGGGTAAGTTAGGCCCCTTGAACAAAGATGGTGGCGTACGAACCGAAAGGTCAACGGCAGCGCCCAATCCCGTAGTAGATACTGATGGCCCCATGTCCTAGGGGTATCCAATAAATTGGAACTGGCTCTCCAGGTTGGGGGTTGTGCTTTGAGTTAACCAATGGAAAAATCCATTGTTACGAAGCAAACAAAAGCCTCGGAAAGGACTGATATTATTTTTGACGACCCTGCTAAACGAAAAAAGGACAAAGACGTTCGAATCTGCACCTGGAATGTGAGAACATTAAACAGGAGGAGGAGCAGGCGAACAACTAACGGAAGCCCTAAACTGCTACAAAGCAGACATTACTGCCATCCAGGAAATACGATGGGACAGGCCGGGCAAAAAGATGATGAAAAACTGTGACATCTACTATGGACCGTGTTAGAGTGAGCAGGAACAGTGACTATTAGTTTGCGGATTTGTTTTAAGTGCCAGACTTAGGCACTTGCGAACGCAATGTAACAATTCTCATCAATGCCAAATACGCCAACATAACCTTTATATGCGCTCACGCTCCAACGGAGGAAAAAATATGATTTAGGAAAAGATTGCTTCTACGAGCTCCTTGACAAAACCTATGAGCGACTACCGAAGTACGATGTTAAAATCGTGCTGGCAGATTTTAACGCAAAGTTAGGAAAAGAAAACATCTTTAGCAGTATTGTCGGCAAATATAGCCTACACGACAACACGTCTAGCTAATTGACTTCGCTACGGAACGAAATGCCACTATAGCCAGCACACGGTTTCCTCACCTCGATATCCATAAGGGGACATGGCGGTCTCCAGATCCACGAACAGTCAAACAAATTGATCACATTGCGATAGACTAGAGACAGGCATCCAGTATTTTGGATGTCCGAACATTCCGAGGGGCTAACATCGACTCGGACCACTACCTTGTTGTAGCCAAGGTAAGGATGCGGATATCCACCACGCCACAACAAACCAGAAATACTGTGAAAAAATTTAATGTCGAAAGACTGCAATCGCCAGAGACCGCCAAAGCCTTCGCGCAACGCGTATCCCTTAACCTCTCGACTCACAACACACCACCAGCATCTAATGTTGAAGATCAATGGCAACGATGCCAACAAGCTATTAGATCAGCCGCAACTGATGTGCTAGGTTTCTCGCGGCCACCAGCAAGAAACCCCTGGTTTGATGAGGAATGCCGACAGATGCTCGCAGCCAAGAACGAGGCCTACAAGGCTAAGCTGCAGATGAAGACGAGAGCTGCCATTGAGCTCTATAGGCAGAGAAGAATGGAAGAACACCAGCTTTTCAGAAAAAAGAAAAAAGTGAAAGAAAAGCGCGCGATCGAGGATATAGAGAGGCAACGATTTTCGCAAGTTTAACCAAGGCTCGAACAGAATCATGTCGAGATGAACAAGGAAATTTCGTAGTTGAGACACAGATATGGAAGAACCACTTCTGCAGGTTGTTTAACGGGGATGACGAACAACATTCCGCTGTCAGGCAGAACGAATCATTCAATATTGGCAACGACAGCTAAAACTGCCAACCGCCCGACCTAAGTGAAGTGAGGATAGCAATATCTAAACTCAAGCTTAATAAGGCCGCCGGAAATGTCGGCCTTCCCGATTAGCTTTATAAAGCTGGCGGAGATGACTTGGTAAGCAACATCCACCAACTCATAAGCCAAATCTGGTCGGTTGAAAGCATGCCTGAGGAATGGAACCTCAGCATCGTTTGCCCGATCCACAAAATAGGAGACCCTCTGAACTGCGCCAACTATAGAGGCGTAAGTCTGTTCAACATCGCCTACAAGATCCTATCTGTCGTAATATGTGAACGCCTGAAACCGTTTACCAACAACCTGATCCGCCCTTATCAGTGTGGTTTTAGGCCAGGGGAGTCCACAACCGATCAAATTTTCACACTTCGGCAGATCCTGGAAAAAACCCAAGAAGTCCAAATCGATACCCACCACCTATTTATCGATTTCAAAGCCGCATATGACACCATTTATAGAGACGAACTATGCAGAGCCTTGTCTGGTTTTGGTATATTGCCCGAACTCGTCCGTTTGTGTAGGATGACGATGGAGAATTCTCGCTGCTCCATCAGGGTCGGAAACGACCTAACCGACACATTCGATACCAAAAAAGGATTTAGGGAAGGCGATGCGCTGTCATGTGATTCTGATGCACAATTTTCCAAAAATCGGTGCAACTACTAGCATACGCCGACGATATTGACATCATTGGTAGGACTCAGTGTGATGTCATAGCCACGTTTGCAAGTATAGAGAGGAAAGCGGCAAAAATGGGTGTAAGGTCATGTATATGCTGCCAACACGAAAGGACACACAACATCGACGAATTGGACAAAACTTCACCATTAACAGATATAACTTTGAGGTTGTACGGGACTTCGTTTACCTCGGCTCCGCTATTAACTCTGACAGCAACATCTCGTCAGAAATCAAACGAAGAATTACTCTTGACAATCGCTGTTTCTTCGGGCTAAGCAATTTAGTAGTAAAGACTTCACTCGAACTACGAAGGAGATTCTATATAAGAGCCTGATCATCCCAGCCCAGCTCTACGGCGCTCAACCAACTTGGAGTGCGCAACTGGAGGCAGTTAGCTAAGGACCGGGCTAATTGGAGAGGCATGTTGGACTGTAGCGCCACTTAAGTAAGTAGATAAGTAAGACCTAGCCGTGGGCGGATTTTGACAATTTTTAAACTTGTTCTGCTGGGAGCAACAAAGAGCCTTTCTTCCGACAGTGACAGTGGTCATTAGAAGTCGTGACGGACCGTTTCAGTTAAATAACTTTTATTCAGTGGCAATGTGTTTTTTATAAAAAAAAAGAAAATCTCTAAGTTTTGAGTCGGTATGTGTGATCGTTTGCTTTTCTGCTAGTACGCAATTTAAAGTTACATTGCTTTTCTTTAGTGCAACGCTCGGGGATATTTTTATATAGGTATATACATATATGTATATTTTCTGCAACAGTTTTATTGGATTTTTTTATAAAATTGTGACCAATAAGTGATCACGAAATATCCTTAAAGGTATGTACTAGGATGGTTTAAATTTTCAATAAACTAAAGTGATATCCATTTCGTATATATAGGCATATTTCGTGATTTTCGTAAGACGCGAGTGATTATCTTTGGCGAAAGCACGAGGCCACGCAGTGCGATATTTAACCTGTAATTAGGCTGGTGCCATCAAGTGTGCTAAGAAATCACTCGTGCACATAAAAAGGAACATTTTTATCCTTTCTTCAAATCCGATATTACCATTTTATATCATAAGTGAAATATAAAATCCTACATAACCGCAAGTCTTATGTCCACGAATATATATATACATATATGTATGCATACGATCATAATTATACACGAGATCAAGACGAACCCAAACGAGCCATCGTGCCTAATCAACATTGAAAATAACCGTTCCAGACGATTCGACAAATCTACCCAGACGTCCATAAACCTATCCCAGAAATTCCATATATTTTCCCCAGTTTTAGTAAACTAAAAATAAAACGAGTGGTGGGTGCACGACTGGGTCGTACGCAACTTTCTCTTCCACAGCGAGTTAGGCGTTAGATCAAATAGTACGCATTTTGATTAATGATATAAATAATGTCGAAATGAGTTTATACGAACGTTTACTCCGATATTTGAAGAAATCGATGTCAATGTGAATAATAATGATTTTCCGTTATTAGCCAAAACTGAAAATTCCGTTAAGTGATATTTGGGCTAAAACTAATTATGTGGAATTGCTTCAAGCTGTAATAGTAGTATATATATTGAATTTCATTCAATTTGAAATAATAGTTTGCGAGAAATTATCAATTTTCCTTATATGGCCTAAATGACAAAATCCGTTATATGGATTTTCTCGAAAAAACTGGGTATGCAGTTTTGTTGGAGCTAATATGGTTATAGTATATATAAAGTTTAATCAAAATCGTTAGAGCCGTTTTCGAGAAAATTGAGGTTATGTGTAATTTTTATATGGCAGGTACCATTATTAACATGGCTAAAAGCAAACAAAAAAAATGGCCTAGAATTATGACTAAAACTAGCTTGTATACGAAGTTTGAAGAAAATCGGTCTAGCCGTTTAGGCTGGGGAGACCATCACGGACAGACGGACCGACGGACCGACGGACCGACGGACCGACGGACCGACAGACCGACGGACCGACGGACGGAATTCCAAAAACCACTTTTTTAGGCTCCGCTATCATCGTAATGTTAGAATCAATCAAAATCTCGAGGTCGAAAATTTTCACGAAAACAATATCTTTCTCTTTGTAAGAGAAAGTTAAAAAATAAGTATAACCTAATTAGAAAATGCAATGCATGTAGATAAGTACCTATGTATAAAGTAAATGTATAAAAAAGGTAAGAAAAAGCCAACAAAACATTTTACATAATATTAATTCTATTCCATAATTAATAATATAACATCCTAGAGTATATAACCCAGCAATCAACACCAGGCTTCATGTGCGCACATCACGTCTGCAGTCGATACAAAAATTAATAAGGACATTTAAACACATTAATAAAAACGATCAAATATAAAACAAAGTAAGTTTTTTTTTGGCTTTTTGGTTTACATATATATACAACATTTCATATTCCAATACATTTATAACAGAAAATATGATTTTAATTCTACTTATCTAAATTTATCTAATCTAACTTATCTAAATTATATATATACATCCATTTGGAATTTAAATACCTAAAATTGAACTAAGTAAAGCTAAACATACAATTTATAACTTACATATTTAAACAATCATTCACTCATGCACATGCATTCATTTAAGTAATCATACACGCAATCATACAATATATACTAGTACTATATTATCTAATAACTATTTGTTTACTATCTATTTACATACTTAAACTTTATTATAAAACCCCATTTGAATACCTATTAGATACCCCTCCTAAGTAATTATATTCTCTACAATACTTACTAAGATCAGTATATTTTGAATAATTTACCGAATATGAGTATTGCTAATAATAATAATTTGATCCTATTAAGCGAATCGATTAAGAGTACCGAATTCAGCCTCTTTCGTTGATAATTGTGAAATTTCCCTTTTTTTTATTCAATGGCAATAAATTATTATAGTCCGTACCAAAACAGTTGGCCATTCTACTGCGCAGGTCTCTTAAAATTTATTTTACAATCTCTTAAAATTGCAAAAACAAGCAAAATGAGACGAAAATGGGCGGAGCCATAATAAAAAACGACGTATACCCTGCCGTTGTGTTCAAGATCGCTGTCGCGATCTCACTGAGGGTGGTTTCTTCATTTTCCTTACTTTATACTGAAATTAGGAGCGGAGGAAAAATATAGATCATTATATGTCAACTTTACTTAAAATCAAACATCATAAAATGAATGCAAACCAAGCACACCACCCATACAAGTACCTGGCGCTAAACCACGAAATGTTGAAACATAAAAAGGGTTGGGAACCCTTTCAAATACAATCGGACTTTTGGTAGAAATGTATAAAAGTCGACCTCATAATAAAAAATTAAGTTTATTTAGATATTCAACAGCATTTTAGTTCTAAGCATTGTAAAGTTGGGTTAGGCATTGTAAATTACAGGCAAAAACGCTTAGTGATTAAATCTCTTTCGCGTCATTTTTGTTCTCTTAAATCCTCTCTCTGCGCAATCGACCGTTGGCCAACTGAATTGGTACGGACTATACCATATTTTTATAAAATAACACTCTCTTTTATTATGTGGTAAACATAATTTTGATTGGCAAAATGGGGTGATGAGAGTAAGCTGAAAGTGATGGTGAAAGAAGTGTGACCATTTGTGTAGAATTGGTAAGGGACTATTGGTAACATACAGGTAGCAATAGTCAAGGTGACATTAATGAACTAGGTCATTGATGTTGGGAGGGTATGCCTAAGAGAACATAACATCTACGTTTTCCTTCTCTTCTTTTAAATTCACTCGTGAGGTGATATCAATCTTTTTTGACGGCAAGGTCAAGCAAGTGCATGCAACATTTTTTTTAGGCACGTAATAATTTTTATTTGAATTAGGTGAATGTGTAGTAGAAAGATCCCACCCCTCCGACGAGCTGTCGCCGTGCAATGACAAGCGTGCCAATTCTGCTACCGGGTACAAAACACCTCCACCCACACCTTACAAATTCTTAAAATACAATAGCAGAGCTTCAGAAAAAACACTTTGAATTTTTAATAAAAAAAAATCAACTCCTTCAACTCACAGGATTTGAAAATCAATTTTATATGTAGCAGGCCTGTCTATTTATTTCAGTTTAATTGTGAATTTTGTGATTTTCAGTTCGAAGAGACGAAGAAATATATATTTCAAGCAATATCAAGAAAATATAAAACTTCAAAAGAAAAGATGCCTTTCAACATTGCGAACAATCTTTTGGTATTTTTTTTAAATGCATATTCCTTATTTCTTTTCTTTTTCAGAAGTGCCTTGAGGTAATATTTTTAGTATGGAGTCTCATAAATGCGGGCAGGACTCCGTTAGCCATATCCCAGGAAACTGCTTCGGAATCCGAGCGGGATTTTAGAATTTCGTACAGGATCAGATGGACTATTTCTGGCATTCTGTCAGAAATTTACGACATAATCGTCTTCCTGATACGAATTATTCATCAAATTCTGTATTGCGCGATAGCGATACAGAATTAGCATCTGATGACGTAGAAGAAGATGAATTCGTTGAACAATTTTTTGAAGACGATGTCGATGATGACGATGATGATGACGAAGAAGAAATAGAATATTTGGCACAAGGCCAATATATAGTTGGAGATGATGCCGAAGTCATTCAAAGAAGTGACTTTGTGCTAGAACCAGGGTTTATCGAAGGGTTTGAAGATCCACAGCAGCGAGACTATATCGTCATCGAAATAGAAAATGAAGATGCAACTATAACTTATATTTCGATGGCATAGGTAATTATTTGTTTAAATTTTCTCAAGCTTTGAAAACATTAATAATTTTTTTATTTTCCTTTTTATTGAAGGTAGGAATTGATTTAACCAAGCCGAAACCAAAACACGAAGCTGAAGCTATATTCAGGCTTTTTGAAACGGGGATTTGTTCAAGGTTTAATGTTTTCTTTATATTTTCGTTTTGTTAATTGTTTGTGTTTTTAGTTTTTTTTAATTTTGCTTGTTATTTTGTTTTTGTTTGTTTGTTGTTTTTAATTTTGTTGTTTGTTTAGTGAATTAGGCCTGCTAGGGAAACCACTTAAAAAAAACGCACCAACAGGTTAGGTTAGGCCTCAAGGGTGGTGTGGAATAAGGCTAGAGCACAAACTCATAGGCTAAACGTTTTTTTTTTAATGTTGTGAAATAAGAACCTCGAGTAGTAAGACGAATTCTGAAAAAAATGTAGGCTGCACCAAATTTGAAAGCAAGATACGAACAAATTTTTAGAACTTAGCATATGAAGATTGTTGGCGCAAGTGTACAATGTCTTCCAAATACGAACGTCTGAGTTGGGATCAGCGCTTTACGACATGAGAATCAGAAGTACACATACAGCGCTTATCTCTGAGTAGCGCTTGCACGAACGCATTTATCCAACTTACTAGTGGTTACTAACGTGCAATTTTTAGTTTTATTTACACACTTTTTGTAGTAGGTGTTCTTAATAATGGAATTAAGTGGCGCTATAGTCCGGAATGAACCTGACCTTCAAGAAACATGCCTCTCCAATTAGCACGGTCCATAGCTAACTGTTGCAATTGCACACTTAAAGTTGGTTGAGGTCGGTTTCTACTAGTGCATGACACTTTCGGCGAAGTCTTCATCTACTACGTCGGATGTCTGGCTTGGAATTCAAGACTCTGCGAGCCCAAGTATTGGTGTCCATTCGCTCTTAATGTCCTAAGTCTGCAATTCAGACCCGAAAAAAATAGTGTAAATGACACTGATAAAAAGAAAAAGTCGTCAGAAAAAAAAAAGCGCCAGCTCGTCGCAACCAGCAGCCAGTATTAGTACTGCCGCCGGAAGCGATATAAAGAAGACTGGTTCACTGCCTACGACTTTATCGCCAAACGCCCCTAATACGAGCAACGTTAACATCAGCCAGCAGCAGTTTAGACCAAAGCTAGCTGCGGAACGGGCGCGTGAACGGCAAAAACACGGACAGCGTAAAAACGGTCCGAGAGATGGACACGAAGGTCTTTCTCAACAGGGTATCGTACGCAGAAGAGGCGATAACAAGCCTTATAGGGTACGAAACCCTGAGCACGGTAGGAAGCGATGACCACCCTACTAAATGTGCTGCAGGCAAACCTGCACCGAGCTATAGGTGCCTCGGACACCTACAACCAAAGATGTGCCGAAGGGAACATCGCTCTAGGTTTAATCCAGGAGCCATGGGCAACAGAGGGTAAGATATTTGGTTTACAAAGTAAAACCAGAGAGCTCATCTTCGCCCGGGGAAATTTTAGACCAAGGGCAGCTCTTTTAGTTGCAAAAGATATAAAATTCTCTCCCATTCCAGGTTTCATTACCAAAGATCTGGTGGCTGTCCTTTTAGAAAGACGCAACGACCGAGAGCTACAAAAAATTGTATGCGCATCGGCGTACTTTGCTGGAGATGACGAAATACCACCTCGCCCAGTACAGGAACTTGTCCAGTACTGCCAGACCCAGCAACTACATCTTATCTTCGGCTGCGACGCCAACGCGCATAACACAATATGGGGCAGTCGAGATACAAACAAAAGAGGTGAGTTCTTATTAGATTACCTATACAGCAACAATTTAGTTATACTAAATAAGGGTAATAAACCCACGTTTAGAAACGTTTTAAGAGAAGAAGTTTTAGACCTTACCATCTCTTCTCCGTTTGTACAAAACACCGTCGAAAATTGGCACGTTTCTGGTGAGGCATCTTTATCGGATCACATGCACATAAGTTTCCAATTAAGATGCAACACCGAGGATGCGCCGATTAAATACGACAACAAACTCACAAATTGGAGAACGTATCGAGAAAATCTATCGATTAAATGTGACATACTTCCAGAAAAACCTTCATGTGTAAGTGAAGCGGAAGTCGCACAATGTCAACTAAATGACATTATCATCTCATCTTTTACAAATAGCTGTAAGGTTAAACGCACTGTGGGAAAGAGGTGCACAGCATGGTGGAACGATAACCTAGAAAGTTTCCGTAAAAGAGTAAGAAAACTTTTCAATAAAGCCAAGCGCACCGGAAAGTGGGACCAATATAAATCTCTACTTACCCAATACAACATAGAGTTGCGAAAATCAAAAAGAGCGTCCTGGCGCAAATACTGTGAGGAACTCGACCGGGAAGAAACGTTGACCACACTTCTTCAAGTACACTTTCCCGGCTCTACAATCACAACTGAGTTTCATGAACACATGATAGATGACTCACCCCCTATAAACCTGAAAAGGATTAATAGTTTATCCGGCAAACTTTTCACTCCGGATAAGGTCAAATGGGCGATCAACTCATTTAAACCGTACAAGGCACCAGGGACAGACGGAATCTTTCCTGCTCTTATACAAAAGGGGTTGGACTTTTTCCTACCCACTATGGTAGCCTTATTTAGGTTTAGTTTCAATTGGGGCTACATACCACAAACCTGGAGGGAGGTAAACGTGGTATTTATCCCCAAACCAGGCAAACCAATAGAACTACCTAAATCATACCGTCCAATAAGCTTAACATCGTTTTTCCTGAAAACAATGGAAAGAATACTTGACGTACACATTAGAGAGTGCTTAAATGAAAGCACTCCTCTGCACCCATGTCAATTCGCCTACCAAAAAGGTAAATCCACGGAAGGAGCACTTCTAAGTTTAACATCACAAATAAAAAGTGCATACGAAAACAAAGAAGTAGCTTTATGTGCCTTCCTAGACATAGAGGGCGCTTTTGACAACACTGGATATGACTCCATATCAAATGCTTTGACTCATAGAAGAATAGATCATCCCACCATCAAATGGATCAAAGCGATGCTTGAAAGTCGGAAAATAACTGCTTCATCAGCACAGACCTCAGTATCAGTAACAGCCGTTAAAGGCTGCCCTCAGGGAGGAGTACTCTCACCCCTACTATGGTCTCTGGTTATCGATAACCTACTTCAAGACCTAAGTAATGCAGCTTTCAATATAATTGGATACGCCGATGACCTAGTCATCATAATAAAGGGCAAAGAACCAAACGAAGTTACAACACGTTTGCAAAACGCCCTTAAGATAGTCATAGACTGGTGTAATAAAGAAAGTCTATCTATAAACCCCAGCAAGGCTATCATCGTCCCTTTTACAAAAAGGAGGAAATTAAATCTTACCCAAATTTCAATAAATGGTACATACATTGAGTATTCCAACGAAGTAAAATATCTTGGAGTGATCCTCGATAAAAAACTAAGCTGGAACTCCCACATCAACAACAAAATTCAAAAAGCAACCAAAGCTTTCTGGGCTTGCCGAAGCATGTATGGTAAAACCTGGGGAATCTCTCCAAAGACCACACACTGGATCTACACGATCATGGTCAGGCCCATTATAACATACGCTTCAATAGTATGGTGGAACAAAGTCACCCAAAAAACAACTATAAATAAATTAAACAAGGTACAACGGCTTGCCTGTCTGGGCATTACCGGGGCTATGCGTACCTGTCCCACGGCGGCTATGGAAGCCTTAATAGAACTAACACCCCTCCACATTTATATAAATAAAGTGGCAATTCGCAGCTCAGCAAGTCTGACACAAGCGGAAGAATTAAACATTAGTGAACATCTAAAACTAATTGAACTTCTCTCCGAACTTCCAGAACTTGACATGATCTGTGCGGTTACAGACCGCTTACCAAAGACACTATGCTTCGACAAAAGATTCTCAACGGAGATCACA
This sequence comes from Rhingia campestris, assembly GCA_932526625.1. NCBI lineage: Eukaryota > Metazoa > Arthropoda > Insecta > Diptera > Syrphidae > Rhingia > Rhingia campestris. The sequence goes on from OW052183.1 coordinate 167,484,817, forward strand.
ACCAGAGAAGCATGGTGTAGCAACAACCCTCCAAACTGCCTAAACGGCCTAAAGTGGTATACGGATGGTTCTAAAATGGACTCAGGGGTAGGAGCTGGCATACATGGACCAAATAAAAACATCTCAATACCTATGGGAAAAAACCCTAGTGTATTCCAAGCTGAGCTCCATGCCATAAAAGAATGCGCAAACCTAATACACAACTCAGGTATTAAAGGCGCAAACATCCATATATTCACGGACAGTCAAGCAGCTATAAAAGCCCTTAGCTCACACATCATTGACTCCAAATCAGTACTACACTGCTTCAACTCCCTCCAAACACTCAGTTCCAGGAACAAAACCAAACTATGGTGGGTCCCCGGACATAAGGGAGTTGAAGGTAACGAAAAAGCTGATGAACTAGCCAGAAAAGGTTCCGAAACCCCCTTCATTGGACCTGAACCCTTCTGTGCAATCCCCAAATCAGCCATAAATCTAGTCATAAAAAACTGGGAACAAAACAGATGTGTTTCATACTGGGGAAACATCCCAGGCCTAAGACAGGCCAAAAGAGCTATTCAGCCCTTCAAATCACGATATCAAAAACTTAGTAGGCTACCTAACTGGTCATCACGGTCTGCGATATCACCTAAACAAAATGCGTCTAGTCGACTCACCGGAGTGCAGACTATGTCTAGAAGAAGACGAAACAGCCGAGCATATCATATGTGAATGCCCGGCCCTTTACGGTATGAGAAGGGAATCTTTCTTCAGGGAATTCTTAAGTCCCGAAGAATTGAGGAAATCTTCGGCTGAAAGTATTATCAGCTACATTAGGAAAGTAGAAGCGCTACTAACCTAAAAAGCATCTGACGGCAAGCACAATAGATCTTTTAGGTCGATGTGTATATTACTGCTTAGGCAGGTCAGAATTTAAAAAAAAAAAAAAAAAATCGACATGAGAATTATAAGTACACATGCAGCGCTTATCTCTGAGTTGCGCTTGCGCGAACGCATTTATTCAACTTACTCGTGGTTACTAAGTTCAATTTTTAGTTTTATTTACACACTTTTTGTAGTAGGTGTTCTTAATAATGGAATTAAGTGGCGCTACAGTCCGGAATGAACCTGACCTTCAAGAAACATGCCTCTCCAATTAGCACGGTCCATAGCTAACTGTTGCAATTGCACACTTAAAGTTGGTTGAGGTCGGTTTCTACTAGTGCTTGACACTTTCGGCGAAGTCTTCATCTACTACGTCGGATGTCTGGCTTGGAATTCAAGACTCTGCGAGCCCGAGTATTGGTGTCCATTCGCTCTTAATGTCCTTGCCATCTTCAACTTCCAGTGCAAAGAATACCCGCCAAACGGGACCGAAGATTTATCAAAGAATTGTTGGCTCAAAACGAAAAGGGATTTCATCATCCGCTTTGGATATGGTCCTGGTCCATTCTTCAGCGCAGGACTGGTATGATCATTTTATTGTATAGAATCACCCTAACAGTCCAATGGCTTAACTACTAAAGTGGCTTCCTAGCCAGAAGAAACAGCGACAGAGTAATTCTTCGCTTTATTTTTTGACGAGATGTTGTTGTCAGAGTTAATAGTAGAGCCGAAGAAGACAAAGTCTCGTAATATCTCAAAGTTATATCTGCCAATGTCACTTCCTCCAGTTCGTCAATGTTATGTGTACATTCGTCTTGAAAGCATAAACTTGGTTTTACTTTCATTTACTGCTAAACAAATTTTCGCAACGTGGCTATGACATCAGGTTGAGTCCTACAAATGATGTCAATATCGTCGGCGTATGCTAGTAGTTCCACCGATTTATGGAAGGTTGTGCCTCTGGTGTTGGGTCTCAATAATGATTTTAAAGCAGTCACTTGACAGTGCGTCCCTAGCCTTATTTCATTTTTGGTATCGACTGTTTCGGTAAAGTCGTTGCCGACCCTGATGGAGCAGCGAGAATTATACATCGTCATCATTATCACCATACATATCGACTACGGCATTGAGCGCTGCCATTGGCCGTACGGCTCATCTGACAGCATCTCTTTCCAAGGGGTCGGACTAAGACTTAAGATTCCTAGATGACCGGTGGTCCGAATCCGTTTATGTATGTTGTTCACTCTGTCCATTTTAACTAGGATTGAAGATGCCTTCATTGTCACGGTATACTTACTGTTTTTTTAATTCTTTACATTCGCTATTTAGATTATTTTATCCACAGAAAGATGTCAAACCATTCGTCATTAAAACAATCAAAAGTTTACCTAAAATCTAAGTTTTTTTTATTATTATTGCAATATCATGTCAATACATTATTTTACAATATTATCATGTGTATATCTAATTGTTTTTTACATTTACATACCTTCAACAGAATTGCACTAAGTTTAACTAAAATCCACAAATTAATTTTATCTGATATTACAATATTGTAGTAAAACATTGATATAGATTTAAATATGCATTTCTTATGTGTAACATAAAATATAATTTATTTTTTAAAGCCATACATGTTTAAATTTAAACATCTACTCATTTAATCATTTATCAAGCCCGCACTTTTCTCCTTTGTCTAAATAAAGAAATAATTTTATTTTTAAATAATCTTCACAGACTAAACAACAAACACATAATATAATTTTGTATATAAATTTTTTATTGCATTAAAACACATAGGTATATATGTAGTATATAACCAAAGCTTCTATAGGCCAATTATAAATATTTTTTTAATTTTTTTTCTTTTATTTTGCACTAAATTTACGTATTATGCAATTTTTTGTTTTATAAAATTTATTTAAATGTTGTTTTATTGATTTGTGTGTGTGTTTAATGGTAAATATGTATATATTTATGGGATTTTCTACATTTATCATTATTTTATATATTATGTTGTTGATACTCTGATTAGGGGTATATATAGCCTTTTTCGGTTTTATTTAGATATTTTATTCTGTCGTACGGGTTAGGGAGATATAATATGTGTATTTTTGGATTTTAGTTTTTAATCAACTCCAATGAGTTTATTGGGATCTTTTCAAATGAACTACCAAGGTTGGCACGTGCTGCTGCCAAGAGTTCAGGATGTTCGACCAGGGTGTCCGATAAGGCCGATAGCAAGACATCTGCAAAGGAGAGAACAAAAATGTATGGAATTGAGATTTTTTTATGGGAATGGTGAAAATGTATCTTTTCTGTAATCAATTATTATTCGGTAAAATGTGCCTTTAGCTCAAACATTTGAGGAAAAATACAAAATGAGTATTACTTGACAATATAGGTTAACCGTCAGATTTTATCGCAGAGGAAGACGAAGTCGAAGAAGAATTCAAGAATTCAATTTGATAATTGACGACTTCATCTGGATCGGTAATGGAATCGATCGACTTGTATGATAACAATTGGCCAGCAAATCGTTTACGTCCTTATTTTTAGGTGCTAAAACTAATTCTTCGCTCAACCATGCATACTCAGCCCTATCGAGGTATCCGTCGGAGCAGACAATTTTCCGCAACGGGGGTTTAAATGCCATTCGAGGTACGTGTCATCGGGAAAAAATACTACATAAGTGCGACGGCTTCACTACAATTCGTAAATAAATTCCGCGAAGAATTTGTGTCGAATGAAATCGGAAAAAGAATGACACTTAGCTGTCGAAAATTGCACGTAAAATGCACCTGAACGCACTTCAACGCAATTCGCGGGGATGCGTTACAAAATGTCGGAGAAATATTCCGAACAGCTTTTCGGAAGAATACCTCGAAGCAAAAATCCTCCTTACTTACTTACTTACATAAGTGGTGCTACAGTCCGGGATGAACCTGGGCCTCAACCAACATGCCTCTCCAATAAGCCCGATCCTTAGCTAACTGCCTCCAGTTGCGCACTCCAAGTTGGTTGAGGTCGGTTTCTACTTGGGCGCGCCACTTAAGGCGAGGTCTTCCTCTACTGCGTCCGACGTCTGGCTGGGAATCGAAGACTCTGCGAGCCGGAGTATTGGTGTCCATTCTTTCTACATGTCTTAGCCATCTTAAACGTCCAATGCGGAGTTTTTTGACTAGGGGTATGTCGCTGTACAGCTCGTATAGTTCGTGGTTGAATCTTCGTCTCCATAGCCCGTCAACGCAAACGGGACCGAAGATTTTCCGAAGAATTTTTTTCTCGAATCGACCAAGGATTTCTTCATCCGCTTTTGATACGGTCCATGCTTCAGCGCAGTAGAGCAGGACTGGGATGATCAGGGTCTTTTATAGGATCTGGTCAGTAGTTCGAGTGAGGGCTTTACTACTAAATTGCCTTCATAGCCCGAAGAAACAGCGGATTGCAAGAGTAATTCTTCGTTTAATTTCTGACGAGATGTTGTTGTCAGAGTTAATAGCGGAGCCGATGTAGACAGTCCCGTAAGTTATATCTGTCAATTGTGACGTTTTGTCCAATTCCTCGATGTTGTGTGTCCTTTTGTGTTGACAGCATATACTTAGTCTTACCCTCAATTACTGCTAAACCCATTATTGCCGCATCCTTCTCTTTACTAGCAAACGTGGCTTTGACATCACACTGAGTCCTACCAATGATGTCAATATCGTCAGCGTATGCTATTAGTTGCACCGATTTTTGGAAAATTGTGCCTCTGCTGCTGGCTCAAGAGTTTTGCACAATCCTCTCAAGAATCAAATTGAAGAAGTCACATGACTGCGCATCGCCTTGCCTAAATCCTTTGATTGGTATCGAATGTGTCGGTGAGGTCGTTTCCGACCCTGATGGAGCAGCGAGAATTCTTCATCGTCATCCTACCCAGACGGACGCGTTTGGGCGGTATACCAAAACTAGACATGGCTCTGTATAGTTCGTCTCTATAAATGATGTCGTATGCGGCTTTGAAATCGATGAATAGGTGGTGGGTATCGATTTGGACTTCTTGGGTTTTTTCCAGGATCTGCCGAAGTGTAAAAATTTGATCGATTGTGGACTTTCCTGGCCTAAAACCGCACTGATAAGGGCCGATCAGGTTGTTGGTAAACGGTTTCAAGCGTTCACATATTACTGCAGATAGTATCTTGTAAGCGATGTTGAGTAGACTTATCCCTCTGCAATTGGCGCAGTTCTGAGGGTCTCCTTTTTTGAGAATCGGGCAAACGATGCTGAGGTTCCATTCTTCAGGCAAGCTTTCAACCGACCAGATTTGGCTTATGAGTTGGTGGATGTTGCTTACCAAGTCATTTCCGCCAGCTTTATAAAGCTCAGCGGGAAGGCCGTCATTTCTGTCGGCCTTATTAAGCTTGAGTTTAGATATAGCTATCCTCAATTCACTTAGGTCGGGTGGTTAGCAGTTTTCGCTGTCGTTACCAATATTAAATGGTTCGTTCTGCCTGACAGCGGATTGTTCTTCGTCATCGCCGTTTAACAGTCTGCAGAAGTGGTTCTTCCATATCCTCAGCATCGACTGTGTCTCAACGACGATATTTCCTTGTTCATCTCGACAGGATTCTGTTCGAGCCTTGTATCCTTGGCTTTGACGTTTTACACTTCGGTAAAACTTGCGAACATCGTTACTGGAATGGCACCTCTCTATATCCTGGATCGCACGCTATTCTTGCTCTTTTTTCTTCGTTCTGAAAAGTCGGTGTACTTCCTTTCTTCTTTGCCTATAGAGCTCAATGGCAGCTCCCGTCTTCACGTGCAGCTTAGCCTTGTAGGCCTCGTTCTTGGCTGCGAGCATCTGTCGGCATTCCTCATCAAACCAGGGGTTTCTTGCTGGTGGCCGCGAGAAACCTAGCACATCATGATCTAATGGCTTGTTGGCATCGTTGCCATTGTTCTTCGACATTAGATGCTGGTAGTATCGTTATAATCGAGAGATTAAGGGATACGCATTACGCGACGGCCTTGGCGATCTTTTGCGATTGCAGTCCTTCGACATTAAATTTTTTCGCAGTATTTCTGGCTAGTTGTTGCGTGGTGGATATCCGCATTCTTACCTTGGCTGCAACAAGGTAATGGTCCGAGTCGATGTTAGCCTCTCGGAATGTTCAGACATCCAAAATACTGGATACGTGCATCTTGTCTATCGCAAAGTGATCAATTTGGTTGACTGTTCGTTGATCTGGAGACCGCCATGTCCCCTTATGAATATCGGGGTGTGGAAACCGTGTGCTGGCTATAGTGCATTTCTTTCCATAGCGAAGTCAATTGCCTAAGTCCGTTACCAGACGTGTTGTCGTGTAGGCTATATTTTCCAGCAATACTGCTAAAGATATCTTCTCTTCCTTAATTTGCGTTAAAATCTCCCAGCACGATTTTAACATCGTACTTTGGTAGTCGCTCATAGGTTTTGTCAAGGAGCTCGTAGAAGCAATCCTTAGTTGCATCATCTTTTTCCTCCGTCGTTGCGTGATCGCATATAAGACTTATGTTGGCGAATTTGGCCTTGATGCGGATTGTTACAATGCGTTCGCTAATGTCTTGAAAACATAAGACTTCTTGCCTAACTCTGGCACTTATAACAAATCCGCATCCGAAAAGTCGCTCTTTCTGCTCACTATAACTCGGTCCATAGTAAATGTCACAGTTTTTCATCCTCTTTTTGCCCGGCCCATCCCATCGTATTTCCTGGATGGCAGTAATGTCTGCTTTGTAGCAGTTTAGGGCTTCCTCTAGTTGTTCGCCTGCACCTCTCTTGTTTAATGTTCTCACATTCCAGGTGCAGATACGAACGTCGTTGTCCCTTTTTCAGCTACCTTGGCTGAGATTTTTTATTCTGTCAAAAAATGGTTTTCCTTACTTTAGAACTTATAATAATGATGAACTCTCTACATGATACATACAAAATAACCAGCTGTACCCTAACTCTTTGCAGATGGACAAATCCACAAAAAAAACCTTAGTTTCAGCATATTCCAGAAAGTCAGCCCTTTCCAAAGTGAGAAATCGTGCTCAACGTAAATGGCGTAGGAATCCCTAGTGAAATACGCCTATTGTCTGGAGGCTTAAATCAATTAATGAATTGATTCATGACTTCTGTCAATGAATCCAGTGATTGGGTAATCAAATCGTAAAAATGACATTTATCTGCCATTTAGCAAGGATTTATCATGGAGAATACAAGTCGAAAGTAGTATTCCTACAATTTATAGAGAGCGTGATACTTTGCTTAAACATTAAATTCCGCTCGACTTAAGTGAAGGTCTCATGTTCTTCTCATACAAATAAAATATATTCACACTACACGCGCAAGGATAATACAAAAAAAATTAAATAGAATTCAACTCATTGTGCTGGGACGGGATGAGGTGGGATTTTTTTGTATTATAAGTCAATGAACTTCGTTTTTATATTCAAAATAAATGTTTTTTTAATTGCGACCATGCAAGCCACTCTGGCAATGTACGGATGTGAAACGAATACCATTGTCACCGACAGATAATCCCTGTTCATTTATACTCAATATCCGGAGGCGGAAAGTAATTTGGTTATCCTCATGCGAATGATTTTTCAAGTGTTAGTTTTTTTTAATAAATATTTTGGGTTGAAAAAAATATGTATCTACATATTGTACATTAAAGCATATTCAACCCACTTGTAGTCACATAGGTATAAGCGGACATACATACGCAGACGTTTTGAATTTATTTTGCTTGTTAGCGATGTTTATCTGTACCTACTTTGGTTGGGGTGAATTTGCACTTCAAAAGGAGTCCTTATAACCTTGTTGTCTAGGTGGTCTTTGAAATTTTAAATCACATTTTGACTCCGATATACACCATATTCAAGGAACAAACAGACAAAGGTTTAAGGACGAAGGGCTTTAGAGAATTGTATACCTTTTACAAATGCAAGACATCGCATTTGCGACTACAATAAGGCATAATGCGATACGTACAATAAGCCAAATGGGCATGAATCCAGCATTGTTTGTCAGATTCGTAAGATAGGCGAATCCCTGAACAGCGTCAACTATGAATACCATCATTGCCTTCACCACCATATCTGCTTGTTATGCTTTGTCTAGTGGTTTTGTGTGGTTTTATGCCAGTTAAGTCATCAACATATCAAAACGTCACATTTCAGAAGACCTAGGATAAAACCTCCCGGTGTTCAAAGAAGTACAAGGTGTCTCAAAAGAAAGTTTAAATTTAATTAAATTAAGGAGGGGAAGAATAAAAAATTAAAGACAAATTTATGCGTTGTATGCATTCATCAGATCAAAGGTTTGGCTTAAGTTTTGTTGCAAAGGGTGTTTTTTTAGAGGTATAGAACTTCGGGTTGAAATAAAACACAAGAAAATCGTTTCAATGTCCATCAATTTGGCTTTTTTGGAAGGATAATTTTATGCCATTAATGTTTAAATATGATTTCGGGCATGTGGCCACCGTGGCTGATTCGAATAAACCCAAGTCTAGAGGTCCAATTTTCAATCACTTTTTCGAGCATTTGGGGCCGTATGTCGGCAATAACGCCACGAATGTTGGCTTCCAAGTCCCCTCACGTTTCTGGTTTGTTGGCGTAGAAGAGCGACTTCACGTATCCCCAAAGAAAATAATCCAATGGTGTCAAATCACACGATCTTGGTCACTTGGTGGTCCATTCCGCGAAATTATGCGCTCATCGAATGTTTCCTTCAATAAATCGATTGTGACGTGCGCTGTGTAGTATGTAGCGCCGTCTTGTTGGAACCACATCTCATCCACATTCATGCCATCCAATTCGGGGACAAAAAAGTCGGTTATCATGGCTCTATACCGGTCTCCATTAAAGGTGGTCTCCATTAAAGGTAACTGACTCTCCAGCATCATTTCGGAAGAAGGATGGTACAATGACTCCACCAGCCCATGGAGCACACCAAACAGTCAGGTTTTGTGGATGTAATAGCGTCTCAAGGGTCGCATGTGAATTCTCTTCACTCCAAATGCGGCAACTTTGCTTGTTAACGTAGCCATTCAACCAAAAATAAGCCTCATCATTGTTCAAAAGTATTAACTCTGACAACATCATCTCCTATGATATACGGGCTATACGGGCTCTGAAGCATGGACCGTATCAAAAGCGGATGAAGAAATCCTTGATAGTTTTTATTTAGACTTTATGTGGTATCAACAAATTCCTCATTATAGGTTTAAGATGGCTATAACATGTAGAAGTAATAGAACGCAATACACAAGTCCGCATAGTTTTTCGATGTCCAGCCAGATGGTAGACGAAATAGAACAAGACCTCATATTAAATGGCGTCCACAAGTATAAATTGACCTCATTCAACCCTAAGTCGAGGAAAACGGAAATGGCGAAACCCCATTACTTCTGGATTTATACCCAGACCCCATAACACTACCTTCACTGGGGTTGACAGAGTCAACAGATCTGGAGATGGATAGTGCTACCGATGGCCTTGTATCGGAAGAGGAGCTCCTAGCGTTCGATTTGGACGAGGCCAATAACAGTGTTGAGGGCCATTGTAAACAGTTTAAATGATGAAACTCTTACAGATTTACCATCACCACTCAAAAGTGAGATGCTATAGTTCTGATCCAAGAATCCTGGGATGTCAACAGCCTGGTGTGCAGACTCAGAACTCCAAATTATAAACTGCTCTACATAAGAAAAACGTGCGATCGAGGATATAGAGAGGTGCCACTCCAGGAACGATGTTCGCAAGTTTTACCAAAGAATAAAACGTCAAAGCCAAGGATACAAGGCTCGAACAGAATCCTGTCGAGATGAACAAGGAAATATCGTAGTTGAGACACAATTGATGCTGAGGATATGGAAGAACCACTTCTGTAGACTGTTAAACAGCGATGACGAACAAAATTCTTATGTAAGACAGAACGAACCATTTAATATTGCCAACGGCAGCTAAAACTGCCAACAACCCGACCTAAGTGAAGTGAGGATAGCAATATATAAATTTAAGCTTAATAAGGCCGCCGGAAATGACGGCCTTCCCGCTGAGCTTTATAAATCCGGCGGAGATGACTTGGTAAGTTACATCCACCAACTCATAAGCCAAATCAGGTCAGATGTAAGGATGCCTGAAGAATGGAACCTCTCCCGAGCCAACACCAGAGGCACAATTTTCCAAAAATCGATGCAACTACTAGCATACCCCGACGATGTTGACATCATTGGTAGGACTCAATGTGATGTCATAGCCACGTTTGCAAGTATAGAGAAGGAAGCTTCAAAAATGGGTTTAGCAGTAAATGAGGATTAAACTAAGTGTATGCTGTCAACGCGAAAGGCCACACAACATCGACGAATTGGACAGAACATCAACATTGACTTTGAGGACTTGAGGTAGTATGGGTATCTACCTCGGCTCCGCTATTAACTCTGACAACAACATCTCATCAGAAATCAAACGAAGAGATCGAGAACAATCTCATTTCGGTCCATACACCAAAATCACGATGCATTGCATGGTCTCGCGGCTTTAATACCTGCACAAGCTGGATCTTGTAAGGCCGTAAGCCAAGATCTTTGCGCAAAATCTTCCATAAAGTTGATGGACAAGCTCCAATTGCTGTGGACGGTGGCGAATCGATTCATTCGGGTCCTCTTCAACACTTTGCTCTACAGCGGCAATTGTTTCTTCGGTGCGTACTGTTCGAAAACGATCCATGGTTAACCGAATTAATTGCTTTGATGGACGATTATGTCGACCATAAAATGGACGGAGCTTGATGTAACTTAACCATTATTTTCGAAATAAATTTGCACGATTTGCAAGCGTTGTCCATTAGTAAACCTGTTCATGATGGAATGGCAAACCAATCTGAACATAAATGATATTAGAGTTGCCCGATTTGACCACAAAATGTCAGTTTTATCTCTATTCGAAAAACCAACCTCTAAAAAAAACATCCTTTAGATCCATCCGTTAAATGAATTTTCTCGAAAAAAAAACTGGATATGCAGGCCCAAAAAAAAGGATTTCATTTAGAATTAGCAAAGGTAATTCATTGAAAAGTTCTTGATATAGGTTCGTTGCATCCATAATTATATTTATGCCTCTGAGCTTTTAAAAAATGACGCTGACGCAAATTCATTTCGGGTACATATATATCAAATAACTCAAGGATATCTGGACATTTCACACGACTCGGGAATACATCATGTACAAACATTATACATTGAACACACCGTCTCATTTCTAAAGTTTCAAGCCTTATAATGGCGCATCTTTCTAAATATGAAGACATTTTTTCAATATTAGGGCTTAGTTTTCTTATAACAAAACGAGTAAATGAATTTTGAACTTTTTCTATTCGAGTTATAGCATTATAATGGGAGGGGTACCATATAATAGAACAATATTTAAGTAAATAACGTAGGTACCAGAGACATATAAACAGATTTAAGGGCATACATATTGGTGAAATCAGAACAATTACGTTTTATAAAACCAAACATAGAATTAGCTTTTGCTATAATATAGTCCATATGAATGGAAAATGTAAATTTGGTGTCAAAAATTATTCCAAGGTCCTTAACATCATTTTTTTGTTCTAACATTAAATCTGCAATATTATAGATACAAATTGTTGGAGTTAAAAGACGGTTTGCAGTAAAGACATAACACTTATTTGTATTCAATTTCAAACCATTATTTTTACACCAATTGACGACTACATTAAGATCACTTTGAATTTTAGTACAGTCAGAAACGTTTTTCACTCTACAAAATAGCTTTATATCATCTGCATACATAAAACATTTAGTATCGGGTGATCCAAGTTTAGATACTTTTTTCAATAGCCTTTTTTGACAGATCACGTGTGAGTCGTGTCATGCTGTCATGTTATTTTTGTTTAGTATTGTTTGGCATTTCATAATGGAAAGACTTACGCGTGAACAACGTTTACAAATTGTTCAACTTTATTATGAAAATTCACGTTCAGTGAGGAATGTGTTTCGTGCACTTCGCTCAACTTATGGTCAACATAATCGGCCTACTGAGCGTACTATTCGCAACACCATCACCCATTTTGAGACCCAGCATTCATTATTGGATAATATTCGACCGAATAGACCACGTCCAGCACGCTGTGAAGAAAATATAGCGGCCGTAGCTGAGAGTGTACACGAAGACCGTGGAGAGTCGATTCGGCGCCGTTCGCGGCAACTCGGACCATGATAACCGACTATTTGATGCCTGAAATTGAAGCTCGTGATCTCGGTGACATTTGGTTTCAGCAAGACGGCGCCACTTCCCACACATCGCATCAATCAATGGACTTATTGAGAGAACATTTCGGTGAGCACATAATTTCACGTTTTGGGCCGGTCGATTGGCCACCAAGATCGTGTGATATCACACCGTTAGACTTTTTCCTGTGGGGATATGTAAAGTCAAAAGCTTATGCCGACAAACCCGCTTCGATTCAGGCCTTGGAGGAAAACATCACGCGTGTCATTCGCCAGTTACCAGTCGAAATGCTCGAACGAGTGATCGAAAATTGGACTCAACGGATGGACCATCTGCGACGTAGCAACGGTCAACATTTGATAGACATAATCTTCAAAAAATAAATGCCAAAGGATGTTCTTTCAAATGATAATAAACATTCTCCATTAAATTTTAATTTTCTGTGTTTTTTTCTTTAAAAAAGTAGGGAACCTCGAAATGGATCACCCTTTATTAGTATGACCAATATTTGATGGTGTAACGTACGAGGGACTAACGACAGAATGATTGATATACATAGACTCGAAAAATGTTGCGAAAAGTTCACATGTGTTTTCAAGATCAATTGATGCTTGCCCATTATACTCCATGCATTCCTGAAGAGAAACCAATTTCCTTTTGCCATTTAGAAATACCCAAAATGATTTCGGATTATTTGTTATGCGAGACTGTATGTTCAAAATATATTGTTTGTATAAATATTTGTTAAAAAAATCATATTCTCTTCTCAATTGACAAAAACACTGCCAATCAACATCCAAATTAGATTTTTTATATATTTTATAAACTTTAAGGCTTAAAAACTGGTGTCGTATGTGCGTACGGATGGACAGACATTTCTAAGTCGACTTTGTTGATGATTCTAAGTTGATCCATATGCTTTAAGGTACATATATCTAGCTAAGATGTTTCTCTATGTTACAAACTATATATCAAAATAAATATATATCTATAGGATAGGGTATATAAACTGTGACATCTATTACGGTCCGTGCTATCGTGAGAGAAACAGCGACTGTTCAGATATGGAATAACAAATCCTGATCTGAAAAGTAGCTGTTTCTGCCAGAGTTAGGCAGAAAGTTTTCTGCTTTCTATACATGAGCAAACGCATTATAAAAATTCCCATCATGGCTGATTTCTTCAAAATAAGCATTATACGTGCTTAAGCTCCGAATGAGGAAAGAGATGATATAGCGAAAGACTGCTTCTACGAGCTCCTTGACAAATCTTGCGAGCGACTGCCGAAATACGATGTTAAAATCAGGCTGCGATTTTTAACGCAAAGGTAGGAAGTGAAGAGATCTTTAGCAGAACTGTCCGAAAACTCAGACTACAAGACAACACCTCTGGCAACGGACTTAGGCTAATTGACTTCGCTGCGAAACGAAATGCCACTATAGCCAGTACATGGTTACCTCACCCGATATAAATAAAGGGACATGGCGGTCTCCAAATTAACGAATGGTCAATCGAATTGATCACATTGCGATAGACAAGAGGCTTATATCCAGTAGATCTCCAAACATTCCGAGGGGATAACATCGACTCGGGCCACTACCTTGTTGCAGCCAAGTCACAATAAATAAGAAATACTTTGAAATGATTTAATGTGGAAATACTGCAATCGCAAAAGACCACCCAGTCCTTCGCAGAATGTGTATTACTTAACCTCTCGATTAATACCATACCACCAGCAATTAAATTCGAAGAACTATGGTAAGGATGTCAAAAATCAGCCTTGAAAGATGCGTGCACACCCTCAAGAAGCCCTTGGTTGGATGTAGGACCCCGACAGATGCTCGCAGACAAGAACGAGGACTACAAGGCTAAACTGCAGATGAAGAAGAGATCTGCCATTGAGCTCTATAGGCAGAGAAGAAGGAAAGGACACCGGCTTTTCAGACAGAAGAAAAAAGAACAAGAAAAGCTCGCGAACGAGGCTATAGAGAGGTGCCACTCCAGGAACAATGACCGCAAGTTTTACCAAAGTGTAAAACGTCAATGCCAAGGATACAAGGCTCAAACAGAATCCTGTCAAGATGAACAAGGAAATATTGTAGTTGAGATTCAGTCGATGGAAGAACCTCTTCTACAGACTGTTAAACGGCGATGACCAACAACATTCCGCTGTCAGGCAGAACAAACCATTTAATATTGGCAAAGACAGCAAAAAATGCCAACCACCGAGCCTAAGTGAAGTTAGGATAGCAATATCTAAACTCAAGCTTAATAAGGCCACTGGAAATGACGGCCTCCCGCTGAGCTTTATATAGCTGGCGGAGATGACTTGGTAAGTACAATTCACCAACTCATATGCCAAATCTGGTCGGATGAAAGTATGCCTGAAGAATGGAACCTGAGAACCAACTATAGAAGCAGAAGTCTCCTCAACATCGCTTACAGGTTCCTATCTGCCGTAATATTTGCACGCCTGAAATCGTTTACCATCAACCTGATCGGCGCTTATGAGTGAGGTTTAGGGCTAAAAAAGTCTACTACTGATCAAATCTTCGCACTTCGGCAGATCCTGGAAAAAAACCCAAAAAACCCCCCAAACTCGTCCGTTTGTGTAGGATGACGATGGAGAATTCTCGCTGCTCCATCTGGATCGGATACGACCTCACCGATACATTCGATAACTAAAAAGGATTTAGGCAAGGCGATGCGATGCGACTATACGAGCTGTACAAAGCTGTACTACGGACGCAGTAGAGAGAGACCTCGCCTTAAGTGGCGCGCACAAGTAGAAACCGATCTCAACCAACTTGAAGTGGGCAACTGGAGGCAGTTAGCTAAGGACCGTTCCATTTTTTGTTTTGCATGGTCATTAAAAATAAATGTTTTCCGTGATTGAGTAGTTTAGCCACGGCACAAACATAAAACCCTAAACATGGACAATGTCCCCTAGGATACAAGGCCATCAGTATCCAATACGGAATTGAGCGTAGCCGTTGGCCTATCAGGTCATCATCTATCTTCAAAGGACCTGACTAACCTTCTATCTTGGGAGTTCTTCTGCTGCCGTCTTGGAAAATGATGAGATTACTTGTGAGGTCATCCCTCCTCCGAATTCATCCACTGCTAAGACTCTATATAGGGGCTTACACCCCATCTACGGTCAATGTGCAAGGCACCAAGCGATCGCCACAAAGAGTCTTAGATTTGTAGTTAAAAACACTTGAAAACCCCTTTGTTTCCATACATTCGAATACCTATCTTTTGCTTTGCGTGTGCTTGTAACGGGTGATTTTTTAAGAGGTTTAGAACTTTTTTAAAAAAAAAAACACAAAAAATTCAAAAAAATGAATGAAATATTTATTTGAATGGATAGTTTGAACCTTGCAATTTAATGTTTAAAGATAATTTCATGCAAATGTTGACCGCGGCTGCGTCTCAGGTAGCCCATCCGCTGAGTCCAATTTTGGCATACTCTTTCACACATATCGGCCGGTATCTCACGAATGAATGCATGGATGTTGGCTTCCAGTGCGTCAATCGAAGCGGGCTTGTCCCTATAGACATTAGCCTTGACATACCCCCACAAAAAATAATCTAATGGTGTCAAATCGCACGATCTAGGCGGCCAATTGACCGGCCCGAAACGTGAAATTAACTGTTCACCAAACTCGCCTCGCAATTGCGCCATTGTTTCGCGTGCTGTGTGGCATGTGGCACCGTCTTGTTGAAACCACATATCATGCAAGTCAAGAACTTCAATTTCGGGCAAAAAAAAGTTTGTTATCATCGCTCGGTAGCGTTCACCATTGACAGTAACGCTGCGATTCGCATCATCTTTGAAGAAATATGGCCCAATAATGCCGCCGGCCCATAAACCGCAGCAAACAGTGGCTTTTTCGGGATGCATTGGTAGCTGTTGCAATGCTTCTGGCTGATCTTCACTCCAAATGCGGCAATTTTGCTTATTTACGTACCCATTCAACCAAAAATGAGCCTCATCGCTGAACACAATTTTTCGATAAAAAAGCGGATCCTCGGCCAGCTTTCCAAGAGCCCATTCACCAAAAATTCGGCGTTGTGGTAGGTCGGCTGGCTTTAGTTCTTGCACCAGCTGTATCTTAAAAGGCTTTACGCCCAAATCCTTCCGCAAAATTTTCCACGTAGTGCTGTAACAAAGGCCTAACTGCTGGGAACGGCGCCGAATCGACATTTCGCGGTCTTCTGTCACACTAGCTGATACGGCCGCAATATTTTCTTCACTACGCACAGTACGTAAACGTGTTGGTGGTTTAATGTCCAACAAAGTAAATTTGGTGCGAAATTTGGTCACAATCTTCCGAATAGACTGCTCAGAAGGTCGAGAATGCCGATCATAAAATGGAAGCAGCGCGCGATGAACATTTCGAACCGAGCACGAATTTTGATAGTTAAATTCAATAATTTGCAAGCGTTGTTCATTTGTAAGACGATCCATGGTTAAATTGCAAACCAAACTGAAGCTGTTTGACAGTGACACAAGGTACTAAACACACGTCAGCTGTCAAAACCAGTGTTGCCGAAACCAAACCAGCTAAAAAATCACCCGTTATATTTCTAAATAGCCGGGTTTCACTTATCATGCACTGCGGCATTTAGCTACATCCTTGAAGACCTTGTCGAAAATATTGCTGCCAAAGCTGAGGGATCAGTGAGATTAACTGCCGCACATAAGGTCTGCGTTCGATTCCCAGCCGTAGCAACACCTAAATCATTTTTCACTGGCGCTCCTCTCGTGATGATCAAGAAAAGCTTATCTCAACTTAAACGTTCGGAGTCGGCATAAAACATGAGGCCCCACCATGGTGCAAGAAGTACACACGCACATGAATGGTTGCGAGAAAGCTCGGCCCTGGGTACGAGCCTGTTGCACCAAAAATTTGTAAATTTTTTTTAAGCTGAGGTTGTTGTGGGCGCTTCTTTGATATCAACCAGACGATGAGCGACGCAGTTGGCCAGTATACGCTCGCCTTGACTTAAAATTAGGTGAGTCTTGAAAAATGTTTCCTTACAAAGCGATCATCAGGTGATGAATGTTTACCGTGAATGTCGTCAAACCTACGTGAACGTCCTCCTGAATCTCAACACCGATGTGGAGGATTTTGTGTCAAATATCATCATCAGTGACTAGGCCCATTTCCACCTTTAAGGGTGCATGGAAAAATAGAATTTGCGGGCATTAAAAATTATTATTTATGCCTCACAGCTCTTCCCCTCTTTGGTCCACTTCATTACAGTGCTACATAGCTGGAGCGATTGGTGTTTGACGAAAGCCCTAGAGCAACTACACCTCTTCTACTGACCACGTTCTGCATAATTAAGTTCAGCATTTCTTTGGTATGATTATTATTATGGCATATAGGACATACCAACAATCTTGACAATCTAATGAATCCACTTAATATTCCAACCAACTCCTTAAGAGAATCCACTCTAATGCTCTAGCTTCCCCCATATATTTTCGCATTCTCGCATAAAAATGTCAATAAGGATATTGACATAAATGTGAAAATTCTCCACTACCACACCATTCCAGAAACATTGCCTTCATTGTGTTTGTAGCTCCTTGCCACAATCAGGCTTCACCATCCATTTGAAAACTATGCGAACGATATCCCAGCTAGGAAAACATTTGCAATATCTTTTCTAACCACATTTCCTTAAAATTCGATCCATGGAATGCTCTCACCCACACTTACATAGACACCAACTTAATACTTCCGGCCCAACCACACCCACACCCACATTTTCGAAAATCTGTTAACTTGAAAAATCTACCTAATTGCCACGACAGTACACCAACAGCCGTGCTACCACAATCCATCCATGGTGTATATTCCATTCGACTATACCCACAATATGGTTTCCCATCTCCCATGTAGGACGAAATTTCACTCTCGGAAGGAAGGAAGTCATGGTGGCTTCTCATATTTCCCTCGGACGTTACTCTGAAACTTTATTAATAATTTCGCGGTAGATTGTTCCAGAGTATCTGAGATGGAAACCAAATACATAGTTTGTTCAACATTCCCCCCAACATTCATATATCCCGGAAAAACATCCAAACTCACCCAAAACTTTCTTCTGCAATTCTGGCGAAATCATTCCATGCTTTCCCTCCACCTCCAAGAAGTCAGTTAATCGTTGAAGTGCCTGTTGTGCTTGATCCGAACCATGTGCCAAGGACTGTGAGAACATTACCTGTGAATGGAAAATGGGAAAAATAAAAATACACAGGTCAACAATATTCTCAACATCCTTCAGGAGTTTTCTTTATTACCTTGGCCAATTGATAAATCACCTCCTCCAGAGAGAATTCCGTATAAAGGAACTTTGCAATTTTAGCCCGACCTGCTGCTTCATCATATTCGATATTTTCTGGAAGACAGAAAAGAATTTAAAATCAAAAAATAAATAAATGCGTCTTCCTTTTTAATTATTGATTAAGTGGACATCTTAAAATTAACAAGGAGACATTTTGAATGAATCCTTGAATAGAGAACCCAACCATACACACAAGTTCCATCACATGAGATGAATTCTTGGAATTATCCCACGTAGGCAATCATCTTAACTAACTTCCATCAAAACCAATAGGTATCCTGGCTATTCCTGGTATCCTTTAAATACATTCTCGGAATGGACGTGATGTAGGTGTTCGTTCCCACGCAAGGTAGTAAAACTAAATTGCTAAAGGGACGCTATTATGGCGAACACTAAACCTTTCGTGAGAATATTTCTTCCAGGCACTTGAGGAAAGTTTAATCGTAAAGGGAAAAAAGTTCGTCGCTTCAGTCATGGAGTCCCATTGTGTAGAGGCGGTGTAAAGTCTTTATTGTGCAGCTCGAGAGGGTAAGCGGTTTGTGCATTGTTAAATGTATCGCAAACTTTGTAAATGTATACAAAATAAATATTTAGAGTAGCAGTTGGTGTCCTTTTTGTTTGCAACAAGGAGCTGTATCTAAAATGGATGTTTAAGGCTTGGGATTTATTTTTAATTTGCTACACGACAACTTCACCTTCCAGGTAAGCCCGAACTTCTTACCGAAATGGAATTCCTTCGACTTATAAGCAACCTTTCTGTGCATTCGAAAAAGAGAGTTTGCAGTGCCACGTCAAGAATCTAAAAGCAGTCAGGCTTAAAGTAGGACTGGTAGGTTTTGGGTCCGGTTGTGTAAACATTTGGACTTTCGGGTTAATAGTTTTGATCCCGTTTGTTTCCAAAAAACCGAAATAGCTTCGATTTCATAAGGTCGCAGTCTTCGTCGTATCACCACTAAGGTCATATTCGTGGGGTTGATGTCAACTTAAGGATAGTGATGCGATTATATGAGGACACAAGGGTTCTCACTCTAGCCTCTCACTATCAACTCCTACTCGCACCTCCACGCTGGTGACTGGTGTGTGCCTAGTACCTCGACTGGGGATGGGGTATTAAACCCCTGTGGAAGGTCGTTGGTGGCAGCAAACGAGAGAGGGGGGAGGAGTGTGTTCTCACTAAGGCACTCACTCTCAGGCGGCAGCGGAGGAACTCCCTAGGTGGAGTCAACGGTGGCGCCTACACCTCCAGTTTGATCGAACTGGTAGTGAAATCCCTATATGAGCTGCTTCGACATATTTGAACACCACGTCTATAGGGATTTCCAATAGTGAGCCAGGCGTTTGGAAAAGAGTTGGTGGCGGAGGAGCCCTCAATGGGTCAACGGCAGCGCTCATACCCCAAAAATGGGATACTGACATCGGTATTTTTTTCCGGCCCGCTGTCCTAGGGTCAAAACAAGGGCCTGGCCCTCCAGGTTGGGGGTTGTGCTTTGGGTTAACTACCCATCCACGGAAAAAACTATTGTTACGATGCAACCAATATTATTGTTGACGACCATGCTAAACAAAAAAGGACAACGACGTTCGTATCTTCACCTGGAATGTGAGAACATTAAACAGGAGAGGTGCAGGCGAACAACTAGCGGAAGCCCTAAACTGCTACAAAGCAGACATTACTGCCATCCAGGAAATACGATGGGATGGGCCGGGCAAAAAGAGGATGAAAAACTGTGACATCTACTATGGACCGTGTTATAGTGAGCAGAAACAGCGACTATTTGGATGCGGATTTGTTATAAGTGCTAGACTTAGGCAAGAAGTCTTATGTTTTCAAGACATTAGCAAACGCATTGTGACAATCCGCATGAAGGCCAAATTCGCCAACGTAAGTCTTATATGCGATCACGCAACGAAGGAGGAAAAAGATGACATAGTGAAAGATTGCTTCTACGAGCTCCTCGACAGAACCTATGAGCGACTACCAAAGTACGATGTTTAAATCGTGCTGGGAGATTTTATTGCAAAGATAGGAAGAGAAGACATCTTTAGCAGTACTGTCGGAAATTTAGCCTACACGACAACGCGTCTGGTAATGGACTTAGGCTAATTGACTTCGCTACGGAACGAAATGCCACTATAGCCAGCACACGGTTTCCTCACCTCGATATCCACAAGGGGACATGGCGGTCTCCAGATCAACGAACAGTCAACCAAATTGATCACATTGCGAACATTCCGAGGGGCTAACATCGACTCGGACCACTACCTTGTTGTAGCCAAGGTAAGGATTCGGATATCCACCACGCCACAAAAAACCAGAAATACTGTGAAAAAATTTAATGTCGAAAGACTGCAATCGCCAGAGACCGCCAAGACCTTCGCGCAACGCGTATCCCTTAACCTCTCGACTCACAACACACCACCAGCATCTAATGTCGAAGAACAATGGCAACGATGCCAACAAGCCATTAGATCAGCCGCAACTGATGTGCTAGGTTTCTCGCGGCCACCAGCAAGAAACCCCTGGTTTGATGAGGAATGCCGACAGATGCTCGCAGCCAAGAACGAGGCCTACAAGGCTAAGCTGCAGGTGAAGACGAGAGCTGCCATTGAGCTCTATAGGCAAAGAAGAAGGGAAGAACATCGGCTTTTCAGAAAGAAGAAAAAAGAGCAAGAAAAGCGCGCGATCGAGGATATAGAGAGGTGCCACTTCAGGAACGATGTTCGCCAGTAGGAAGGAGACCCTCTGAACTGTGCCAACTACAGAGGTAAAAGTCTACTCAACATCGGCTTCAAGAACCTATCTGCCGTAATATGTGAACGCCTGAAACCGTTTATCAACAACCTGATCGGCCAGGTCCTTAGCTAACTGCCTCCTGTTGCGCACTCGAAGTTGGTTGAGGTCGGTTTCTACTTGTGCGCGCCACTAAAGGCGAGGTCTTCATCTACTGCGTCTGGCGCCTGGCTGGGAATCGAAGACTCTGCTAGCCGGAGTATTGGTGTTCATTATTTCTACATGTCCTAGCCATCTTAAACGTCCAATGCGGACTAGGGGTATGTCGCTGTACAGCTCGTATAGTTCGTGGTTGAATCTTCGTCTCCATAGCCCGTCAACGCTAACGGGACGGAAGATTTTTCGAAGAACTTTTCTCTCAAGGATTTCTTGATCTACCTTTGACACGGTTCATGTGTCAGCGCCGTAGAGCAGGACTGGGATGATTAGGGTCTTATATAGCATCGAGTGAGGGCTTTACTACTAAATTGCCTTCTTAGCCCGAAGAAACAGCTATTGGCAAGAGTATTTCTTCGTTGGATTTCTGACGATATGTTGTTGTCAGAGCTAATAGCGGAGCCGAGGTAGACAAAGTCCCGTACTACCTCAAAGTTATATCTCTCAATGGTGACGTTCTGTCTAATTCGTCGATGTTGTGTGTCCTTTCGTGTTGACAGCATTTACTTAGTCTTTCCCTCATTTACTGCTAAACCCATTTTTGCCGCTTCCTTCTCTATATTAGCAAACATGGCTATGACATCACGTTGAGTCCTACCAATGATGTCAATATCGTCGGCGTATGCTAGTAGTTGCACCGATTTTTGGAAAATTGTGCCTCTAGTGTTGGCTCGGGAGTTTTGCACAATCCTCTCAAGAATCAAATTGAAGAAGTCACATGACAGCGCATCGCCTTGCCTAAATCCTTTTTTGGTATCGAATGTGTCGGTTAGGTCGTTTCCGACCCTGATGGAGCAGCGAGAATTCTCCATCGTCATCCTACACAAACGGACGAGTTTGGGCGATATACCAAAACTAGACATGGCTCTGTATAGTTCGTCTCTATAAATGCTGTCGTATGCGGCTTTGAAATCGATAATTAGGTGGTGGGTATCGATTTGGACTTCTTGGGTTTTTTCCAGGATCTGCCGAAGTGTGAAAATTTGATCGACTGTGGACTTTCCTGGCCTAAAACCACACTGATAAGGGCCGATCAGGTTGTTGGTAAACGTTTTCAGGCGTTCACATATTACGGCAGATAGGATCTTGTAGGCGATGTTGAGGAGACTTATGCCTCTGTAGTTGGTGCAGTTCAGAGGGTCTCGGGCAATCGATGCTGATGTTCCATTCTTCAGGCACACTTTCATTCGACCAGATTTGGCTTATGAGTTGGTAGATGTTACTTACCAAGTCATCTCCGCCAGCTTAATAAAGCTCAGCGGAAAGACCGTCACATCCGGCGGCCTTATTAAGCTTGATCTAAGATATTGCTATCCTCACTTCACTTAGGTCGGGTGGTTGGCAGTTTTCGCTGTCGTTAATAATATTAAATGGTTCGTTATGCCTGACAGCAGAATGTTGTTCGTCATCGCCGTTTAACAGTCTGCAGAAGTGGTTCTTCCATATCCTCAGCTTCGACTGTGTCTCAACTACGATATTCCCTTGTTCATCTCGACAGGATTTTGTTTGAGCCTTGTATCCTTGGCTTTGACGTTTTACACTTTGGTAAAACTTGCGAAAATCGTTCCTGGAGTGGCACCTCTCTATATCCTCGATCGCGCGCTTTTCTTGCTCTTTTTTCTTCTTTCTGAAAAGCCGGTATTCTCCCTTCTTCTTTGCCTATAGAGCTCAATGGCAGCTCTCGGCTCACCTGCAGCTTAGCCTTGTAGACCTCGTCCTTGGCTGCGAGCATCTGTCGGCATTCCTCAACAAACCAGGGGTTTCTTGATGGTGGCCGCGAGAAACCTACCACATCAGTTGCGGCTGATCTAATGGCTTATTGAGACCCATGCTGAATCAAGATGGTAGCACTACACAGGCACATACGCTGGCACTCTTTGATTCCCAAGAACGAAGACTACGCGTTCAAGTATGAAATGACTAAAGCTTACTTGAAAACCTATGTCTAGGTAGAGGCCCAGGCTCAACCAAGATGGTAGGACTACACAGGAAGAGCTTCTTACTTAAAATAGGTGCATAAAAAAAATGAGTATACCGTTGTGTTAAATGGTTCAAAGTACTACCTACATGCTACTCATCTCCAAGTCCTTGACAGTTTTCCTACCTAAGTAGTATGCCAGCATACAAATATCCAAAAGGGATAGTTGATTTTCCTACCATCATAAATTAATTCAGTTGATAAGTATAATTCCGTTAGCTGTGCTAAACTTCCTCCCAGTCCCAAAAAATCTAATCCGGCACGTGTCTTGCTAAATAACGACGATATTTTGACAAAACTAAAAAGGGTAACCCTCTGTAGGTTGGTACACCTTAACCCCATCTAGGTCATATCCTGTTACAACATTTCATGAGCTGAATACTAATTTGAAAAAGGACTCACCTTTATCATGGACATTGTTAATTTCTGGTAATCGCAAAAGTGATGGCACCCTTTCCAGCGTCTTGTCCAAATGCTGATGCGAAACCATCTGCCCACCTGGATACACCCTAGACATAGCCGCCTTTGTCCTCTCAGTGCTTGTGGATGATGGTGGTCTTCTTGTAGTTGTCGTTGTTGTTGTAGTTGTAGTCGCAGCCATTGTTGCTGCTACTGGCATCGCATGAGTGTTGTGTGAGTGTTTCTGCAATTACACCATTATATCGAAATTGAGACATCAATGTAAGTCCCTCTCCTCCCTGAGGGAACATGTTTCGAAAACTTCCGAAACCAATATGCGAACACTAACCTTAATGTAGTTGTCCCTCAGCTGGTCAGGGAATACCCGATTGGCGTATGAGTTCTGCAAGTACTCGATCCCTAAGCGAATGTCTCGCAAAAACTTGATAGCATTTTCCCGGGACATCTGCAAGAGAAAGTAAATTGAAAAACAAACGGGAAAAGAGTACCGTTAAGCAATAAGGACTTTAATTGAAAACGTGTTGGTCGATGCTCGTTGAGCACTCGAAACTTTCTGTCCGGATTGAAGTGAGTATAATTGAGAACGATTGGTATTTGAAGTAAGTTCGAGTGGAAGGACATGGAAGATTCGGCTTGGGGGCAGGCAAAACTGATGAAGTTTCATTTTTCAAAGGATACACTTCAAATAATTTTGTGTATTCCCTAATGCGATGACCTTTCAAAAGCACAATAGCTAGAAGCGAAAATCAGAATGCATATGCGTGGTGTGTGGAATTTTGCAAAAGGACATCAGGATACCTGAGAGGGTTGTTGCTTTGAATGGGAGGAGATGATGATTTTAACGAGAGTACATATAAAAATCCACCATTTTGTGTTGCAGAGTATGAATTAATAAGTGCGAACAATATAATTTTTCCAAGCGTAATATTCTGAGATTTAATGTGTGCACAGGTAAAGCTAATGTGTGATGGACGGTTGAGCATGAAAAGTTCAAGTGGCGAAGGTTTACAGGGAAGGCAGGGATGAAAATAGAAGTAAGCCTTTTAAAAGCTCATAATAAAATCCTGTTTAGCATGATAATGTTCGTGTTTTACCTGAGGTAATAGCCTTGTGATTAAATCAAATAGGTTGGTATCTCAAGTGCCAGACATTCAAGGCATATGTGGAGTGCAATCTTTAAAAAAATAAATGTTTCGGTAGAAGGGGAAAATTATATATTCACACACAAAAATGGAGGAGCTACGCGTGAAGGCCTGTTTGGGGCATAAATGCCAGATATTTCATGTTCGTTAAAAAGTCATTAGAAGTCAAAAGTCAGCGGGTGCGAATCATATTATACTCCATCCCATTCCGTCTTTAATCTGAAAATGGAGCACATTTGTAGCCAACCGTGTGTGGCTGATCCGACAAACCATACCCAGAGATAGCTGGTATATCACGTTGAATCTGCTCAAAATCATTTGGCTCATCATTTGGCTGAACACACAGTCTGGTGTAATGGTTTTCACTGGATAAGGTAGCACAAATCTTCATGACCTCAACAGCGGATCTTTACTAACAATTTGGACCAGTGATCCGAGTTAGTTCACATAACGAGTCCCCCTTAAGCACTACCAATTTGGGAACTTAGAATCTAAAGCGTGCCTGCCTGTCGAAATTCGCAAATCTTCAAACCATTGTTAGGTTAGGTTAGATAAGGTTATAGTGGCTGTACGCGATTCGCGTCAGAAAAGGTCTGTTGTGGCAATAAGTGGATCTATCGACATTTCTTAATATTCGTTTGTCTAATTGAACCATTCCGGTGGTTGGGTGTTGTAGAACGAGGGTAGACTCTGATTGGCGTTAACTTGGCAATGCCCAGTGTTGCAACTCTGACTACACATCAAATGTGCTTATCTTTACCCCCAAGTGGTAACCATCGGGTACTGGTCTCATCCAACCGGATTTGACTTGCTAAACGATAAGTGCGAGTGTTGATAACACGACGAAAAACAGCAACACTATAAACACCCTGGTGAGAATGGCACGGAAGAATACCCGGCCTGCTGTCCCAGGCGAATCTAGATGAGCTGCTCTGACATATTCGGACAACAGGTTGTCTAGGAATTTCAAGGGTTAGTCAGGCCCCTTGAACAGAGATGGTGGCGGATGAACCGAAAGGCCAACGGCAGCGCTCAATCCCGTAGTGGATACTGATGGCCCCGTGTCCTAGGGGTATCTAATAAATTGGAACTGGCCCTCCAGGTTGGGGGTTGTGCTTTGGGTTAACTACCCACCCACAGGAAAAAAACATGGTTACGAAGCAACCAATAGCCTCGGAAAGGACTGATTTTATTTTTTTATTTTATTTATTTATTTAAAGGACAACGACGTTCGTATCTGCACCTGGAATGTGAGAACATTAAACAGGAGAGGTGCAGGCGAACAACTAGCGGAAGCCCTAAACTGCTACAAAGCAGACATTACTGCCATCCAGGAAATACGATGGGCAAAAAGAGGATGAAAAACTGTGACATATACTACGGAACGTGTTATAGTGAGCAGAAACAACGACTATTCGGATGCGGATTTGTTATAAGTGCCAGACTTAGGCAAGAAGTCTTATGTTTCCAAGACATCAGCGAACGCATAGTAACAATCCGCATCAAGGCCAAATTCGCCAACATAAGCCTTATATGCGCTCACGCTCCGACGGAAGAAAAAGATGATATAGCTAAGGATTGCTTCTACGAGCTCCTCGACAAAACCTATGAGCGACTACCGAAGTACGATGTTAAAATCGTGCTGGGAGATTTTAACGCAAAGGTAGGAAGAGAAGACATCTTTAGCAGTTTTGTCGGAAAACATAGCCTACACGACAACACGTCTGCTAACGGACTTAGGCTAATTGATTTCGCTACGGAACGAAATGCCACTATAGCCAGCACACGGTTTCCTCACCTCGATATCCATAAGGGGACATGGCGGTCTCCAGATCAACGAACGGTCAACCAAATTGATCACATTGCGATAGATAAGAGGCACGCATCCAGTATTTTGGATGTCCGAACATTCCGAGGAGCTAACATCGACTCGGATCACTACGTTGTAGCAGCCAAGGTAGGAATGCGGATATCCACCACGCCACAACAATCCAGAAATACTGTGAAAAAATTTAATGTCGGAAGACTGCAATCGCAAGAGACCGCCAAGACCTTCGCACAACGCGTATCCCTTAACCTCTCGATTAACATCATACCACCAGCATCGAATGTCGAAGAGCAATGGCAACGATGCCAACAGGCCATTAGATCAGCCGCAACTGATGTGCTAGGTTTCTCGCGCCCACCAGCAAGAAACCCCTGGTTTGATGAGGAATGCCGACAGAAGCTCGCAGCCAAGAACGAGGCCTACAAGGCTAAGCTGCAGGTGAAGACGAGAGCTGCCATTGAGCTCGATAGGCAAAGAAGAAGGGAAGAACATCGGCTTTTCAGCAAGAAGAAAAAAGAGCAAGAAAAGCGCGCGATCGAGGATATAGAGAGGTGCCACTCCAGGAAGGATGTTCGCAAGTTTTACCAAAGTGTAAAACGTCAAAGCCAAGGATACAAGGCTCGAACAGAATCCTGTCGAGATGAACAAGGAAATATTGTAGTTGAGACACAGTCGATGCTGAG
Organism: Rhingia campestris; assembly: GCA_932526625.1. Taxonomy (NCBI): domain Eukaryota; kingdom Metazoa; phylum Arthropoda; class Insecta; order Diptera; family Syrphidae; genus Rhingia; species Rhingia campestris. The sequence goes on from OW052183.1 coordinate 167,512,310, forward strand.
GATATGGAAGAACCACTTCTGCAGACTGTTAAACGGCGATGACGAACAACATTCCGCTGTCAGGCAGAACGAACCATTCAATATTGGCAACGACAGCGAAGACTGCCAACCACCCGACCTGAGTGAAGTGAGGATAGCAATATCTAAACTCAAGCTTAATAAGGCTGCCGGAAATGACGGCCTTCCCGCTGAGCTCTATAAGGCCGGCGGAGATGACTTGGTAAGTAACATCCACCAACTCATAAGCCAAATCTGGTCGGATGAAAATATGCCTGAAGAATGGAACCTCGGCATCGTTTGCCCGATCCACAAAAAAAGAGACCCTCTGAACTGCGCCAACTACAGAGGCATAAGTCTCCTCAACATCGCCTACAAGATCCTATCTGCCGTAATATGTGAACGCCTGAAACCGCTTACCAACAACCTGATTGGCCCTTATCAGTGTGGTTTTAGGCCAGGAAAGTCCACAACCGATCAAATTTTCACACTTCGGCAGATCCTGGAAAAAACTCAAGAAGTCCAAATCGATACCCACCACCTATTCATCGATTTCAAAGCCGCATATGACAGCATTTATAGAGACGAACTATACAGAGCCATGTCTAGTTTTGGTATACCGCCCAAACTCGTCCGTTTGTGTAGGATGACGATAGAGAATTCTCGCTGCTCCATCAGGGTCGGAAACGACCTCACCGACACATTCGATACCAAAAAAGGATTTAGGCATGGCGATGCGCTGTCATGTGACTTCTTTAATCTGATTCTTGAGAGGATTGTGCAAAACTCCAAAGCCAACACTAGAGGCACAATTTTCCAAAAGTCGGTGCAACTGCTAGCATACGCTGACGATATTGACATCATTGGTAGGACTCAACGTGATGTCATAGCCACGTTTGCTAGTATAGAGAAGGAAGCTGCGAAAATGGGTTTAGCAGTAAATAAGGGTAAGACTAAGTATATGCTGTCAACACGAAAGGACACACAACATTGACCAATTGGACAGAAAGTCACCATTGACAGATATAACTTTGAGGTAGTTCGGGACTTTGTCTACCTCGGCTCCGCTATTAGCTCTGACAACAACATCTCGTCAGAAATTAAACGAAGAATCACTCTTGCCAACCGCTGTTTCTTCGAGCTGATAAGGCAATTTAGTAGTAAAGCCCTCACTCGAACTACTAAGGAGACCCTATATAAGACCCTGATCATCCCAGTCCTGCTCTACGGCGCTGAAGCATGGACCGTATCAAAAGCGGATGAAGAAATCCTTGGTAGATTCGAGAGGAAAATTCTTCGAAAAATCTTCGGTCCCGTTTGCGTTGACGGGCTATGGAGACGAAGATTCAACCAAGAACTATACGAGCTGTACAGCGACATGCCCCTGGTCAAAAAACTCCGCATTGGACGTTTAAGATGGCTAGGACATGTAGAACGAATGGACACCAATAATCCGGCTCGCAGAGTCTTCGATGGAAGACCTCGCCTTAAGTGGCGCGCACAAGTGGAAACCGACCTCAACCAACTTGGAGTGCGCAACTGGAGGCAGTTAGCTAAGGACCGGGCTAATTGGAGAGGCATGTTGGTTGAGGCCCAGGTTCATTCCGGACTGTAGCTCCACTTAAAAGAAAAAAAAAAGAAAGAATTGAACCATTCCGTGCTAGCTATAAAGCGAAGGAGGTGTCTGACATTAATATTATCCAGCTCACATAGTTTGTCAAAGAATTTCAGAAGTTATTTTGTTAGAGAGATCTGGACAAGAACAGAGAAGTTGAGGAATATACTCCTCCTCGTCCTCCTCCTTCAGCAGCTGCTGCAGAAGTCATTGCTTAAGAGGCCTAGTCTTTTTGCATGCAGGCGTGACATGTAAGGACACCGATCATGGCGTTCGCGTTTGGTCTGTTCAGCATTATAAAGCAGAGAGAGCACTTCTGGTTATAGTTAGGCCAGAGTTGCCTGGATATTAGAAATGTTGTGCCGTGTATCCATCTGCGGGTTTCTTTTTTGATCGGATCCGGTTGGAATAGCGATTTACGTAAAGGGGAAGGGCGTACCTAACATTTCCACTGTCGGTAGAATATCCCTGTCTGACAAGCTAAGCTCATTCAAGGGAATCGATAGCAATCATAGACTGGATGAAGCCCTTCTCCGCTCGGTAATTTAAACTCAAGCATTATTCTTCGCTAAGGATATTCAACGAATCAAATCAAACCAGTCCGAAGCCATCACAGCAAGCTATTCCGAATGAACCCGTTCTTAGACGAGAAAGGACTGCTCAGGGTGGGCGGAAAAATATGCCACACCCAACTTTTTGCAACAAAAAGTGTTTTCTGCTACCAAGTTTAGTAGAGATAACCACACTTATCTGTGACGACATCCTTATCGAAGCTGAGAAAACACTTTTGGGAGAAGATGGAGTTTAGGACTTGGTCCAACTTCAACAGCGCTCGAATTGGACTCGCTCTAGCTATAATATAAAGATGGGTGATTCTTACAAGAGAGCTGCTATCGAAAGGCAAGAAAAGAAGGAGGGAGCAACCCCAGCTTTTCATAAAGAAGAAAAAATAGCAAGAAAAACGCACGATCGAGGATATGGAGAGGTGCCACTGCAGGAATGATGTTCCCAAATGAAGGGCTCTCGACCTGTGAAGAGTCTCTGCCTGAGACACTGCAGCCTTCCATCTTCTACGATCCCGGGCTCGTTGCTTCCAGTTGTCAAGACCAAGCGCTCTGGCATCCGCGATGGCTTGGTCTTTGAAGCGGAGGTTCGGTCTTATTTGCCTTCTCGAACCTGGGGGCTGGAATTCGAAGATCATCTCAGCTGGAGCATTATTGTCCATTCGCTCGATGTGGCCGAGCTAATGTAGTCGACGTGTTTTGGCTTTTTGGACTACATCCACATCTTGGTACAGCTCCTAGAGTTCGCGGTTGTATTTTCTCCTCCATTCGCGCACAGGACCAAGCATCCGCCGAATTATTTTTCTTTCGAAGGAGCCCAGTATCAGTTCTCCCTTCTTGCTTATCGTCCAGCACTCGGCGCCATAAAGTAGAACTAGCAAGATAAAGGTTTTGTAGAGCACACATTTCGTCCTTCGAGTAGGAGTTTTGAACCCAGTTGTTTCGCCAAACCGAAGTAGCAACGGTTTCCTAGGGTATTTCTTCGCCGGATCTCCACTAGGGTATCATTCGTGGAGTCTATATTTACTCCGAGGTAGGTAAACTCCTTAACTACCTCGAAATTGCTGCTATCAATAGTGACGTTTTGTCCTAGGCAGTGGACAGATGCTTGTTTTTTTGTTGATTGCAAGTACTTGGCCTTGTCCTCATTTACTTCAAAGCCAACGGATTTCGCCTCTTCTTCAATCGCCGTGAGCGCTTTTATCACGACACGCTGGGAGCAACCGATGATGTCAATATCGTCCGCAGAGCTCAGCAGCTGGACGGACCTGTTGAAAATAGTGCCTTCCGTGTTGACACCTGCCCTGCGCACTATCTGTTCCAGTGCGAGATTGAAGAAGTCACATGATAGCGCGTCTCCTTGCCGAAATCCGGTGCACGTTTGGAATAGTTCGGAGGAGCTACTTCCAAACTGCACGTTGCAGCGCGTGTTTTCCAGCGTCACGAGACACAGCTGAATCGGTTCTGCCTGGATTCCGATTTCGGCCATCGCCATATAGAGCTCCTGACGATGTATGCTATCATACGCGGCTTTGAATTCGATGAATAGGTGGTGAGTTTCGACTTGAAATTCGTTGGTCTTTTCCAGGATTTGCCTTAGTATGAAAATTTGGTCTATAATCGATCAGCCGGGCCGAAAGCCACACTGGTACGTGCCGATTAGTGTGTTGCAGAATGGTTTAAGACGTTCACACAATACGTTAGATAGGATCTTGTATACGGCATTTAGCAGAAATATGCCTCGATAGTTCTTGCAAGACATAGGATCACCTTTTTTGTAGATGGGGCTTATTCAGCTGATAGTCCAGTCATCGGACATGTTTTCTTTCACCCATACTTGGTTGATGATTCGGTGCATGGTTCCTACCAAAACATCACCACCGTATTTAAAAAGCTCATCCGGTAAGCCATCAGAGCCTTCGGCGATGTTGTTCTTTAGCTTTTTTATAGCTAGGCCAACTTCTTCGATACTAGGTGGTGGAACTAGTTTTTCATTGATTGGACGTGGGTTCTCTTCTTGCCCTATCACTCTCAAGTTTTACCAAAGTGTAAAACGTCAAACCCAGGGATACAACGCTTGAATAGAATCCTGTCGAGATGAACAAGGAAATATCGTCGTTTAGACACAGTCGAGGATATTGAAGAACCACTTCTGCAGACTGTCAAATGGCGATGACAAACCATTTCCCGCTGTCAGGCAGAATGGGCCAAATGAGTATAGCAATACCCAAACTTAAGCTTAACAAGGCTGACGGAAATGAGGACAGATGGTATGATAGGTAACATTCACCAACTCATAAATTTGGTCGGATGAAAGTATGCGAGGGGAATGGAACATCAGAATCGTTTGCCAGATCCTCAAAAAAGAGACCCTCTAAACTTTGTCAACAACAGAGACATAGGTCTAATCAATAGAAGTCTAATTACGACAACATTTATAGAGACGAACTTTACAGAGCCATGTCTAGTTTTGGTATACCGCCAGTCTGTCTTTACAAAATGACGATGGAGAATTCTCGCAGCTCCATCAGGGTTGGAAACGACCACACCGATAAATTCGATACCAAAAAAGGATTTAGGCAACGTGATTCACCGTCAAGTGACTTCTTTACCATCATTCTTGAGAAGATTGTGCAAAACTCCTGACCCAACACCAGAGGTACAATTTTCCATAAATCGGTGCAACTACTTGCATATGCAGACGATATTGACATCATTGGTCGGACACAACGTGATGTCATTGCCACGTTTGCTAGTATAGCGAAGGTTGCGGAAAAAATTGGTAAATGAAGGTAAGACCAAGTATCGGGTTTTTCAATAAGAGCGCTACAAAAGTTTTTTTTTTAAATAAAACAAAAGCGGTTTCCTAACCTCGATATCCATAAGGGGACATGGCGGTCTCCAGATCAACGAACGGTCAACCAAATTGATCACATTGCGATAGATAAGAGGCACGCATCCAGTATTTTGGATGTCCGAACATTCCGAGGAGCTAACATCGACTCGGATCACTACCTTGTAGCAGCCAAGGTAAGAATGCGGATATCCAGCACGCCACAACAATCCAGAAATACTGTGAAAAAATTTAATGTCGAAAGACTGCAATCGCAAGAGACCGCCAAGACCTTCGCACAACGCGTATCCCTTAACCTCTCGATTAACACCATACCACCAGCATCGAATGTCGAAGAGCATTGGCAACGATGCCAACAGGCCATTAGATCAGCCGCAACTGATGTGCTAGGTTTCTCGCGCCCACCAGCAAGAAACCCCTGGTTTGATGAGGAATGCCGACAGATGCTCGCAGCCAAGAACGAGGCCTACAAGGCTAAGCTGCGGGTGAAGACGAGAGCTGCCATTGAGCTCTATAGGCAAAGAAGAAGGGAAGAACATCGGCTTTTCAGCAAAAAGAAAAAAGAGCAAGAAAAGCGCGCGATCGAGGATATAGAGAGGTGCCACTCCAGGAAGGATGTTCGCAAGTTTTACCAAAGTGTAAAACGTCAAAGCCAAGGATACAAGGCTCGAACAGAATCCTGTCGAGATGAACAAGGAAATATTGTAGTTGAGACACAGTCGATGCTGAGGATATGGAAGAACCACTTCTGCAGACTGTTAAACGGCGATGACGAACAACATTCCGCTGTCAGGCAGAACGAACCATTCAATATTGGCAACGACAGCGAAGACTGCCAACCACCCGACCTGAGTGAAGTGAGGATAGCAATATCTAAACTCAAGCTTAATAAGGCTGCCGGAAATGACGGCCTTCCCGCTGAGCTCTATAAGGCCGGCGGAGATGACTTGGTAAGTAACATCCACCAACTCATAAGCCAAATCTGGTCGGATGAAAATATGCCTGAAGAATGGAACCTCAGCATCGTTTGCCCGATCCACAAAAAAGGAGACCCTCTGAACTGCGCCAACTACAGAGGCATAAGTCTCCTCAACATCGCCTACAAGATCCTATCTGCCGTAATATGTGAACGCCTGAAACCGTTTACCAACAACCTGATTGGCCCTTATCAGTGTGGTTTTAGGCCAGGAAAGTCCACAACCGATCAAATTTTCACACTTCGGCAGATCCTGGAAAAAACTCAAGAAGTCCAAATCGATACCCACCACCTATTCATCGATTTCAAAGCCGCATATGACAGCATTTATAGAGACGAACTGTACAGAGCCATGTCTAGTTTTGGTATACCGCCCAAACTCGTCCGTTTGTGTAGGATGACGATAGAGAATTCTCGCTGCTCCATCAGGGTCGGAAACGACCTCACCGACACATTCGATGTGTCGATGCGCTGTCATGTGACTTCTTTAATCTGATTCTTGAGAGAATTGTGCAAAACTCCAAAGCCAACACCAGAGGCACAATTTTCCAAAAGTCGGTGCAACTACTAGCATACGCTGACGATATTGACATCATTGGTAGGACTCAACGTGATGTCATTGCCACGTTTGCTAGTATAGAGAAGGAAGCGGCGAAAATGGGTTTAGCAGTAAATGAGGGCAAGACTAAGTATATGCTGTCAACACGAAAGAACAAACAACATCGACGAATTGGACCAAACGTCACTATTGACAGATATAATTTTGAGGTAGTACGGGACTTTGTCTACCTCGGCTCCGCTATTAACTCTGACAACAACATCTCGTCAGAAATTAAACGAAGAATTACTCTTGCCAACCGCTGTTTCTTCGGGCTAAGAAGGCAATTTAGTAGTAAAGCCCTCACTCGAACTACTAAGGAGACCCTATATAAGACCCTGATCATCCCAGTCCTGCTCTACGGCGCTGAAGCATGGACCGTATCAAAAGCGGATGAAGAAATCCGTGGTAGATTCGAGAGGAAAATTCTTCGAAAAATCTTCGGTCCCGTTTGCGTTGACGGGCTATGGAGACGAAGATTCAACCAAGAACTATACGAGCTGTACAGCGACATGCCCCTGGTCAAAAAACTCCGCATTGGACGTTTAAGATGGCTAGGACATGTAGAATGAATGGACACCAATACTCCGGCTCGCAGAGTCTTCGATTCCCAGCCAGGCGTCGGACGCAGTAGAGGAAGACCTCGCCTTAGGTGGCGCGCACAAGTGGAAACCGACCTCAACCAACTTGGAGTGCGCAACTGGAGGCAGTTAGCTAAGGACCGGGCTAATTGGAGAGGCATGTTGGTTGAGGCCCAGGTTCATTCCGGACTGTAGCGCCACTTAAGTAAGTAGTAAAAGCGGTTTTGGATATCAATGAAATTCTTTATTCCTGTGAAAGTACGTTTGATTCCATTATGTATGGAACTCGATTTCTTTTACATGGCCACCACGGACACGCTTGCAGAAGTCCAGACGCTAAACCCAATTTTCGATGGTTTTCAAGCATAAATCGGCCGATACTGCTGCAATTTCACGTTCGATATTCGTACGAAGTTCGTCAATCGTCGCTGGCTTGTTGGCATAGACCATAGACTTGACGTAGCCCCACAGGAAATAGTCTAACGGCGTCAAATCGCATGACCGAGGCGGCCAAGCGACTGGACCATTTCGTGAGATAACACGTTCTCCAAACTTGGTTTCCAATAAATTGATTGTGACATTCGCTGTGTGGCTTGTGGCGCCGTCCTGTTGGAACCACATAACCTCCAAGTCAGAAAGAAAACGAAGAATTACTCTTGCCAACTGCTGTTTCTTCAGCATAAGAAGGCAATTTAGTAGTAAAGCTCTAACTCGAACTACGAAGGAGATCCTATATAAGACCCTGATCATCGCTATCCTGCTCTACGGCGCTGCGGCATGGACCGTGCAAAATTTAGATAAAGAAATCCTTGGTCGATATGAGAGAAAAGGTCTTCGAAAAATCGTCGGTCCCGTTTGCGTTGACGGGCTATGGAGACGAAGATTCAACCAAGAATTGTACAAGCAGTACAGCGACATACCCAAACGTCCGCATTGGACGTTTAAGATGGCTAGGACATGTAGAGCGAATGGACACCAACACTCCGGCTCGCAGAGTCTTCGGTTCCTAGTCAGACGTCGGACGCAGTAGAGAAGGACCTTGCCTGAAGTGCTACGCACAAGTAGAAACCGACATGCCTCTTCACTTCAAGTTGGTCAAGTTGAATTGCAGAGGCATGTTGGTTGAGGCTCAGGTTCAATCCGGACTGTAGCGCCATTTATGTAAGTAAGGAAATGTTGAATTATCAACCTTTGAAAATTCACCTTCGCACTTACCGCCCGAGCCTGAAAAGGCTACAAAATGTTTAGCTGTGATGCGTACTCTGTGTACTTCTATACTCTTTGGTAATACTTAACCACAGTTTGGACAATGCAATATTCCACTAAAGACGACGTAATATGGTTCCTGGATCCTTTCACATGGTATGGTATGAGTAATGCACGTTCGGATCAAACTTATCAAGAAAGAAATTTCTTCTTACAACCTCTTCAACTCCTATATACAACAGCTCGGTAGACAGGAAAAAGGTTTATGCCGTGCTGCAGGTAAATTAATTCTTCAACCCGCATACAACAGAAATAGACCGACTAAACACGCACCCTGATAAGCCGACAATATTAGATTCCTCCACACCGACAATGGATATTATGCCCACGACTTGGTTGTGTTTTTATTTGCTCCACCGGAAGCTATCAATCACATGTCTCGACCACAATCGCGAAACTCTTTTTAATGTAAAACAAAACAAAAACCAGTATATAACTCACCAAACCCTGTTCGATGAATTCCTCAACAGCACGAGCCACACCTGCTTCATCACCCGTCCAGAAAACGTACTGTGCCATGTCGAAGGACGAATACTGTCCGTCCTTGTGCTTCAGTAAATTCTCCGCCGTCTAAAAGAAAACAAGAAAAAGAAAATCACAAAAATGAATTTCATCACGGGAAAAACATAAAAAAAACTTTAAGGAAATTAAATTTCCCACCCCAGGCTCAGGGGAAATCTGATAAAGTCAAAAGCAATTTGATTGGTACTAGATATTTTTTTTTTTAATTTTAACTCGCACTAAACAAAAACAACAAGCAATCTACTTATCTATGATAATCTGTGAATTTTTTTTTTCGATGAAAATGTGTGTGGAATGTGCACGTCATCCTTTAAACCACTACAACAGCTTAAGCTTTGCTTCCTCCAATACGCACACACATACGCTAGTCTTGTCGCACACAATACACATTCCCTTTGGTCCCACTCGGCAAGGACAAACAAGCACAAAAAATGTTTAGGAAAATAGAAAAAAAAAATTCAAAACAAGGATTTAATTCTACAAAAACGTAAAACAGGACCAAAAGCGTTTCAAGAAACTTTGTAAACACAGATGAAACCAAAATAAGCCAACAAAATGTTCTACGAAAATCCGTGAAACTACAAAAGTCCATACAATGCGAATCCTTTTTGGTGAAGGATTATTGTAGATAGTTGTGTATTTTTGTAAGTGTGTGTGTGTGAGTATTTGTAGAAACTATTAGAAACGAAAACCAAAACAAAAACAAGAAGAAAAAAACAAAACAAAACTGTATAAGCACCTTTGGAGGCATGATGGTCAAAGAACGACGTTCTGGTCCGGGTTTTGTGGCTTCCAATTGTGAAACAATAGTGTCGCCAAGTTGTTCCTTTTCGTTTGAATTTACAGCCGGCAATGGCAAGGGATTTGTATTATCCTTATTGTCCTCACTGGTGGATGGATTGACCTGCTCCTGGTTGGTATCAGCTGCAGCTGGTGGTATGATGCCGGATGTTTCGACTGACTGCGCCGATGGGGGTGATGTTATAATTGATTCGGGAATGTTTTCATTTGTCGAGGACGCTATTGTTGTCGAAGCAGTGCTGGTGGTCGTTGTAGTTGTGGATGGAAGGACTTCTGGATTTTGGCCGAAGGCAAGACGTGCAGCTCCATAGAATGGCTGCAAAATGTTCGGTTTATTCATTCAGTCAGTCAGATAAGAGCAAGAAATGTTTTTTTTTTTTGTTTTTCATAATTGATTGAGGAATTTCCCAATAATAGCAAGACAATGGAAAAAAGGTTACGTATACGCCAGAGTGTTGAGAGTCCTAAGATAATCAAGATGATGGACGACGAGATTGATTTTTATGAGTTATTCGTATTGTGACAGAAGTGACATGTATTTCATGAGCATGCCATGCCGATGTAGATACGAACGTGTCCGGAGAACAGAGAAGAGATAAATATTTGATTTTGTTGGTCGACGGATAAGAGATGAATGGGGATGCGATGTCGGAGGTTGTTGTTCTATTCATTCAGAGGAATCATGAAGAATTTCCTTTTATGACTGAGGGATGTGCAAATGAAATTTATGCGAGCCAAGTCGAGTGGTATGTACGTCAGATGTCAAAGATATTGTATCGCTGATTAGGAGAGCAATGCCACGCAGAACGTACACAATGGAAAAGAAGAAGATACATTGCTCTTTTGCTGGTAGTCATACAGTTGAAATGAAGTTGGTGAGATGTAAGGACATTGCCATGGTGACCTTTGTTATTCTCACGGACAACCTATTCATGTTTAGAAGAATCAAAAAACCTTGGAAATGATGGATTCTATTACTGGGAATAAAGCACTTTTGGATTTCCACGAATTGACGATACTGAATAACGAAAAAGGGACAATCACCTTTGAATCTGCACGTCGGAGATAGAGACGAAGGACATGCCCTCAGTTGTTACAACGTGGACATCACTGCTTTGAAAAAAGGCTAAAAAAAGAAAATCGACTTGGTGTTATTGACTTTGTTGCGAAACCAAAAGTCACTATAGAAGCCACACGATATAATCACCTTAATATCCATACAAATCTCTCATACAGTCTTTTGAATGTTTGAAGATTCTGTGTACTCATTGTGAATATCTAACACGATACACCACAAAGAAAAGATGCTGTGAATGAAATTTAATATCAGAAGTCTGCATTTTCGAGACACTGCTCCTATTTCTTAATCTCCTTATAAACTGAATACCTCCAACATTAAATATTTACGATAAACGAAGAAATCGTCAATAGGTATTTTCCTCAAGGATTTTTTTTCCTTAACCACTTTCTAACCGGTCTGCCGTCCCAGGCGAACCTAGATGAGCTGCTTTGACATATTCGGACAACAGGTTATATAGGAATCTCAAGGGTAAGTCAGGCCCCTTGAACAGAGATGGTGGCGGATGAACCGAAAGGTCAAGCGCTCAATCCCGTAGTAGATACTGAAGACCCCGTATCCGTGGGGTCTAATAAATTGGAACTGGCCCTTCAGGTTTGGGGGTTGTGCTTTGGGTTAACTACCCCCCCCCATGGAGAAAACCATTATTACGAAGCAACCAATAGCCTCGGAAATGACTGATATTATTGTTGACGACCCTGCTAAACGAAAAAAGGACAACGACGTTCGTATCTGCACCTGGAATATGAGAAAACTAAACAGGAGAGGTGTAGCCGAACAACGAGCGGAAGCCCTAAACTGCTACAAAGCAGACATTACTGCCATCCGGGAAATACGATGTGATGGACCGGGCAAAAGAGGATGAAAAACTGTGACATCTACTATGGAACGTGGTATAGTGAGCAGAAACAGCGACTATTCGGATGCGGATTTGTTATAAGTGCCAGTCTTAGGCAAGAAGTCTTATGTTTCCAGGACATAAGCGAACGCATTGTAACAATCCGCATCAAGGCCAAATTCGCCAACATAAGCCTTATATGCGCTCACGCTCCGACGGAAGAAAAAGATGGTATAACTAAGGATTGCTTCTACGAGTTCCTCGACAAAACCTTTGAGCGACTACCAAAGTACGATGATAAAATCGTGCTGGGAGATTTTAATGCAAAGGTAGGAAGAGAAGACATCTTTAGAAGTATTGTCGGAAAACAAAGCCTACACGACAACACGTCTGGTAACGGACTTAGGCTAATTGACTTCGCTACGGAACGAAATGCCACTATAGCCAGCACACGGTTTCCTCACCTCGATATTCACAAGGGGACATGGCGGTCCCAGATCAACGAACAGTCAACCAAATTGATCACATTGCGATAGATAAGAGGCACGCATCCAGTATTTTGGATGTCCGAACATTCCGAGGGGCTAACATCGACTCGGACCACTACCTTGTTGTAGCCAAGGTAAGGATGCGGATATCCACCACGCCACAAAAAACCAGAAATACTGTGAAAAAAATTAATGTCGAAAGACTGCAATCGTCAGAGACCGCCAAGACATTCGCGCAACGCGTATCCCTTAACCTCTAAATTCACACCATACTACCAGCATCTAATGTTGAAGAACAATAGCAACGATGCTTACAAGCCATTAGATCAGCCGCAACTGATGTGCTAGGTTTCTCGCGGCCACCAGCAAGAAACCCCTGGTTTGATGAGGAATGCCGACAGATGCTCGCAGCCAAGAACGAGGCCTACAATGCTAAGGTGAATGTGAAGACGAAAGCTGTCATTGAGCTCTTAAGGCAGAGAAGAAGGGAAGAACACCGGCTGTTCCAGAAATAAGAAAAAAGAGCAAGAAAAGCGCGCGATCGAGGATATAGAAAGGTGCCACTCCAGGAACGATGTTCGCAAGTTTTACCAAGGCTCGAACAGAATCCTGTCGAGATAAAACAAGGAAGAAAGTGACTTACTTACTTAAGTGGCGCTACAGTCCGGGATGAACCTGGGCCTCAACCAACATACCTCTCCAATAAGCCCGGTACTCAGCTAACTGCATCCAGTTGCGAACTCCAAGTTGGTTGAGGTCGGTTGCTACTTGTGCGCGCCACTTAAGGCGAGTTCTTCCCCTACTGCGTCCGACGTCTGGCTGGGAATCGAAGGCTCTGCGAGCCGGATTATTGGTGTCCATTCGTTCTACATGTCGTCAGCATCTTAAACGTACAATGCGGAGTTCTTTGACCAGGGGTATGTTGCTGTACTGCTCGTAAAGTTCTTGGTTGAAACTTTGTCTCCATAGACGGTCAACGCAAACGGGACCGAAGATTTTTCGAAGAATTTTTCTCTCAAATCGACCAAGGTTTTCTTCACCTACCTTTGATACGGTTCATGGTTCAGCGCCGTAGAGTAGAACTGGGATGATCAGGGTCTTATATAGGATCTCCTTAGTAGTTCGAGTGAGGGCTTTACTGCTAAATTGCCTTCTTAGCCCGAAGAAACAGCGATTGGCAAGAGTAATTCTTCGTTTGATTTCTGGCGAGATGTTGTTGTCAGGGTTAAAAGCGGAGCCGAGGTAGACAAAGTCCCGTACTACTTCAAAGTTTTATCTGTCAATGGTGACGTTCTGTCCAATTGGTCAATGTTGTGTGTCCTTTCGTGTTGACAGTATATACTTAGTCTTACCCTCATTTACTGCTAAACCCATTTTCGCCGCTTCCTTCTCTATACTAGCAAACGTGGCTATGACATCACGTTGAGTCCTACCAATGATGTCAATATCGTCAGCGTATGCTAGTAGTTGCACCGACTTTTGGAAAATTGTGCCTCTGGTGTTGGCTTTGGAGTTTTGCACAATTCTCTCAAGAATCAGATTAAAGAAGTCACATGACAGCGCATCGCCTTGCCTAAATCCTTTTTTGGTATCGAATGTGTCGGTGAGGTCGTTTCCGACCCTGATGGAGCAGCGAGAATTCTCCATCGTCATCCTACACAAACGGACGAGTTTGGGCGGTATACCAAAATTAGACATGGCTCCGTATAGTTCGTCTCTATAAATGCTGTCGTATGCGGCTTTGAAATCGATAATTAGGTGGTGGTATCGATGTGGACTTCTTGGGCTATTTTAAAGGATCTGCCGAAGTGTTATGATTTCATTAGTTTTGGACTTATCTGGCCTTAAAGCACACTGGTAAGGACAGATCAGGTTGTTTGTAAACGGTTTCAGGCATTCACATATTAAGGCAGATAGGATCTTGTAGGCGATGTTGAGGAGACTTATGCCTCTGTAGTTGGTCTCAGAGGGTCTCCTTTTTGTGGATCGGAAAATGATGCTGACGTTCCTTTCTTCAGGCATTCTTTCATCGGACTAGATATGGCTTATGAGTTGGGGGATTTTACTTATCACTTCATCTCCTCCGGCTTTATAAAGCTCGGCGCGTAGGCCGCCATTTTCGACGGCCTTGTTAAGTTTGAGTTTAGATATTGCTACCCTCCCTTCACTTAGGTCGGGTGGTTGTTAGTTTTCGCTGTCGTAGCCAGCATTGATTGGTTCGTTTTGCCTAACACCCAAATATTGTCCGTCATCGCCGTTTAACAATCTGCAGAAGTGGTTCTTCCATATCCTCCGAATCCTGTGTGTCTTAACTACGATATTTCCTTGTTCATCTCTACAGGATTCTGTTCTAGCCTTGTTCTAGCCTTGTATCCTTGCGAACATAGTACCTGGAGTGGCACCTCTCCAAATCCTCGATCGCGCGATTTTCTTGCTCCGTTTTCTTCTCTCTGAAATGCCGGTGTTCTCCCTTCTTCTTTGCCTATAGAGCTCAATGGGAGCTCTCGTCTTAGTCTTGTAGGACTCGTTCTTAACTGCGAGCATCTGTCGATATTCCTCATCAAGCCAAAAGTTTCTTGCTGGTGGACGCCAGAAACCTAGCACATCAGTTGCTGCTGATCTAATGGCTTGTTGACATCGTTACCATTGTTCTTCGACATACGGTGCTGGTGGTATGGTGTTAATCGAAAGGTTAAGGGATACGCGTTCTGCGAAGGACATTTCTGTTACATTTTTCACCGCATTTTTGATTTGTTGTGGCTTAGTGCAAATCCGTATTCTTACCTTGGCTGCAACAAGTCGATTATTGCCGCTCGGAATGGTTTAACATCAAAAATCAAAGATGCGTTCCTCTTGTCTAGCTCAATGTGATCAATTTGATTGCCAAGCCCCCTTAGGAATAACGAGGTGAGGAAACCGTGTGCTGGCTAAAGATGAATTTTGTTCGGAAGGGAAGTCAATTAGGCTTAGTCCGTTACCAGAAGTATTGTCGTGTAGGCAATATTTTCCGACAGTACTGCTAAAGATGTCTTCTCTTCCTACCTTGGCCTTGAAATCTTCTAATTCGATTCTAACATCTATTCCGGTATTCGCTCATAAGTTTTGTTTATGAGCTCATAGAAGCAACCTTTCATTATACCATCTCTTTCCTCCGTCGCAGAGTGTCGAAATTGGCCTTGATGGCCGGCTTTTTACAATGCTTCGCTAGTGTCTTGGAAACATAAGACTTATTGCCTAAGTCTGGCACTTATAACAAATCTACATCCGAAAAACGATCCGTAGATGTCACAGTTTTGCATTGTCTTTTTCTTGGCCCTATCCAACCCAACGTATTTCCTGGATGTCAGTAATGTCTGCTTTGCAGCAGATGTCTGCTCCTCTCCTGTTTATTGTTCTTACATTCCAGATGCAGATACAATAGTCGTTGGCCGTTTTTCGTTTAGCATGGTTGTCAACAACAAAATAAGTCCTTTTCAAGGCTCTCGGTTGTTTCGTGAGAAGATTTATGCCTCTGTAGTTGGAGCAGTTCAGAGGGTCTCCGTTTTGTGGATCGCGAAATTGATGCTGAGGTTCAATTCTTCAGGCATACTTTCATCCGACCAGATTTGACTTATGAGTTGCTTTATAAAGCTCGACGGGAAGGCCGTCATTTTCGACGGCTTTGTGCTTTGGTTTAACTACCTACACAGAGAGGTAGTTTAAATAAAGCACAACCCCCCACCTAGGCCAGTTGAAATTGATACCCCTAGGACACGGGGCCAATAGTATCCACTACGGTATTGAGCGCTGCCGTTGGAATTTGGGCTCATCCACCACCATCTCTACTCAAGAAGCTCGGCTTGCCCTTGATATTCCTAAATAACCTTTTGCCTGATTATGTCGAAACAACTCATTTGGGTTATTCACTTTGTCCTTCCTAACTGGGACTGTATTAGTATTATATAAGTGTGAGGAGATGTCTTCCCCCCACTCTTATCTTTAAACAGGGATTAAGACCCTATCTACGGTCAAGGTATTAGCCACTCAGTGGTCGCCACATGATGGCTGAGAGTCGGAGTTGGTAGGCAACAAGGCTAGGTTTCATATAATCGAATTGCCTACCATTTGATCATGGCAGTTATACTCTTGGATGTTTGTCAGACTTTCGCAAAAGTTTGGTCAGTGAAAAATCGTTGGTGTTGCTACTTTCAGTATTAGACTTTGCGACTAATTGTTCAACCCCTAGAACCACTGACAATCATTATAAGCCAACCCAATCTACCACCTTGGAACAAGCTCTAGTCTATATGTGTCAGTGAATCTTTGGCATCCTAACCTATTAGCAGATGGGGGAATTTCTAAGAGCCATGCTATATCGCAACTGACAATCATTATAAACCAACATCCAATCAAAGTCTGTGTCTGTGCGTTAATGGGGGAAATGTTCAAGATCCACGACGTATCACTACAGACCAAGATATGGACTAAGTGTGGAAATCTCTGACACCCTAACATGAAAGTGTCGCATCAGAAATGACAATCATTTTAACCCAACACAACCTTTATCACTATACACCCCATGCTTTGGTCAAGTGTTGAAGGGAGTTTTTACACCCTAACCTATTTAGTGTCCCGTAATATAAAACACAGACTGTTTCATATCCTTAAACAATCATAGTCCGCAAAGGTCCATTTCATTAGGCAACATGGAACCGCCAAAATTGTTGTCTGTTTCCTTTGAAAATCATTTTTTTGTTGGTAGGGCAATAAACCTCAGGATATCCTTTAATTTAAGCATCAAAGGACATTTGCCTTCATCGGCCATTTACCCTAAATAGCATTTTACAAATTTTAATCAAATTGCTAACGCCAGCTTATATCTGAATAGAGGCAATTCCAACGTCTTGTCCGCACAGACGGTACAAAGGGTCTTCCCAAACTCATTTGAATGATCAAAGAATGTTTAACTACATTTAACTGAGGGTCCTCACTGAGGACTGCTAAAGCAATTCTCACTCCATAAAGCAAAGGAATCTTTCTTTTACAGTAAATGGTTCAACCATGTGCCATGTGTTGACGAAAATTTACCACCTCGTGGAATGTGGAATGTGGTATGAGGAACACAATTACCATCCCATTGCCTAATTAGGTATTTGACTTGAGAATGTACACACACATACCGGTGGTTGTATATGTCACTTCAAGGACACCGTACATTCTATGTACATGAACATCAATGGGAAATAGGGAAAACGTATTCCCTCACAGTTATACGTGTCACCATCTGTTCTGGTAATGGCTCCCAGGAAAATCCAAAAAAAAAGAAGTAAATGTCGCAAGATAGGCATGTTACAGAGTCGATCCTTGCAGCGTGGAATACTAAACAACCTCCCAGGATCTATGACTTTACTGGTTTTGTTTCCATTGAAACTTTTTTTCTTAACGAAAATTCAACACATCAAACAATTACTCAGAGCAGTGCGCCGTTAGGCTGCGGAGTGAAGTGCACCCTCAGCTTTGAAGGTCCTTTCGACGGGCGGGATGGGGATTTATCGTTTTTACCAAAAATTAGGCTAAAAGCTGTCTTCGCCTGTGAAAGGGATTTTTTTTCCTCCGTTGTATGCCTTTGTACAGGTGACGGTAAGCACTGGAGGATTGTGTACCTACATAAAGGATTTGTTTGGGTGGAAAGGAATGGAATGTATATAGCAAATGGGTCGTGTTAGGATCAAAAGAAGTGCCAGAGTGGATTTTTGTGTTCGCGTTTTGTTCTTCATTTTACTGGAATGGGTTTTTTAGTGGCGGCAATAGTATTTACAACATTTATGGAGTTTTTTTATTCGCCACGAAAATGAGAAACGAATGCTCGCAGGAGTACAATAATGTGGAGGGATTGCTGTGTGTGTGTGGTATATCGTTCATTGAAATGGAAGTAGGATTCGGGGCCATTTTCTGTCCTGGGCTGCTGTAGGCAATCCAATGAATTGCATTGTTGGGAATGGTATGGCGATAGTCGATGCTTTTTGGCTTTCTGTCGGAAGGCATTTGAAATATTAGGAACGGTTTATGAGGTTTTATTTATTTTTATACACTAAACAGGATATATGGTGTTTTCGCATTGTTTTTGTGTTGAGATACAAATTGATTTATATTCCCTAATGCAGGATACTGCTTTATGGTGGAATTAGGTTGCCTCATAGAATCGACTAAGGTTGTGGGATTTTCACTGATTTACTAAACAATTTTTTGATTTCATTTTATTTGGTGCAACTAATAGCACTTTTAAAAAGGATTGGGGTATATGAAGGATATGTAGAATAAATGTTTCTATGGAGTGATCTATGATATAAATCTACATAAATATTCGAAATAAGAAGAGGAGACAGGACGCCCTCTTGTGGGGTGCCACAGCAAGCCTGGTAGCGGATTTATTAGCACTGCCAACGACTCATCAACATTTAAATCCAAAAGTGCATTAGTAATTGCTTCTCCTTTGACATTGTTAAAAGCTCCTTATCAAGGAAGGTAACCATAGTGATAGTAAACTCTTTTGCTCTCTTTTCGATCATACGTACGATTGAGTGAAGCGCGAAGGAAAGAAGATAGACTGATCGAACGGAGATCCTTTGGCTGTATGTGAGAGCTCTTTCCTGCTTTGGGGATTAGAAGCGCTAAGAGAGGGCCAGGCAGTTACGAATGATCTCCTTCTGAAGTCATTTGCATGAAGGCCAAGTCTTGTTGCGTATCCAGTAAAGAAATCTTTGGCATCCGGTAAAGAAATCTATGGTGGCACTGATGGAAGGTCTATCATGCAAACAAAAATTCAGACCATTGTAAGTCCAGCTGTGTCAAGATTTGTTTGGTGATCTGGAACATGCCGCTGCTTCATCTAAGGTTTGATAGGTTTAAGACTTCACCATAGTTAACTTTTCTGATTTGTGAGAAAGCGGCACATATGTAGATGAAATTTTCTATATTTTCATCTAGGTGGCATCGCCAAAGATTGGACCGTATCAAGGGCGGATAAAAAATTCTTCAAAAAACGAACGATGCAGACGAAGCTGTACAGCGACAAAGACTAGTCTATGTCTTACTAGTGATACGGCCTGCAGAGCTATCAATTTCCAGCCAGACGTCAGACACAGTAGAGGAAGATCCAGAGTTTAGTAGCATTATCAAGCTAGAAAACTACCTCAAGCAATATGAAGTGCCCAACTGGAGGCAGTTAGCTTGGGGTCGGCCTAGTTAAAAAGTCATGTTGGCTGAGGAACTGGTTTATTCCAGACTTCAGTGAAACTTTATTTGTAAGAAAGTAAGTAAAACTCAGCATAGCTTTGTCTGTCTTAAAATGTGAATTTATTTGATATTTTTAAAACTTGATACAAACTATATAAATATTGTAGCTATGGTTAAACCTCCTTTTATGTAAGAAGAGGATGAAGCATTTTCGATGCTCAATTTTTGTCATTAACGACTTCACTAAAACAGTCGAATTCAACAATACCAACAACCCGTCTCGCAGAGTCTTCGATTCCTTGCCTGTCGTAGACGCAGTAGAGGAGTACCTCGCACACAATTAGAAACCGAGATGTCATCGCTTAGTTTGCGAGTGCAAATAAGGCACCGGGTAAAGTTTCTTTAGCAGTAAACGAGCCAAAATATATGATGTCAAATGGAAGGGATAAATAGCATAGACGAACTGGACAAAATGACACTTCGTCTCACACCTTATCTGAACACCTTATCTCACACCTTAGGTAGGTAGAGGTGGCGGTTCAGCATGAACCCAAGTAGCACTTATGTGGCTTCTTGTTACCATGACTCGTGTGACCATATTTATGATTGTTGTGGATGTAACATTCCAACGATCCAGTCTGTAAGGTTTAGAAAACGGATAAGATCCTGTAACCTTTTACCAGAGATATCGCTAAGATTGTCGAAGAATTGTTTGCACGCAATCTGGCTCTTGCTAGTGCCGGGCATTTGTAGATGAAATGGGAGAGGATTTCTCTCTCTCATTTCTGTTCCCGCAACTGCGGCATTGGGAGTAGTATGGGATCCCTAGTTTGGACACGTGGTCTCCAATTGGCCAGTGCCCCGTGACTATCGCCGTAATTCTTGCGATATCGGGAGGGTTCTAAATAACGGGTCCGCCATCTAACGTTTTTTTTTAAACAAGTGCTTATTTCGTGAATGGTAACACTTAGCTCATATCTGATTTGACAGATAATTAGTTTAATCCTTCCGCTGAACGAGTATGGTTGTGTATACGCTTGAAAAATGCTGGGAAATATTGCGACATTACTTTGAAAATCATGGTAATGTTGCAGAATGTGTGCGAAAATTGCGTACGGATTTTAGAAGATGAGAAGCACCGTCAGCTCCGTATGTTCGTTATCTTGTGAAAGTGAAAGTGTGAAATGGAAGAAACTGGCATCCTCATCGATAAACCAAAGCGTGAAAAGCCAAAAAACAGTGCGTACACCCGAGAATATTGCTGCTGTGGCAGAAAGTGTGCGTGAAGCGCCATCAACATCAATTCACCGTCGTTCTCAACAATTGAACATTCTGGAGACATCATTGAGACGAATTTTGCATAAAGACCTTGGTATGACGCCATACAAAGTCCAATTGGTTCAGGAGTTGAAGCCAACTGACTATCCAATGCGTTTTCGCTTCGCTAAGTGGACCTGCGATCGACTTAGAGAAGATGCCGATTTTGCCAAAAAAACATTTTGATCTTGGCGGATATGTAAACAAGCAAAATTGTCGCATTTGGGGCACAGAAAACCCGCACGCATACATTGAAAAGCCGATACACCCAAAACGAGTCACTGTTTGGTGCGGATTTTGGTCCAGAGGCATAATTGGGCCAATTTTCTTCGAAAATGAGCAAGGAGTGGCCGTTACAGTCAGTGGCGATCGTTATCGGGCCATGTTGAACGAATTTTTGTTCACAAAAATTGAAGAGGAGGATATTGGCAACATTTGGTTTCAACAGGACGGCGCTACGTGCCACACAGCCGAAGCTACACTCGATGTTTTGCGCCCTGTTTTTGAAGATCGCATTATCAGCCGCAGAGCAGATGTCGTTTGGCCACCTCGGAGCTGCGATTTGACACCGTTGGACTATTATTTGTGGGGTGCCGTAAAAGATAAGTGTTACGCCGACAAGTCAGAGACAATTGACGCTTTAAAGGACAATATTCGTGAAGCCATTGGTGAAATACAGCTGCACACAATCGATAATGTGCTTAAAAATTGGACCGATCGTGTAGGCTACTGCATGGCCAGCCGAGGCAGCCATTTGAATGAAATTTTCCATTATTAACCGGAAGGATTGTACTTTCAAATCGAAATTCGAGAAAATATTCGTTTTTTTTTTTTATAACATTTTCAAAAAAAAAAGTTATTTGGCGGACCCTTTATTTAGTAGGTCGTTTGTTCTGTTCTTGTCGTGGAAAGGCCATATATTCCTCGATATGACGGAATTTGTTAACCTTCTCCATTTGGATGGATTTGTCCCTTAACCGCACCTAGCTGGATATGGACCCTTGCCTCAAGTCAGCCGTGTAGAGCTGAGCTTTGCTTGGCCAGCTCGTCTGCACGTTCGTTTACTTCAATGTCACTGTGCCCTGGAATGCAGATGGGCAAGTTCGTTCCGGTATTCCTATACCAGTTTGGAGGATATGGTAGCTGAGTTGATGGCCTTAATTGCCGCTTGACTATCTATGAGGATAGGAGTATTTTGCTTTTATAAAGCTTGCAAACCTCTCGGATAGCCAATAGTTCCGCCTGGAATACGCTGACAAAATGCGGTAGGCGGTTTGATACTGATATTTTCGGTAATTCCAAGTAAATAACGGATTCCACACCACAGTTCATCTTAGATCCGTCGGTATAGACGACCGTGTCAAAATCTCTTACTAGTTCCTTCCTCTTCCATATAGCTCTGGTAGGAAAGCCTACGTGGAAGCCTTTCTTGAAGCCTAGTGTAGGTGTGATGTTGTCTGTTGAAAACGTGACCATGCCGTTTGGTAACGAGTCTAGGATATTACTATGGCCATACGGCCTGATTATTATACTTTGCGTTTTGCAAAAGTTCAATGTTTACAAAAAATTGTTAATTATCTCACTTGCATATAAATTCTTGTTAAGACCATATTTTGCTGGCCTTTTACTTTTTCGTTTTTCAATTGGCACCTTTTTCTAACTCAAATAGATAGAACACCATACAGATCCTCACGTTTTTTCCTGTCAACATATGTAAAAACTATTCTAAACTTTAAAAACAACGGCGGAGGTTTTTCATTTTCACTTTTTGCAAATCGCTATGATATTCTAAGCAGTAAGCTTTAGAAGTCCTAAGGTACAAATGCAACTCCTTCTAAAGTCATTTGCATTAAGGCCAAATCTTGTAACATGCTTGCCAAGTAGACAGTGTCCAGAGAAGAGATCTATGGTGGCACTGATGGGGGGTCTATCATGCAAAAAAAATGTCAAGGACCATTGGAAGTCCAGCCTTACAGTCCAGCACCCTTACTCGTTGAGTCTTACTGAGCTGCATAAAGCGGTATCTTTAATGTGTAGGTTGAGAGGCAAGAGATGCAACAGCACAGTAAGGGCATCTAATGGCGCCGACCTCAGTGCGCCCGTGTTCTTTGCAGCCTTTTTAGTTTTGTGAGGTTGTAGGCATACTCAATGCGGACCACCATACTAGTGAGCCGTATGTGAGAATTAGATATACTACTGCTGTGTACATCCAAAAGGTCATCTTTGGTCGAAGTCTCCACTTCTTTTCAAAGGTGTTGCTGCAAGCATAGAAGGCAACACACGTCTTCCTTTCTCTATGTTCGATGTTGTGTTTCCAGTTATGTTTTGGGTCAAGCATGATACCCAAATACCTAGGGCTGGAAGATAGTGTCAGTGATTGGCCATTTAGACTTGGGAGGTGAAATCGGGAATTATTGTTTTGGTGGTGATTAGCACCGATACCGTTTTGCTCGGGTTTACACCGAGGCCACAGCTTGCAGCCCAGGTGCTAACCATGTCTAGAGTAGCCCACATGATTTCACCACGTCATCCGCATACGCGACAACTTTGACCCGTTCCTCGTCTAACCTAACTAGAATTTTATTCCTAAGGATAGATTTTTTTTTCCGTGGGCTGGTGGAAATCTTCATAGACACGGTGAGCACGTGCCCAAAGTAGTGTGAGATTTGTACTCACTAAAACCACCACCCATTTTGTATTTCTATTGCAACTAAGTATTCGACTTATCCAGCAATTTTTTATCACGAGTATATAATATGTTTGGCAGGTAACTTTCCTTTGAGAGTTCCAGCTTTTTCCGCAATTTATAGCGCGGTTTGTTATTATCAGGCCAAATCTAAGGGTTTAGTTCTTTGAAGACTGTAGCGTAACACTGCATACAATTTTATAAATATGTACAGACGTATTTTTATTAATTATTTTATTTAATTGCCCGTTTTCAAAATGTAACAGGCAAACTACCTTATCTCTGCGGTAATGGCGCGCAAGCGCTTATTACCCAAATGCGATAAAAGCGCCATACATTATTAAGTAGCGAATGCCATCTATCCATACTTAGATTGTCAATAAATAGCAGCGTGCATCCGCCCTCGATCTCTTTTGGTAAAAACAGTGATGTGCGATCGCAATAGTCCACGCGAGATAAGCCAAATTGTTGTGTTAAAAAGTCTTTAAAGTCAGTGAAACCCCAAGGGAAAGTTAAATCCCCTGTAAATCAGGTTACATTTTATTTTATTAAGGCCGTATGAGCCATTTACTAAGTCTCCCATCAATAATTAAAAAGGTGAAAATTGTAAATGTGAATGTGTATGTGAATGCATTAATTTTCAAATCAACTTTTCTAGTCGAAATTGGCTATTTTGTTACAGCGAAGAAAAAGAACTTAACAATTGCCAAGGGCCGTTAAAATCTTTTGCAAAGTTGCCTCGCACATTTATACGAACGATAAGAAGAAAAAATCTTATCGCAAGCGACAGTCGATTCGCCAGCGCATACCTCGTGTTAGAGCGTCACATAATCTGTCTCACATGAGCTCTTATACTCGTTCCTATTCGAAGGAAGTTTTCAAACAGCTGCCAAGCCTAGCCACATTATTTGCAACATCCAGGAAGGCGGTACAATGAAGGGTACAGTGTCGACACACGTGATCTCAATCACGGTTTACCCTCCTGGCGAACCCTTTCCATCAACCAGCATTTAAGTGATTACAGAGTGCGCAAGCTCTACGAGAGATCAGCATCAACATCTTTCCCAAATCGTCGCCGATCTCATAGAGACGGGAAAGCAGGAATAGTGTTACTGGACTCCGCAGACCGTTTTGGACGAAAAATCCCAATAGAGACGTAGTGTAGTGTAGTGTGTAGAATTAGTTAATATTAGAAAAGAAATCAAACACATCCCAAGATATAAAACAGATCAGGCAAACTGGAACGTATTTAAAACTAAATTTGCATCATACCCATCAGAAGTAAACACAACCCGCTCTAGTATAAACAGGGAAGCCGCCATTCTGCTCAAATCC
The DNA here is from genome assembly GCA_932526625.1 of Rhingia campestris. Lineage (NCBI taxonomy): Eukaryota > Metazoa > Arthropoda > Insecta > Diptera > Syrphidae > Rhingia > Rhingia campestris. The sequence continues at coordinate 167,537,040 of OW052183.1, forward strand.
ATTCGAAACGCTGCAAATCAGTCCATACCCCAATCATCTCCAGTAACATCTAAGCGAACCGTGCCCTGGTGGAACCTAGATCTGGCTAAATTAAGGACAGATAAGATTACAACTTGGAGGACTTTCAGGAAAAATCCTACTCAAGTTAATTTATTAGCCTACAAAAAAGCTAACGCTCATTTTAGAAGATTGCTTAAAATCAGCAAGTTGAATAGCTTTAAAGAGTTTACAGGTAATATAAACCCAAACTCATCCACAACCACAGTTTGGCAACGAATAAGGACTTTGACAGGTAGCTCGACGAATAAAAATATCGTTTGTATAACCACACCAACTGAATCGGTAACTGACCCTGTCGAAATCTGCAATCTATTTGCTCAAACTTGGTCATCCAATTCAGATAACTCGAACTTTTCACCAGCTTTCATCATCAAGAAAAAAGAAAGTCTCAGTATGACTCCACAACCCGCAATGAATGCTGCAGCACAACGCATTGAAACTCATATCACGTTACTTGAGTTTGAAAGTTGCCTAAGTAAATTACAAGGGAAAACACCAGGGCGGGACAGGATATCCTACCCTATGATCAAAAACCTCCCAGTTCCAGTCAAACAACGGCTAATAACACTGTACAATAATGTCTTCAGCAAAGGTATTATACCACAAAGCTGGAAAATTGCCACCATTATCCCCATACCTAAGCCTAAGAAAGACATTGCAAGTGTTAATGGATATCGCCCCATCTCATTGCTACCCTGTCTAGCAAAAGCTCTTGAAAAAATAATTTCCAACAGGATTTTATGGCTTACAGAATTCAAGAAGATGCTAAGTCCCAATCAAGTCGCCTTTAGGCCAAGAAGAGGGTGTATAGATGCCCTACTTCACATTGACTATGTTATCACAAACGCCCTCTCAGCCCGTAACCATATCACAATGCTGGCCTTAGATTTTGAAAAGGCTTTCGACCGCATTGGCACCCACCTTATCCTTAATAAATTAAGGGAATGGGGAGTCGGTCCAAATATTTTTGGATATTTCAAATCATTCCTAACCAACAGAAAATGCTTCATAAAAATTCGTAATATGTTTTCAAAACTGATGCCACTCGAAAACGGTATTCCGCAAGGATCACCTCTTTCGGTCATCTGTTTTTTAATAGCTTTTAACCAACTTAGTGAAATTATATCTAAATATAAAGATCTTGATCACTGTATCTATGCAGATGATGCATATATATTATGTAAATACAATGACCTAGATAAAACGAAATCTTTATTTTCTCTCGTCCTCAACGAAATTTATGAATGGTCCTATACCTCTGGCTCCAAACTTTCTTTGGACAAATGTAAATTAATCCACATCTGCAGGAAAAAAAATTGTTCAAACATAGAATTAGTGATTAATAATACTAAAGTAGAAACAGTTACTAACCTTAATGTTTTAGGACTAATAATAAATAATAGATATAATTGGAAACCTCACTGTATAAACCTTAAGAAATCATTAGCAGCAAGGCTCAATATCATTAAGTATTTATCATCAAGAAAAAGTAATGTTCATGTTAATACACACATATCTCAAGGTTGTTAGTTTTAAGTAAATTGGATTACGCTTTGGCCATCTATGGTTCCTGCCCAAAATCAACCAAAAATATAATAGCACCTACATATCACCAAGCAGCGAGGAGAAGCCTAGGCGCTTTCCCAACCACACGGATCAAAAATTTACTCGCTGAGGCCGGGCTCCCGTCATTAAAAGAGCGTTAACTTGAAATCATTGCAAGTCTCAATGTTAAGCTTTACTTCCAAAAAGGATCGGTAATAGATAAAGATGCTAATAAAGCTTTTGCCCACACACGCGTCAGAAGGATTCCTTCCGCAATTCATATCATCCTGGAATCTGGTAATAAGCTAAATATACCTTCCAAAAAAATAGCCAAATACACCCCGTCCCACCCACCATGGGCAATCCATATAGATTCAGTGGTCCTCCAATTACAAGAGTTTCGCAAGGACATTACCTGTAATGCAAGGTATCAATCACGATTCCTCGAAATCTCAACGGACTTAAAAGGTAAAGGCTGGAACTTCATATACACAGATGGCTCGAAAACAACTACAAACACAGCTTTTGCAGTTGTAAAGCAAGATGGTTCTCTAATTACGCAAGGAGTCCTACCAAATATTGCATCCATTTACACAACTGAAGCACTGGCTATACTGGAAGCAGCAAAGAGAAGCTCTCAAATACCCGGTAAATGGGTCATCTGCTCTGATAGTCTGTCTGTACTGAAAGGCATCATTAATCCCCATAATGACACATATATCATAGCCAAAATTAGGGATATCTTAAATAAATCAAGACTAAAGATAAAACTGATGTGGACACCAGGTCACGTTGGAATTAAAGGCAACGAGTTCGCAGATGCTGCAGCAAACTCCGTGCTTCAAGCTCCCACCTTCACCTGCTACACCTTCTCACGTCTAGATTTAAAGAAACACATACACCAAGTATGTCACAAAAAACAGCTACTGCAATGGGAACATTATGCACACCACTATAAAACAGTCAACCCAAACAGAGTCCAGCCGAAGTTCCCAACACATATCCCCACAACTAACTTAAAGAGGTTTATCCGACTCCGCCTTGGTCACACTGCATACACCCATCAGCACCTGCTCAAAAAGGAATCCCCACCAACCTGCCCCACCTGCTTCACGCCGATAACGGTAACGCATCTACTCAGCTCATGTTTCTTATCATCGCATCTATCACCCTTAAACAACTATAGTTCAAATCAAAATCTATTGGACCTACTCAGAGAACCAACTCAAAGCAATATTCTTAAGATAATAGACATTTTAGAACAACTTAAAATCGATATATAAATATAATTAATACCAAGAGCCGAAAGCCGTTGCTGCTAGTTTGCTCTTTCTAATATATTTGTAACAATTTTAAATTGTATATTAATATTTTAATAATAATAATAATAATAATAGAAAAGAAATTGAATTTAATGTTATTGTAAATTAAGTTAAGCAAAATCCAGGTAATGCCATTCAAGATTTTACAAAGTTCTATTGCATTTACTCACATTTTTATCCCTACAGTTTAACGATTAATATTTAAAACCATCAATAAAAATTCACCTACAATATACAACCAGACGACGATTTGTGCGCACAAACCCAGTCAGCGGTTACCAAGGTCAAAAGAAGGGAAACAACACAAACAAACATTTAAAAAGTGGTAATAAATCCTACAGACAAATAACGTAAGTCATAGTCATAACTTTGTAATCTCTTTGGCAATTTTAAAATATTAGTGGGATCGATTTGGCATCTAAGATTTTTAGATACCTACTTTGAAAAAATGATGGTTGGGTGTTGTAGAACGAGGGTAGACTCTGATTGGCGTTAACTTGGCAATGCCCAGTGTTGCAACTCTGACTACACATCAAATGTGCTTATCTTTACCTCCAAGTGGTAACCATCGGATACTGGTCTCATCCAACCGGATTTGACTTGCTAAACGATAAATGCGAGTGTTGATAACACGACGAAAAACAGCAACACTATAAACACCCTGGTGAGAATGGCACGGATGAATACCCGGCCTGCTGTCCCAGGCTAACCTAGATGAGCTGCTCTGACATATTCGGACAACAGGTTGTCTAGGAATTTCAAGGGTTAGTCAGGCCCCTTGAACAGACATGGTGGCGGATGAACCGAAAGGCCAACGGCAGCGTTCAATCCCGTAGTGGATACTGATTGGACACCATACCACCAGCATCGACTCCAGGTTGGGGGTTGTGCTTTGGGTTAACTACCCACCCACAGAAAAAAACATGGTTACGAAGCAACCAATAGCCTCGGAAAGGACTGATTTTATTGTTGACGACCCTGCTAAACGAAAAAAGGACAACGACGTTCGTATCTGCACCTGGAATGTGAGAACATTAAACAGGAGAGGTGCAGGCGAACAACTAGCGGAAGCCCTAAACTGCTACAAAGCAGACATTACTGCCATCCAGGAAATACGATGGGATGGGCCGGGCAAAAAGAGGATGAAAAACTGTGACATATACTACGGACCGTGTTATAGTGAGCAGAAACAGCGACTATTCGGATGCGGATTTGTTATAAGTGCCAGACTTAGGCAAGAAGTCTTATGCTTCCAAGATATTAGCGAACGCATAGTAACAATCCGCATCAAGGCCAAATTCGCCAACATAAGCCTTATATGCGCTCACGCTCCGACGGAAGAAAAAGATGATATAGCTAAGGATTGCTTCTACGAGCTCATCGACAAAACCTATGAGCGACTACCGAAGTACGATGTTAAAATCGTGCTGGGAGATTTTAACGCAAAGGTAGGAAGAGAAGACATCTTTAGAAGTATTGTCGGAAAACATAGCCTACACGACAACACGTCTGGTAACGGACTTAGGCTTATTGATTTCGCTACGGAACGAAATGCCACTATAGCCAGCACACGGTTTCCTCACCTCGATATCCATAAGGGGACATGGCGGTCTCCAGATCAACGAACGGTCAACCAAATTGATCACATTGCGATAGATAAGAGGCACGCATCCAGTATTTTGGATGTCCGAACATTCCGAGGAGCTAACATCGACTCGGATCACTACCTTGTAGCAGCCAAGGTAAGAATGCGGATATCCACCACGCCACAACAATCCAGAAATACTGTGAAAAAATTTAATGTCGAAAGACTGCAATCGCAAGAGACCGCCAAGACCTTCGCACAACGCGTATCCCTTAACCTCTCGATTAACACCATACCACCAGCATCGAATGTCGAAGAGCAATGGCAACGATGCCAACAGGCCATTAGATCAGCCGCAACTGATGTGCTAGGTTTCTCGCGCCCACCAGCAAGAAACCCCTGGTTTGATGAGGAATGCCGACAGATGCTCGCAGCCAAGAACGAGGCCTACAAGGCTAAGCTGCAGGTGAAGACGAGAGCTGCCATTGAGCTCTATAGGCAAAGAAGAAGGGAAGAACATCGGCTTTTCAGCAAAAAGAAAAAAGAGCAAGAAAAGCGCGCGATCGAGGATATAGAGAGGTGCCACTCCAGGAACGATGTTCGCAAGTTTTACCAAAGTGTAAAACGTCAAAGCCAAGGATACAAGGCTCGAACAGAATCCTGTCGAGATGAACAAGGAAATATTGTAGTTGAGACACAGTCGATGCTGAGGATATGGAAGAACCACTTCTGCAGACTGTTAAACGGCGATGACGAACAACATTCCGCTGTCAGGCAGAACGAACCATTCAATATTGGCAACGACAGCGAAGACTGCCAACCACCCGACCTGAGTGAAGTGAGGATAGCAATATCTAAACTCAAGCTTAATAAGGCTGCCGGAAATGACGGCCTTCCCGCTGAGCTCTATAAGGCCGGCGGAGATGACTTGGTAAGTAACATCCACCAACTCATAAGCCAAATCTGGTCGGATGAAAATATGCCTGAAGAATGGAACCTCAGCATCGTTTGCCCGATCCACAAAAAAGGAGACCCTCTGAACTGCGCCAACTACAGAGGCATAAGTCTCCTCAACATCGCCTACAAGATCCTATCTGCCGTAATATGTGAACGCCTGAAACCGTTTACCAACAACCTGATTGGCCCTTATCAGTGTGGTTTTAGGCCAGGAAAGTCCACAACCGATCAAATTTTCACACTTCGGCAGATCCTGGAAAAAACTCAAGAAGTCCAAATCGATACCCACCACCTATTCATCGATTTCAAAGCCGCATATGACAGCATTTATAGAGACGAACTGTACAGAGCCATGTCTAGTTTTGGTATACCGCCCAAATTCGTCCGTTTGTGTAGGATGACGATAGAGAATTCTCGCTGCTCCATCAGGGTCGGAAACGACCTCACCGACACATTCGATACCAAAAAAGGATTTAGGCAAGGCGATGCGCTGTCATGCGACTTCTTTAATCTGATTCTTGAGAGAATTGTGCAAAACTCCAAAGCCAACACCAGAGGCACAATTTTCCAAAAGTCGGTGCAACTACTAGCATACGCTGACGATATTGACATCATTGGTAGGACTCAACGTGATGTCATAGCCACGTTTGCTAGTATAGAGAAGGAAGCGGCGAAAATGGGTTTAGCAGTAAATGAGGGTAAGACTAAGTATATGCTGTCAACACGAAAGGACACACAACATCACTCGAACTACTAAGGAGATCCTATATAAGACCCTGATCATCCCAGTCCTGCTCTACGGCGCTGAAGCATGGACCGTATCAAAAGCGGATGAAGAAATCCTTGGTAGATTCGAGAGGAAAATTCTTCGAAAAATCTTCGGTCCCGTTTGCGTTGACGGGCTATGGAGACGAAGATTCAACCAAGAACTATACGAGCTGTACAGCGACATGCCCCTGGTCAAAAAACTCCGCATTGGACGTTTAAGATGGCTAGGACATGTAGAACGAATGGACACCAATACTCCGGCTCGCAGAGTCTTCGATTCCCAGCCAGGCGTCGGACGCAGTAGAGGAAGACCTCGCCTTAAGTGGCGCGCACAAGTGGAAACCGACCTCAACCAACTTGGAGTGCGCAACTGGAGGCAGTTAGCTAAGGACCGGGCTAATTGGAGAGGCATGTTGGTTGAGGCCCAGGTTCATTCCGGACTGTAGCGCCACTTAAGTAAGTAAGTAGTAAGTACTTTGAAAAAAAAAACCTTAACATATATGTATATTATTAAATTAGATTATCCCTACATTCGAATATCCCTCATATACTCTCTTAAAAAGTTAGCTCTATGAATAGAACAATTTAATATTTTCTCTTTATCGTCATGAACTGGAAGATCGTTATATCATTCCATTATAGTTTTAAGTGAATTATTCTGTTTTCATTAGGTTTTTTTGCATTTGCTATTTTTTTTATATATCCTAGATTGTAAGTTTTTTTTTCTCATGAATAACAAAGAGAACGTCGAACTTCCCCGTACAAACGTACACATATAATGAAAAATAAAATATGTATTATTTGGATTAAACTGGAATCCTCTCTTTCAATTGAGATGACGTGGTAAATTTATTAGTGCGATGGCGAGGTAACTAAAGGTAATAGGAGGCATCTAAGTGTAGCATAGTTAACTTTTAGGGGCTATCTAAAATTTGTATTCCGGGACATGGTAGCCATGGAGCTAAAGACTGAGTTCTTTAGTAAAGGGAGGGTATACCCGATGAGATTAGTTAGAGAACACATCTAACTAGGTCCAAAAACACCAGACCGAAATATTGTTTTTTTTTTTCTTTTTCATATCCTTTTCTCTTTTTCTTTCAATGCTTTTCTACTTTGTTTATATTTTTTTCATACTAGCGGGTTAGACTTCTAATCGCTATTTCTGTAGTCGAATGATTACGTCGTTCTTTTTATGGACGGATACCTATAGATGTTTTTGTTTTATATTAAATTAGTCACTTCGGTGGTGTTATCCTTACTTTAGGATTGGCACGATTATTTTTATTTTATAACCAGGTTAGTAGCAGGAAGACCCCCCCCCCATCGACGAGCTTTTAGCCCGGCCCCCCGCAAGCGTGCCACAATCTGCTGCATGAAAGGATGCTTAAATGCACCCTTCGCCTAGGAAGGTTATTAGACGCCGCAATATATTTGTTTCGTCAAGAATTTGGAGGACTGTTGTGTTAACGTTAGGACACGTTTTTTATGTTTTCGTGCAAAATTTTTTGTTTCATCTTTAACCGCGGGAATACCCAGATCTCTGCGTAGATCTTCGTTCCTTACGTACCACGGCGCATTGACGAATGATCTTAACATTTTGTTTTGAAAAGTTTGTAAAATGTTAAGATTCGTTTCACTGGTACAACCCCATAGTTGTATACCATATGTCGAAATCGGTTTTAACACTTGCTTGTACAAGGTGGCGCAAAAGTTGTCACCCGTCGCAAAAGTTGTCACCCGATGATTCTTGGCCGTCATTTTTAACTTTCTCTTACAAAGAGAAAGATATTGTTTTCGTGAAAATTTTCGACCTCGAGATTTTGATTGATTCTAACATTACGATGATAGCGGAGCCTAAAAAAGTGGTTTTTGATTTTTTTCAAACTTCGTATCCAAGCTTGTTTTGGTCATAATTCTAGGCCATTGTTTTTGTTTGCTTTTAGCCATGTTAAAACTGGTACCTGCCATATAAAAATTACACATAACCTCAATTTTCTCGAAAACGGCTCTAACGATTTTGATTAAACTTTATATATACTATAACCATATTAGTTCCAACAAAACTGCATACCCAGTTTTTTCGAGAAAATGCATATAACGGATTTTGTCATTAAGGCCATATAAAGAAAATTGTTAATATCTCGCAAACTATTGTGTCAAATTGAATGAAATTTAATACATATACTACTTTTACAGCTTGAAGCAATTCCAGATAATTAGTTTTAGCCCAACTATTACTAAACGGAATTTTCAGTTTTGGCCAAAAACGGAAAATAATTATATTTCACATTGACATCGATTCCTTCAAATTTTGGAGTAAAAATTCGTATAAATACATTTCGACATTATTTATATCATTTTAGCATCAATAATCAAAATGCTTATGATTAGATCTAACGCCCAACTTGCTGTGAAAGAGAAAGTTGCGTACGACCCAGTCGTGCACCCACCACTCGTTTTAAGTGTTTTGCAAAAAAATCGAAACAATTATTATAGGTGGCGCATAGGACATGAATCGTGGAATAAATTTTTCTATTTTTTTTGCGGAAGAATTCAAATATTTGCAACCAAAAAACATCGGGTGACAGCTTTTGCGACGGGTGACAACTTTTGCGCCACCTTGTATAATAGCAGCTTGTTATCAAGGTTAAGCTTCGAATATTTTCCGAGCAACCAGTACAGTTCTCTGTATTTAGTCTTAAGTTCTTCGCATTTCTTTTTTACATGCGCTTCCATTTTAATTTTGCATCGAGTGTCATACCGAGATATTTCGCTTTATTTGCAAACGGGACTCGGACCATATTTAGAAATACAGGCAAATTGTTTGTCCGTTTATACGAAAAATCTACATGGATCGATTTGCTCTCATTAAGTGCAATCCGTCAGGATTTAGTCCATTCATTAACCTCGTTAAGAGCGTTTTGTAATTTGATATTTGTTTCCTCTATTGTTGTGCCAACTGTTTGTATAGCAGTATCGTCAGCAAACGTTGCAACTATTGTATCGTTTGTTTGTGGGATATCACGGGTGAATAGGAGGAACAGGATTGGTCCAAGGACGCTTCCTTGCGGTGCACCTGCCATTATTTCTTTGAACTCGGAATATTCGCTTCCAAGTTTCACACGGAAGCGTCTATGCTCAAGATACGACAGAACTTGACTTAGTTTATAAGTAAGGCCTTTGTGCCACACCTTGTCAAAAGCTTGCGACACGTCAAGAAATACGGCTGAACAAATTTTCTTTTCTTCGAAAGCCTTCTCAATTACATCTGTAATTCGATATACTTGGTCCACCGTCGAATGTTTACTTCTAAACCCAAATGGATGATCAGGTAAAAGACGTTTCTGTTCAATTATGGGGTGTAAGCGCACGAGTAATATCCGTCCAAAAACTTTTGAATTTTATTGGAAGAAGTGAAATAGGCCTGTAAGATTTTATTTCATTCGGTGATTTTCCTGGTTTTAGAACCATAATCACTTCCGCGACTTTCCATTTACTTGGTATGTATTCTAATCTGATTGCTGAATTTATAATAAAAAGGAGCTTAGTTAATGCTTTCCGAGGCAACAATTTAAGAAGTTCTCCTGTAATCAGGTAATAACCCGGAGCTTTTTTAGGCTTTAGTTTCTATATTTCCCGTTTAAGCTCGGCAATACTTGCATATCTTACTTTATTATTATCCGTTGTACTCTCGAATATATTAATGTTTTCAATTTTCGCTGGACCATCAAATGGCTTAAATGTTTCCTCAAGATGTGAGCAAAAACGTCGGCTTTTTCCTTATTGCTTTTTGCCCAAACGTCTTGAGTTACCCTAACTGGCGGCACAGCGATTTTTGGCCGTTTTATAACTCTAATTGCTTTCCAGAGCGAATAATTCGATTCCTTTCCAGCGGTTAGGCTTTGCAGATAAGTTTCTACTGCATGGTTTTTAAAATTGTTAGTCGAATTTGTTAGCAAATTACTAAACCGATTGAGATGTGTTTTATCTTGCAGGGCACGAGTTTGGTGCCATCCTTTACGAGCTTTTCTTTTTTGTCTTACTTAATCTTGTATTTCTCGGGGGTACTTAATTTTACTATAGCTCACAATTTTGTTCTGTTGAGGAGTATTATTCCATGCTGCTTTTTGGATTGTCTTAATAAATGAGTCAACAGCGACTTCGAGTTGCAATGGGGTTCTAAGCGATACACCCAGTCGGATATTATTTTCAATATCGTTTTTGAAACCTTCCCAGTTGGTTTTCCCGTTTGTTAATCTGGGTGGTTTTTCATTTATAATCAGTGACTCGTTCGTTGTTAAAATGACTGGAGAATGATCAGAGGAAAGATCAAAGTATTCTTCAACATTGATTCGATTGGACGGCAGACCTTTTACAATGAAAAAATCGATCAAATCCGGTATTTTTCTAACATCAGTTGGCCAGTAAGTTGGTTTTCCCGTAGAATGAAATTCGGTATTGTTCTTTCTACCTACACATCATAAAGCATCCTACCTTTCTGTGATATGCATCTAGATCCCCAGAATGTATGTTTTGCATTAAAGTCCCCTCCGATGACAAAACGTTGTCTAAGGGAATTAAGCAAGTTTTCAAAGTAAATTTTCTCAACCTTGCATCGTGGTGGGCAGTAAATAGACGATATCTTCAGAAAGGATTGTCTGCTTTTGACTTGTATAGAGCTAACTTGCATTGTTTCGATTTCTAATTCAAGATCAATTGAATGTTCGATACACTCTCTTATATATAGTGAGGCTCCACCAAGAGTAGAGGAGAGATGACACCGCCCTGCGGCGTTCCTCTATGGGCAAATTTGGTTATGCCAAGTGTTGGATAAATCTCATTGGCTAACAGATTGCTCTATACCAAGCTAGAAAAAACGAAGATTTACTTTTGCCGACATTTTCTATGCGCTGGATAGATAATTTATTATTAAAGTCATTACACGACCTACTAGTTAGATCCCGATTTGGCAGCCCTTCTCAACGGACCATATAAAAAAACGGAAAGAGAAACCCTCGTTCATTTTGAGTGACAAATTTCGGCAAATCTTCGATTCCATTTGCGTTGGCGACCTATGAAAACGAAGATTCAATAACAAACCTTATTTACAATTTAGAATTCAGGAGGACTAGGACATTTAGGCTATGACATGTACATCAAATGGACATCAGTACTTCGGCCCGAAAAATTTTGTATTAAGGGTATTCATGCAACATCGTAATTTTATTACGTGCGAAAGATTATAACTTTACGACGACGTTTCATGAACGACCCTAAAACATCATCACTAAATAATTCGGTAACCCACTGAATTTAATCTCATTTTAGTAATTTATTTATTGATAGAATTTTGTTCTTATTGTTGTCATTCCGTTCTCGATAATTTGTTTCAGTCAAAATAGCAATTCAAAAGTTAACAACATTTACCACCTCAGTTTACGCACCCAATTCCTGTGAGAAAATTCCGATATTGTTAGAAAAGATTTCCCATACAAAATTTGACAGTTCATTTATCACGTCGTAATTTTATCACGTTTACAACGTTTACGACGACTTTCCGATGTTGCATGAATACCCCTATTGTATTGTGTTCGTCTCTTCCTAAGGAAACTTTTTTATGTCAAGAAAATTGAAAAATTTTAAAATAAAATTGAAAAGTTAGAAATTTTATTTTTTTTTTTTTCATTTAGAGCATAATATTACAATTCAAATTATCCAACGGAGTTGTTGAATTCATTAGATTTGGCAGGATTACCACCACATGATAAACGACTGAAGATTGGATCTGTTAATCATCATGCTTCGGAACCTCAATCAACCGAAATTCTGCAATGGAAGAAGATTGGTCATGAAGCAACTCAAGAAAAATGTGATTCAAGAAACGATACTCAAAGGCAAATTAAAGGACGAGGAAGTGCTTTATTCTGAGAATTCCACTGATTCCAAATGATTTACTTTCAAGATCAAAAGCATTCAATTTCCGGTTCACCTTACTTATGCCATCAATAAATCACAAAGCCAATCTTTTTGAGATTAATCTCGAATTCATAATTTTTTAATGTTTTTATCTTTTTTAAGTACGTGCTGGACAACAAGATGAAGAAGCATCAAATTAACCTCAACCTCTTGACATTTCGTGACATTGAATTCAATCGAATGGGAAAACTTTTTCAACTGAAATTCGAACAGCGTCACCTGATCTCGATCGATGTCAGTCTTTCCCACTAAGGCCCGGTTTTTCAGTACTAAGTCAACCCGTGCTGGCACCCCAGGGATGATACAATCGACTTGCAACTCGAAACAAATGTTGCTTGGCAGCACGTAATTTGAAACGAGTTTGATTGTGATTTGTACTTAAAAATGTCATTGTGAACTAAAGGTTTTTTTAGAGGTATAGAACTTCGAATTGAAATAAAACAAAAGAAAACCATTTTAATGTCCATCAATTTGGTTTTATTGGAAGGATAATTTTATGCCATTATGAATGAAATGGGATTTCCAATACTGAGCCAGGGTGTTGGAAAAGAGTTGGTGGCGGAGGAGCCCTCAATAGGTCAACGGCAGCGCTCATATCCCATATTTTTCCGGCCCGCTGTCCTAGGGTCAAAACAAGGGCCTGCCCTCCAGGTTGGGGGTTGTGCTTTGGGTTAACTACCCATCCACGGCAAAGAGATTACGTTACGAAGCAACCAATAGCCTCGGAAAGGACTGATATTATTGTTGACGACCCTGCTAAACAAAAAAAGGACAACGACGTTCGTATCTGCACCTGGAATGTGAGAACATTAAACGGGAGAGGTGCAGGCGAACAACTAGCGGAAGCCCTAAACTGCTACAAAGCCGACATCACTGCCATCTAGGAAATACGATGGGATGGGCCGGACAAAAAGAGGATGAAAAACTGTGACATCTACTATGGACCGTGTTAATGTGAGCAGAAACAGCGACCATTCCGATGCGGATTTGTTATAAGTGCCAGACTTAGGCAAGAAGTCTTATGTTTCCAACATTAGTGAACGCATTTTGGCCAAATTCGCCAACATAAGCCTTATATGCGCTCATGCTCCGACCTAGGAAAAAGATGATACAACTAAGGATTGCTTCTACGAGCTCCTTGACAAAATCTATAAGCGATTACCAAAGTACGATGTTAAAACCGTGCTGGGAGATTTTAACGCAAAGGTAGGAAGAGAAGACATCTTTAGCAGTACTGTCGGAAAATATAGCCTACAAGACAACATGTCTGGTAACGGACTTAGGCTAATTGACTTCACTACGGAACGAAATGCCACTATAGCCAGCACACGGTTTCCACACATCGATATAAATAAGAAGACAGGGCGGTCTCCAGATCAACGAACAGTCAACCAAATTGATCACATTGCGATAGACAGGAGGCACGCATCCAGTATTTTGGATGTCCGAAAATTCCGAGGGGCTAACATCGATTCGGACCACTAACTTGTTGTAGCCAAGGTAAGGATGCGGATATCCACCACGTCACAACAAACCAGAAATAGTGTAAAAAAATTTAATGTCGAAAGACTGCAATCGCCAGAGACCGCCAAGACCTTCGCGCAACGCGAATCTCTTAACCGCTCGATTTATACCACACCACCAGCATCTAATGTCGAAGAACAATAGCAGCGATGCCAACAAGCCATTAGATCAGCCGCAACTGATGTGCTAGGTTTCTCGCGCAGACCAGGAAGAAACCCCTGGTTTGATAAGGAATATCGACAGATGCTGGCAGCCCAGAACTATATAGGCAAAGAAGAAGGGAAGAATATCGGCTTTTCAGAAATAAGAAAAAAGAGCAAGAAAACCTCGCGATCGAGGATATAGAGAGGTGCCACTCCAGGAACGATGTTCGCAAGTTTTACCAAAGTGTAAAACGTCAAAGCCAAGGATACAAGGCTCGAACAGAATCCTGTCGAGATGAACAAGGAAATATCGTAGTTGAGAAACAGACGATGCTGAGGATATGGAAGAACCACTTCTGCAGACTGTTAAACGGCGATGACGAACAACATTCCGCTGTCAGGCAGAACGAACCAGCATCGACTGCGAATATGCTATCATTGGCATTGAATATGCACCTGGAATGTACGAACACTCTACACCCCGGGTGCTACTCAAAAACTTGAATTTGTCCTCACGCGGTACAAGACAGATATAACCGCAATTCAGGAGATACGATGGATAGGATCAGGATCAATGAAGAGACAAAATTGCGATATTTATTACAGGTGCAACAAATGCTTGTCATTGACTTCAAGCCGATAAGTGATCGTCTTTCTATGATCCGCATCAAAGCTGCGTTCCAAAACATAAGCCTAATATGTGCACACGCCCCTACCGACGAGGCTGACGATCCCATCAAGGAGGAGTTTTATGACCTCCTAGATGGAGCCTACGGAGCCTGTCCGGAGTATAATGTAAAAGTTGTACTCGGGGATTTCAATGCTTAAGTCGGAAAGTAAAACATCTTTGGCGGTTTCAATCAGAATCAACAGAATCAACGAAACGACAAAAGACAACGGCTACCGACTAATCGATTTTGGAGCTGCTCGTAATACGGTGATAAGTAGCACTAGGTTCCCAAGTCGTAGGATCCACACAGCAACCTGGAGCTCTTCAGACGGTCGAACCACCAAACAAATCGACCATGTGCTAATCGATGCGAGGCACGCAACCAACATCCTCGACGTGCATATATTCCGAGGGGCAAACGTCAAATTTAGAGCTGACTGTCCAACGAGAAGAAGCTGCGAACTGCCCAGAAGAAGAAATTCGACGTTGGATGACTTAGCACACCTGTAGTAGCCAGAGCCTACAGTGAGCGCCTGAGTATGAAACCCTCCTCTGTGCACTCACCTACCACAAACGCCAACAATCAGTGGTGCCAGTATCGCGACATCATCAAGGAGGTAGCCGAAACCACTGTAGGATACCAGCCACCCCCGGGAAAGAGCCCGTGGTATGATGAGGAATGCGTGTACAAGAAAAAGGTGACAGAAGATGCACACAAGAAAGCGCTGCAGCGCAAAACAAGGGCAGCGAGAGAAGAGTATCGAGCCATGAGAAGGAAGGAAAAGAAGACCCTGCGTAGGAAAAAGAGAGCCTACGCAGCTTCCCAGCTCAAGGTGATCGAAGAATCGCGCGATCATAACAACATCCAGAGGTTTTATAAAAAAAGCCAAGTAACTGGCTGCTAGCAACAAAACCAGAACGCAGGCTCTTCGAGACAGCGAAGGAAACCTAGTCACCGAAGCGCAGGGAACAGTAGAACAGTAAGCAGCATTTCCAACAGCTGCTAAATGGGCATCATGTAGAGAGAGTGTAGGGCAAGAAGAGAACCCACGTATAGTCAATGAAGAACTAGTTCCACCACCTATGACAGAAGAAGTTGACCTAGCTATAAAAAAGCTTAAGAACAACAAGGCCGCAGCTTCTGATGGCTTACCAGCGGAGCTTTTTAAATAAGGTGGTGATCATCAACCAAGTTTGGGTGGAAGAAAACATGCCCGATGACTGGACTGTCAGCTCCATAAGCCCCATCTACAAAAAAGGCGATCCTTTGTCTTGCAAGAACTATCGAGGCATATCCCTGCTTAATGTCGCATACAAGATCCTATCCAACGTACTGTGTGAACGTCTAAAATCGTTCTGCAACACACTAATCGGTACGTGCCAGTGTGGCTTCCGGCCCGGCAGATCGACTATAGACCAAATTTTCACGTTAAGGCAAATCCTGGAAAAGACCAACGAATTTCAAGTCGAAACTCACCACCTATCAGGAGCTCTATATGGCGATGGCCGAATTCGGAATCACTGCAAAACTGATTCAGCTGTGTCGCGTGCAGTTTGGAAGTAGCTCCTCCGAACTATTCCAAACGTGCACCGGATTTCGGCAAGGAGACGCGCTATCATGTGACTTCTTCAATCTCGTACTGGAGCAAATAGTGTGCAGGGCAGGTGTGAACACGGAAGGCACTATTGTCATCATCGGTCGCTCCCAACATGCCGTGATCAAAGCGTTCACGGAGATTGAAGAACAGGCGAAATCCGTTGGCCTTGAAGTAAATGAGGACAAGACTAAGTACATGCTATCAACAAACAAACAAGCATCTGTCCACCGCCTAGGACAAAACGTCACTATTGATAGCAGCAATTTCGAGGTAGTTAAGGAGTTCACCTACCTCGGAGTTAACATAAACTCCACGAATGACACCCTAGTGGGGATCCGTCGAAGAATTACCCTAGGAAACCGTTGCTACTTCGGTTTGGCGAAACAACTGGGTTCAAAACTGAAAACTTCAAGTGTAAGGGACAGAATTGTCATCCATGATTCAACCTTGTATAGAGGAAATGGAAATGTTCATTCAAACTAGAGGCCGCTTTGTATGTAAACGATTAAACGCTTATCGTCATCGGTTTGCTAAAAGATTCTCTGGTAAGGATCCTCCTTTACATTTACAGGCGTGCTTTAAAAATCATCGCTGGAACTAAAGTGACAGCCATTTTGTAAAACGTATCCCAGACAGTTATTGCGAATTTTGAGTCGGACCCATGACTAATTATTACGTCTACCACGCTTTGGGTTGATAGTCATGCCAAGTGACCCCTAAAGTAACAAAGAAGTTCAGCAAAGGATATGGATCCAAATTGCATAAAACTATTTCCCAGCCACTCGTGAATAAAATTAAATTAGAACCGTCCATTTGCCCTGCTTATATTGGGGTTAAAAATAAAACACAGCAACAAGGACATTCTTCACATCCTCATATTTTCCAGTACATTAATCGCAAAAAATGAGAAAACAAAACGTGCTCTGGTTTAAAAAAAAAACAATACCAGCTCACTGAACCGAAAAAAGCTTTCTCTTTGTTTGATACCAAACAAATGTGGTCGCTTTTCAGAAATCGCATCCTGCCAAAAGCAAAGCCTTGAGAGTTCGTTATTTTATATGATTTTCTGTGTTAATTGTTTTTCCTACGACTACCTAGAATTTTATTTTTTTTTCAGTTTAGCCATTTAATTAATTTGGCTCATAATATTCTGCTTAAAAGGGCGGGTGCCCATTCATTTCATTTTAATAAAAAATATTTTCCTAAAAATGTAACCGCACAATATGATGATGGGGGGGCCGGCATCTATCTTTGTTGAGTGACCTTGTTTCACGACTACGGCGAGTCTATGGAAATTCTCACGAATTGCAATCGCATAGCTTCCGTGTCTTTTCGTATTATATGCCAGCAACCTTGCATCTTTTTGTTGCTGTTGGCAGTTAGTTATCTATTAGGCGTAATAGCTACTTGAGAAGAGTGCAGTTATAGAGGGTGCACAGCGCTCTTCAAAATCATTTTTAATGAAGTGATGTTAAGGCTGGGCCTTTTATTAGATACGGTTTTGAATTTCAATCAAATTTGAATTAAATTTAATGTGGATCCGGTATTGCTTCAGATGAATTGTAAGTGGGTTTCTAAAACGCCGATTATGATGTTTTATCATCTTGTACTCTTGGTGCCTTAAAATTAAATGCATTTAGATGAATATTAAAATGGTAATTACACATTGGAATTTTAAAGGTTTAAAGGCAGAATGAGTGTGTTCGGCAGTGGCGTTACCTGCATGTAAGCCGATTCCTTTCAGCTTACCTACAACCTGTGGGTTAGTTGGGAAGATTCTGATCAATTTTAGACAAAGTAATGTCAATACTTGGATAAATTCAGTAACAGAGATTATTTTTCTGAGTATTTAACTATTCCTCACTCTATTAAAAGGCAGGATACAGCAAACCATGGTTCAATAAGCAATGCGAGTAAGTTGTAACAGCTGAAGAGAAAGCGTTTAGACAATGGGGGTTGGCTCCAATTAAAGAGAAAAGACATATCAATTAAAGAGAAAAGCATATCCCGTAGGCTCACGGACATTTTGGTCAAATGCAATACTAATCTAATCAGTAATCATTTCATCCACTTATCATTCCCTCCCTTAATTAGAACTGATAAATCGCTATCAAAAGAATAGGTTGGACTGAACATGAAATTAAAAACAAGTGGTACCACCAGCGTGGAAACTCTCACTAGATGGAGTCAACGGTGACGCCTTCAGCTCCAGTTTGATCGAACTGGTAGTGAAATCCCTATATGAGCTGCTTCGACATATTTGAACACCAGGTCTATAGGGATTTCCAATACTGAGCCAGGGTATTGGAAAAGATTTGGTGGCGGAGGAGCCCTCAATGGGTCAACGGCAGCGCTCATACCCCAAAATGGGCTACTGACATCGGTATTTTTTCCGGCCCGCTGTCCTAGGGTCAAAACAAGGGCCTGGCCCTCCAGGTTGGGGGTTGTACTTTGGGTTAACTGCCCATCTACGGAAAAGAAATTTTGTTACGAAGCAACCAACAGCCTCGGAAAGGACTGATATTATTGTTGACGACCATGCTAAACGCAAAAAGGACAACGACGTTCGTATCTGCACCTGGAATATGAGAACATTAAACAGGAGAGGTGCAGGCGAACAACTAGCGGAAGCCCTAAACTGCCACAAAGCAGACATTACTGCCATCCAGGAAATACGATGGGATGGGCCGGGCAAAAAGAGGATGAAAAACTGTGACATCTACTATGGAACGTGTTATAGTGAGCAGAAACAGCGACTATTCGGATGCGGATTTGTTATAAGTGCCAGACTTAGGCAAGAAGTCTTATGTTTCCAAGGTATAAGTGAACGCATTGTAACAATCCGCATCAAGGTCAAATTCGCCAACATAAGTCTTATATGCGATCACGCTCCGACGGAGCAAAAAGATGGAATATCTAAAGATTGCTTCTACGAGCTCCTTGACAAAACCTATGAGCGACTACCGAAGTACGATGTTATAATCGTGCTAAGAGATTTTAACGCAAAGGTAGGAAAAGAAGACATTTTTAGCAGTATTGTGTGAAACACAGCCAACACGTCTGGCAACGGATTTAGGCTAATAGACTTCGCTACGAAACGATATGCCACTATAGCCAGCACTAGGTTCTTCACTTCGATATCCATAAGGGGATAAGGCGCTCTCGAGACCAACGAAAGATCAACCAAATTGATCTAATTGCGATAGACAAGAGGCACGCATCCAGTATTTTGAATGTCCGAACATTCCGAGGGGCTAACATCGACTCGAACACTTCCTTGTTGCATCCAAGGTAAGAATGCGGATATCCAATACGCCACAACAAACCAAAAGTACTGTGAAGTACTGTCGATAGACTGCAATCGCAAGAGACCCCGATTAACACCATACCGCCAGCATCGAATGTCGAAGAACAATGGCAACGATGCCGACAAGCCATTAGATCAGCCGCAACTGATGTGCAAGGTTTTTCGCGGCCACCAGCAAGAAACCCCTGGTTTGATGAGGAATGCCGACAGATGCTCGCAGCCAAGAACGAGGCCTACAAGGCTATGCTGCAGGTGAAGACGAGAGCTGCCATTGAGCTCTATAGGCAAAGAAGAAGGGAAGAACATCGGCTTTTCAGCAAGAAGAAAAAAGAGCAAGAAAAGCGCGCGATCGAGGATATAGAGAGGTGCCACTCCATAGGAACGATGTTCTCAAGTTTTATCAAAGTGTAAAACGTCAAAGCCAAGGATACGAGGATCGAACAGAATCCTGTCAAGATGAACAAGAAAATATCGTAGTTGAGTCGATGCTGAGGATATGGAGGAAGCACTTCTGCAGACTGTTAAACGGCGATGACGAACAACATTCCGCTGTCAGGCAGAACGAACCATTTAATATTGGCAACGACAGCGAGAACTGCCAACCACCCGACCTAAGTGAAGTGAGGATAGCAATATCTAACCCAAAACTTATTTAGGCCGCCGGAAATGACGACCTTCCCTCTGAGCTTTATAAAGCTGGCGGAGATGACTTGGTAAGTAACATCCACCAACTCATAAGCCAAATCTGGTCCGATGAAAGTATTGTTTGCAAAATAGAAAAGGGGATCCCCTGAACTGCAGAGGCATAAGTCTCCGCAACACCTATAAGATCCTATCTGTCGTAATATGTGAACTCCAGAAACCGTTTACCAACAACCTCATCTGAACTTATTAGTGTGGTTTTAGGCCAGGAAAGTCCACAATCGATCAAATTTTCACACCGGCAGATCCTGGAAAAAACCCAAGAAGTCCAAATCGATACCCATCACCTATTTATCGATTTCAAAGCCGCATACGATAGCATTTATAGAGACGAGCTATACAGAGGCATGTCTAGTTTTGGTATATCGCCCAAACTTGTCCGCTTGTGTAGGATGACGATGGAAAATTCTCTTTGCACCATCAGGGTCGGAAACGACCTCACCGACACAGTCGATACCAAAAAAAGATTAAGGCAAGGCGATGCGCTGTCATGTGATTTCCTCAATTTGATTCTTGAGAGTATTTCGCAAAACTACCGAGCCAACACCAGAGGCACAATTTTCCAAAAATCGGTGCAGCTACTAGCATAAACCGACGATATTGGCATCATTGGTAGGACTCAACGTGATGTCATAGGCACGTTTGCTAATATAGAGAAGGAAGCGGAAAAAATGGTTTTAAAAGTAAATGAGAGTAAGGCTTAGTATATATGCTGTCAACACGAAAGGACACACAACGACGAATTGGACAGAACGTCACCATTGACAGATATAACGTTGAGGTAGTACGGGACTTTTAACCTTTACAACAACATCTCGTCAGAAATCAAAAGAAGAATTACTCTTGCCAACCGCTGTTTCTTCGGGCTTAGAAGGCAATTTTTTTGTAAAGCCCCCACTCGAACTACTAAGGAGATTCTATATAAGACCCTGATCATCCCATTCCTGCTCCACGGCGCTGAAGCATGGACCGGTTCAAAAGTGGATGAAGAAATCCTTACTCGATTTGAGAGGAAAATTCTTCGAAAAATCTTAGTCCCGTTTGCGTTGACGGGCTATGGAGACGAAGATTCAACCACGAACTATACGAGCTGTACCTAGTCAAAAAACTCCGCATTGAACGTTTAAGAAGGCTAGGACATTTAGAATGTATGGACAGCAATACTCCGGCTCGCAGAGTCTTCGATTCCCAGCCAGACGTCGGACGCAGTAGAGGAAGACCTCGCCTTAAGTGGCGCCCACAAGTAGAAACCGACCTCAACAAACTTGGAGTGCACAACTGGAGGCAGTTATCTGAGGGCCGGACTAGTTGGAGAGGCATGTTGGTTTAGGCCCAGTTTCATTCTGGACTGTAGCGCCACTTAAGTAAGTAATTAAGAGAATATGGTCAGAGTTGACACTTGGCCCTCTGAATGGTGCTCACATCCAGGATGTTGGGTGTATGTCAGGCATCTATGAAAATATGGTCAGTTTAGTTGATAATTCGACTCGGAGTAGTGGAAGAAGAAAAGTTAGTTAGTCGAAAGCCAATATCTGCTGATTCATGAACGCTGTACTTTTCAACCTAACCGTCGAAGACGTAGAATATCTGATTGTTGCATTACAATCCCCAAAAGGTCAATAATAGGTCATACAGGCCTGGTCTTCAATTTCATCAGTAGAGATATGTGCACATGCTAATGATTGCAAACGTTGCTCTAACACGAAGTACAGCAAGTCGATCACTAACCGACTTAAAGTCAATTACCCTTGACCTGAATCCGCTCCCTACAACCAATTCACATTCTAATATGCGCAGCCTTTGCTAAAAGCTGTAATAGAAGTCTCATGCTTTTCGTTTTTATGTTCCTGATCATATCCATCGTCTTACTTGAATCGCTGTGATGTCTGCGACTGATTTTTTGAGTAGTAACCGAGTCCCTGGGTGTATAGCGTTTGTACGCTATTAAAGTGCATACTCGTAAGGTCTTTAACGTGGTTGTTCTGGTATGATATAACTAACAGTTTTCTTACGTGGTAAGAAAGTTACCATGCCATCAGGACCCTCAACCTTGAGGGAATGCTTCAATTTGTTCGATAGACCTAGGATAGGAGGTCATCATTAACCACTGCCGTCATCTTTGAAAACGCCAGACTTACCCTTAAGATTCCTAGATAGCAAATTGTCAGAATATATCGGAGCACTTTATGTAAGCTGACTAAGAGTAATCTAAGGTCAAGGTTCTAGGCACACAACGGTTGCCACGTGTAAGCTGTGAATCGGAGTAGGTTTGCATCAGCTAGGTTGTGTTTTCATATAATCGCATTGTCTACTATTTTTGATCCCTAAAATTGCTGTACGACTGTTTCAACTTAATTACGCTTTAACACTTCCTAAACTTGATATCACCTCACTAATCCTGTAAGGTCCAAAATCCTACAGCATTCCCCCTACTATATAGGATATAAGAGCGTTCGAAATAGGTGATAGGAGACGTAATCGTTACGAACTTTATAATTTCTCTATAACACCTGCCTTAGTCCGTTTGTTACTGCTTCAACAACCAATGCTCAATAAATAGAAAAACAATTTGAAGACATTCAAAATAAAACCTACATAGACAGGTCCTCGATTTCACTCCCTACACCTTTTTTCTATAAGGGTATTCAGAAGGCCTTTAGTGCGAACGTTAATTGTAAAAAAATGCAAAGGCCCATTGAATTAATACTTAAATATAAATTTCTTCGACTTGAAGTTCAAATGTGTTTAAAGCTGTCCAAGGCATTCCAAGGTATATTTTTGTGACATTAAATTTTCCTTGAGAAGACTTTGAATTTAAAATCTCTCAGAGTTAAAACTATACAGTATCAGTAACGTTATTTACCCTTCCATCAGCATTTATTCCCCTTACCAGTAACAAGGATACTATCCAAACCTGATGAGTTTTCGATCATACCTTGCATACATTATGCCACAAATCGACAAAAAATAAACCTCTCCCATCATGCAAACCAACCCCTCTTTCCAAATTAATAGCATTCAATCTGAGCCAACAACCTGCACAACATAACAAATTAGTACAACCTCAGCAATGTCCTGGGAAGAATTTCGAAAACCAAATTCCCAATAATAACCTCACATACAACCTCAAAACCCATCACTTCAAATGCATTATCTGGATGCAACACGATGAAGTTGATAGGCAGCCTGTCTGTAAGCCGTCCTGACACAGCATGAGGTATTGACTAAAATTTGCCACAAGAGATTTTATGTGACTTCCCTTTCCCACGAATGAAAAACCACCACACCAACAAATCACCTGATACAGATACCCCCAAGGCTATATATCGCATCCTCCTGCATCGATCGAACGAGCTCCATGCCGACAGATTTACATTCACTGTGGCGACTATAGGACTTCTTTGGGATTACCAACCGAAGGACGATGCTACCTACTCCTACATTTGGAATTTATGGTTTCAAATTTCCACTCACACAGACTGCAGCAGCAAAAAGGACTTGACTTTTGAATTGAATCCTTTTTCTTGTTTTCGTCGACGTTACACAAATACCAAAGGTCTGTCTGTTTCAGTGGAGTCATCATTTTCCATTAAAAAGCCACAGTCCATCTGTTGCACGAACCTTTGTACCCTTCCTAGTATAATCCGTAAAAATGAAACAATTACCTCGTCTGAGGAGTTTTCAATGAAAGATGTCGAAAATCCTTTTTTTTTTAATTAGCTCAGCAAATTCCAGAACTCGGGATTGGTATGCACCTAACAGAGGTAGTACTATAAATCGCTATGTCAGAGGTTGAAGGATCCTATTTCGAGTGGAATTCACTCAATCCGTTACCCATGCCATCCAGAGCAGTCAAATAATAAACCGTTCGGTTCAAATCGATTCGTTGGTTTGCACCGAACATTGTGATTTTGTATGATCCTGCAGATGCAGTTGGTAGCTGTGGTTTTTATCTCGTCCTTGCACTTACCTTTGTCAGCATTGGTGGACTGCCGTTGCTATCGCTGCCTCCCTCATCGGACGGTGGCTGTTGCTGATTATTGGTAACCTTACCCCCATCATGCTGGGGTAGCATCGGTGGACGATGGTGGGGTAACAAGCCGGTGGATTCCTCCTCCTCGCGCTGTCCGCCGGCGATATTAATTGTGCTCATTCGAGCCGTTGTTACCTCCTCCAATTGATGTTCTAGGTCGGGCAATAAATCTTTCGGATTGATTGGTGTCTCCTTTGGTGCCACTACTGCTGGTGGAAGTGGGTGTGCAGCAGCCGATGGTATCTCAAAATGAATATCACCGCCTTCATTGGATTCATCGGTAGTGGGGTCGTCGTGTTTTAAGTGCTCCAATTCAAGGACATCTTCGTCTGACTGGAAGAGAGTTTGAAACAGAAGAGAAACAAAGATAGATTTTTTTTTTGCTTTCTGATATTTGACTCACAAGTGGACAATGGAATAGAATGATGTTCTGGTTGAATGATCTGAAGTGGTGATAAAGAAAGAGCCGATAAAAAGGTCACCAGACTTGTGGAGGTGTTTGGTATTTCGAACCGAAATTGAAACATAGAATGAAGACAGATCCAAGATTTGATGGAAGAAAACAATTCCAGCCCTAATCTGTTGCAGTACTTCGAACTTATTTAAGCTTTCTTTGAGATATTCTATTCTCTGTCCAATTTAGATAATATAAGCAGCCTTAGAGAACCAGAGATAACCGGATGCTATTGAGAACGCAGAGAATGCAGTGGATGCAGTTTTCCAACATTTCTAAGAAGGTAGCCAAATCCGACATAGTCTTCAAGCACCTTCAGAAAGAAGATCGTAGTATGATGATCGCATGAACCGAAAAGATGTTAAAGAAGAGTTACATGTCAAGACATAGCCTCCAAAATACAATGCTGATGTCCATCATTAAAGTTGAATTTCTAACTAAAGCATTGGACTAAGACACAGCTAAGCGACCCCACGCTTAGGTTCAGGTTCAAATGACAAAATGGTCCATTTCCACTACCTCCAGTTGTGCTCCTGGCCAGACTTCCCCCGCCCTGGACACTGCGATCTTATAAAGATCTTTGGACCTTTTGTCAGCACAGTCAATAATCTTGATATGACCCTGGTATAGGCCTAGGTCGCGGCAGATGGGCGCATTGGCCGGGTGATCGCGAAGGATCTGGAGGAAGCTGGAGGCAAGTTTTACCTCTACCTTCCTCCATTCGTCAATTACCGCGAATTCCAGACGTTCTTTCAGCATCTGACTGAAGGTTCTGTCAAGGGTCCTGAAGTGCGTAGGATTAGCAGTTTTCTTCTTTTTGGCACTCTTAGGGATGTCTTCCATCGACCTTTGCCTTTTGGACGTGGTGTCCTTGGAGGAGCTGGGGAGCTGTTGATGATGTTCTTTGGCCCAGCTAAGAGAAGAGACTTACGATATCCTATCGACAGCCGGGATACGTTCTATACGAGAAATTAGTTAAATAACAGCCCGTCTATCCCTTTATACCGCCTTGGAATGTGACAGTTTGGACGGTTGGTCTTGCATTGGTTTATTAGTGGGCGGGGCAGTCTGAAGCGAGCTCGAAGCCTTACAACAGGTTAGTCCACAGGGGTGGAAGTTGACCCGGATGGGTCGGAGTGGGGGTGGGGGTGAACCCAATACAATAGAGGTACGTCGCACCTGCGCGCACACTTTCACTACGTTTGGACCATGACCGCCCTTGCATTTTTTTGTGTTTTTATATTTTTTTTGTGATCTCTTGTGTTTTTTGTTTTTTTTTTTGGTGTATTCATTTAAGGACCCACGAGTAGCGGAGAAAGAAGGTACACCTACACAGAGATCTGCATTGTGCAGGCAAGGCAGGGATAATTCGGAGGTTGTATGGTATCCGGATACTCCGTTAGCGACTGAGCAGTTGGTAGGGCCCTCAGCCTGGTCGATTATCGGCACGGATCGTATAACACCTTAATCCAGCCCTTTAGTTGTTATTGGTCCGCGGTATTTTATATTTCCACCAGCCCTGCGATTATGAAAGCCGTAAGACCTGCATGCACATAGATGCTCCCTATCCGCCACCTGGGGACGCGCCCGATGGGAGAATAACTAAACTCCCGATGTTCTGGCCTAACGAACATCGAAAATATGTAAGGAAGAGCATGGGGGAGCACTTCTCAAACAAAAGAAAGCCTCATCTACCTACTCTATAAAGGAAAGTGAAAGCCTCCTCCGTTTGGCACGCGTGCGATAAAATTTATAGGCGGCATAATCAGTACGAACTTCAAAGATTCGCTCGAACTTCGTACATAATTGGAACAACCAAGAAAATCTTTGAATGCCAGCCTTTAGATTCGTGACGACAAGAAAGACCGAGCATTCGGTTTAAGCAATGTAAGTGGAATTGCGGTTGGACTGAATGAATTAAAATAACGTGCAACGTGCATCAATGAAGTTATAAGGCAGCCTTGTCTCAAGACCCTCATTGAGAGACATTGAAGAAGAGGAGCATGGAGGAGGTCTTCTCAAAAGAAATCCTCATCTACCCGCTCTGTAGAGGAAAGTGAAATCCTCCTCCGTTTTATGAGAATTTCAAGACTTTTCATAACATCTGGCATAACGAACATCGAAAACATGTTAGGAATGCAATGGATTAGCAGTTCTCAAACAAAATAAAGCCTCATCTACCTCATCTATAGAGAAAAGTGAAATCCTCCTCCGTTTTATGAAAATATCAAGCCATTTTCTAATGTCTGGCAGAACGAACGGAGAAAACATTTATCCATCGATCTAAATAAAGTGAGGATAGCAATACCTAACCTAAAGCTAAACAAGGTTGCTGGAGCATGAGTGAAAACTGGAAGGATGAAAGTATGTCAAAGGAATTGAATCCCAATTTTTTTTTGTCAGAACCACAAGATGGAGATCCTCTGAACTGTGGCAATTACAGCTGTCTGGAAATATCGGGTTTTTCAATAAGAGCGCTACAAAAGTTTTTTTTTAAATAAAACAAAAACGGTTTTGGATATCAATGAAATTCTTTATTCCTGTGAAAGTACGTTCGATGCCATTATGTATGGAACTCGATTTCTTTTGCATGGCCACCACTGCACGCTTGTAGAAGTCCAGACGCCGAACCCAATTTTCGACGGTTTTCAAGCATAAATCGGCCGATACTGCTGCAATTTCATGTTCGATATTCGTACGAAGTTCATCAATCGTCACTGGCTTGTTGGCATAGACCATTGACTTGACGTAGCCCCACAGGAAATAGTCTAACGGCGTCAAATCGCACGACCGAGGCGGCCAAGCGACTGGACCATTTCGTGAGATAACACGATCTCAAAATTTGGTTTCCAATAAATTGATTGTGATACTCGCTGTGTTGCTTGTGGCGCCGTCCTGTTGGAATCACATTTCCTATAAGTCCATATCATCCAATTGGGGCCAAAAATATTCGGTTATCATTAAACGGTAGCGATTCCCATTCACAGTAACGTGCCGTTCTTGATCATCACGGAAGAAGTACGGCCCAATGACGCCGACTTTGGTGTGGTTTATGGGCCTGCGGCGTCATTGGGCCGTACCTTTTTAATTTTTTCGGGATGCAATGATGACTCATGGAGTACGTGTGGATTGCTGCCTGACCAATACCGCATATTTTGTTTACTGACGAAGCCATTCAGCCAGAAATGAGCCTCATCGCTGAAGATGATTACGATGAAAATCCGAATCATTTTCAAGCTGTTGCTCAGCCCAATTCACAAACATACGACGCTTCTGGTGGTCAAGTGGCTTCAGTTCTTGCGCCAATTTAATCTTGTAAGGATGTAGGCCAAGATCTTTTCGCAAAATTCGCCACAACGACGTCACAAAGATGCCCAACGCTTGAGAACGACGTGTGAGAGACACATTTGGGCTTTCTTCAACTGAAGCCTCAGCGGCAGCAATATTCTCAAACTACGGGCACTTCTTTGTCTCACTGGCACGGGAACATTTTGTACTGTGCCTGTGGGTTCAAATTTTTCCACTAGACGCTCAATTGTTGATCTGCTAGGACGACTATGAAGACCATAAATTGGACGTAGCGTTCTTAATGTTGAGGCCACTGACTCCGAATTTCGGTAGTAAATTTTAATAATTTCGACTCTTTGTTGGCTCGTATATCTTTCCATCATGAAATGGCAAACCTTACTGAAGAGAAATGTCAAAAGAGCGGCAAGAAATATGGCGTCGTTTGCTGTCCCTATCGCTCTACTTTTGTAGCGTCCCTGTTGAAAAAACCTTTTTAATACCCTTTCGGCCATTAAATTTGAAACCCTGAATCCATGTGCAAACATGCAGTTTTACCCCAATTATCACACTTACACAGGCCCTAAAATTAAGGCACTTTAGTACCTACAATTAAGGCACTTAATACCTAAACTTCTCAAACTTCTTAGGAGATCTTGTATAAGACCCTGATTATCACTGTCCGACTTTACGATACTAAATCAAGGAAATCGTTGGTCGTCGTTTCTAAGCGGAATATTCTTGAAAAGTCTTTCGGTCCGTTTTAAACCGGGAAACAATTAACTACGCAATGGGTCCTTACAATTGCTAGGTGATGTAAAGTTAGTGGACACCTATCATTTGGACGGATGTTCGACGCTCATTGAAAGTAGAAACCGACATCAACCAAGTTTGAGTGCTTAACTGGAGGACCTGGCAAACTGGAGAGACAGATTGGTTTAACCTCAGATTCAGGCAGGTAGCCTCGTCCGGAAAGTCAGACACGACTTCCACGAAGTAGGCAGAGCGATAACATAATAATAAATAATTTTTTACTTAGCTGATGCGTACCAAGTACATCTGTTAGTCTCCATATGGCGGGATAAAGTGAAGACCCTACATAAGCTATTTTGACTTTTCGAAGAACAGGGCATATAGGAATTTTACTGGTTCGTTAGGTCTCTAAAAACGAGACACGAATGAGCGAAAAGGGCAACGGTTGCCCTCAATCCCATAGGGAATACTGACTTGCCCGTGACCTGTGAATATCTGATAGACTGGAACAGACCCTTCAAATTGGATATTGTGCTTTGGGTTAACTACCCATTCAAATAAATGAAAATTCCTACGAAAAAACGAGCCTCGGAAAGGACTGATTTTATTGCTGACCACCATGCTAAAAGAAAATAGAATGACGACGTTCGTCTTCGCATCTGGAATGTTAGAAAGAAAAGGTCCAGCCGAAAGTAGACTCTTGCCAATAGCTGTGTGGTTAGTGCGATGAGCTTCCGGAAGGCATAGATTCGATTTCAAGGCATAGCAACACCTTAATTTTTTTTTCACTGGACTTCCATTCGAGATTTTAGGACGAATCTTCCTAGATGTTTCAATTATCAAAATTTTATTTTGATGGTGATATCATCTGGTGGTATCGCCAGCTTCTGCTGTCTCATACGTATTTACTTAAGTGGCGCTACAGTTCGGAATGAATCTTGATCTCAAGTCTCAACCAACAGGCCTCTCCAATTAGCCCGGTCCTTAGCTAACTGCCTCCAGTTGCGCACTCCAAGTTGGTTGAGGTCGGTTTCTGCTTGTGCGCACCACTTAAGGTGAGGTCTTCCTCTACTGCGTCCGACGTCTGGCTGGGAATCGAAGACAGCGAGCTGGAGTATTGGTGTCCATTCGTTCTACGTGTCCTAGCCATCTTAAACGTCCAATGCGGAGTTTTTTGACTAGGGGTATGTCGCTGTATAGCTTCGTCTCCATAGCCCGTCAACGCAATCGGGACCGAAGATTTTCCGAAGAATTTTTCTCTCGAATCGACCAAGGATTTCTTCATCCGCTTTTGATATGGTCCATGCTTCAGCGCCGTAGAGCAGGATTGGGATGATCAGGGTCTTATATAGGATCTCCTTAGTAGTTCGAGTGATGTTGTGTGTCCTTTCGTGTTGACAGCATATACTTAGTCTTACCCTCATTTACTGCTAAACCCATTTTTGCCGCTTCCTTCTCTATTCTAGCAAACGTGGCTATGACGTCACGTTGAGTCCTACCAATGATGTCAATATCGTCGGCGTATGCTAGTAGTTGCACCTATTTTTG
Organism: Rhingia campestris; assembly: GCA_932526625.1. Classification (NCBI taxonomy): domain Eukaryota; kingdom Metazoa; phylum Arthropoda; class Insecta; order Diptera; family Syrphidae; genus Rhingia; species Rhingia campestris. The sequence continues at coordinate 167,567,270 of OW052183.1, forward strand.
GAAAATTGTGCCTCAGGTGCTGGCTCGGGAGTTTTGCACAATCCTCTCAAGAATCAACTTGAAGAAGTCACATGACAGCGCATCGCCTTGCCTAAATCCTTTTTTGGTATCGAATGTGGCGGTGAGGTCGTTTCTGACCCTGATGGAGCAGCGAGAATTCTCCATCGTCATTCTACAACAACGGACGAGTTTGGGCGGTATACTAAAACATGGCTCTGTATAGTTCGTCTCTATAAATGCTATCGTATGCGGCTTTGAAATCGATAAATAGGTGGTGGGTATCGATTGGACATCCTTGGGTTTTTTCCAGGAACTGCCGAAGTGTGAAAATTCGATCGGTTGTGGACTTTCCTGGCCTAAAGCCACACTGATAAGGGCCGATTAGGTTGTTGGTAAACGGTTTCAGGCGTTCACATATTACGGCAGATAGGATCTTGTGGGCGATGTTGAGCAGACTTATACCTCTGTATTTGGCGCAGTTCAGAGGGTCTCCTTTTTTGTGGATCGGGCAAACGATGCTGAGGTTCCATTCTTCAGGCATGCTTTCATCCGACCAGATTTGGCTTGTTGGATGTTACTTACCAAGTCATCTCCGCCGGCTTTATAAAGCTCGTCATCGTTATTCAGCTTGAGCTTAGATATTGCTATTCTCACTTCACTTGAATGGTTGAATGGGATGTTGTTCGTCATCGCCGTTCAACAGTCTGCATAAGTGGTTCTCTCATATCCTCAGCATCGACTGTGTCTCAACTACGATCTTCCTTTGTATCGCTGGCTTTGACGTTTTACGCTTTGGTAAAACTTGCGAACATCTTTCCTATATCCTCGATCGCGCGCTTTGCTCTTTTCTCTTTATCCTGAAAAGCCGGTATTCTTCCGTCTTTCCCTATAAAGTTTAATGGCAGTCTTCACGTGCAGCTTAGCCTTGTAGGCCTCGTTCTTGGCTGTGAGCATCTGTCGATATTCCTCATAAAAACAGGGGTTTCTTGCTGTCGGGCGCAAGAAACCTAGCACATTAGTTGCGGCTGATCTAATGGCTTGTTAACATCGTTGCTATTGTTCTTCGACAGTATAGATGCTGTTGGTGTTACTCGGGGGTTATGGGATACGCGTTCTGCGAAGGACTTGGCGGTCTCTTATGATTGCGTCATTCGACATTAAATTTTGTATCATAATTTCTTATTTGTTGTGGAGCTGTCCGATTTTAGCAATTTTGTCAATGCTACTGCCAATATCTCAGCCTGGAAGACATTGCTGTGTTCATGAAGACGAAAAGTACTCTTCAGCTTTAGTGTTTCGGAAACCACTTACGCTCCAACGCATATGCCCATTTTTAACCCATAAGTATAGATGGATATGGTTAAGGTGCCCAGGGCCCTCATTCCGTAAAGTGATTATCGTTTGACGATAACATTTCGACGGTACACCTTGCATCACGTAGGATCAATAGTCGATTTTTCTGTCGTCCATATCACCTAATTTGCTTCACTTAAAACAATAATCGTCCAATCGCAGACGATCATTGAGCGATTGGTCATAAGACCTCTACTACAATCTGAGTGATGATCGTTTTCAAAGTTACGGAATGGACCCCCAGTTCATTCCTCGCCGACTCCTCTCTGCTTTGAAAGATACGGGAGAGTGGTCTTTTAAAGTCAGGGTGAGGCAGCATATGGTCAGAGGATACTGAGCCTAGGTATCTGTTTAGAATTTAACCGTGTCCTCCTAAGTTATTTTTTTTTTAGTTGATCTGGCAGATTTATGCACTAAAAATTTGGATGCAAAATCTAAAGGTCTAGCGGTAGCAGTTTGCGGATGGTTTCCAGTCCCACTGTTGGTGTGGTTCTCACCGCACGGCACTAGTAGCGCCCAAACATGCTATCCTTTGTGCCTATGTCATGTTTTCAGATGGGTGACTTTATTTATGGATTGCCACCAAACAAGTCCTCCATGTGTTAATATAGGTCTTGCAATGGTCATCATTGACAAATAAAGGGTCCGCCAAATAAATTTTTTTTTTGAAAATGCTGTAAAAAAAACTACTGAATATTTTCTTATAATAATGGAAAATAATTTCATTCAAATGGCTGCCTCGGCTGGCCATGCAGTAGCCTACACAATCGGTCCAATTTTTAAGCATATTATCGATTGTGTGTATTTCACCAATTTCACCAATAGCTTCACGAATATTGTCCTTTAAAGCGTCAATCGTCTCTGGCTTATCGGCGTAACACTTATCTTTTACGGCACCACACAAATAATGGTCCAACGGTGTCAAATCGCAGCTCCGAGGTGGCCAACCGTCATCAGCTCTGCGGCTGATAATGCGATCTTCAAAAACAGAGCCCAAAACATCGAGTGTAGCTTCGGCTGTGTGGCACGTAGCGCCGTCCTGTTGAAATCAAATGTTGCCAATATCCTCCTCTTCAATTTTTGTGAACAAAAATTCGGTCAACATGGCCCGATCCCGATAACGATCGCCATTGACAGCCACTCCTTGCTCATTTTCGAAGAAAATTGGCCCAATTATGCCTCTGGACCAAAATCCGCACCAAACAGTGACTCGTTTTGGTTGTATTGGCTTTTCAATGTATGCGTGCGGGTTTTCTGTGCCCCAAATGCGACAATTTTGCTTGTTTACATACCCGCCAAGATCTTCATCTGAAAAGATGATTTTTTTGGCAAAATCGGCATCTTCTCTAAGTCGATCGCAGGCCCGCTTAGCGAAGCGAAAACGCATTGGATGGTCAGTTGGCTTCAACTCCTGAACCAATTGGACTTTGTATGGCATCATACCAAGGTTTTTATGCAAAATTCGTCTGCAATGATGTCTCCGAAATGTTCAATTGTTGAGAACGACGGTGAATTGATGTTGATGGCGTTCACGCACACTTTCTGCCACAGCAGCAATATTCTCGGGTGTACGCACTGTTTTTGGCTTTTCACGCTTTGGTTTATCGATGAGGATGCCAGTTACTTTGACTTTTTTCACAAGATAACGAAAATACGGAGCTGTTCGCAATTTTCGCACACATTCTGCAACATTACCATGATTTTCAAAGTAATGTCGCAATATTTCCCAGCGTTGTTCAAGCGTAAACACAACCATAGATAAAACTAATTATCTGTCAAATCAGACATGAGCTAAGTGTTACCATTCACGAAATGAGCACTAGTTGAAAAAAAAAAAAAAAAAACGTTAGATGGCGGACCCGCTACAACTTTTAGGTAGTAAGAAACTTTGTCTACCTCGGCACCGCTATTACTTCTCACAACGACATATCGTCAGAAATAAAACGAAGAATTAGCTTCTCAACAGCTGTTTCTTCGGGCTTAGTTGCCAATTTAGTAACAAAGCCATCAGTCGAACAACCTTACTAACAATTATTCTTCTATAGGGCACAAAAATGTAATTTCCACAAGCAATTATTTCTATAGGCCTTATATAGTACTTGTCCACGGAGGTTAAGCATTTTGGCAGTCGATTGTTTGGGTAGAAGCTTGTTTAACCGAAATTATGATGGCGCAACTTCTGTAAGGTTGTTTTTAAGCTTCCGGAGATGTGTGTACATGTACCATAAGTTAAGATGTTTCGGCAGAACTTCGCACAAGTTTATCCGAAGCATAGCACGTATAGAGCTTACGAAAGAAGGCTTAAAACAGCTAAGGTTAAAAGATCGGAAAATAGATGAAAAGATCGCGACAAGGTGTAAAGATTGGAAAAAAAGGTGAAAAGATCGGGAACCTACCGGAGAATGAGTCAACACGATTTAAGTTCAGCGTTGTATTTACTCGTCTCTCATGTTCGAGAGTACAGCCTAGTGGATAGCGTGTTGGACTACCGTGCGAGAGCAAGCGAGTTCGAATCCCAGTAAGATGAGAGTTTTATATAATTAATTGCAATGAATTCCATACTTTCATAATAACGAATTGGGTTTTAATAATTATAAGAGACTGAATTTGAAATTAATAAAAGTTATTAATATAAGAAAATAATAAAAAATAAAGTTATTTTTCAACTTCGATAAGGCTTGCAAATATTTTCGGAATGACTTTTTGCGAAGCCTATAATTTGCTTCTGTATGACCTTTTACAAGCAAACAAAGTTATTTCTTTAAAGCTTATTAGAAGTATTTAAAGAAATCTTATAGAAGTAAATAGCTTCCTAAAAGTGCGCCAAAGGTTTTTCCATAAGACTTCCTACAAGTAATATTGCTGGAGGGGAAATAGTTTCGGGAGTGCTTTATCGAAGCGAAATTTTTAGTTGGAAACTAACGGGTGATTTTTTAGCTGGTTTGGTTTTGGCAACACTGGTTTTGACAGCTGACGTGTGTTTAGTACCTTGTGTCACTGTCAAACAGCTTCAGTTTGGTTTGCAATTTAACCATGGATCGTCTTACAAATGAACAACGCTTGCAAATTATTGAATTTTACTATCAAAATTCGTGCTCGGTTCGAAATGTTCATCGCGCGCTGCTTCCATTTTATGATCGGCATTCTCGACCTTCTGAGCAGTCTATTCGGAAGATTGTGACCAAATTTCGCACCAAATTTACTTTGTTGGACATTAAACCACCAACACGTTTACGTACTGTGCGTAGTGAAGAAAATATTGCGGCCGTATCAGCTAGTGTGACAGAAGACCGCGAAATGTCGATTCGGCGCCGTTCCCAGCAGTTAGGCCTTTGTTACAGCACTACGTGGAAAATTTTGCGGAAGGATTTGGGCGTAAAGCCTTTTAAGATACAGCTGGTGCAAGAACTAAAGCCAGCCAACCTACCACAACGCCGAATTTTTGGTGAATGGGCTCTTGGAAAGCTGGCCGAGGATCCGCTTTTTTATCGAAAAATTGTGTTCAGCGATGAGGCTCATTTTTGGTTGAATGGGTACGTAAATAAGCAAAATTGCCGCATTTGGAGTGAAGATCAGCCAGAAGCATTGCAACAGCTACCAATGCATCCCGAAAAAGCCACTGTTTGGTGCGGTTTATGGGCCGGCGGCATTATTGGGCCATATTTCTTCAAAGATGATGCGAATCGCAGCGTTACTGTCAATGGTGAACGCTACCGAGCGATGATAACAAACTTTTTTTTGCCCGAAATGGAAGTTCTTGACTTGCATGATATGTGGTTTCAACAAGACGGTGCCACATGCCACACAGCACGCGAAACAATGGTGCAATTGCGAGGCGAGTTTGGTGAACAGTTAATTTCACGTTTCGGGCCGGTCAATTGGCCGCCTAGATCGTGCGATTTGACACCATTAGATTATTTTTTGTGGGGGTATGTCAAGGCTAATGTCTATAGGGACAAGCCCGCTTCGATTGACGCACTGGAAGCCAACATCCATGCATTCATTCGTGAGATACCGGCCGATATGTGTGAAAGAGTATGCCAAAATTGGACTCAGCGGATGGGCTACCTGAGACGCAGCCGCGGTCAACATTTGCATGAAATTATCTTTAAACATTAAATTGCAAACTATCAAACTATCGATTCAAATAAATATTTCATTCATTTTTTCGAATTTTTTGTGTTTTTTTTTAAAAAAAGTTCTAAACCTCTTAAGAAATCACCCGTTATATAGGACTCTGATCATCAGTCCTGCTCTATGGCGCCGAGGCATTTTCTTCGGAAAATCGTAGGTCCTGTATGCGTCGGAATATAGAGACGAAAATTGAAACAAGAACATTATGCGCTGTACAGCAACATAGACCTGCTTTAAAAGATCCGCATTGGACGTTAAGGTTGCTAGATTATGTAGAACGAATGGGCATCGATACTATGGCTGGTAGAGTGTTTGATACCCAGGCAGATGTCGGACGCAGTTGATTAAGAATCCATGGTAAGTGGCACTTAGAAACTTACTTCAGCTTACTGGAAGTGCTTAACTGGGCTAATTGGAGTGTCAGTTTGGCTAAATGCCAAGACATTTTGCACAGTATCGCCACTTACTTAAGATGCTACGACTAAGAATTAAACCTAGACATTCTGAGTGGCAGTTCATCGCACCGAACGCCGCCATCACTGAATCCGTATGGTGTGGATGTCTTCCTGTATTAAGAAGAGACAACCTATAGGAAAATGCGTTCCTACATTACGCTATCGACTGGCCCAACGGTGCTGAGGGCTACATACTTAGATGTGGCCTACTTTGATATTAATATACCAGACCAGCAGGAGTCCAATTAAATAGAAGCTCCGAAAAAATAAGGTTGAGACTCCATTCTAACTGAGATAAGAGTGCCATCGAAAGTCAAGTAGCACTGAACCAATAAAAATTGGCAAACACTTAAGTGAACCCCGTAATCTGTTAGTATAATAGCATCAGTAACCTGTTCAATTAAGGAGCATCCTTATTTGAATTTTATTTGTGCCAGCAATTAACCATTTCCTCCCTAACCTCCTTTACGATCTCCATAATCAAAATCAGATTTTCCACCAGCATTTCATTCTATCACAGCTAGCATACGAAATTGCAATTCCATCACGTCTCGAGTGGTAACACCATGTACAAGCAGTAAATCCCATCCCAAAATATAACCCTACCCTGGTCTACAATACAGTCGAGGCATTCATATTTATGTAGGCAGCCATAAACGGATTCAACAAATCTCACTGTCCTCTCATCCCCCAGCAGCACTGCAAGTAATAACCATGTCAATAGGCTTTGGGGCTATAGGACTTACACAATGCCAGATGTGAAATTGGCATAGTTCCTCTCCAGCTCTCAGGATCCACACGGAGGACAACATGCTAATGGGCTTTATTATCATGGAAATGGGATTTTTATTGATTTGCGCGCTGCCGGGCCTGAGCACCGCTCACATTGTATCTAAATGAAAGTGTTCTTCAGCCCAATCACCATGGCAATCATCACTTGGTAGTGGCACACCATTGAGTGCAAAAGGATGTGCGAAAGGAGAAATTAACTCGGCGCATCATTATAACCTGATTTCCGTTATGGTGTCAATTAAAATGGTTTTCATCGCTTTAGTTAGCCCAAGTGCCTGAGTACCCGAGTGCCCGACTGCCAATAGGCATTGTCGACGAGACGCCAGAATTGAGAGCTGAAAACCTCTCGTTTCTGGCACGAAAAGTTGAATTAAATTTGGGCCACAGCAAAGTGGAGAAGCGCCATCCATTGAAGAACTCAATAATGGCACGGGAAAGCGACTACGACGTAGTTTCGATGACGATAGTAGGTGGTGGTGCCATCGATTTTCCATTACCCACCCCCGGGTCGCAATTCAAAAAATCGTGGCCAAGTGGTTATATGTCATGTCCAGCCCCAGTGTTATGCAAATTGTGGGACTTGTATCGGAATGGACTACAAAAAATAAACCCCACACACACATACACGCCCACATCAACTGCAGTTCCATTATAGGAATGGCCTGAGTGGGATTAAGCTATGACAAAGTGTGACTGCTGACACTGTCGTCGTTATCTAAGAGCGGGCTTTTAATTAAATAAACATAAAAAAGGGGGGGCTGTTGCGGACGACTTTTCGACAGCACGCCGTGACATAATTGACTGGAAAGGATTATACACAAAAAAAGTTTAAAAATCCCTTTTGTAGGTAAACATTCCCCGTGCAGTAAGCGGCAATGTGAATACCTCAAGACAGGCGCACCCCCAGACCTTGGGCGGTATTGTGTGCTAATGGATGAGAGGTGAGAACACACCCCGGTTACTATGAACAATTAATCATGACTTGGAAGAACTTGAGATGGGAACCATTTTCATCTATTTTATGCAAGACTCAGGGGAAAGTTTTTTTTACGAGAAATACAACGAAGCTGTGTTCAGATGATGTTGTAGAAAGTTTAAGGTTTCAAAAGAATTTGAGAACTTTTTACATTAGAAATGCATGACTGCGGTATCTTAGGGAAGAATATGATGGCTTTGTGGATGCTAGGGGTGGTTGTGCACTTGATTATGCCAAGTCATGACTGAGATGTTTGCATTATGTGGTGATGGGAGTAGAATTTGGACTGCAACTATGGATCTATTTAAATTTACAAAACGAAGAAGAAGTTAAGTTAGTCTTTTGTTTGGGTCGGAAATTAATGTGTGCATTTAGAAACAATTTGAAAGATTAACAGTTTGGGGAATGGGGGAAAAGGCACCAAGCTTAGTACAGCTGCACTTTTACTGGTTCACTTGAGAGAGAGATAACACTCTTATCCGGTCTATATGACTAAAGGAACACTCAGAGAAACGAGTGGTGGGTGCACGACTGGGTCGTACGCAACTTTCTCTTTCACAGCGAGTTGGGCGTTACATCAAATAGTACGCATTTTGATTATTAATGCTAAAAATTATATAAAATGTCGAAATGTGATTATACGAACGTTTACTCCGAAATTTGAAGTAATCGGTGTCTATGTGAAAAATAATTATTTTTCGTTATTGGCCAAAACTGAAAATTCCGTTAAGTGATAGTTGGGCTAAAACTATAAAAGTAGTTTATATATTAAATTTCATTCAATTTGACATAGTAGTTTGCGAGAAATTAACAATTTTCTTTATATGGCCTAAATGACAAAATCCGTTATATGGATTTTCTCGAAAAAACTAGGTATGCAGTTTTGTTGAAACTAATTTGCTTATAGTATATGTAAAGTTTAATCAAAATCGTTAGAGCCGTTTTCGAGAAAATTTAGGTTATGTGTAATTTTTATATGGCAGGTACCGTTATTAACATGGCTAAAAGCAAACAAAATGGCCTAGAATTATGACCAACACAAGCTTGGATACGAAGTTTGAAGAAAATTGGTCAAGCCGTTTAGGCTGGGGAGACCATTACGGACAGACGGACCGACGGACCGACGGACGGAATTCCAAAAACCACTTTTTTAGGCTCCGCTATCATCGTAATGTTAGAATCAATCAAAATCTCGAGGTCGAAAATTTTCACGAAAACAATATCTTTCTCTTTGTAAGAGAAAGTTAAAAATGTAAACTCAAATGTAATACGATCTATTTGATTTTACGTGGAATAAACTTTGATAAATAATATTTACTTTCACATTGAAACATATTTGATTTGATTACGCACTGTAATTTTAAATAAAGTCATCCTAGATTCAAAGTGAAACATATTCACTTTTACATTGAACCCATTTTTTTAAATATTTAAGCTACTCTCAACGTACTTTTGAAGTGTAACATGATAGTATTTGTCAATTCAAAGTGTTGCAAAGTTAATTTAACTTTGTTTTAAATCGCCTTCAACTTCAAACCGTTGCGTATTTATTTATGCCGAAATTTTTTGGTGCAGACAAATAATGCTTAAATGCATTTTCTTCACACATCGTAGTTTTAAACTTAAATCAACGTTTATTTAAAGTGTCGCATATACATTTTAAAGTGGCAACAATCTAGAAACAAAGTGAACCATGTTCGTCGGGCATTGATGCTACTCATTTCAATAACGATCAACGTAGATTCAAAGGGAAACATACTTATTTGTATGTCCCGCTAAGTGTCGCGATTGTGGTGGTGAGCTCATTGTCGTTGTTATTCTTGTGTCTCCTTCGGTTGTGTAAAGATGGAAAAAATTAGTGTAGTCGACGAAAATGAAGAGCGCATAAATATCTTTGATTAACCCAAGAGATTCAGTGTCAGTTGTCTGAAAATGACGAAAAGTTGAAAAAAATTACTGGCCAATTTGAAATGCAATGCCTGTTTCCAGTGTTAATGTAAGTTTTATGTAATTATATAATGTATTAGAAATAAAATTAGGTGCATTGATTCGTAGGCAAAACTTACAAATGAAGTGTAATCATGTTAATCATGTTTGTATGGAAATAATTTTGTTACGAACCATATTGTGCAATTAAAAAGTATGAAAATAGGTATTAACTTGATATTAATACCTCAGGATAATATCACGTGTGCGAAAAAATGTATCTGGTTTTAAGTGTTCGGTTAGAAATTAATTATGTGTATACAAAACGGTTAATTAGTGCATATGTGCAACATAATAAGGATACCTGCATTGTTTTTCCTTATTTTCTCAAAATTTCTGGTATAATGAAGTACAATTTTTCAAGCAGTCAACAATAATGCACAAACAAAAATTATTTCCATATTAGTTCTCAAAGAATTGCACTTAATTTTATTACATTTTGCTTGTAAAAGCTTTTTACTTATTAAAAAAGAATTTCATTTCAGCCAATGACATAACGTTTTCGAGATTAGTGTATTTAACAAATGACGACATTACAAATACCATAGCTAGTATCGGCCAGAGAGCAGAACTCAGGGCTAAACTTTTTGTGGTGAATGTTGCAGATCAATGTCGAATATAAAGGTACTCTGTATAAAAAGAATTGTTATTTGACATATTATAAAAAAAAACCATTAATGGAATTATTTAAAACACATGTCTTTGCATTTCAAAATAATGATTTGTTAGTTTTTTGTTATCCAATTGAAGTAAAATTATTTAGTAAGCATTTTCAAGCCTTAAAAATTGGCCACAAAATTAACCATGTAGTGATAAAAGATATATCCTTTTTTACGAGCTCACCTTTACATTTATATCCAGTAAATAATGGAAAAATATATTTCAAAAATAATTTTTTCTAGGTAAACAAAACTAATTGTATCTTTAGGTTAATAATGAATAATTTAAGAATTTTTTGTTATTATGTCAATGAAAATAAAATTTATGAATTCCAAATTATTGTTGTTTTGATTTTTAAACAAGAAAACAAAAATGTATGTACTAAAATTTTAAATTTTGCGAAAAATTTATTTTGAAAATACATACCTACATCAAGTAAAAGTTGAAATATACAGCTTTTAAAGTTAAAAACATTTTGATTCTACAACGAACTATTGTTGTATCGAATAATAAACGTGATATTTTTAAAGTCAAAGGAGGTTCTGTCTACGAAGGAACATGGTAAGATTAAAGTTAAAAAATGCTAATTCAAAATGGTTTCATTTTGAATCAATCCCTGAACGAATTTAAATTAAGGCTTTAGCATAGTACTTTCAAAGTTGGATTTGTTTGAATACACAACGCATAGTCATTACTTCAAAATGTAGTCGTAGTGTTTTTAAAGTCAAATACATTTGATTCTACGATGCGTCATTGTTAAATTAAAGTTAAAGCATATTAATTTCAAAGTTGAATGTATTTTAATCTAAGATGCATTATGGTTGAATCGAATTCCACAAACTTTGTTTTAAAGATAAATGAATTTGATTTAAGCATGATCCCACATCAAATCAAGGTATATACGTGGTGATATCAAATTAAAACGATATACTTTTTAGAGCAGGAAAACCCTTTGAATTAATGTCATGCCACTTCGATTTTAAAATTTTCGTAGTCGAAGCTAAATCATTCCGAAAAATATTTGAATCGAAGTGGTTTTCTTTGATTTTACGTTGTTTTTTCTCTCAGTGAATGTCAAAAAAGTAGAAGCTGCGGCTGATTATTCAGACGAGGATGATTTCCCTCCAGTCCAATCACTGATTACTCCAAAAATATGAACTTACCTCGAAAGTAGTGCAACTAGCCAGCGGTAATCTACCAGAATTCCACCTGAAAGTGTCTGGACCGTTGAAGACATGCTGTATGTCTGCATGGATAAATTCGTTCTTGGAAGAGGCTCTACTTAACTATGTCAAATAATTTCTCACAATTACTTAGGATGAAGTTGCGCCTTCTGTGCCCTTTTTTATAAACTTTGGTCATGTAAGGCGACTTTTATAACGCTCCAGGAGCGCTTTGAGACGATGTTTACCTGAACCAACTTCCTTACCCTACTTAACGAGCTACTAACACGTTTAGGGTATCTGCCTGAGACAAGGCAGGCTTCATCCTTTTCGATTTCAGACACGTTGCTGCCAGTTATTCAGTCCAACCGCTCTAATATCCGCGATTACCCTAAACCAGGTGTTCGATCGGCCTTGCCGCCTGTAACCTGAAGGGGTGGGATTCGAAGATTCTTTTGACTGGAGCATTACTGGTTTTCTTTTCGTTACCTTTTGTACTATATCCACATCTTGATGCAGTTCATAAAGTTCGCGGTTGTATCTTCTGCCTCAACCAACGTGGTCCCCCAATTACCTCAGTCTTTATCTAGCAGCCACCAGTTAAGCCCTTTGAATTGGTTGAGGTTGGTTTGATTGTCTGCGATCAATGTGAGGCTTTCCCGATTGACAAAAAATAACACCCTCTGAACTGGAAGATCCTATCTATCGTAATATGTGAACGCCTGAAACCGGTTACCCTTACAAACAATCATATCGGCTCGTATCGTTGTGGTTTTAGGCCAGGAAAGTCCACAACTGATCAAATCTTCACACTTCGGCAGATCTTGGAAAAAAAAAAACAAGAAGCCCAATCGTTACCCACCACCTATTTATCGACTTCAAAGCCGCATACGACAGCATTTATAGAGACGAACTATACAGAGACATGTCTAAGTTTGGTACACAGTCCGTCAGTGCACAATGACGATGAGGAATTCCCGCTGCCGGTTTAGGGTCGGAAACGACCTCGTCGAAACATACGATACCAAAAATGGATTTAGGCAAGGCGACGCACTGTCATGTGACTTCTTTGACATCATTCTCGAGATCATTGTGTTAAATTTCCAAACCAATACCAAAGGCACCATAAGGCTGTGCAACTACTAGCATACGTGGCCGACGATATTGACATCACTGGTCAGACTCAAAGCGATGTCATAGCCACGTGTGCTAGTATAGAGAAGGAATCGGCAAAAAAGGGTGTAAATGAGGGTAAGACCAAGTATATGCTGTCGTCAACTATAAAGGACACTCAACGCCGACGAATTAGACAGAACGTCAATAGTTCCTGGCATAACCTTGAGGAAGTAAGGGACTTTGTCTACCTGGATTCCGATATAAGCTCCGACAAAAATATCTCTTCAGAAGTTAAACGAAGAATTACTCTTGCCAAACGCTTTTTCTTCGGCTAGGAAGGCAATAAAGCCCTCACTCTAACTACTAAGGGGATCTTATACAAGACCTTGATCATCCCAGTCCTGGTTTACGTCGTTTTGATAGAAAAATTCTTCGAAAACTCTTCGTTCCCTTTTGCGTTGATGGGCTATGGAGACGAAGAATCAACAAGCTGCACAGCGACATACCCCTAGTCAACAAAACTCTGCATTTGACATTTAAAATAGCAAGGGCGGTGCAGTGTAATAAGCCCTGCGGGCCAAATTCTCTAAGACAGCTAATTAACAGGTGATTTTTTAAGAGTTAAGTTTTTTCAGGTTGGCAGCACTGGTTAGTAATGGCGTCCAAACGTCATCTGTCAAAGTAAAAAGTTTTCAGTATATTCTGCCATTTCATCATGGAAAGACTTACAAACGAGCATCGATTGCAAATTATTGAAATTTACTATCAAAATTCGTGCTCTGTAAAAAATGTGCAGCTCCATGAAAATCGGAGGTTTTATCGAAAAATTGTGTTCAGCGATGGCAGGTTCATTTCTGGCTCAACGGATACGTAAATAAGAAAAACTGTCGCATCTGGAGTGATAAACAGCCACATGCCATAGAAGAACTACCGATGCATCTCGAAAAAAGGACAGTTTGGTGTGGTTTAAGGGCTGGTGGCTTCATTGGTCCATTTTTCTTCAAAGACGACCGTGGAAGAAACGTTTCCGTCAACGGCGAACGATATCGAACCATGATACGCGACTTTTTTTGCCCCAGTTGGCTCAGTTGAACTTGGTTGACATGTGGTTTTATCAAGACGGTGACACATGCCACACAGCTCGTGAAACAATGGAAATGTTGAAGGACGAATTTGGTGAGCAGCTTATCTCACGAAATGGCCCTCTGAGTTGGCCGCCAAGATCATGCGATTTAACGCCTCTGGATTATTTCTTGTGGGGTCATGTAAAGTCGTTAGTCTATGTGGACAAGCCGAGAACTATTGAAGCCTTGCAGGATAACATAACATGGGTAATTCGTGGAATACAGGCCGAAATGCTCGAAAAAGTGACGCAAAATTGGACCTTCCGAATGTACCATTTGAAACGGAGCCGCGGATTTAAAAAAAACCACGCTAATCATCGTAGTCCTGGTCTACGGCACTGAAGCATGAACTGTATCAAAAGTGCATTAAGAAATCCTTGGTCGATTAGAAAGGAAAATTCTTCGGTCCTGTTTGCATTGACGGGCTATGGAGAGGAAGATTCAACCAAGAACTATACGAGCTATGCAGCGACATGCCCCTGACAAAAAAAAAAACTCCGCACTGAACGTTTAAGATGGCTAAGACATGTAGAATGAATGGATACCAATACTCCGGCTCGCAGTCTTCGATTGCTAACCAGACGCCATGTGCAGTAGAAGAAGACCTCGCGTTAAGTGGCACACACAAGTAGAAACCGACCTTAACCAACTTGGAGTGCGCAACTGGAGGCAGTTAGCTAAGGACTGGGATAAATGAAGCGGCATGTTGATTGCAGGTTCATTACTCGGACTGAAGCGCCACTTAAGTAAGTAAGTTCTCTTTACTAACAGGAGATCGATCCCAGCATTTCCGGCACCGTCTTTGGAAGATTCGACTCTCTCATTGTCAGCAAGCGCGAAATATCTGGGGGTGATACTCGATAGTAAACTGAACTGGAATCTAAACGTTGAAGAAAGAGTAAAGAAAGCAAATATTGCCCTCTATAGCTGCAACAGAATCTGCGGCAAAAAATGGGGCCCATCCCCGAAGGTCACAAAATGGCTATACACAGCCATTGTCAGACCAATCCTAACATACGGCTGCTTGGTCTGGTGGAATGCTATGAAAAAAGCAAAACATATAACCAAAGTTCAAAGGACAGCATGCATACTCACGACAGGAGCCATGCGCACTAGCCCCACAGTAGGGTTAGAAACAATACTAAACATAACACCAATTGACTTACAAATCATTGACACAGCAGCAAAAAGCACAGCAAGACTCAAAAAACGGGCAATCTACTTACGAAGCCTTTTGGCCATAGCTCAATATTAAACTCAATGGCATATGCGGATGTAGCATCTGACTACATGATCCCATATCACGATTTTGATACTAATTACTCCATCAGAATACCAGGCAGAGACGAATAGTCTTCAAACAATGTGTTATCTAACACAGAAATAGCAATCTATACCAACGGATCCAAAATGGAAGTCGGAGTGGGCTCTGGTGTCTACTCTTAAAAAATCGGGCTAGCTACATCCTTAAGATTAGCAAACTCGTGTAGTGTATTCCAAGCTGAGATCCTGGCCATACTCGAAGCTGCCGAATCGGCTAGGATATTGGACATATCACATGAGGATATCTCCATCTACGTGGATAGTCAAGCGGCCATTAAAGCTCTGGCATCCAATATAGTAAAATCACGGGTAGTTGGACGCTGCCGCGAAGAGCTGAAGGCTCTTTGTAACCAGAACAAAGACCAAATTATCTGGGTGCCAGGACATAATGACATTATAGGAAATGAGAAAGCAGACGAACTAGCCAGACTAGGATCGTCCAGTTGCATTTCCCTAGCTGATAAAAGGGTCAATCCCCCGCTAGCATCTAAAAAACATGAATTAACTAAGCACACTCAAAAAGCAACCTTAACAAGATGGCAACTTACAATAACTTGTACACACACAAAAGCTCTCTGGCCAGAATTAAGCGGCAGCAAATCAAACAAGCTATTAGCTTTGAATAGAGCTTCCATTTCTATAGCGGTGAGAGTGATAACAGGTCACAACCTGTTGGGTAAGCACTCTAACAAGATGAAACTGACTGGTGCGAACCAACTTTGCAGGTAATGCAGCGACCCTGACGTCGAGGAAGATGTCTCACACCTGCTATGCCACTGCCCTGCGATCAGTGACAGTCGTTTTAAAATACTAGGCAGCCTTTACTTCGATAACCTAAGTGACCTAACGACTATCCCAGTAGCGCTGATGGTCCGTTTTTGTAGCAGATCAGGATGGAGCAACTACCTCTTTGAGGCTGCAGGAGCAACACAGACCAGCACCGCATAAGTATCACTAGCTAATTTAACCAGGTATCCTCTTTCTCTATTTCAGGATACTTCTTCGAAGGGTATCGCTATGGGCCCACGTAGGCCTATGCGTGTTTGACGACTCGCCCGAGCGTCAACAGCCCATCTAACCTAACCTAACCTAAGTAAGTAAGAGGATAGGTCTTCATCAATTGCTTTTACTACCTAGCCCAAATTGAAGACCCCGCCGTTAGGAGTTTCGTTTTTTGTCAAATCGCTGAGATTTTAAAAGTAGTAAGCTCCGAGATGGAGCTTCTATTTTTTTTATAGGGCCGGGCAGTTCCAAAGAGGATGAAGTATTATTTCTTTTTCCTTTTAGTTCACGCAGCTCCTGCTGAAGTCGTTTAGTGGAGGCCTAGCCTTTCTGCGTGCCTGCTTATTAAACAGTGTCTGATGATGACACCTATGGTGGCGCTAATGTGTGGTCTAGCGAGCGAACTCAGTCCCTTGGATCTTCTAAAATCCAGCTTTGGCCAAATGTTTTTGATGATTTGACACGTCGTGCCAAGACTCCATCGGAGATTTGATTTGCTGTTAGCATGTTGCGCTAGAAAGCTTTTTAATGTAATGATAGGAATACGTAGTGCACCCTTGTCGGGTATAACTGGTAATTTCGTCCAATGTCTGGCGAGTTCATCAGCCTTACAGTTGCCTGAAATATCACTATGCCCACACACCTAGCATAACTGAATGTTAAGCCCCTTTGACATATCTTGCAGAGATGAGCAGCAATCTAGGTTTGTCTTTGAATTTGTTGAGACTGATTACAGGGATTTGTTGGCCGCTTGGCTGTCCGAGAAGATGCTAATATTCTTAACAGCTATTACATTTTCTTTCAGCCAAGGTAAGGCTTCTTTGATCGCCATGAGTCCTGCCTGGAACATGGTGCAATGATCAGGAAGATGGGAAGATAGGTTAAGATTAGCCAGCACCCACTTCGTCATTTGTTTTGGAGCTATCGGTGATCGAGAAATTTTGCACAGGTTTGTTACATTCCCATGACGATCTGTCTAGGATTGCGACTTGAAAACTCTTATCGAAGTAACCTGGTAAGAGTGTAATCGGTCTTTTCAGGGATATTTGTACATTCGTTTATATTTTTTGAGTGGCCATCTACTGTTGGCGTAAAGACGTATGGCTGAGTTAGCTGCTATTTGCTTGCCGAAAATATCTAGGGGTATAGTAGGTGAAAAGCATGTCTAGTGCTGCTGAGGGCGTTGTACGTAGTTGTACACGCAGTTCTTTGCACCTTTGGGTTTTTTTGCTGTTCCCCATACTACTACTCCATAAAGAAATATAAAGCGAATGGGTGATATAAGGTTTCGTTATCATGTCTATGGCTTTCTTACAGGAATAAAGGCAACTGTCGCGTTCTTGACTATTTCTGTTATGTTCAGCTTCCAGTTAAGCTTCCTGTACAAGTTAATCCCAGGTATATTGCTTTGTCGGAGATGGCTAGTTCGATTCCGTTTAGTGAATGGTCAATAATTAAATGGCGCTGAGATATCCTAAGTGGCCTTCGGTCATAATTATGTTTTTTTGCTTAAATTGTTTTGTAGGAAAGTAGTAAGGCCTTGAAAAAAAAAGGTTCAATGACAAATTTTATGACCTGGGTATATAATCTATTGAAAAACCGAAGCATTCGACGTTAGAACTGGGATGTAATGGGCATCAATGATCCTACCCACGGAGTAGGCGAATTCGAACTCGTAAAACGTCGCAGTAGAGAAAGACCTTTAAGCTAGCATTCACGAGTAGAAAATGACCTCACAAACGTACTCATGATTGTGCAACTTAAGGCAGTATGCTTAAGGTTAAGGTCCAAGTGAGTTCGACAACTCACCGAAAGTCTTTTGAACCTATAATATTCTAGACCGTTTCGATGAATCTTACTGAAGAAGGGCCATATTCACACGTCGATTGCTGCAGTGCGGGTTTAGCTAAGGAGGTTTTAGTTGCTCTTTAACCTGAAATTTTCGATATCGATTGCATACTAAGGCTTTTCCGAGTTGAATTTGATCAATTTGTCATTTTGTTTATCTTTATAGCCCTTTAAGGGGTATTATTTGTATTGATATTAGGGTATCTGATCTGTAAAACTAAAAAATGCTGATGTATCTAAAAGAGAGAAATGTAAATTTGAGAAATGAGAAATGGTATTTTCCTATTGAACAGGATCAGTTCAGTCTTGTGGGGATTAACACCCAGACCACAACTGGAGGTTAGCACCCATTTGAAAAGTTTTTATAGTGCGTTTTGGAAAAGTTCCTTGAGTATATTCAAGTGCTTAACTGAGACTGCGATAGCAACGTCATCCGCGTGAGCAATCTCGAGGCATCCCTCTGCTTCCAGAATGAGCAAAAGCCAACGTTGGTATGTAATAACTTTTTTAAGGGGTTCGTCATTCGTACAGGATTATTCCTTTGTCTTCTTTTTTCTGAGAGGATTTATTTGACCTGAAGATTTTATCCCTTCTTGAACTTTTCTTTGTGCATCAGTGAGTCTTGTTACACCTGCAGTCGTGTCATAAGCTACTGGTAATTTGACCAAAACATCTGGAAAACAATTGCTTTACCATTTCATCTTTGGGGACACTTTTCGATTACAGCATATACGGGATTTTACTTTACGCTACTTTACGCTTACATGTTCACAGCTAGCTCCTTTTTCAATCCCAGATCCCATTTATACAGACTTTTCGCACGTGGGATGAGCTTTGACGTCAAGGATGGAAAAAAGGGTGATCTTTGGTAAAACAAACAAAACTACCTCTGGGAACGGACTTAGGCTAGTTGACTTTTCTTCTAATAAGTTGACATGGCGGTCTCCAGATCAACAAGCGATCACATTGCGATTGACAACAGAACGCATACAGTCTTTTGTACGTCCAAACATTGAACATTGGAAGAGGCTCTTTCTACCTTCGTGTCAAGGTCCCCCATCATTGTTTTACCATCGGGTTTCGGTAGTTGACAATGAGTTTTGTCCAGGAGCTCTTAGGAACACTCCCTCGCAATATCATTTGTTTTCTCCGTCATGAGCGCCTAAAAGCCTTATGTCGGATATTTTGGACTCGTTAAGGATGATAACAATGCTTTCGCTAATGTCTTTTAAGCATAAGACTTCTTGCCTTAGCCTTTCGCTTTTTCTGTTTCTGCTCCATCCTCCGTTTGCGGGATACATACCATCGTATTTTCTGGATGGCAGTAATTTCTTTTCTTTATTCGTTTATAATGGTCGTTATGGAGTTATTTGGTCTTGATGCGAAACAATAGGGTTTTTCCGTGATTGAGTAATTAAGCCATAGCTGTAGGGGCTGCACCTAGGGTTGCCATAATAGAAATGTTAACACACGGGACAATTTTCTCAAAAAGCGGGACATCGCGGGACATTTTAAAAATATTTGTAAATTAAAGACAAAATTACAAAATTTTTATTAATTCTTTGTTAAAAAAAAGTTTATTTGTAAGTTACTCCGCCATCAATGGAACTTTTAAACAGAGCAGAAGAGCAGAACCAAGAATTGTGCTAATTCGCTGTGTGATACGAAAAAAATGGCTTCGGAACCGGTAGTTAAAAAACGTTGACTTGGTACAGTTGATGAATTTTGTTCAACAGAATAGATATGTTTTAATGACTTCATATGCTTTTTTATGTCATAAAAGTCGGAATGTGCGATCTTAAATTTCGTGGAACATAACTTGCACTCGGCTACGCGAACCTCAGTTGCTTTTTAAAGCCACGAATATGCGAAAACTAAGTTTTCAAAATATACAAAATTAAATAAAGAACTAACGGGTGGTCAAAACAAGAGCTATCCTGAATGAACAAGAGGTCGTCTAAGCTCATGTCTTCAATTTTAGTAACAAAAAAAAGTCGGTGAACAAGAGACGACAATTTTGTTTGTTAACGTAACCGCCGAAATGAAAATGAGCCTCCACGGCACTCACTTTGGAAATAAGTTTTCAATATTTCCCAGCGTTGTTCAAGCGTAAAGCTTTTTATTTTGTTCCGTGTAGAGGTATAATACTGACTTGCTGCCAAGATTTTAAGTAGGAAACAGCTGTTAAAAAGAAACCACTAGATGGCCTGTAAATGGAAATAAAAATGAAAATGCCGAAAAAGCAGGACCCTTTGCGGGACAAAGGTTCAAAAGCGGGATTGTCCCGCCAAATGAGTATCTGGCAGTAGTATCCACAACCGAATTGAGGGCCGTCGTTGACCTTTGCTCTCCCATCATCTTTGACTAACCTGCATAATCCTTGAGATTCCTAAGTAAACTGTTCTGCGAATATATCGAAACAGCTTTATCCATCCTGACTGGGACTATGACACCACGTTTGAAAATTCTTCCACTGCTGTCTTGGAATAGGAATATGGGTCCCAGTGTGAGAACACGTCTTCCGCACCACCCTCATCCAAGCTGCCACCAAGACTTTACACAGAGCTTCATACTTTTTCTACGGTCAAGGTACTAGGCAACCACTGGTCGCCACTGTGAGGGTTAGAGTTGGAGTTGTTATGCATCATCTATATGAAAACCCAAGTAGATGAAAACGCAAGTGTCATTGGTTTACATTTCAGTGGAATGCCGACAGAAATTCGCAGCCAAAATTAAGGCCAACAAAGCAAAGTTACAGGTTACATGATATATACGCGCACGCATTAACATGACTGCATTTAAAACTCGTTTTTGTGTGAATTTTAGTGTTGGGCAACATATGATTAAAATCAACAAAAAGATATCACAAAAAAAAACAAGGTAGAACTAGTTTTTAGAAATATGTTGGGTACGGAGAAGAGTCGGTGAGGTTGAATATCCGATTCGGGAGGTGAATAGAAATTAGGGAATTTTTGCAATGTGTTATGATCAGGTGCCAATAAATATCGGGCCTCGAATGAATAGTCGATATTTGATTAAGATTGAGATTGAGTATATACCTGACAGTTAAAAAAAATTCAATTGAATTTCATTCCGTGCTACACTCAAAGGCTTTTCCACAGACTCCACTATGACCATTTATGCAGACTGCGAGTGGGTTCTTGAGTGGGCACCTTTTCCGACAGGTTAATTTAAGGTCGCTTAGTACTTTAAAAAATTACCTTTCAGCAGGGTAACTTACTTCATCCCGGACTGTAGCGCCACTTAAGATGAAGAAGAAGGGTTACTTACTTACTTAACCTTAAGTGGCGCTACAGTCCGGAATGAACCTAGGCCTCAACCAACATGCCTCTCTAATTATCCCAGTCCTTAGCTAACTGGATCCAGTTGCGCACTCTAAGTTGGTGGAGGTCGGTTTCTACTTATGCGTACCACTTAAGGCGAGGTCTTCCTCTACTGCCTTTGACGTCTGGCTGGGAATCGAAGACTGCGAGCTGTAGTATTGGTGTCCATTCGATCTTGATGTTCTAGCCATCTGAAACGTTCAATGCGGAGTTTTTTTTTTTTTTTGACAAGAGGAATGTCGCTGTACAGCTAGTATAGTTCTTGATTAAATCTTCGTCTCCATAGCCCGTCAACGCAAACGGGACCGAAGATTTTTCAAAGAATTTTCCTCTCAAATCAACAAATGATTTCTTCATCCACCCTTGACACGGTCCATGGTAAAGTAGGACTAGGATGATCAGGGTCATATCCCTTAGTAGTTAGAGTGAGGGCTTTACTACTGAATTGCATTGTTAGCCAGAAGAGACAGCGGTTGGGAAGAGTAATTCTTCCTTCAATTTCTGACAAAATGTTGCTGTCAGTTAAATTTAGCGGAGCCTAGGGAGGCAAAGTCATATGCTACATAAAAGTTATATCCGTCAATGGTGACGTTCTGTCCAATTCATCGTAGTTGTTCTGATTTTTGGAAGATTCTGCCTTTGGTGTTGGTGCACAATTCTCTCAAGAATCAATGTCAAGAAGTTATTTAACCTTTTATGGTATCGAAAGTGTCGGTAAGGTCGTTTCCGACCCTGCTCCAGCGAGAATTCTCCATCATCGTCCTACACAAACGGCCGAGTTTGGACGGTATAACTCACTTGACATGGCTCTGTATAGTTCGTCTCTATAGATGCTGTCGTATGCGGCTTTGAAATCGATAAATAGGTGGTGGTTATCGAGTTGGACGTTTTCAGGATTTGCCGAAGTGTTTCAGCAGGATTAGTAATGAATATTTTACTTTGAAACTTACAAAATTCACCAACGATCGCAATGCAATTTCTTTTTTACAAATGACATGAATAGGGACATAAGAACAGCTAGCCTTTATCTGAAACATATACTTTACTTTGCTGAAAATATGTTTCTTTTTAAGAGATTTTTTTCCCCATCGGTAAAATTTGATTACAAATTCAATTTGAAAATTAAAGTCCCCAACCAATTTGTCATAAAACAAAAAAAATGATTTAAATCACCAGACACTTGTTGAATGTCTACAACTCTTCATTCCAAATATTTTTAAGAGAAGATCCCTTCTCCAGGAATGTCTACATGATGTCTAAAAAAAAATTTGGGCGTCGAGAAAGTTTTATCCAAAAGTCGCAAAAGAATCCAACCCCCCTCCAAAATCAGAGGTGGTATTCATCATCAAAAAATAAATTCAAATAAGATGTAACTTTCCGTTGACGTCTGGATCTTATGTAACACAATATTCCGAGATACAAAAAAAAATCCCTTGATGTTCCTTTTTTACGGTGCTATAACAACACCGTCGGTATGCAAGTATATATCATGGTGTTCCCCCAAAGGATGTCCCAAGGACTACTCCATGTGATTATAATCGAAAATAATCATTCAAATCTGTTCTTGTATTACATAAAGGAGTTGTCTACCTCAAGACAAAGAACTTCAATAAATTTGAAATCATCTATAATGAAGGTAATTCAACAAAAGATTGACCTTAACTGTATTAACCTAACTTATGTTGTGTGGCTTTGACAGGCCATAGATACATGCCCGTCAGTTAATTATACGAGAATTATTTGAATGAGTTCGGGTTCGTATAATTGAGAAATAAATTTGAATTCTGAGAAGACAATGGACCAGAGCATTCGTTTCTCATGTATCTATTCAAATTTATTGCGAAATATGTCTGCTCTTATTCAACGGCACTTTCCATATAAAAACGAGTGCTTTGTGAGGGCAACGGTATTGAAAGAAGACTTCTCCGTATTTATATTTCATGAATGCGTTATTTTTTCCGACATCCATTCCTTGGTTGGATGGTGTTAGCACTGATTTTTGATGGAAATATGTTAGATGCAAATAAAGTTTCTGTTTGCTTAAAAAAAATACATTTATGCATACAAACCTGTGGTAAGCTTAAATCGCTCTTTTTGTATCTGCCCTCAATTGCTGAATCTGCAAAATAAAAGAGAAAACAAATTATGAACAAATAAATTTGTGTTGGAAAATAAATGACGAAGGTAGGGATTATAAATTATTTGACAGTGATAAGGGTTTTTTTGTATCTAAAATTGGTTTCATTCCTTCGAACATAATCAAAACATGAGACAAGGGGCTTAAACATTTTGGTTGTTAATTGTGCTTTAAAAAAAACTTAACTTATAATTTGTTCCTTTTTCTGCTGTTCAAAACTGCAGCAATCACATCCAACTTAAGGTATGTGGCGGCCATCATTCTATTCCCACATACAAGTAATGGCGTTTTCCAAGAAATATAAGGGGTGTTTTTTTTTTTTGAGGTATATAACTTCGAATTGAAATAAAATCGTTTTAATGTCCATCAATTTGGCTTTTTTGGAAGAATATTTTTATGCCATTAATGTTTAAACATGATTTTGGGCGTGTGGCCACCGCGGCTGCTTCGAATACCGCCAAGTCTAGAGGTCCAATTTTCAACCCTTTTTCGAGCATTTGGGGCCGTATGTCGGCAATAACGCCACGAATGTTGGCTTCCAAGTTCCCTAACATTTCTGGTTTGTTGGCGTAGACGAGCAACTTCACATAAACTTACTTACTAAAGTGGCGCTACAGTCCGGGATGAAGCTGGACCTCAACCAATAAGCCTCTCCAATTAGCCCGGTCCTTAGATAAGTTGCGCACTCCAAGATGGTTGAGGTCGGTTTCTACTTGTGCGCGCCACTTAAGGCGAGGTGTTCCTCTACTGCGTCCGACGTCTGGCTGGGAATCGAAGACTCTGCGAGCCGGAGTATTGGTGTCCCTTCGTTCTACATATTCTAGCCATCTTATACGTCCAATGCGGAGTTTTTTTCTTTCTTTGACTAGGGGCATGTCGCTGTACAGCTCGTATAGTTCTTGGTTGAATATACGTCCCCATAGCCCGTCAACGCAAACGGGTCCGAAGGTTTTTTCGAAGAATTTTTCTCTCGAATCGACCAAGGATTTCTTCATCCACTTTTATTACGGTCCATGCTTCAGCGCCGTAGAGCAGGGCTGGGTTAATCAGGGTCTTATATAGGATCTCCTTAGTAGTTCGAGTGAGGGCTTACTACTAAATTGCCATCTTAGCCCGAAGAAACAGCGATTGGCAAGAGTAATTCTTCGTTTGATTTCTGACGAGATGTTGTTGTCAGAGTTAATAGCGGAGCCGGGGTAGACTAAGTCCCGTACTACCTCATAGATATATCTGTCAATGGTGACGTTCTGTCCAATTCGTCGATGTTGTATGTCCTTTCGTGTTGACAACATATGCTTAGCCTTACCCTCATTTATTGCTAAACCCATTTTCGCCGCTTCCTTCTTTATCCTTGCAAACGTGGCTATGAAATCACCTTGAGTCCTACCAATGATGTCAATATCGTCAGCGTACGCTAGTAGTTGCAATGATTTTTGGAAAATTGTGCCTCTGGTGTTGGCTCGGGAGTTTTGCACAATCCTCTCAAGAATCAAGTTGAAGAAGTCACATGACAGCGCATCGCCTTGCCTAAATCCTTTTTTGGTATCGAATGTGTCGGTGAGGTCATTTCCGACCCTGATGGTGCAGCGAGAATTCTCCATCGTCATCCTACACAAATGGACGAGTTTGGGCGGTATACCAAAACTAGACATGGCTCTGTATAGTTCGTCTCTATAGATGTTGTCGTATGCGGCTTAGAAATCGATAAATATGTGGTAGGTATCGATTTGGACTTCTTGGGTTTTTTCCAGGATCTTCCGAAGTGTGAAGATTTTATCGATTGTGGACTTTCCTGGCCTAAAACCACACTGATAAGGGCCGATCAGGTTGTTGGTAAACGGTTTCAGGCGTTCACATATTACGGCAGATAGGATCTTGTAGGCGATATTGAGTAGACTTATGCCTCTGTAGTTGGCGCAGTTCAGAGGGTCTCCTTTTTTGTGGATCGGGCAAACGATGCTGAGGTTCCATTCTTCAGGCATGCTTTCAACCGACCAGATTTGGCTTATGAGTTGGCGGAAAGGCCCTCATTTCCGGCGGCCTTATTTAGCTTGAGTTTACATATTGCTATCCTCACTTCACTTCGGGTCGGGTGGTTGGCAGTTTTCGCTGTCGTTGCCATTATTAAATGGTTCGTTCTGCCTGACAGCGCAATGTTGTTCGTCATCGCCGTTTAATAGTCTGCAGAAGTGGTTCTTCCACATCCTCAGCATCGACTGTGTCTCAACTACGATATTTCCTTGTTCATCTCGACAGGATTCTGTTCGAGCCTTGTATACTTGGCTTTGACGTTTTACACTTTGGTAAAACTCGCGAATATCGTTCCTGGAGTGGCACCTCTCTATATCCTCGACCGCGATTTTCTTGCTCTTTTTTCTTCTTTCTGAAAAGCCGATGTTCTTCCCTTCTTCTTTGCCTATAGAGCTCAATGGCAGCTCTCGTCTTCACCTGCAGCTTAGCCTTGTAGGCCTCGTTCTTGGCTGCGAGCTTCTGTCGGCATTCCTCATCAAACCAGGGGTTTCTTGCTGGTGGCCGCGAGAAACCTAGCACATCAGTTGCGGCTGATCTGATGGCTTGTCGGCATCGTTGCCATTGTTCTTCGACATTAGATGCTGGTAGTGTGTTGTGAGTCGAGAGGTTAAGGGATACGCGTTGCGCGAAAGTCTTGGCGGTCTCTTGCGATTGCAGTCTTTCGACATTAAATTTTTTCACAGTATTTCTGTTTTTTTGTGGCGTGGTGGACATCCGCATCCTTACTTTGGCTACAACAAGGTAGTGGTCCGAGTCGATGTTGGCCCCTCGGAATGTTCGGACATCCAAAATACTGGATGCGTGCCTCTTGTCTATCGCAAAGTGATGAATTTGGTTGACTGTTCGTTGATCTGGAGACCGCCATGTCCCCTTGTGGATATCGAGGTGAGGAAACCGTGTGCTGGCTATAGTGGCATTTCGTTCCGTAGCGAAGTCAATTAGCCTAAGTCCGTTACCAGACGTGTTGTCGTGTAGGCTATGTTTTCCGACAGTACTGCTAAAGATGTCTTCTCTTCCTACCTTTGCGTTAAAATCTCCCAGCACGATTTTAACATCGTACTTTGGTAGTCGCTCATAGGTTTTGTCGAGGAGCTCGTAGAAGCAATCCTTAGTTGTTGGCGAATTTGGCCTTGATGCGGATTGTTACAATGCGTTCGCTAATGTCTTGAAAACATAAGACTTCATGCCTAAGTCTGGCACCTATAACAAATCCGCATCCGAATAGTCGCTATTTCTGCTCACTATAACACGGTCCATAGTAGATGTCACAGTTTTTCATCCTCTTTTTGCCCGGCCATCCCATCGTATTTCCTCGATGGCAGTAATGTCTGCTTTGTAGCAGTTTAGGGCTTCCGCTAGTTGTTCTTTTGCACCTCTCCTGTTTAATGTTCTCACATTCCAGGTGCAGATACGAACGTCGTTGTCCTTTTTTCGTTTAGCATGGTCGTCAACAATAAAATCAGTCCTTTCCGAGGCTATTGGTTGCTTCGTAACATAATTTGTTTTCCGTGGATGGGCAGTTAACAGTACAACCCCCAACCTAGAGGGCCACGCGCTTGTTTTGACCCTAGGACAGCGGGCCGGAAAAAATACCGATGTCAGTAGCCCATTTTGGGGTATGAGTGATGCCCTTGACCCATTGAGGGCTCCTCCGCCACCAACTCTTTTCCAACACCCTGGATCAGTATTGGAAATCCCTATAGACCTGGTGTTCAAATATGTCGAAGCAGCTCATATAGGGATTAGACTGCCAGTTCGATCAAACTGGAGCTGTAGGCGCCACCGTTAACTCCATCTAGGGAATTCCTCCGCTGCCGCCTGAGAGTGAGTGCCTTAGTGAGAGGACACTCCTCCCCCTCTCTCGTTTGCTGCCACCAACGACCTTCCACAGGGGTTTAATACTCCATCTCCAGTCGAGGTTCTAGGCACCCACCAGTCACCAGCGTGGAGGTGATTGTAGGAGTTGATAGTGAGAGGCTAGAGTGAGAACGCTTGTGTCCTCATATAATCGCATCACAATCCTTAAGCACCGGCTCAGAATGGTGGCAAGATGAGGCACATTTTCACCTCAGTGGATTCGTCAATAAGCAGAATTGCCGCATTTGGGCGAATGATAATCCAAGAGTGATTGTCGAAAAACCAATGCACCCACAAAGATTGACTGTTTGGTGCGGTTTATGGGCTGGCGGCATCATCCGGCCGTATTTTTTCCAAAATGATGCCGGCCAGGCAGTTACTGTGAATGGTGTTCGCTATCGTGAGATTATAACGAACTTCTTATGGCCCGAATTGGAAGATATGGATGTGGACGATATGTGGTTTCAACAGGACGGTGCCACTTGCCACACAGCTAATTTATTTATTTATTTATTTATTTAAGCTTAGTACAAGCTGAACTTAAGACTAAATTAACCTAATTAAAATTATTTATTAGAAAAAGGGTTAAGGAGTACTGGAAGATGAGTTGGACATGAGGGAGTTTCGTAGAGCAAGTTTGCTACAGTGAAAATCAAAGGAGTTGTGCCCATTAGCCAGGCGAAACAATGGCTCTTTTGCGCAACAAATTCAATGGCCGTGTTATCTCACGTGCTGGCGATGTCAATTGGCCGCCAAGATCATGTGCTTTGACACCGTTTGACTTCTTTCTTTGGGGTAATTTGAAAGAAAAGGTGTACGTCGATAAGCCAGCAACAATTCAAGAGCTAAAGGATGAGATAATTCGGCACATTAACGGCATAGAACCTCAATTATGCCTCAGCGTCATCGAAAATTTGGACCACCGGATGGAGGTGTACCGCTGAGGTCGCGGCGGCCATTACTTTGTTGCCGATATTTTGTTCCATACATAATTGAACCAATATTATCATAATAAAAAGAAATGAAAAAATATTCTGAATAATTTGTGTTTTATTCAAAATCAACATCGGCCACTTAAAATTTAACCACCCTTTATATATTAAAATAATTAAATTAGATTATAGACCAAAAAAATTAGATTTATTGTTGTTATTGTTTAATTTAGGGTGCCCGCATAGGGCCAGTAAGTTAAGTAAAGGGTGATCCATTTCGAGGTTCCCTACTTTTTTAAAGAAAAAAACACAGAAAATTCAAATTTAATGGAGAATGTTTATTATCATTTGAAAGAACATTCTTTGGCATTTATTTTTTGAAGATTATGTCTATCAAATGTTGGCCGTTGCTACGTCGCAGATGGTCCATCCGTTGAGTCCAATTTTCGATCACTCGTTCGAGCATTTCGACTGGTAACTGGCGAATGACACGCGTGATGTTTTCCTCCAAGGCCTGAATCGAAGCGGGTTTGTCGGCATAAACTTTTGACTTTACATATCCCCACAAGAAAAAGTCTAACGGTGTGATATCACACGATCTTGGTGGCCAATCGACCGGCCCAAAACGTGAAATTATGTGCTCACCGAAATGTTCTCTCAAAAAGTCCATTGATTGATGCGATGTGTGGGAAGTGGCGCCGTCTTGCTGAAACCAAATGTCGCCGAGATCACGAGCTACAATTTCAGGCATCAAATAGTCGGTTATCATGGCACGATAACGTCCGCCATTGACGGTTACGTTCGCACCAGCATAATTTTTAAAGAAATATGGACCGATGATTCCACCGGCCCACAAACCACACCAAACCGTTGTTTTTTCTGGATGAAGTGGCAGTTCTTCAATCTCTTCAGGTTGCTCTTCATCCCAAATGCGGCAATTTTGTTTGTTTACATACCCATTGAGCCAGAAATGGGCCTCATCGCTAAACAAAATTTGCCTCGAAAACGTCGGATCTTCTTGGAACTTTTCAAGAGCCCATAGAGCGAAGCGATGTCGCTTGGGAAGGTCGAGCGGCTTCAGTTGTTGCACAAGCTGTATTTTGTACGCTTTCAATTTAAGATCTTGACGTAAAATGCGCCAAGTCGTTCCATACGTCAGTCTGAGTTGCTGCGAACGGCGCCGAATCGACTCTCTACGGTCTTCGTGTACACTCTCAGCTACGGCCGCTATATTTTCTTCACAGCGTGCTGGAAGTGGTCTATTCGGTCGAATATTATCCAATAATGAATGCTGGGTCTCAAAATGGGTGATGGTAATGCGAATAGTACGCTCAGTAGGCCGATTATGTTGACCATAAGTTGAGCGAAGTGCACGAAACACATTCCTCACAGAACGTGAATTTTCACAATAAAGTTGAACAATTTGTAAACGTTGTTCACGCGTAAGTCTTTCCATTATGAAATGCCAAACAATACTAAACAAAAATAACATGACAGCATGACACGACTCACACGTGATCTGTCAAAAAAGGCTATTGAAAAGAGGATCTCTACTTGGATCACCCGTTAGTAAATAGGTAGGCTAGTTTTTCATGAAAGTTAGTTATAAGATGAATAAAATAAAAATTGAATTAAAAAAATGCGTGTTTCCATAAAATCGCATTGCCTACCATTTGACTGTCAAAGTTCTCTAACACCCGCCAGTTTTTCAATGTGTTGTCACCTGTAAGATAAAATGACAAGCAAACAATTTTTGATAAAGAATGAGTTACTACACACTCCAGTCTCCAGATGTTGATAGTCCACGCCAAGGCAATGGTAAATATAAATACAAATGTTGCTTACTTCCGGAATAATCCAATAATAATCCGAGAATAAATTTCCATTATTAATTGGGGGTAGTCTTATAACCTTCCTAGGCGAAGGGTGCATTTAAGCATCCCTTCATGCAGCAGATCGTGGCACGCTTGCGGGGGGCCGGGCTAAAAGCTCGTCGATGGGGGGGGTTCTTCCTGCTACTAACCTGGTTATAAAATAAAAATAATCGTGCCAATCCTAAAATAAGGATATCACATCTAATAGGTATCCGTCCATAAAAAGAACGTTGTAATCAATTGACTACAGATATGGCGATTAGAAGTCTAACCCGCTAGTATGAAAAAAATATAAACAATGTAGAAAAGCATTGAAAGAAAAAGAGAAAAGGATATGAAAAAGAAAAAAAAACAAGATTTCGGCCTGGTGTTTTTGACCTAGTTAGATGTGTTCTGAAACATCTCATCGGGTATACCCTCCCTTTACTAAAGAACTCAGTCTTTAGCTCCATGGCTACCATGTCCCGGAATACAAATTTTAGATAGCCCCTAAAAGTTAACTATGCTACACTTAGATGCCTCCTATTACCTTTAGTTACCTCGCCATCGCACTAATAAATTTACCACGTCATCTCAATTGAAAGAGAGGATTCCAGTTTAATCCAAATAATACATATTTTATTTTTCATTATATGTGTACGTTTGTACGGGGAAGTTCGACGTTCTCTTTGTTATTCATGAGAAAAAAAAACTTACAAACTAGGATATATAAAAAAAATAGCAAATGCAAAAAAACCTAATGAAAACAGAATAATTCACTCAAAACTATAATGGAATGATATACCGATCTTCCAGTTCATGACGATAAAGAGAAACTATTAAATTGTTCTCTTCATAGAGCTAACTTTTTTAAGAGAGTATATGAGGGATATTCGAATGTAGGGATAATCTAATTTAATAATATACATATATGTTAAGGTTTTTTTTATACCCTATCCCATAGGGGGGTATATTATTATACCCTATCCCATAGGGGGGTATATTAGTTTTGACATTAAGTTTGTAACATAGAGAAATAATTTCGATACATATACCTCAAAGTATATGGATCGATTCAGAATCGCTAGCTGAGTCGATTAAGCCATGTCTGTCTGTCCGTCCGTCCGTCCGTCCGTCCGTCCGTCCGTCCGTCCGTCCGTCCGTCCGTCCGTCTGTGTGTCACCGATTTTTGGGCCTTAAATTTTGAGCTAGAGAGTTCAAATTTGGTATATAGACTCTCTGGCCGACGAAGCAGAACAAGTGTAAAAAGTTTTGAAATCCGCCCACTGCCACGCCCCCTTTTTAGAAAAACGTAGTTTTAAGCCAAACCGTAAGGAATTTCAAAAAAGTGCCTGAGCAGCATATTTAGACAATCTTAATATCTATATTTCGTCCATACAAAGTTTTTTGCCACGCCCACTTTTTGGGGGCGTTTTTAGTAAAAAACGCTTTTTGTCCAAATTTTAAAACTTTCGAAAAAATTTTTGATGCAAATACTTCCGCAATGGTAATATAAACATTTTGTCTATAGATCATTTTCACTTACGCCCACATTTTGGGGGCGTTTTCTTACAAAAACCATTTGTATACCCCATCCCAAGGCATTAGCAATAGAAATACGTTGTTTGTTGTCGAACCACAAAAGATATTGATAAACTGTCTGAGGAATATATTGTGACAATGTCATTTTCTGTATTTCATCGCCATAAGGCCTATATTTTGAGGATATTAATTTTAAGGATGGGATGGGATAGGGTATTCAACGATCCGCACAGCGGATTGTAGCCTCTCATATGTTTTCAAAGTAGGTACCTAAAAATCATAGATGCCAAATCGATCCCACTAATATTTTAAAATTGCCAAAGAGATTACAAAGTTATGACTATCTATGACTTACGTTGATATTTGTCTGTAGGATTTATTACCACTTTTTATACCCTATCCCATAGGGGTATATAAGTTTTGATACTTAGTTTGTAACATAGAGAAATAATTTAGCTACATATACCTCAAAGTATATGGATCGACTCAGAATCGCTAGCTGAGTCGATTAAGTCATGTCTGTCTGTCCGTCCGTCCGTTCATCCGTCTGTACGTCACCGATTTTTAGGCCTTAAATTTTGAGATAGGATAATGAAATTTGGTATATAGGATCCTCGTCTCTGCCTACAGAACAAGTGTAAAAATTTTTGAAATCCGCCCACTGCCACGCCCCCTTTTAAGAAAAACTCAGTTTTTAGCCAAACCGTAAGGAATTTTAAAAAAGTTTCTGAACAACATATTTAGACAATCTTAATATCTATATTTCGTCTATATAAAGTTTTCTGCCACGCCCACTTTTTGGGGGCGTTTTCAATAAAAAACTGTTTTCGGTCAAATTTAAAATTTTTCGAACAAAATTTTTATGCAGAATCATTAACATTATTAATATGAACATTTTGTCTATATACCATTTTAACCCACGCCCACTTTTTGGGGGCGTTTTTATATAAAAACCATTTTTATACACTACCCCATAACATATGCAGAAACATCTTGTCTTTTGTAGAACCGTAAAAGTGTTTTGTAAGCAGTCTGAAGAATTTGTTGTCACTATATCATATTTTTATTTTATCCACATCGTGTTTTTAGCCATGCCCACTTTTTGGAGGATTTTAGTTTTATGGATAGGATGGGATAGGTTATTCAACGATCCGCACAGCGGATTGTAGCCTTCTCATATGTTTAAATGTTTGTTTGTGTTGTTTCCCTTCTTTTGACCTTGGTAACCGCTGACTGGGTTTGTGCGCACAAATCGTCGTCTGGTTGTATAGTTGTAGGTGAATTTTTATTGATGGTTTTAAATATTAATAGTTAAACTGTAGGGATAAAAATGTAAGTAAATGCAATAGAACTTTGTAAAATCTTGAATGGCATTACCTGGATTTTGCCTAACTTAATTTACAATAACCTTAAATTCAATTTCTTTTCTAATATTAACTAATTCTACACACAACACTACACTACGTCTCTATTGGGATTTTTCGTCCAAAACGGTCTGCGGAGTCCAGTAACACTATTCCTGCTTTCCCGTCTCTATGAGATCGGCGACGATTTGGGAAAGATGTTGATGCTGATCTCTCGTAGAGCTTGCGCACTCTGTAATCACTTAGATGCTGGTTGATGGAAAGGGTTCGCCAGGAGGGTAAACCGTGATTGAGATCACGTGTGTCGACACTGTACCCTTTATTGTACCGCCTTCCTGGATGTTGCAAATAATGTGGCTAGGCTTGGCAGCTGTTTGAAAACTTCCTTCGAATAGGAACGAGTTTAAGAGCTCGTGTGAGACAGAATTTTTCTTCTTATCGTTCGTATAAATGTGCGAGGCAATTCGCAAAAGATTTTAACGGCCCTCGGCAATTGTTAAGTTTTTTTCTTTGCTGTAACAAAATAGCCAATCTCGGCTAGAAAAGTTGATTTGCAAATTAATGCATTCACATACACATTCACATTTACAATTCTCACCTTTTTAATTGTTGATGGAAGACTTAATAAATGGCTCATACGACCTTAATAAAATAAAATGTAACCTGATTTACAGGGGGTTTAACTTTTCCTTGGGGTTTCACTGGCTTTAAAGACTTTTTAACAAAACAATTTGGCTTATCTCGCGTGGACTATTGCGCTCGCACATCACTGTTTTTACCAAAAGAGATCGATGGCGGATGCACGCTGCTATTTATTGACAATCTAAGTATGGATAGATGGCATTCGCTACTTAATAATGTATGGCGCTTTTATCGCATTTGGGTAATAAGCGCTTGCGCGCCATTAACGCAGAGATAAGGTAGTTTGCCAGTTACATTTTGAAAACGGGCAATTAAATAAAATAATTAATAAAAATACGTCTGTACCTACATATTTCTACAATTGTATGCAGTGTTACGCTACAGTCTAGTCTATTACCAGTGGAAGCATTCAGCACACATTACATAACCGACGCGACGGTAATGTAGTCTACTGAGAGGTGTTGTCACTTGACAATTAGTATTCTAAGGGCGTTAACACTGCAATCAGATTTAATTGCAATATGCTTTAAACAGAAATGATAATCCTCATCATTTTCAATTAATATATTCACATGTGTACATAGTACACACAGATAAACATATTGAAAGGTTGTAGTTATCGGTGTATAATTAAAAATCGTTTTAATACACGTGTTTGCGAACGAATTGACTGAAATCCGAACGAAATAATCGCCAGCGGTATTTTTAATATTTTTGAAGATTAAATGGCTAATTAAAAAGCCACCAGTTGATATTTGTGAAAGCATTTCTGAAATTAATATTTTTTCAATTAATTGAGCATTTTATAATTCAGGACTTTTAATATATAACTGGTAATTGGAAAAAATGAAAACAATTATCCTTTGTTGAGTCGGTGGATTTTTAATGGTTTTTTTGTATACTAATCCGAATCTATATCTGATATCTGATATTAGTGAAGCTGTTTAACAAAGCACTGATTAATGGGTATTATCCGGAGAATGGAAAAAAACACGTGGGGTTAATCCTGTCCCGAAAAAGGTCATGTAGGTGACAAACTCTGCTTTACTTCATCCAGGCAATAAGTCTTACAACGAATTTAATCAAGGTATTCGAAGAAATAGGACATATAACTCTGTTTAAGTAGATTGAGGAAAATAAAATTGTCCTATAATATCAAATTGGTTTGGAGTAAGAATTCAAAGCGGGGGTGTCCTTCATTCAATATAACAAATCAAAAAAAGAAAAACAATTTACGGACGTCTGCCTGGTTTCCTTTGAAAAAGCTTACGAAACCGTATGATTAGTAAGAGTAGTTTCTGGAGATTAATCAAACTAGATTTAAGTAGGATTCTACGTAAGTGGCGCTACAGTCCGGGATGAACCTGGGCCTCAACAAACATGTCTCTCCAATTATCCCGGTCCTTAGCTAACCGTCTCCAGTTGCGCACTTCAAGTTGAGGTCGGTTTCTACTTGTGCGCGCCACTTAAGCCGAGGTCTTTCTCTACTACATCCAACGTCAGGCTGGGAATCGAAGACTCTGAGAGCCGGAGTATTGGTGTCCATTCGTTCTACCATCTTAAACGTCCTAGCCATCTTAAACGTCCAATGCGGAGTTTTTTGACTAGGGGTATGTCGCTGTACTGCTCATATAGTTCTTGGTTGAATCTTTGTCTCCATAGCCCCTCAACGCAAACAGTACCGAAGATTTTTCGAAGAATCGACCAAGGATTTCTACATCCGCTTTTGACACGGTCCATAGTTCAGCGCCGTAGAGCAGGACTAGGATGATCAGGGTCCTATATAGGATCTCCTTAGTAGTTCGAGTGAAAGCTTTACTAAAATATTGCCTCCTTAGCCCGAAGAAATAGCGGTTGTCAAGAGTAATTCTTCGTTTGATTTCTGACGAGATGTTATTGTCAGAGTTAATAGCGGAGCCAAGGTAGACGAAGTCCCATACTACCTCAAAGCTATATCTGTCAATGATGACTTTCTGTCCAATTCGTCGATGTTGTGTCTTGTGCGTCCATTCGTGTTGACAGCATATACTTAGTCTTACCCTTTTTTACTGCTAAACCCATTTTTGACGCTTCCTTCTCTATACTTGCAAACGTGGCTATGACATTACCTTGAGTCCTACCAATGATGCCAATATCGTCAGGCTATGCTAGTAGTTGCACCGATTTTTGGAAAATTGTGCCTCTGGTGTTGGCAAGGGAGTGCACAATCCCCCCAATAATCAAATTGAAGAAGTCACATGACAGCGCTTCGCCTTGGCTAAATCCTTTTTTGGTATCGAATTTGTCGGCGAGGTCGTTTCTGACCCTGATGGAGCAGCGAGAATTCTCCATCGTCACCCTACACAAACGGACGAGTTTGGGCGGTATACCAAAACGGGACATGGGTCTGTATGGTTCGACTCTATAAATACTGTCGCATGCGGCTTTGAAATCGACAAATAGGTGGTGGGTTTCGATTTGGACTTCTTGGTTTTTTTTTTCAGGATCTGCCGAAGTGTGAAAATTTGAGCAGTTGTGGACTTTCCTGGCCTAAAACCACACTGATAAGGGCCGATCAGGTTGTTGGTAAAAGGTTTCAGGCGTTCACATATTACGGCAGATAGGATCTTGTAGACGATGTTGAGGAGACTTATACCTCTACAGTTGGTGCAGTTCAGAGGGTCTCCTTTTTTGTGGATCGGGCAAACGATGCTGAGGTTCCATTCTTTAGGCATGCTTTCATCCGACCAGATTTGGCTTATGAGTTGGCGGAAAGGCCGTCATTTCCGGCGGCCTTATTTAGCTTGAGTTTAGATATTGCTATCCTCACTTCACTTAGGTCGGGTGGTTGGCAGTTTTCGCTGCAGTAGTGGTTCTTCCATATCCTCAGCATCAACTGTGTCTCAACTACGATATTTCCTTGTTCATCTCGACAGGATTCTGTTCGAGCCCAGTAACCTTGGCTTTGAGTTTTACACCTGGAGTGGCACCTCTATATCGTTGATCGCGAGCTTTTCTTGCTCTTTTCTCTTCTTTCTGAAAAGCCGGTGATATTCCATTCTTCTCTTCTCAATGGCTCTCGTCTTCACCTGCAGCTTAGCCCAATAGAGTGTAGACCTCGTTTTGGGCTTCGAGCACGGGTTTCTTGCTGGTGGCCGCGAGAAACCTAGCACATCAGTTGCAGCTGATCTAATAGCTTGTTGGCATCGTTGCCATTGTTCTTCGACATTAAATGCTGGTGGTATGGTGTGAATCGAGAGGTTAAGGGATACGCGTTGCGCGAAGGTCTTGGCGGTCTCTGGCAATTGCAGTCTTTCGACATTAAATTTTTTCACAGTATTTCTGTTTTGTTGTGGCTTAGTGGATATCCGCATCCTTACCTTGGCTGCAACAAGGTAGTGGTCCGAGTCGATGTTAGCCCCTCGGAATTGTTCGGACATCCAAAATACTGGATGTGTGCCTCTTGTCTATCGTAATGTGATCAATTTGGTTGACTG
Source organism: Rhingia campestris (assembly GCA_932526625.1). Classification (NCBI taxonomy): domain Eukaryota; kingdom Metazoa; phylum Arthropoda; class Insecta; order Diptera; family Syrphidae; genus Rhingia; species Rhingia campestris. The sequence continues at coordinate 167,604,380 of OW052183.1, forward strand.
TTCGTTGATCTGGAGACCGCCATGTCCTCTTATGTATATCGAGGTGAGGAAACCGTACGCTGGCTATAGTGCCATTTCGTTCCGTAGCGAAGTCAATTAGCTACCAGACGTGTTGTCTTGTAGGCTATATTTTCCGACAGTACTGCTAAAGATGTCTTCTCTTCCTACCTTTGAGCTCGATTTTAACATCGTACTTTGGTAGTCGCTCATAGGTTTTGTCAGGGAGCTCGTAGAAGCAGTCCTTAGTTGTATCATCTTTTTCCTCCGTCAGAATATGAGCGTATATAAGGCTTATGTTGGCGAATTTGGCCTTGATGCGAATTGTTACGATGCGTTCGCTAATATCTTGGAAACATAAGACTTCTTGCCTAAGTCTGGCATTTATAACAAATCCGCATCCGAATAGTCGCTATTTGCTCACTATTACACGGTCCATAGTAGATGTCACAGTTTTTCAACCTCTTTTTGCACGGCCCATCCCATCGTATTTCTTGGATGGCAGTAATGTCTGCTTTGTAGCAGTTTAAGGCTTCCGCTAGTTGTTCGTTTGCACCTCTCCTGTTTAATGTTCTCACATTCCAGGTGCAGATACGAACGTCGTTGTCCTTTTTTCGTTTATCATGGTCGTCAACAATAATATCAGTCCTTTCCGAGGCTATTGGTTGCTTCGTTACATAAGCATTTTTCCATGGATGGGTAGTTAACCTAAAGCACAACCCCCAACCTGGAGGGCGAGTTGCAATTTATTAGATACCCCTAGGACACGGGGCCATCAGTATCCACTACGGGATTGTGCGCTGCCGTTGACCTTTCGGTTCATCCGCCACCATCTCTGTTCAAGTGGGCTGACTTACCCTTATGATTCCTAGATAACCTGTTGTCCGAATATGTGAAGCAGCTCATCTAGATTCGCCTGGGACGGCAGACCGGGTATTCATCCCGTGCCATTCTGACCAGGGTGTCAGAGATGCAACCACTTGCCAAGTTAAAGCCAATGAGAGTCTACCCTCGTTCTCCAGCACAAAATGTCACTTAGGATCGTCGTCTTCTAAGCGCTTCAATTACATTTGCTTAGGGCATTGAGAAAATTATCGAGAAACAGCTAGAGGTGCTGAGAACATCCTGACTTGGTATGACGATAATTAAAAGCGACCATCGGCATCAAATAAAGGTGCGCGAATATAGTAAAAAACGGAATCGTTAAATGAATGTAAATTGAATTATAAGCGTAAATAACAAAAATCTATATCTACAGCGAATTTTTGATATTAAATCTTAAACAGGAAAGCGTTTTATCTTTCCAAGAAATATATTAAAATAACAGCCCCAAAGCACAAACCCAAGACTGCTATCCATCATCTCTGCAACATTTCTTCTGAAGACATAAAATTCCAATAAACAAAATAATCCAAACTTGATCCTTCCCTTACCAGATATCAAATGTCAGTACATCTTCAACGTTTACACAGGTTTAGATCTATTTTCCCCTGCTCCTGTATACACAACTTTGTTCCATTTAAACAAACAAGGACTAGCACAAAGTCTGAGTATTATGCACATCCCAGGCATATCCCAAGTATAGTCCGGAAAAGTTCGCCATTCACCGAAATGACTAAGCACATTGTTCGTCAAATAAACGCCCAGCCAACCTAAATAGTAAAGTTTTGCTGTGCCATTTTCCGTAATCAAAGTACTTCCATGTATATTATTTGTAATTAAGAATTGTTTTCGAGGGAAATGTTGCGAAACTTTTCCAAAACACCAATCAAATTACAAATTGCTTTCCGTAGAGCAAGCATGAAATGATTAAGATTTACATTCTCGATGAAATTGTAAATTGAAAATGTACACCAAGTTCGTACCTAACCTATGACTGGGTTGACGTTGAAGTTGCACAAGCAAAACCTAAGCTTGCCCTCTCATCCCAATATCCAAAATTATATTCCTTGTGTGGAGAATAAAATCGTATCCTTCTGAGAGATGACATTTTCTTGGATGAGGTGAAAAATTGAATCAGGAAAAACATTTCTTTTTTCACGTTCCGAAGGATAGACCATAAATAAACAGGAGGAGCCTGACAGGATGTTGAACAGCAAGGTATTTTGTGTCTGGAATAAATTCATTTGGAAGAAGTTGAATTGCTTTTTTTTTTGTTGAACAGACAGGACATCAACAGAAAATACACGTACAGGGTGTTTTGGGTGGCGCCATTACCACAATCTGCTTTAAGGGCCATAGGTCATTAACCACACTTGCGCGTTAAGTCATCTTGTTTTTAGTTTACCTTCTTTCGGACACCAGAGACAAAGTATAATGACATAATGAGCTGTTTCTGTTGGAAGCCACAGGACAAAATTATAAGGAAACAGTTTGTTGTCAGACTTTCTGGGACACCACGTACACATTTTAACGGAGGAGGATCGAGGGTAAGCAAAAGTTCAGGCGCAGGATTGACTTTTTTTTGCCCATTTGCACATCGGTCAGTGTACAGCAAAATAATTTACAAATGGATTCAATGGGGCGTTACATGCTCAGCGATGCTGGACATAGTATACAACCTTCATGAGCAGCTCGAAGCCGGTGTTTAAGGGTAGTGATGCGATTACATGGGAACACAAGCGTTCTCAATCTAGCCTTTCACTATCAACTCCTACTCTCACCTCCACGCTGGTGACTGGTTGGTGCCTAGTACCTCGACTGGAGATTGGGTAACAAACCCCTGTGGATGGTCGTAGGTGGCAGCGAACGAGAGAGGGGGACCATTTTTTTGTCGCGGCTAAATTAAGAACTCGACTGTCAACGAGAAGAAGCTGCGAACTGCCCAGAAGAGGAATTTTGACGTTGAATGCCTTAGCGCACCTGGAGTAGCCAGAGCCTACAGCGAGGGCCTGAGTATGAAACTTTCCTCTATGCACTCACCTACCACAGACGCCAGCAATCAGTGGTGCCAGTATCGCGACATCATCAAGGAGGTTGCCGAAACCACTGTAGCGTACCAGCTACTCCCGAGAAAGAGCACGTGGTATGATGATGAACGAAAAGGTGACAGAAGATGCACACAAGAAAGCACTACAGCGCAAAACAAGGGAAAATAAAACCCTGATTAGAAAGAAGAGAGCTTACGCAGCGTCCCAACTTAAAGAAATCCAATAGCCGCGCGATCGTAACAACATCCGGAGTTTTTATAAAAAGGCCAAGTAACTGGCCGCTGGCTACAAAACCGGAACGCAGGCTCCTCGAGACAGCGAAGGAAACCTAATCACCGAAGCGCAGGGAATAGTAGATGTGTTTTCCAACATTTCCAGCAGCTGCTTAATGGACATCATGTAGAGACAGTAATAGGGCAAGAAGAGGACCCATGTCCAGTCAATGAAAAACTAGTTCCACCACCTAGTATAGTATGGCCTAGCTATAAAAAAGCTAAAGAACAACAAAGCCGCAGGCTCTAATGACTTACCAGCGGAGCTTTTTAAATGCGGTGGTGATGTTTTGGTAGAGAGCATGCACCGAATCAATAACCAAGTATGGGTGGAAGAAAATATTCCCGATGACTGGACTATAAACTTCATATGCCGCATCTACAAAAAAGGCTACCCTATGTCTTGCAAGAACTATCGAGGCATATCCCTGCTTAATGTCGCATATCTTATCCAACGTACTGCGTAAACGTCTAAAACCGTTCTGCAACACACTAATCAGCACGTACCAGTGTGGCTTCCGGACCTGCAGATCGATTATAGACCAAATTCTCACACTGAAGCAAATCCTAGAAATGACCTACGAATTTCAAGTCGAAACTCACCACCTATTCATCGACTTCAAAGCCGCGTATGATAGCATACATTGTCAGAAGCTCTATATGGCGATGGCCGAATTCGGAATCCCAGCAAAACCCATTCAGCTGTGTCGCGTGATGCTGGAAAACAAGAGCTGTAACGTGCAGTTTGGAAGTAGCTCCTATGAACTGTTCAAAACATGCAACGGATTTCGGCAAGGAGATCATGTGACTTTTTCAATCTCGTACTGGAGCAGATAGTGCGCAGGGCAGGTGTTAACACGGGGAAGGCACTATTTTCAACAGGTCAGATATTGACATCTTCGGTCGCTTCCAACATGCCGTGACAAAATCGTTCACGGATATTGAAGAACAGACGAAATCCGTTGGCCTTGAAGTAAATGAGGACAAGACTAAGTACATGCTATCAACAAACAAACAAGCATCTGTACACCGCCTAGGACAAAACGTCACTATTGATAGCAGCAATTTCGAGTAAGTTAAGGACTTCACCCGTTTCGGAGTAAACATAGATTCCACGAATGACACCCTAGTGGAGATCCGGCGAAGAATTACCCTAGGAAACCGTTGCTACTTCGGTTTGGCGAAACAACTGGGTTCAAAACTCCTACTCGAAGGACGAAATGTGTGCTCTACAAAACCCTTATCCTGCCAGTTCTGGCATATGGTGCCAAGTGCTGGACGATAAGCAAGAAGAGAGAGCTGATACTGGGCTCCTTCGACGGAGTTTTGGTCCTGTGTGCGAGGAGGTCGAATGGAGAAGATGAAGATGTGGATGTAGTCCAAAAGGCCAAAACACGTCGACTACATTGGCTCGGCCACATCGAGCGAATGGACAATAATGCTTCAGCTAAGAGGATCTTCGAATCCCAGCCCCCAGGTTCGAGAAAGCAAGGAATACCGAACCTCCGAGCAACGAGCCCGGGATCGTAGAGGATGGAAGAGTGCAGTGTCTCAGGCAGAGACTCTTCACTGTTCGGAGCCCGATAAGTAAGGATGTAAGTAAAAGCATCTCGAACTTATTCGGGCAGCAGGTCACGCTGTAATTTTAATTTTGTGAACTCAAAGAAAACGCAGTATACAGCATTTAAAAGAAAGAACAAGTCCACAGTTTCCCAAATCTAAATAGAGAATACAGTCCTCAAATCATGCCAATAACATGTAACCTCTATTGCCAAATCAGCTGCGCCCCAACCCAAATACCTTTTCAGAGAACAGAGATATTTTACACCAGCCAGCTACTTATTCTATATCAAGCTCAAGTACGACCAGGTTTTGAATACTGTTCTCATGTTTGTAGTTCCGCCCCGCAACATACACTGAACTTAATGGACTCTATCCAAAGACGTGCAATTGACGATTCTTCCCTTACCTCAATGTTGTAACTTTTGGCACTGCGAACCGAGCTGCGAACACACCTAATAGATCTGTCTTTATACTTCAGACTTTATAACAGGAGATGTTCGCAGGAGCTTAGAGAAATCTTCCCTAGACGACTCGTTGCACATTTCAATGACCGACAAGACGCAGGTTCAGCTCATAGACACACAACGATACGAACAATGCAATACCCAAAATGTTTTTTTATCAGAAGAACTAAACAATGGAACAAACTTCCAGAAGACATAAAGTCTTCAACAGAGCAGAGTCAATAAACATCTGCAAGCATCATCTTAGGGCGTTCCTGGAGTGTTATGGGTTCCCATCAGCTGAGAAAAGTTATGAAAATAGCCCCTTGAACAGAGATAGAAATGAGCTGAAAGGCCTAGGGCAGCGCTTTTTTTAACGTTTATTTATTCACAATTTCCTTAATATTAATTAATAGCCTAAATAAACTTAAAGACTAGACATTTTTAACTTTTGCCAAAGTAAAAGACCATTATGGTTCGCGTTACATGATATATAATTTGTTTGTTTAATTCAATTTTTATATTTTTTGTGAATTTTTTATATTATTGTTATGTACTATATTTTTTTTTTTTTTGAAAATAGGAAAATGTGAATCAAAACCTATTTGAAGACAGTCGCAACTTTTTTTTTTATATAAAACTAAAACCTACAAGACTAACTTAACCTATCTAAACCTATCTAGGCCCTGTCATGTGATCTCTATTCCATCGACTTACAAGTCATCGTTAGATCAGAGATCACATGTCAGGGCCTAGTTTTACTTAACCTAAGTATCGGCTTCAGCCCAGTCTGGCCACCAGTATCGGCCTCTATCTAACCTGTTACTGTTTTTTGTCGCTTTCAGGTATGCTAATGCAGTATCTAATTTGATCAGTATTCCCGTCCCCCGACTCAAAAGGCTCATAAAGGATCCTTTTATCTGTCGCTCTCCTTGCAGCATGGTATATTATTGGAACGTTCGTTGAATCCGATAAATAGCCATATGCATCCAGAAACAGAAATGTTTCTGGCGGAATGTATCCACTTTCCAAGACATTTCTGAAATACCCAGGATTCGGATAGAATAATCCAGAGATTAATTCGTTTTCGCTAACACTTGCCGAACGAACAAAGTGATTCCTTACAAGATCTAGAATGACATTGTCAATTCTGGACACACCGGAAGCATCCAGAAGTCTTTTGTTTGAGACGTAATGCCTATAATCGGATTCTGCACTCCTATACATCTGTGTGCAGGCTCTAAGACATTTGCGCTCGAACACTCGAAGTTTTTCCATATACGATGAGTTAATGTTCCACCACACTGGACTCGCATAAGTCAGAATTGGACGAACGAATGCTTGGTAACAAATGATCTTCACATCGGATCTAAGATAGTTGGAATAAAACAGGCTTTTTAGCGACATGAATGCCGCTCTTGGCTTGTCTAATTGAATATTTATGTGCTCATTGTAATGCAGAAACTTGTCCAAATGAACACCTAAATATTTTACCACAGTCCTCGACTCAATCCGAAGACCATTTGAACTCGTTATTTTGATATTTCTCCAGTTGCGTCTCAAATCTGAATTACCGCGTCTTATTGGGGTGCGGAACAGTATGGTTTCACATTTCGTATAGTTTATTTTAAGCTTTCATTCGGAGCAGAAAGCTTGAAACCTATCAAACTTGCTTTGAAGTTGGATTTGAATATCTTCAATTTTTGAGCCGCTTGCATACAGTGTAGCGTCGTCGGCAAATGCCAATGAATTATCGAGTTCCCTAAGTATATCAGAAATGTAGATATTGAAAAGCTGCGGAGCAGTTACTGTGCCTTGAAGTAGACCATTATGGACATTTCAGATGTCGAGTATTCTCTATCTGTTACAACAAATTTCTTTCCGTATAGCATGGATGCTATCATCTTTGTAAGATGAGATTGAAATTCATATCGAATTAGTTTGTAAATTAACCCGTCAATCCAAACCGTGTCAAAAGCATTTTCGATATCCACTAGGCAGGCAGCTGTACATCTTTTGGCGTTGAGATTCCAATTAACATCCGAAATCAGTTTTGTAATAGCATGCACTGCCGAGTGATTTCTTTTGAACTCAAATTGATTCCGCGGTATAATCTCCTTTTCATTACAAACAAACAAAATAGATTTATAATTAAGTACCTCAAAAATCTTCCCGATATTAGGCAGGAGACTTATAGGCCTAAAGTTAGAAGGATCAGAAGACAGTGGTATCTTCAGTTTAGGAATTTTGACAACGTTACGTGGTTTAAACAATTTATTTATTTTTGGAAACATGTTCCTGCCGTCTGATTTTAATATGCTTTCAGTAATCGTTGACACTATTCTTAAACTGCTGGCTTAACAGAGACTTCACATTCCTCAGAAGGGATTTTAATCTTTGTAGCTCCGCATTATGCGATTGATTTAGAAATTGACGTTGTATTCGATTTATCTAAGTGATCAAAAAGCTTTTGTGTGTCTGTAGGGTCTTAATGTCATAACATTCAATGCTATTTTTCGATTTAATTTTCGGAATTGACGACTCCAATACCAGCGTGTTTATGTTCCCGATATAGGAATCACACTCCTCGTTGGAAGGGCAGTGCTTAATTCCGTACAGAACACTGATGGCACTGGGTTTTAGGGGTGTCTTACGTATCGTAACTGGTCTTGCAAGTTTTAAGGGTGATATAGAGGCTAGTGCTATGAAACGATGAACCAACGATATAAATTCGAATTCCAACCGTTGCAACACGATGGTTTTCACTGGCCCTTCTCGTAATGATCTTCCATACCATTCGAGTAGTATAAATTGTCATGAAAAGCTTATTTCGACATAGCTGTAGATCCAGAGAATCCTTTTTTGCTCCAGTTTGGAGGATATCTGATATCCAATCAGAAGCTACAAAATCCTCCGAAAGGACCAATTTTATTGTTGGTGACCATGCTAAAAGAAGTAAAATGGTTTTTCTATACCAGGAATATAAGAATACTCTGCAGAAAATGAACAGCTCTAATGCGCTTGAAGGACTTCAGCTTATACAATGTCAAATAAATAAAAATATAATTTTTTGGCGCAACATGCTCGTCAGCACCCAGGGCCTAGTTTTCTAACAACCATTCATGTGTGCATATGTACTTCTTGCACGATGGCGGGATCTCCTGTTTTATGCTGACTCCGAACGGCTAAGTTCAGATAAACTTTTCTTGACATATGATACTACTCGGATGATTTTTCATATCATCACAGAGGAGGGCCAGTAAAACATCATTTAGGTGTTGGCTAAGGCTGGGAATCGAACCCAGATCTTCTCCGCGGCAGGACATGTGGTTCCAATAGGACGAAGCAACGGCACACACTGCGCGAGCCACAACCGATATTCTGAAGGGCCAAACAACATCGGATGATGAAAGTTTGTCTCTGAATTAGATGAAGAAAGGTAATAGTATATACCACGCGCCAAATATCTGGGAACTTCTTGAGAGGGAAACTCCCTCAATCCCAATCATCTATAAATTTATACAAGTGCTAGGATTTGCTGATATTGATATTGACATCATGAATCGGGAAGGGGCTTATTCAAAATATGCTGTCAAAAAGAAGGGGCACCTCGTCAGAAACACGTGTTTCTTTACAACGTTGAAGTACGGACCAAATCAAAAGCGAATAAAGAAATATTTGCTCCTTTCAACCTAAAAGAAACTTCGGTCACGTTTACATTGATGTAGCTTCTATAGAGAAGAAGATTCAATTACGAACTTTACATATAGCGACATAAACTTAGTAAACAAAATCCGAATTGGATGGCTAGAACGTATAGGCATAGTTTTTTCAGTCAAAGGATTCTTTGGGTCCAAGCCAGATACAAGGAAAATATCTCAAGTTCGTAAAAGTAAAAACTGACGTCTATCAACTTTAAGTGCACAACTGGAGGCAGTAATTGGTATAAATACTGAACTAATAGCAGTTGGTTAAGACCGGGTTGCACCCTGAAATGTAGCTTGACCACGAAACGCTGAATCAGTTTGATCTTGCGTGGATTGAGATAATAATTATAAAAATTCGGAAAATGTAAGTATACATCAAGCACAACCGTAAAGAGCTAAAAATAAAAACCTACTTATATGCAAATGTCCTGTCCAATTACTTAGTGCATTCATTTAATTACTGATACATGCACAACCCGTAAACAAATAACAACCGAAACAAAATAATGAAATCTGTTGATAATCAACATGTTTTTGTCATCTATTTGTATCTATTCAATGAATTTTAAATCCAATTTTGAAACCACATACTAGCAGTCCATTCAGAAAAAAAATAGTTGAATCCATTAAACCACTGAAAATGTTAAATAAGTTAAAAAACGACAAACAACCGCCATACATTCAATCCTTAATTACTCTTTATCACATCTACATAAAATTAATTATATAGCTAGTCCTAGAAATAGTTTTTTTGGTTTTTCAATTTTTCGATTCGCGGTAAAATCCAATGAAGGTGTGCAGCTGATTGTTATTATTTTAGCACACTCTACTGTGCAATGTGGAAGGTCGTTGGTGGCAGCAAACAAGAGAGGGGGGGGAGTGTCCTCTCACTATACACTCACTCTCAGGCGGCAGCGGAGGAATTCCCTAGATGGAGTCAACAGTGGCGCCTACAGCTCTAGTTTTATTCGAACTGGTAATGTAATCCCTATATGAGATGCTTCGACATATTTGAACACCAGGTCTATAGGGATTTCCAATACTGAGCCAAGGTGTTGGAAAAGAGTTGGTGGCGGAGGAGCCCTCAATGCGTCAACGGCAGCGCTCATATCCCAAAATGGGCTACTGACATCGGTATTTCCGGCCCGTTGTCCTAGGGTCAAAACAAGGGCCTGGCCCTCCAGGTTGGGGGTTGTGCTTTGGGTTAACTACCCATCCATGGAATAAACCTTATGTTACGAAGCAACTAATAGCCTCGGAAAGGACTGATATTATTGTTGACGACCCTGCTAAACGAAAAAAGGACAACGACGTTCGTATCTGCACCTGGAATGTGAGAACATGAAACAGGAGAGGTGCAGGCGAACAACGAGCGAAAGCCCAAAACTGCTACAAAGCAGACAATACTGCTATCCGGGAAATACGATGGGATGGGCCGGACAAAAAGAGGATGAAAAACTGTGACATCTACTTTGGACCGTGTTATAGTGAGCAAAAATAGCGACTATTTGGATGCGGATGTGTTATAAGTGCCAGAGTTAGGCAAGAAGTCTTATGTTTTCAAGACATTAGCGAACGCATTGTAACAAACCGCATCAAGGCCAAATTCGCCAACATAACCCTTATATGCGCTCATGCTCCGACGGATGTGCTAGGTTTCTGTGCTAGGTTTCTCGCGGCCACCAGCAAGAAACCCCTGGTTTGATGAGGAATGCCGACAGATGCTCGCAGCCAAAAACGAGGCCTAAAAGGCTAAGCTGCAGGTGAAGACGAGAGCTGCCATTGAGCTCTATAGGCAAAGAAGAAGGGAAGAACATCGGCTTTTCAGAAAGAAGAAAAAAGAGCAAGAAAAGCGCGCGATCGAGGATACGACGGCCTTCCCGCTGAGCTTTATAAAGCTGGCGGAGATGACTTTGTTAGTAACATCCACCAACTCATAAACCAAATCTGGTCGGATGAGAGTATGCCTAAAGATCCACAAAAAAGTAGACCCTCTGAACTGCGCCAACTACAGAGGCATAAGTCTGCTCAACATCGCATGCAAGATCACACATTTCAGAAGATCCTGGAAAATACCCAAGAAGTCCAAATCGATACCCACCGCCCATTTTTCGATTTCAAAGCCGGATACGACAGCATTTATAGAAACGAACTATACAGTGCCATGTCTTGTTTTGGTATACCGCCCAAACTCGTCCTTTTGTGTAGAATGACGATGGAGAATTCTCGCTGCTCCATCAGGGTCAGAAACGACCTCACCGACACATTCGATACCAAAAAAGGATTTAGGCAAGGCGATGCGCTGTCATGTGACTTCTACAATTTGATTCTTGAGAGTTCTTGAGAGGATTGTGCAAAACTCCCGAGCCAACATCAGAGGCACAATCTTTCAAAAATCGGTGCAGCTACTAGCATACGCCGACGATATTGACATCATTGGTTGGACTCAAGGTGATTTCATAGCCATGTTTGCTTGTACAGAGAAGGAAGAGGCAAACATGGGTTAAGCAGAAATTGAGGGTAAGACTAAGTATATGCTGGTAACACGAAAGGACACACAACATCGACGAATTGGACAGAACGTCACCATTTGCAGATATAACTTTGAGGTAGTACGGGACTTTGTCTACCTTGGCTCCGCTATTAACCTTGACAACATCTCGTCAGAAATCAAACGAAGAATTACTCTTGCCAATCGCTGTTTCTTTGGGCTAAGAAGGCAATTTAGTAGTAAAGCCCTCACTCGAACTACTAAGGAGATCCTATATAAGACTCTGATCATCCCAGTCCTGCTCTACGGCGCTGAAGTATGGACCGTATCAAAAGCGGATGAAGAATTCTTTGGTCGATTCGAGAGAAAAATTCTTAGAAAAATCTTCGGTCTCGTGTGCGTTCAAGGGCTATGGAGACGAATATTCAACCAGGAACTTTACGAGCTGTACAGCGACATACCCCTGGTCAAAAAACTCCGCATTGGACGTTTAAGATGGTTAGGACATGTAGAACGAATGGACACCAATAATCCGCAGAGTCTTCGATTCCCAGGCCAGTAGAGGAAGACCTCGCCTTAAGTGGCGCGCACAAGTAGAAACCCACCTCAACCAACTTGGAGTGCGCAACTGGAAGCAGTTAGCTAAGGACCGGGCTAATTGGAGAGGCATGTTGGTTGAAGCCCAGGTTCATCCCGGACTGTAGCGGCACTTAAGTAAGAAGGATCTTGTTAACTATTTTGCGGAGAATATCCCTGTGTTATTGGTACTGTTCAAAGGTTTCCTATCTGAAAGCACAATTTTTATTGATTGAGCATTGCCGTTGGTCTTTCGGATCATCCTTCACCATCTCTATTTATGGGCCCTGACTATCCCTTGGTATTCCTAAAAAGCCTGTTGTCTGAATATGTCGATTTCGTTTTGGGGTATTCTTTCGCTGCCTTCTTAAGAGTTTTTTTTACTATCGGCCTAACCCCCAGCGAATTTTGGTCCGCGAGTTGTATTTAATTTTCGACTTATCCTCCACACATAGGCGTTCCTTTTATTTCCTACCTGAGAACACATCCGATGAGATACTAGCAACTACACCCATCCTTCCATTTGTATTATGTATTTGAAAACAACTACCCAAACAAAAGGACCTAGAAATCTCAACCCCTTACCTCTATCAAAATTTATTTAGGATTTGTCGTTAAACAATAAGAAGGTTACTTTTATTGTGTTATTAACCTTTCATCAAGCTCTGATCCAGATACAATTTCATTATTCCAATCTATATAAAAACGCACTTCACATTAGTCCTTTCCAAGTATAATCAAGCAGAAGACCCAGCTTGTGTACATCCTAGACGTCAACCCCCATATTCGGTTTCTCTTAAAGAAAAGTTTGCCCTTCTATCCTTCCATCAATGTGTATGTCATCTTTTATGATCCAAGGACACTAATAAATCTCTATAACAACTTGAAACCGAAATCGACTCCATGTCGCACATAATTGTCATTCATATCCGCAAAATTATTATGAAATCCGCAAATTAACTCGCATCTCTCTCGCCCTTACCCTTTCTCCTGGCAATGGTTTATTTTACTCCTTCCTACTGTACTGTTATAATTTCACCCTATCACACAGAACGATCTATTTTCGCAACTTTGCGGATTACTTTTGACGAATGAGTTGCGTGGGGAAACCCCTTTTCGACATTAGGTCCATAAATATAGATTTACATTCCCACTGAAACAAGAAGTGGGACACAAGGATACCACACCACACGAACAAGGACCAACAACTAATCAATAAATTGTAAGTTTGTTCCCATTTGGAAGGACGACGTAATTTAATTTTTAGATCGCGTGACTACATTTCTACATCGTATCGCCATTTGAGTTGAAAACTTTTTAGGCTTGTTTGGGGTGACCATACTGTGACGTATCTTCTTATAATTCTTAGCCTTGTTGTGTACGTGTTATGTTTGTGTATGGGGTATTTATTGTTAGAAAATTTATGTTTCTGATTTCATTCTATCTCGGAAATATAATTCCAAGGCATGCAATAATTGGGTAAACTCAACTGCGAAAAGGACGTTAGCAAATACAGTAGTTGCCAGATAAAGTGAACCACTTACATATTTTACTAAAAACCAAAAGGTTAAGGTGTTTCTTGCGATATATACTTAAGTGTAGCAACAGTCTGGAGTGAACTTGGGCCTCAATCAATATGACTCTCCAGTTAGTCCCAACCTTAGGTGCCTCCAGTCGCACATTTAAGTTTGGTTAAACTGTATTTCTGTTTGTGCGCGTTATTAAAGGTGAAATCTCCTTCTAAGACATCTACAACCTGGCTCAATTTAAAATTTAAAATCGAAGGGCAATTTAGTATTGGTGCTCACCAGTTGTCCTTGCCAAACTTAAACGTCTAATTTAGAGTTTCTTGTTTAACCCGATTTATATCACTCTAAAACTCATGAACTTTGTAATTGAATCTTCAGCTTCAAAGCTCATTTTAGCACATATGAACGAATATTTTTGATAGAATTTAAGCTTGAAACGAGTAAGTATTCCTTATTTCTTTCTTATTTGCCTACCTCGTCTACGATATTAACTCTGACAACATCATCTCCTATGTAAGACCCTGGTCATTCTATTCCAGTCATGTTCTACGGCTCTGAAGCATGGACCGTATCAAAAGCGGATGAAGATATCCTTGGTCGTTTTTATTTCGACTTTATGCGCTATCCGAAAAATTCCCCATTATAGGTTTAAGATGGCTATAACATGTAGAGGTAATGGAACGCAATACTCAAGTCCGCATAGTTTTTCGGTTTCCAGGCAGATGGTAGACGAAATAGAACAAGACCTCATATTAAATGGCGCCCACAAGTAGAAATTGACCTCATTCAACCCTAAGTTGAGGAACACGGAAAAGGCGAAACCCCATTACTTCTGGATTTATGCCTAGACCCCATTACACTACCTTCACTGGGGTTGACAGAGTTAACAGGTCTGGATATGAATAATGCTACCGATGGCCTTGTGTCGGAAGAGGAGCTCCTAGCCTTCGACTCGGACGGGGCCAATAACACAGTGCAAGGGGCCATTGCAAATAGTTCAAATGATGAAACTCAGATTTACAGATTTACCATCACCACTCCAAAGTGAGAAGCTATAGTTCTGATTCAAGAACCCTGGGCTGTCAACCACCTGGTGTGCGGACTCATAACTCCAAATTATAAACTGCTCTACATAAGAAAAACGTGCGATCGAGGATATAAAGAGGTGCCACTCCAGGAACGATGTTCGTAAGTTTTACCAAAGTGTAAAACGTCAAAGCCAAGGATACAAGACTCGAACAGAATCCTATCGAGATGAACAAGGTAGTTGAGACACAGTTCATGCTGATGATATGGAAGAACCACTTCTGTAGGATGTTTAACGGCGATGACGCTGTCAGACAGAACGAACCATTTAATATTGGCAACGACAGCGAAAACTGCCAACCACCTGACCTAGGTGAAGTGAGGATATCGATATCTAAACTCAAACTTAATAAGGCCGCCGGAAATGATGGCCTTCCAGCTGAGCTTAATAAAGCTGGCGGAGATGACTTGGTAAGTAACATCCACCAACTCATAAGCCAAATCTGGTCGGATGAAAGCATGCCTGAAGAATGGAACCTCAGCATCGTTTGCCCGATCCACAAAAAGGAGACCCTCTGAACTGCGCCCATTACAGAGGCATAAGTCTCCTCAACATCGCCTGCAGGATCCTATCTGTCGTAATGTGTGAACGCCTGAAACCGTTTACCAACAACCTGATAGGCCCTTATATGTGCGGTTTTAGGCCAGGAAAGTCCACAATCGATCAAATTTCACACTTCGGCAGATCCTGGAAAAAAACCTAAGAAGTCCAAATCGACCACCTGTTTATCGATTTCAAAGCCGCATACGACAGCATTTATAGAGACGAACTATACAGAGCCATGTCCAGTTTGGTATACCGCCCAAACTCGTCCGCTTGTGTAGGATGACGATGGAGAATTCTAGCTGCACCATCAGGGTCGGAAACGACCTCACCGACACATTCGATACCAAAAAAAGGATTTAGGCAAGGCGATGTGCTGTCATGTGACTTCTTTAATCTGATTCTTGAGAGAATTGTGCAAAACTCCCGAGCCAACACCGGAGGCACAATTCTCCAAAAATCGGTGCAACTATTAGCATACGCTGACGATATTGACATCATTGGTTAGACTCAAGGTGATTTCATAGCCACGTTTGCTTGTATAGAGAAGGAAGAGGCAAAAATGGGTTTATCAGTAATTGAGGGTAAGACTAAGTATATGCTGTCAATACGAAAGGACACACAACATCGACGAATTGGACAGAACGTCACCATTGACAGATATAACTTTGAGGTAGTACAGGACTTTGTCTACCTCGGCTCCGCTATTAACTCTGACAACAACATCTCGTCAGAAATCAAACGAAGAATTTCTCTTGCCAATCGCTGTTTCTTCGGGCTAAGAAGGCAATTTAGTAGTAAAGCCCTCACTCGAACTACTAAACAGTTCCTATATAGGATCCTGATCATCCCAGTCCTGCTCTACGGCGCTGAAGCATCGATCGTATCAAAAGCGGATGAAGATATCCTTGGTCGATTCGAGAAAAAAATTCTTCGAAAAATCTTCGGTCCCGTTCGCGTTGACGGGCTATGGACACGAAGATTCAACCACGAACTATACGAGCTGTATAGCAACATACCCCTGGTCAAAAAACTCCACATTGGACGTAGAACGAATGGACACCAATACTCCGGCTCGCAGAGTCTTCGATTCCCAGCCAGACGTCGGACGCAGTAGAGGAAGACCTCGCCTTAAGTGGCGCCCACCAGTAGAAACCGACCTTAACCAACTTGCAGTGCGCAAGTGGAGACAGTAAGCTAAGTGCCGGGCTAATTGGAGAGGCATGTTGGTTGAGGCCCGGGTTCATCCCAGATTGTAGCGCCACTTAAGTAAGTAAGTCACTTTCTTACTTGTTTCATCTCGACAGGATTCTGTTCGAGCCATGGTAAAATTTGCGAACATCGTTTCTGGAGTGCCACCTCTCTATATCCTCGATCGCGCGCTTTTCTTGCTCTTTTTTCTTCTTTTTGAAAAACCGGTGTTCTTCCCTTCTTCTCTGCCTATAGAGCTCAATGGCAGCTCTCGTCTTCACCTGCAACTTAGCCTCGTTGGCCTCGTTCTTGGCTGAGAGCATCTGTCTGCGTTCCTAATCAAACTAGGGGTTTCCTGCTGGTGGCCGCGAGAAACCTAGCACATCAGTTGCGGCTGATCTAATGGCTTGTTGGCATCGTTGCCATTGTTCTTCGACATTAGATGCTGGTGGTGTGGTGTGAGTCCAGAGGTTAAGGGATACGCGTTGCGCGAAGGTCTTGGCGGTCTCTGGCAATTGCAGTCTTTCGACATTAAATTTTTTCACAGTATTTCTGTTTTTTTGTGGCGTGGTGGATATCCGCATCCTTACCTTGGCTACAACAAGGTAGTGGTCCGAGTCGATGTTAGCTCCTCGGAATGTTCGGACATCCAAAATACTGGATGCGTGCCTCTTGTCTATCGCAATGTGATCAATTTGGTTGACTGTTCGTTGATCTGGAGACCGCCATGTCCCCTTATGGATATCGAGGTGCGGAAACCGTGTGCTGGAAATAGTGCTAGCGAAGTCAATTAGTCCGTTACCAGACTTGTTTTCATGTAGGCTGTGTTTTCCGACAAAAATGCTAAAGATGTCTTCTCTTCCTACCTTTGTGTTAAAATTCCCCAGCACGATTTTAGCATCGATCTTCGGTAAAAGCCCCGAAGGTTTTGTCAAGGAGCTCGTAGAAGCAATCCTTAGTTGTATCATCTTTTTCCTCCGTCAGAGCGTGATCGCATATAAGGTTTATGTTGGCGAATTTGGCCTTGATGCGGATTGTTACAATGCGTTCGCGAATGTCTTGGAGACATAAGACTTCTTGCCTTAGTCTGGCACTTGTAACAAATCCGCATCCGAATAGTCGCTGTTTCTGCTCACTATAACACGGTCCATAGTAGATGTTTCATCCTCTTTTTGGCCGGCCCATCCCATCGAATTTCCTGGATGGCAGTAATGTCTGCTTTGTAGCAGTTTAGGGCTTCCGCTAGTTGTTCGCCTGCACCTCCACTGTGTCTCAAATTGCAGGTGCATATACGAACGTCGTTGTCCTTTTTTTCATTTAGCAGGGTCGTCAACAATAATATCAGTCCTTTCCGAGGCTATTGGTTACTTCGAATTAATGGTTTTTTCTATGGGTGGGTAGTTACCCCCGAGGCCAGTTACATTTTATTGGATACCCCTAGGACTCGGGGCCATCAGTATCCACTACGGGATTGAGCTCTGGCGTTGACCTTTCGATTCATCCGCCAACACCTCTGTTCAAGGGGCCTGAACCCTTGAGATTCCTAGAGTTCATCTAGGTTCGCCTGGGACGGCAGACCGGGTATTCATTCCGCTCCATTCTGACCAGGATGATTATAGTGTTGCTGTTTTACGTCTTGTTATCAACACTCGCACTTATCGTTTAGCAAGTCAAATCCGGTTGGATGAGACCAGTACTACTTGGAGGTAAAAATAAGCACATTTGATGTGTAGTCAGAGTTACAACCACTGGGCATTGCCAAGTTAAAGCCAATCAGAGTCTACCCTCGGTTTACAACACCCAACAAACACCCACACGTTCTACAACACCCAAAATTCTGAATTGTTTATTCTTAATTTCTCTTTCTCGTCATGATGCTTGGTTTCCATCCTTATTGGATCAGCCTATCTCCCGAACTCACATAGCCCAAGTATAGTTTTGGGTTCATCTTACCGGGCGACAAGGTGGTAAAGGTCCTTGTCCGTCTATCGTTACTCGTAAATGTCAGTGTATTCATAATTTTATCAAAATATCACATATGTGCGTAATGGATTATAGTCCCTTATTCATTATTCATTCATGTTGAACCTAAAACATAGTTTTCGACGCAAAATTTTCGATTAATTTTTGGCACTTTCACATCAAACACGGATTAGGTTTCGTTTGACGTTTGATCACACAAAATAATACCGATTTGTCGGTCCGTTGAAATTTTAAATCAAACGACTTGCCTGTTGATTTGATGAAAACTTTAAGGAGATTACAAAAAATATTAATTTGCTTAATAAATGTCGTTGCAAAGATAGAAACTGTCATATTCCAGAGAAGAATATGAATTTGTTTTGACAGCTGACGAACTAGATGTTCTGAGTGACGTTGAACACAAACGTCACGTATGGAATTTATTAAAAGTTGTGTTGACGACCCTGCTAAACGAAAAAAGGACAACGACGTTCGTATCTGCACCTGGAATGTGAGAACATTAAACAGGAGAGGTGCAGGCGAATAACTAGCGGAAGCCCTAAACTGCTACAAAGCAGACATTACTGCCATCCAGGAAATACGATGGGATGGGCCGGGCAAAAAGAGGATGAAAAACTGTGACATATACTACGGACCGTGTTATAGTGAGCAGAAACAGCGACTATTCGGATGCGGATTTGTTATAAGTGCCAGACTTAGGCAAGAAGTCTTATGTTTCCAAGACATTAGCGAACGCATAGTAACAATCCGCATCAAGGCCAAATTCGCCAACATAAGCCTTATATGCGCTCACGCTCCGACGGAAGAAAAAGATGATATAGCTAAGGATTGCTTCTACGAGCTCCTCGACAAAACCTATGAGCGACTACCGAAGTACGATGTTAAAATCGTGCTGGGAGATTTTAACGCAAAGGTAGGAAGAGAAGACATCTTTAGAAGTATTGTCGGAAAACATAGCCTACACGACAACACGTCTGGTAATGGACTTAGGCTAATTGATTTCGCTACGGAACGTAATGCCACTATAGCGAGCACACGGTTTCCTCACCTCGATATCCATAAGGGGACATGGCGGTCTCCAGATCAACGAACGGTCAACCAAATTGATCACATTGCGATAGATAAGAGGCACGCATCCAGTATTTTGGATGTCCGAACATTCCGAGGAGCTAACATCGACTCGGATCACTACCTTGTAGCAGCCAAGGTAAGAATGCGGATATCCACCACGCCACAACAATCCAGAAATACTGTGAAAAATTTTAATGTCGGAAGACTGCAATCGCAAGAGACCGCCAAGACCTTCGCACAACGCGTATCCCTTAACCTCTCGATTAACACCATACCACCAGCATCGAATGTCGAAGAGCAATGGCAACGATGCCAACAGGCCATTAGATCAGCCGCAACTGATGTGCTAGGTTTCTCGCGCCCACCAGCAAGAAACCCCTGGTTTGATGAGGAATGCCGACAGATGCTCGCAGCCAAGAACGAGGCCTACAAGGCTAAGCTGCAGGTGAAGACGAGAGCTGCCATTGAGCTCTATAGGCAAAGAAGAAGGGAAGAACATCGGCTTTTCAGCAAGAAGAAAAAAGAGCAAGAAAAGCGCGCGATCGAGGATATAGAGAGGTGCCACTCCAGGAACGATGTTCGCAAGTTTTACCAAAGTGTAAAACGTCAAAGCCAAGGATACAAGACTCGAACAGAATCCTGTCGAGATGAACAAGGAAATATTGTAGTTGAGACACAGTCGATGCTGAGGATATGGAAGAACCACTTCTGCAGACTGTTAAACGGCGATGACGAACAACATTCCGCTGTCAGGCAGAACGAACCATTCAATATTGGCAACGACAGCGAAGACTGCCAACCACCCGACCTGAGTGAAGTGAGGATAGCAATATCTAAACTCAAGCTTAATAAGGCTGCCGGAAATGACGGCCTTCCCGCTGAGCTCTATAAGGCCGGCGGAGATGACTTGGTAAGTAACATCCACCAACTCATAAGCCAAATCTGGTCGGATGAAAATATGCCTGAAGAATGGAACCTCAGCATCGTTTGCCCGATCCACAAAAAAGGAGACTCTCTGAACTGCGCCAACTACAGAGGCATAAGTCTCCTCAACATCGCCTACAAGATCCTATCTGCCGTAATATGTGAACGCCTGAAACCGTTTACCAACAACCTGATTGGCCCTTATCAGTGTGGTTTTAGGCCAGGAAAGTCCACAACCGATCAAATTTTCACACTTCGGCAGATCCTGGAAAAAACTCAAGAAGTCCAAATCGATACCCACCACCTATTCATCGATTTCAAAGCCGCATATGACAGCATTTATAGAGACGAACTGTACAGAGCCATGTCTAGTTTTGGTATACCGCCCAAACTCGTCCGTTTGTGTAGGATGACGATGGAGAATTCTCGCTGCTCCATCAGGGTCGGAAACGACCTCACCGACACATTCGATACCAAAAAAGGATTTAGGCAAGGCGATGCGCTGTCATGTGACTTCTTTAATCTGATTCTTGAGAGAATTGTGCAAAACTCCAAAGCCAACACCAGAGGCACAATTTTCCAAAAGTCGGTGCAACTACTAGCATACGCTGACGATATTGACATCATTGGTAGGACTCAACGTGATGTCATAGCCACGTTTGCTAGTATAGAGAAGGAAGCGGCGAAAATGGGTTTAGCAGTAAATGAGGGTAAGACTAAGTATATGCTGTCATCACGAAAGGACTCACAATATCGACGAATTGGACAGAACGTCACCATTGACAGATATAACTTTGAGGTAGTACGGGACTTCGTCTACCTTGGCTCCGCTATTAACTCTGACAGCAACATCTCGTCAGAAATCAAACGAAGAATTACTCGTGCCAACCGCTGTTTCTTCGGGCTAAGAAGGCAATTTAGTAGTAAAGCCCTCACTCGAACTACTAAACAGATCCTATATAAGACCCTGATCATCATTCCGGACTGTAGCGCCACTTAAAGAAGAAGAAATGTCGTTGCAAAGATAGAAACTGTCATATTCCAGAGAAGAATATGAATTTGTTTTGACAGCTGACGTACTAGATGCTCTGAACGACGTTGAACACAAACGTCACGTATGAAATTTATTAAAAGTTGTGTTCGCTTTAATAACTTTAATTAAAGTGACGCAGTTTCGAGGTATTTACGTCGTCAGATTTAATTTTTAAAAATCAAAAACAAATAATGTTCGATGAAGGTTTTGTATGTTTTTGCGAAAACTTACTTTTTGGTTTGATTTGGTCTACATTTTGTAATTAAACTCCTTAAAGTGTAATACTAAGCGACCAGAACATATGTATGTCACCAGAAGATATACGTACACATGCAATTACCCTAAAAAAATCATGAAGTCTAGACAACGTCCTTATTCAAGTGATTCGCATCCCAGTTTTATTCAAACGTGACCAAGTGGAGTTTTTGTCACTTTCCTCTAGCACCACTTAACAGCGGATTCCGTCTTCAAAAAATGCCTCTAATTTGATGGCTGAATGATTTCATTGCCTATCCAAGGCGAATTGCCACACTTTCATCGCCCATTATCGAGTGAGTATCACCAATTTGTCAACACTACCCTTCGAGGGGGGTGGTATATAATTTATTTCATTACACACATGCATGACATGTACACCACTTGCAAATGCGAATAAACATTTTTATCTAATTGATTCGTTCCTTGTCCTATCCACGCATGACACGTTAATTTATTCGTTTCCAAAAATAGACATCCCCATCAATTATCATATCCATCCGGTTGGGAACTGGTCCCCGCTACCCGCTTAGCAAAACGGCCTTGCCCAGAGCATTCCACTGAGGATTCTTTAGAGTGGCTGTTGACAACATGCTTATACGAGTATGTAAGGCTAAGTTGGTTATGGGGCTGGTTCTTCGTTACAAATACAAAAAAAAAAACAACAAAAAATCACCAAGGACATTTCGAAGAGAAAACAAAAGGATACTCTTACTTGGGGGATGGGATGGTACTCGTATATTTATGGGGCTTTTCTGTGAATTTGTTTTTCTTTAAAGGACGAAATTTCCGCAATTCAATAGATGAATCGAAATATAAAAATTAAAGTCCTGCCATACACCGTCATATATGTTATAGTAGTTGCAGGATATCTGCACTGTCTGTGTGGCTATTTACATAAATGTTGACAGCCACCTACATAAAAATAAATTCCTTTCCTGTTTTCACATTTCCACCGACTTCTCAGAAAAAGTTCCGTTTTCTACAAAAAAAAAAATCACTTCACGACGAAAAAGCTGGGAATGCTTGTTATTCAATGCAAACACATACAGTCATACAAAATATCGACACTTCCTTAAAAATATAAACGTGCATCGCAGCTAGTGCACTCACTACCCCTACAACAACCACGAGCTTGGTGTCGAGCCAAGAGAGACTATTGATTTAACAATTACGCTGTTCGACTACGAGTACAAGGATCTCCTACTTATACCATGCATGGATATATGCGGATTCGGAAAGTAAAAGGACACAGTTCCCATTTACTGCTACACTTGTGAATGCAGTTCTGTAACGCTCTTCCCCAGTATCATGAGCTCATCTTGAAAAGTTGCTTTTGTTCGAGCAAGACCGATTGCTACTACCAGGGTACTGCAATTTTTCATAAGGACCGCTCAATTCAATTGCGCACAGTAAATAACTAGTATGCGACAAAAGTCATGTTTGTATCGAGGCGTACATATGCGATAGAGCGAGCGCTAAATGGAAAGGACATATAGGACATAAATATAAAGCATTCAGTTAAATTGCACTTACCAAAGAGACGTCGGATATTTATGGTTGGATATGCATTCACATTGAGTTGCTGGAAGCAGCAAATAATGCCAAGCAGGATGTACAAGTTGTTAACGAACATTGTCGACCTGAAAAGAAACGTTAGATAATAAATGTTGCAGGACTTTGTCAATGCGGGTTAAGTTTTAGTGTTTGCTTTGGAAAATAGGGCCGCGTGTCAGTTGCACTTATGGTTCCTTCAGTGGCTGATTGTTTGACGTTTCCAGTTAGTTCTTAAGTTTTGCTTTGTTAAGTGTTTTTCACTTAACCTCTAGCTGTCAACTCTCTTTTTCAACCTCCACACCAGTGACTCACATTTACATTGCAAGATGGTGATTCTTTCACCGGGCGCCAATGGGAGATTTTTCTGGAGGGAGTCAACGGTGGATTTTGTAGTTCCAGTGAAACTTAGGGGATAACTTACAGGGTAAACCACACTATTCTGAAAGCCTTTAACATGGAGATGAAAAAATAATAGAACGAGGGATCAGTACTACAAAATCATGCTCGAATTTGCAAGATGTGATCCTAAGCAGAGGCGGTCATATGATAGGCAATGCGATTTTATGAAACCTTAAGTTTTCACCTAGATGGAGTTAAGATGGACTCCAAGATGGAGTCAACTAAAGGGTTTTTCAACAGGGAAGCCTCAAAAGTAGAGCGACATCGACAGCAAACGACGCCATATTTCTTTGCCATTTCATGATGGAAAGACATACGAGCCAACAACGAGTCGAATTTATTTGAATTTGCTACCGAAATTCGGAGTCAGTGGCGTCAACGTTAAGTGTGTCAACGTTATGGTCGTCATAATCGTGTCCTAGCAGATCAACAATTGAGCGTCTAGTGGAAATATTTGAATCCACAGGCACAGTACAAAATGTTCCCGTGCCAGTGAGACAAAGAAGTTCCCGTAGTGTCGAGAATATTGCTGCCGCTGAGGCTTCAGTTGAAGAAAGCCCAAATGTGTCTCTCACACGTCGTTCTCAAGCGTTGGGCATCTCTGTGACGTCGTTGTGGCGAATTTTGCGAAAAGATCTTGGCCTACATCCTTACAAGATTAAATTGACGAACCGAAGCCGCTTGACCGCCAGAAGAGTCGTATTTTCGTGAATTGGGCTGAGCAATAACTTGAAAATGATTCGGATTTTCATCGAAAAATCACATTCAGCCGTGAGGCTCATTTCTGGCTGAATGGCTCAGTGGCGCGATGGTTAGTGCGATGAACTGCCGCGCAGAAGGTCTGGGTTCGATTCCCAGTCGTAGCAACACCTAAATGATTTTTCACTGGCCCTCCTCTCGTGAGGATCTGACAAATCGTCCGAGTAGTATCAATTGTCAAGAATAGCTTATCTCAACTTAGCCGTTCGGAGTCGGCATAAAACAGGAGGTCCCGCCATCGTGCAAGAAGTACACACGCACACATGAATGGTTGTGAGAAAGCTAGGCCCTGGGTACTAACGAGCCTGTTGCGCCAAAAATTTGTTTTGTTTTTGGCTTCGTCAATAAACAAAATATACGGCATTGGTCAGGCAGCAATCCCCACGTACTCCATGAGTCATCATGAGTTTATGGGCCGGCGGCGTCATTGGGCCGTACTTTTTCCGTGATGATCAAGACCGGCACGCGTCTGTGAATGGGAATCGCTACCGTTCAATGATAACCAAATATTTTTGGCCCCAATTGGATGATATGGACTTGGAGGACATGTGGTTCCAACAGGACGGCGCCACAAGCCACACAGCGAATGTCACAATCAATTTATTGGAAACCTAGTTTGGCGGTGCTTAAAGATAGTGATGCGATTATATAAGGACACAAGCGTTCTCACTCTAGCCTCTCACTATCAACTCCTACTCTCACCTCCACGCTGGCCGGGCAAAAGAGGATGAAAAACTGTGACATCTACTATGGACCGTGTTATAGTGAGCAGAAACAGTGACTATTTGGAAGCGGAGTTGTTATAAGTGCCAGACTTAGGCAAGAAGTCTTATGTTTTCAAGACATTAGCGAACGCATTATAACAATCCGCACCAAGGCCAAATTCGCCAACATAAGCCTTATATGCGCTCATGCTCCGATGAAGGAAAAAGATGATATAACTAAGAATTGCTTCTACGAGCTCCTCGACAAAACCTATGAGCGACTACCAAAGTACGATGTTAAAATTGTGCTGGGAGATTTTAACGCAAAGGTAGGAAGAGAAGACATCTTTAGCAGTACTGTCGGAAAATATAGCCTACACGACAACACGTCTGGTAACGGACTAAGGCTAACTGACTTCGCTACGGAACGAAATGCCACTATAGCCAGCACACGGTTTCCTCACCTCGATATCCATAAGGGGACATGGCGGTCTCCAGATCAACGACCAGTCAACCAAATTGATCACATTGCGATAGACAAGAGGCACGCATCCAGTATTTTGGATGTCCGAACATTCCGAGGGGCTAACATCGACTCGGACCACTTGCAGCCAAAATAAGGATGCGCATATCCACCACGCCACAACTACCCAGAAATACTGTGAAACAATTTAATGTCGAAAGACTGCAATCGCAAGAGACCGCCTAGGCCTTCGCGCAACGCGTATCCCTTAACCTCTCGATTAACACCATACCACCAGCATCTAATGTCGAAGAGCAATGGCAACGATGCCAACAAGCCATAAGATCAGCTTCAACTGATGTGCTAGGTTTCTAGCGCCCTCCAGCAAGAAACCCCTGGTTTAATGAGGAATGCCGACAGATGCTCGCAGCCAAGAACGAGGCGTACAAGGCTTAGCTGCAGGTGAAGACGCGAGCTGCCATTGAGCTCTATAGGCAGAGAAGAAGGAAAGAAAAAACGCGCGATCGAGGCCACTTCAGGAACGATGTTCGCAAGTTTTATCAAAGTGTAAAACGTCAAAGCCAAGGATACAAGGCTGGAACTGAATCCTGTCAAGATGAACAAGAAAACATCGTAGTTGAGACACAGTCGATGCTGAGGATATAGAAAAACCACTTCTGCAGACTGTTAAACGACGATGACGAACACCATTCCGCTCTCAGGCAGAACGCACCATTAAATATTGGCTACTGCCAACTACCCGACCTAAGTGAAGTGAGGATAGCAATATCTAAAGCTAAATAGGCTTAATAAGGCGGGCCTTCCCGCTGGGCCTTATAAAGCTGGCGGAGATGACTTGGTAAGTAACATCCACCAACACATAAGCCAAATCTGGTCGGATGAAAGCATGCCTGAAGAATGGAACCTCAGTATCGTTTGCCCGATCCACAAAAGAGGAGAGCCTCTGAACTGCGCCAACTACAGAGGCATAAGTCTGCTCAACATCGCCTACAAGATCCTATCTGCCGTAATATGTGAACGCCTGAAACCCTTTACGAACAACCTGATCGGCCCTTATCAGTGTGGTTTTGGCCCAGGAAAGTCCACAACCGATCAAATTTTCACATTTCAGCAGTTCCTGGACAAAAAACCCAAGAAGTCCAAATCGATACCCACCCCCTATTTATGGATTTCAAAGCCGCATACGACAACATTTATAGAGACGAACTATACAGAGCCAAATCTTGCTTTTGTATACCGCCCAAACTCGTCCGTTTGTGTAGGATAAACGGACGAGTTTGGGCGGTATATCAAAACAAGACATGGCTCTGTACGATGACGATGGAGAACTCTCGCTGCACCATTAGGGTCGGAAAAGACCTCACCGACATATTAGATACCAAAAAAGGATTTAGCCAAGGCGATGCGCTGATGTGACTTTTTCAATTTGATTCTTGAGAGGATTGTACAAAACTCCCGAGCTAACACCAAAGGCACAATTTTCCAAAAATCGGTGCAACTACTAGCATTCGCCGACGATATTGACATCATTGGTAGGACTCAACGTGATGTCCTAGCCACATTTGCTTGTATAGAGAAGGAAGCGGCAAAAATAGGTTTAGCAGTAAATGAAGGTAAGACTAAGTATATGCTGTCAACACGAAAGGACGCACAACATCGACGAATTGGACAGAACGTCACCATTGACAGATTGAATTGACAATGTCATTCTAGATCTTGGAAGGAATCACTTTGTACGTTCGGCAAGTGTTAGCGAAAACGAATTAATTAATCTCTGCATTATTCTATCCGAATCCTCGGTATTTCAGATCTCTGCATTATTCTACCCGAATCCTCGGTATTTCAGAAATGCCTTGGAAAGTGGATACATTTCTGTTTCTGGATGCATATGGCTACCTATCAGATTCAACAAACGTTCCAATAATATACCATGCTGCCAGAAGAGCAACAGATAAAAGGATCCTTTACGAGCCTTTTGAGTCGGGGGACGGGAATACTGCACAAATGAGATACTGCATTAGCATACCTGAAGGCGATAAAAGTTACACTAACAGGTTAAATAGAGACCGATACTGGTGGCTAGACTGGGCTGAAGCCGATTATTAGATTAAGTAAAACTAGGACCTGACATGTGATCTCTGATCTTACGATGACTTGTTAGTCGATGGAATTGAGGTTATGTTAGTCTTGTAAATTTTTGTTTTATATATAAAAGAAAAGTTGCGACTGTCTTCTAATAGGTTTTGATTCACATTTTCCTATTTTCAAAAAAAAAATAGTACGTAACAATAAAACAAAAATTCACAAAAAATATTAAAATTTAATTAAACAAACAAATTATATATCATGCAGGTAATACGAACCATAATGGTCTTTTACTTTGGCAAAAGCTTAAAATGTCTAGTCTTTAAGTTTTTTTTTAGGCAATCATCTCAAAGCACTACTTTACCTTTGAATGTCCTCCAAACCGAAGAAAAAATAAATGTTGGTAATGCCGTTGTGATATTTTTATGAGTAGCAAAGAAATGTGGTTCAAACATAAATACTATCTCTCTAGAAATAGATAGTTTTATGTTATCATTACTTTGTGCTGTAAATAATGTCCTAACCACCGTCCACATACCATAACTCTCCTTACTTAACGAGCTTCATTACGTTACTTATTAAATTCTATAATGTCACCTACCACATTAATGTCGTTCCATGATTTTCATTCCATAAACAGGTCTTATTATCCACAGCTGTCCTTTATCTCTAACAAAGTCTTTTCATCCTAACTGCAAAATGATTTTTTTTTTGCTTCTCATTTTTATAACGAAAATAAACTTTATATGTGTCCTTCTGAATCAACTTATGTCCTATAAGCTGACACTTTTTATCTTTTTTTTTTTGTATATACATCGTCAGTCATATTGTGCTGGTATCCTCTTTACTTTCCTCAACACCGAATATTATACATATTTTGCATAAGGATAATAGTCTTCCATGGATTTATTCATCACTTCCTGCCATTCAAATGGAGTTTGTTAATTCGTTTAGGATGTAATGTGAATTGTTGAATTATTGTATAAGGATCATCAAGATAATGTGCTTGTATTGATAAGACTTTTGTGTGTCCATTTAAATAAAATGAATTTAAGTCGTTTATTTGTTTTGAAGTGCCGACGAAATTGGTAATAAAATTGTTAATGGGATTCGAATTTTCAATAAATAATCGACACAGGTTGACAGCTTTGGAATTGCCAATTTTATTGAATTCAATATAATTGTTCAAAGTCACCAACAAGCATTTAGATTGATATGTCCCTTTATACAGGGTGGCCCAAAAACCTCTTTACTATGTAAAACAGTAAAAAAATTTTTATTCATAGATTTTTGAGTTTTTTTTTTGTTTCAGACCAAAGGTTTGGGATATGAAGGATGGAATACTACACGATCGCACAGCGAATAAATATTTTTAAATTATTTTTTTTGAAAATAGCCGGTCAATAATTCGTACTCAACGTGGCTAGGCAATTTTAAGGCATTAGAAATGTTCCAACAGCACCCCCTATTCGTGCTATGGTGATCAAATTTGAGCAATATGGGAACGTTGGAGATGTGAGGCATTCGGACAGGCCTCATTTTGGTTGATCGATCGAAAACATCCTGGTCGCTAGGGAAAGTGTTGCAAATGATCCTGAAACATCGACACGACTACGTTCAACACAATTAGGCATACCGCCTATCACGATTCATCGGATTTTGATGAAAGATCTGCACCTATACCCATTCAAGATGCAGTTGGTCCAACAGCTCAATCCTGGTTACCCTGAAAAACGTCTGAAGCATTGCAGAACTGTCCTTAATATCGCCGAGAATGATTAAGAATTTTTGGAAAATTTTATAATGACCGACTACGACGAGGCACATTTTCATCTGAGCTGGTTTATGACCAAGCCAAATTATAAATTTTGGTGCACACAGAATCCTTAAAAACTCCATCAACGTCCCTTACACTCAGTTTGTGTTACTATTTGGTATGAAGTGCACACATTCCGAGGGGCAAACGTCGACTCTGACCATTTTCTTGTCGCATATAAATTCAGAGCTCCACTATTCAAAGAGAAGAAGCTGCGGACTGTCAAGAAGAAAAAATTCCAACTTGCTGTGGTGGTGGTAAAATTTGAGCAATATTGGAACGTTTGAGATGTAAGGCGTTTGGGCAGGCCTCCTTTTGGTAGATCGATCGAAAACATCCAGCTCGTTAGGGAAAGTCTTGCAACTGATTCTGAAACATCGACACGACTACGTTCAACACAGTTAGGCATACGGCGTATCACGATTCATCGGATTTTGAGGAAAGATTTGCACCGTCAATGGGTGGCGCTACAGAACTATGCTTCAGGACTCCCTTTTTCCACTTGTGCAAGCAGACAACAATGCTGAGGTGATTTGGTTTCAGCAAGATGGATATTCCGCTTCCACTGCTCGTGAGACAATGAACTTGTTGCGCAAACAATTCCCAAATCGCATTAACTAAAAAAATGGTGAAGTTGAATGGCCACCGCGATTGCCTGATCTCTCTCTGTCCATGAAATAAACTTTTATTTGTGATTTATTGAAGGATAATAGGTATGGGGGCATGCGCGGACAGTACAAATGTGCGACGAACAACAACATGCGAGAGCGTAGGCAAGTGAATGTACGGATTTTACGGCCAAATCTTGATTGGGCTTTTTTTCATGTGTGAGGTACCCATCGCTACGTTAAGCGGCTCTTACACGGTAAATGAATTGACAACATGCATCGTGTATATGTGTGGATTGACGCTACTCCTTACACTGTTCAGTCGATTGACGTGAAATTTTTACTTTTTGTGAGTTTTCGTAGTGTACGGATATGCGATGAGTGATCGGTCTTACTTACTTTAGTGGCGCTAAAGTCAGGGATGAACCTGGGCCTCAACCAATATGCCTCTCCAATTAGCCTGATCCTTAGCTAACTGCTTCGAGTTGCGCACTCCAAGTTGGTTGAAGTCGGTTTCTACTTGTGCGCGCCACTTAAGGCGAGGTCTTCCTCTACTGCGTCCGACGTCCGGCTGGGAATCGAAGACTCTGCGAGCCGGTGTATTGGTGTCATTCGTTCTACATGTCGTCGGCATCTTAAACGTCCAATGCGGAGTTTTTGGACTAGGGGTATGTCGCTGTATAGCTCGTATAGTTCTTGGTTGAATCTTCGTCTCCATAGCCCGTCAACGCAAACGGGACCGAAGATTTTTCGAAGAATTTTTCTCTCGAATCGACCAAGGATTTCTTTATCCGCTTTTGATACGGTCCATGGTTCAGCGCGGTAGAGCAGGACTGGGATAATCAGGGTCTTATATAGGATCTCCATAGTAGTTCGAGTGAGGGCATTACTACTAAATTGCCTTCTTAGCCGGAAAAAACAGCGGTTGGCACGAGTAATTCTTCGTTTGATTTCTAACGAGATGTTGTTGTCAGAGTTAATACCGGAGCCGAGGTAGGCAAAGTCCCGTACTACCTAAAAGTTATATCTGTCAATGGTGACGTTCTGTCCAAGTCGTCGATGTTGTGTGTCCTTTCGTGTTGACAGTATATACTTAGTCTTATCCTCATTTACTGCTAAACCCATTTTTGCCGCTTCCTTCTCTATACTAGCAAACGTGGCTATGACATCACGTTGAGTCCTACCAATGATGTCAATATCGTCGGCGTATGCTAGTAGTTGCACCGATTTTTGGAAAATTGTGCCTCTGGTGTTGGCTCGGGAGTTTTGAACAATCCTCTCAAGAATCAAATAGAAGAAGTCACATGACAGCGCATCGCCTTGCCTTAATCCTTTTTTGGTATCGAATGTGTCGGTGAGGTTCTTTCTGACCCTGATGGAGCAGCGAGAATTCTCCATCGTCATTCTACACAAAAGGACGAGTTTGGGCGGTATACCAAAACAAGACATGGTTCTGTATAGTTCGTCTCTATAAATGCTGTCGTATGCGGCTTTGAAATCGATAAATCGATAAATGGGTGGTGGGTATCGATTTGGACTTCTTGGGTTTTTTCCAGGATTTGCTGAAATGTGAAAATTTCATCGGTTGTGGACTTTCCTGGGCTAAAACCACACTGTAAGGGCCGATCAGGTTATAGGTAAACGGTTTCAGGCGTTCACATATTACGGCAGATAAGATTTTGTATGTGATATTGAGGAGACGTATGCCTCCGTAGTTGGCGCAGTTCAGACGGTCTTTTTTTTTGTGTTTCAAATGATTAATTTTCAAAAAAAAAACATAAAATAATTTTGATCGGTTTTGTCATACAAATACTCCAAAGTGCGACTGTCAAATGCCAACTGACCAATTTTATTCAAACAAAAATGTCAACCAAATAATATAGACCTGGAACATAAAACGCACCCTGTATTTCCAGAAGGTGTGGACTTTTTTTTTGTGAAAACCTCGAATGTTGCAGAAATCAGTCACACGCTTGTGCTAGTTGCAGACATAGTCTCAGTATTGGTATCTGTGTTCTGTTCTTTCTCATGTTTCCTGACATAGTCCCTTCGGAGATCCGACAACTTGTAAACCTCTGAAATTTCATATCCATCGACGTCCCATTATGACTTTTTGTTCCCACCCCTGTTAGTCTAGTATTTTCGACTTTTAAACAAACTTTACCACCAGTTATCCGTCTCAGGACTACGGAGTAATTTAAGTCATATAGTCGAGTCTAACTTGCCAAAGTATTTACTCATCAAAAGTATTCTCAAGCAACTCCATAAAATATGCTATAGCCGAACATGACTTAAATGGAATTTTGGGAAAATGATTTCACGCCTTCGGGCACAAATTGGCAAAGGAATTCGATTAAACTTTACCAACGAAAAAGGACGATCACGTCTGTGCCCAATAGTACATCCAATTAAAAGAATCCATTGTCAATGGCAATTTCAGTTTCAACTCAATTAGTAATTAAGGAAAATTTTGTAAATGACATCGCTGCCAGTGATTTGTATCGAGTATCTATGTGAAAGTGTTTCCTAGCTCTCCTTTGTGTGCAAAGTGTATTCGTTTATCGAATTAATTTCGGGAAAAGCTTCCTCTTCGCTATTGCTTACAAATCAACCGGCAAAAAGGAAATCTAATAAAACGGGGCGTGTGTAGGCCCCCAATAGGTTGGGAAAAACGAAATCAATTTGCATCTGGATGTATGAATGGAGGCGTGACTCTGTGTAAATATACCCACACGTGAGAAGACGCACATATTGATCGGAGAGGTGCTGCCTTTCAAGGCGTAAATGGGTAGATGAGCGCAATGGAAATCAATTTAAGTTCATTTGAATATCTCAAGTGGAAAATTGTCTCACATGGTAACTGCCTAGCCAAGGCATTTCCTCGTAAGAGAGCTGAGTAATATAGGCTTTACTCAGCTTTGATGAGGTCCTTGGGTGTTGAGTAAGCAGAACGAGGTAAACACGATGAAGTGTGTTTGGTATTTGTGGGGAAGGAGGTTCGCAAACAGTAACAATCACCTCTGGGAGTATACGGTATTAATGAAGACGGATATGTGCAGTGGCATACTTCGTTTATATTTATTGGTTAAACAACTTTTTATTAAAGCAAACATAGAAATGTAAGTCCTTTGGGCGGTGATGGTATTAATTTTCCCAGGAACCCACATTTCGAATGAACAGCTGGTTGAGGAAAAGTAGATAATCCATGAATAGACTGTATTATGGAGAGAGAGAGAGTTATCCCCTGGGCGGATACAAGGAACAGAAAATAACTTTTGTCCTTTTTTTTTATAAAAATGAGTGGATTAAGTAATTGTTATAATGGGATAGAAAAGGGTACAGATGAAAGCAATAAATTGTTTGCCAAGAATAAAGAAATGGATACTGTTCCTAGACTTCCTAGAAACGTGAAAGTATTTGCCATTTGTTTACTTGACTGATGTGGGTTCTTAGTTTCTATAAAAAAAAAGGACCGCCTCGTAGAATATCCATTGAAAATTATTCCAATTAAGTCAAAAATTTATGTTTCCCAAGGACGATTTAATTGATGCCCAACTTTCTCACACCTTCGTTTTTATAATGGCATCACTGGCACCAGCTCAACGCCTTTACTGTAAATATAACTTACCAAGAAGGGTTTGTTAAGGACTAAATCGATTACTTGGATTAATTTCGATAAAAAATATTAAAAATTTATAGAATTCTTTAAATAGGACTGATGGCATTAAGAGCACGCTTTTGTGATTGTCCTTTAACTCTATGAGGACATATAAATCGATTTCATAATTTCCACTCAAAACGATTTCGTAGAATTTTGTCTGCAGAGCAACTGAACCATGTGGTAGTAATACATCATGTGAGCCAGGAGTTTTAAAGGGTATTTTTAATAAGGACATACGAATCTTGCATTGAAATAAAATACAGAACAACTGAGATATCGAGCTGAAGATTTGTCAGCTACAAAATATGGTCGTCATAGTGATTTAAATCCATCAACTGCGAAGATAACAATTGAAAAAATTAGGATACTAGATCAGGATCAGGATACTAGGATACTAGTGATCATTGACACACTGGGTGTCCTTCCACAAGTCGTTCAACAGAAAACATTGAAGCATTTCGGGAGAGAGTATTGCCGACATTCCAGGAACATCAATTCGTAGTCAGCGTAGTCAATAATTGGGCATTTCGAGAAGCTCTGTACGCCGAATTCCCACGAAAGACTTAAAACATCATGCTTCAGGTTCAATTGACTCAAGAACTGAAGACTGCTGACTACTGTCGCGTGAAGATAGTTCGTTGAATGGATTTTGGAACAACAACGCTGATTTACTTCAGTGATGATGGTCATTTTAATCCTGAAAATTTCGATAATCGTCAAAATTGTTTTGTTCCACAATGGCGGGACCTTCGGTTTTTATGCCTAATCCGAACGGCTATGTTGAGAAAAGTTTTTCTTGGCATAGATACTACTCGGATGATTTTGTCAGATCATTACGAGAGCAGGGCCAGTGAAAAGTTATTTAGGTGTTGCTACGGTGGGGTATCGAACCCAGAACTTCTGCGCCAGTATATTCCAGAACTTATAAAATTTTCACAGATTTTCAGCAGATCCTGTAAAAAAAAAACTCAAAAGTCCAAATCGTTACCCTATTTAAAACGCATACATACAGCAGCCGGTGTTTAAGGATAGTGATGCGATTACATGAGAACACAAGCGTTCCCACTCTAGCCTCTCACTATCAACTCCTACTCCCACCTCCACGCTGGTGACTGGTGGTGGCTAGTACCTCGAAACCCCTGTGGAAGGTCGTTGGTGGCAGCAAACGAGAGAGGGGGGAGGAGTGTCCTCTCACTAAAGCACTCACTCTCAGGCGGCAGCGGAGGAATTCCCTAGATGGAGTCAACGGTGGCGCCTACAGCTCCAGTTTGATCGAACTGGCAGTGTAATCCCTATATAAGCTGCTTCGAAATTTTTCAACACCAGGTCTATAGGGATTTCCAATACTGAGCCAAGGTGTTGGAAAAGAGTTGGTGGCGGAGGAGCCCTCAATGGGCTCATATCCCAAAATGGGCTACTGACATCGGTATTTTCCCGGCCCGCTGTCCTAGGGTCAAAACAAGGGCCTGGCCCTCCAGGTTGGGGGTTGTGCTTTGGGTTAACAACCCATCCACGGAAAAGATATTATGTTACGAAGCAACCAATAGCCTCGGAAAGGACTGTTTGTTGACGACCATGCTAAACGAAAAAAGGACAACGACGTTCGTATCTGCACCTGGAATGTGAGAACATTAAACAGGAGAGGTGTTGGCGAACAACTAGCGGAAGCCCTAAACTGCTACAAAGCAGACATAACTGCCATCCAGGAAATGCGATGGGATGGGCCGGGCAAAAAGAGGATGAAAAACTGTGACATCTACTATGGACCGTGTTATAGTGAGCAGAAACAGCGACTATTCGGATGCGGATTTGTTATAAGTGCCAGACTTAGGCAAGAAGTCTTATGTCTCCAAGACATTCGCGAACGCATTGTAACAATCCGCATCAAGGCCAAATTCGCCAACATAAGCCTTATATGCGCTCATGTTCCGACTGAGGAAAAAGATGATATAACTAAGGATTGCTTCTACGAGCTCCTCGACAAGGAGCGACTACCAAAGTACGATGTTAAAATCGTGCTGGGAGATTTTAACGCAAAGGTAGGAAGAGAAGACATCTTTAGCAGTACTGTCGGAAAATATAGCCTACACGACAACACGTCTGGTAACGGACTTAGGCTAATTGACTTCGCTACGGAACGAAATGCCACTATAGCCAGCACACGGTTTCGTCACCTCGATATCCATAAGGGGACATGGCGGTCTCCAGATCAACAAACGGTCAACCAAACTGATCACATTGTGATAGACAAGAGGTACGCATCCAGTATTTTGGATGTCCGAACATTCCGAGGGGCTAACATCGACTCGGACCACTACCTTATTGTAGCCAAGGTAACGATGCGGATATCCACCACGCCACAAAAAAAAACAGAAATACTGTGAAAAAATTTAATGTCGAAAGACTGCAATCGCCAGAGACCGCCAAGACCTTCCCTTAACATCTCGAAACACACCATACCACCAGCATCTAATGTCGAAAAACAATGGCAACGATGCCAACAAGCCATTAGATCAGCCGCAACTGATGTGCTAGGTTTCTCGTGGCCACCAGAAAGAAACCCCTGGTTTGATGAGGAATGCCGACAGATGCTCGCAGCCAAGAACGAGGCCTACAAGGCTGCCATTGAGCTCTATAGGCTAAGAAGAAGGGAAGAACACCGGCTTTTCAGAAAGAAGAAAAAAGAACAAGAAAAACGCGTGATCGAGGATATAGAGAGGTGCCACTCCAGGAACGATGTTTGCAAGTTTTTCCAAAGTGTAAAACGTCAAAGCCAAGTATACAAGGCTCGAACAGAATCCTGTCGAGATGAACAAGGAAATATCGTAGTTGAGACACAGTCGATGCTGAGGATGTGGAAGAACCATGTCTGCAGACTGTTAAACGGCGCTGACGAACAGCATCCCGCTGTCAGGCAGAACGAACCATTTAATATTGGCAACGACAGCGAAAACTGCCAACCACCCGACCTAAGTGAAGTGAGGATAGCAATATCTAAACTCAAGCTTAATAAAGCCGCCGGAAATGTCGGCCTTCCCGCTTAGCTTTATAAAGCTGGCGGAGATGACTTGGTAAGTAACATCCACCAACTCATAAGCCAAATCTGGTCGGATGAAAGCATGTCTGAAGAATGGAACCATGAAATGAAAACATCGCCTACAAGATCCTATCTGCCGTAATATGTGAACGCCTGAAACCATTTACCAACAACCTGATCGGCCCTTATCAGTGTGGTTTTAGGCCAGGAAAGTCCACAACCGATCAAATTTTCACACTTCGGCAGATCCTGGAAAAAACCCAAGAAGTCCAAATCGATACCCACCACCTATTCATCGATTTCAAAGCCGCATACGACAGCATTTATAGAGACGAACTATACAGAGCCATGTCTAGTTTTGGTATACCGCCCAAACTCGTCCGTTTGTGTAGGATGACGATGGAGAATTCTCGCTGCACCATCAGGGTCGGAAACGACCTCACCGACACATTCGATACCAAAAAGGGATTTAGGCAAGTCGATGTGCTGTCATGTGACTTCTTTAATTTGATTCTTGCGAGGATTGTGCAAAACTCCCGAGCCAACACCAGAGGCACAATTTTCCAAAAATCGGTGCAACTACTAGCATACGCCGACGATATTGACATCATTGGTAGGACTCAACGTGATGTCATAGACACGTTTGCTAGGATAGAGAAGAAAGCGGCAAAAATGGGTTTAGCAGTAAATGAGGGTAAGACTAAGAATATGCTGTCAACACGAAAGGACACATAACATCGACGAATTGGACAGAACGTCACCATTGACAGATAAAACATTGAGGTAGTACGGGATGATCTGACAAATCATCCGTGTAGTATCAATTGTCAAGAATAGCTTATCTCAACTTAGCCGTTCGGAGTCGGCATAAAACAGGAGGTCCCACCATCGTGCAAGAAGTACACACGCACACATGAATGGTTGTGAGAAAGCTAGGCCCTGGGTACTAACGAGCCTGTTGCGCCAAAAATTTGTATTTTTTATTTATAGTACGGGACTTTGTCTACCTCGGCTCCGCTATTAACTCTGACAACAACATCTCGTCAGAAATCAAACGAAGAATTACTCTTGCCAATCGCTGTTTCTTCGGGCTAAGAAGGCAATTTAGTAGTAAAGCCCTCACTCGATAAGACCCTGATTATCCCAGTCCTCCTCTACGGCGCTGAAGAGTGAACCGTATCAAAAGCGGATGAAGAAATCCTTGGTCGATTCGAGAGAAAAATTCTTCGAAAAATCTTCGGTCCCGTTTTCGTTGACGGGCTATGGAGACGAAGATTCAACCACGAACTATACGAGCTGTACAGCGACATACCCCTGGTCAAAAAACTGCGCATTGGACGTTTAAGATGGCTGGGACATGTAGAACGAATGGACACCAATACTACGGCTAGCAGAGTCTTCGATTCCCAGCCAGACGTCGGACGCAGTAGAGGAAGACCTCGCCTTAAGTGACGCGCACGAGTAGAAACCGACCTCAACCAACTTGGAGTTTGCAACTGGAGGCAGTTAGCTAAGGACCGGGCTAATTGGAGAGGCATGTTGGTTGAGGCCCGGGTTCATCCCGGACTGTAGCGCCACTCAAGTAACATACAGCAGCATTTATAGAGACGAACTATATCAAGTAATGCCTAATTTTTGTATATGGAGCACAATCGTCCCGTAGGTGACAGTGTGTAGTCTAAAATGTTGTAGAGGCTCCGATGGTGATTTTCGGTAAACTAAGCGTTGAACTATGCGATAACCAGATTTTCCTAAACATTTTGGTCCGCCTGTACAGGATGACTATTAACAAAGTCGGCAATGACCTCACCAAAACATTGGATACCAAAAATAGGATTCAGGCAAGGTGGCGC
Organism: Rhingia campestris; assembly: GCA_932526625.1. Classification (NCBI taxonomy): domain Eukaryota; kingdom Metazoa; phylum Arthropoda; class Insecta; order Diptera; family Syrphidae; genus Rhingia; species Rhingia campestris. Next base: position 167,642,938 of record OW052183.1, read on the forward strand.
ATTATAGTGTGAAACAAGAGTCAGAACCAGGGGCACAATCTTCCATAAATCTGTGTAACAACCACGCTACGGCGATACTCCGACTCGCAGAGTCTTCGATTAACAGTCAGACGTCGGACGCAATATATGGTGACATCGGCTTGCGAGCACAATTAGAAACCGACTCCCAACTTGGTGCCCGCAACTGGAGGCAGTTAGCTAAGGACCGGGCTAATTGGAGAAGCATGTTGGTTGAGGCCCAGGTTCATTCCGGGTTGTAGCGCCACTTAATTAAGTTAGTAAGTATGTCAATATCTTAGTCTGCACTAACAGCCAACCACTTTGGACTAGCTCGAGGCGAAGTTTCAAGACGCTTTCGCCCGCATAACATTAATACAAATTAATTTACTTCTATGATGGTACTGCTTTGAAAATATCTATCATCTCGAATATAACCTCAAAACGTAAAGCCGGGTGTATGAGTGCCTTGCGGCATTTACAATTTGTCTAGATATTGAGTAAGAACTGGAAGACCTTCCTTAAGACCCTTACGTTTACGTGTATCCTGCACGATTTGGTATGGTTTGGTGCCGATGTCCATTGGATCACCAGGAAGAACTTTCCAATGATCAAATACACACTGTGGGAATGCTTGCCCACCGGTATTCGAACGCAAATCAGCGGTGAAACCGAAAGACTCATTGACAGGCAAGTACTCCTTGACAACGAACATTGGGGTCCCGACGACTTGACTTTCCTCGAAAACGTGACCACGACGCCTGTTCAAGACACCGTAAATACCACCGACCGCAACTTCTGGGCATTGGATTTCACACAGATAAACTGGTTCCATTAGACGTGGACCCGCTGTAATAGCTGCAGCGTACAAGATACGACGTGCAGTTGGAATGATCTGGCCACCACCACGATGGATGGCATCAGCGTGCAATGTGACATCATAAATGTTGAAACGGACACCATGCATATTCTCATCTGCCAAAACACCTTCCTTTGTGGCCCATTGTAAACCGGCAACCACGGAATCCTTAATTTCGTTCAAGTATTGCACAGACTTGGTGTAATCCATGATGAAGTTGGGACCGAAGCACCAGATCTTACGGGCTTCAGTTACATCGAAATCGTACTTCTCGGCCAAATAACGAGCACGAATGTTAAAATCGTCCTTAGAGCTAAGATCACCATTATCAATGTCTTCTGGGAGTCCATCAGGCATTGGGACAGCCCTCATCAAGATACGGTTGTGCTTGTTTGGAGACTTTGACAAGCACATATGGTTGGTTTCTTCGAATACGGTTTCGCGGTATGACACAACAGGGTCAGATTTCTTTAGAGGAATGCAAGCATGATCTTCTTCCAAATCCTTCAAACAGATTTCCAAGTGCAATTCGCCGGCACCAACAATAATGTGCTCACCAGATTCTTCGATGATACATTGAACCATATGATCGGACTTGGCCAAACGTTTTAGACCTTCAACAAGTTTCGGCAAATCAGCTGGATTTTTAGGCTCGACGGCAACACGCACGACAGGGGACACAGAGAATTTCATGACCTTCATGTTGTGAGCATCCTTGAATGTGGAGATGGTTCCAGTTTTAATCAAGAACTGATCAACACCAACAAGACCGCAAATGTTACTAGATGGAACATCCTCAATGACTTCAACATTACGTCCCATCATCAAGATTGTACGTTGAATGGCTTTCTCATACAAATCTTCCTTCTTTCCAGGGACATAGTTCGGGCCCATGATCCTAGCCTTCATACCAGTGACGATTTTGCCGGAAAAAACACGACCGAAAGCGTAGAAACGTCCCTTATCGGTTGTCGGTACCATTTTTGAGATGTACATCATAAGTGGGCCGTTAGGATCACAAGTTTTTACAACGATAGCAGCCTCATCATCAAGTGGTCCCTCGTACAACATTTCCATACGGTATTTTTGTGCCACTACGGGTGATGGCAAATGAATTGCAATCATCTGAAGTAAAGCTTCTCCAGCTGGCAACCAGCTTCGCAGTTGCTTGCCGTCCTTGTCTTTGTCCTCGTGCTTCAGGGCGACTCCGATTTTGTCCAAGAGTTTTGGAATTTCTTCTTTCTTGTAGTTCATGATGGCATCGAACACTTTGTAGATGGGGTCCAAAATGTACATGCAGAAGGAACGTTTGTTGTCGGCTTCCTTTTGTTTGGCCCACTTCTTGGTCTTGCCGTTAAAGAAGTTTTCACCCCAAAGACGGTTCATTAGCTTGACGACATCCATCTTGAACTTCTCAGAGTACATCTCAGAGAACTGTTTCAAGGTGAAAGCCCACCCGTGAAGACCGGAACCAAAACCGACTGAACCCTTTGACGGATCAACACGGACCTCTCCCATTGGACCACCATCACCGTTGTAGGTAGCAATATTAACGTTTAAGTTTTCGACAATCCTTTGGAAAGTTTGGTATAGCTCCTCAGCTTCCAACTGCAATTCCAAGAGAGCACGATCCATCTTGTTCATGAACAAAATTGGCTAAATACTTTCAGCGATGGCTTGACGGAGTACAGTCTCGGTTTGTACACACACACCTGAGACGCAATCGACGACAACCAAAGCGCAATCAGTTACACGTAGAGCAGCTGTTACTTCAGACGAGAAATCAACGTGCCCAGGTGAATCGATCAAGTTGATCAAGAAACCTTTCTCTTCCTTTTCACGTTGATCGGGGTTGGTGATGAAGACCAAATCCTTGTCTTCGACTTCGAAGAACATAGAGATGGCGGTCGACTTAATGGTAATGCAACGTTCCTGCTCATCCTTACGTGTATCGGTGAAACGAGTCTCACCAGCCTTGGCTCCGGCGATAATACCAGCCATGGAGACCAAAGAATCGGTCAGTGTAGATTTTCCATGGTCGACGTGAGCAATGACAGACATATTACGGATATTCCGTTTTTTGTCCATCAGGGCACGGATTTCATCTACGGTAAAGTTAACCATCTTGGATGTTTAGTGATTTATTGACCGAATTTCTGTACTGAGTCATCAAAAATTGTACCGACCCCTTGAAGCCCTGCCAAAATGCACACATAATGGCATTAGCTTCAAGGTAAAGCCAGAATCAATTTTATATCCCACACCGTACTTATTTTATTTAAATATAAATCGAAATAGCTATTCCAACAAAAAAAATTATTCAAAACTTATCAAAAGATCCAACCCTTTCAAATAATCCGTTATTCTCATTCAATCCCTACTCTATTCCAAAGAAAACCCCTGCCTTAGTCTTTCCCAAACTCGATTATCCCTCGGTGTACCCACAACGTCTATAATCCTAACGTAGAAACGACGTGCTCTAGGATATGCAAATCCGACATACCTGACAAGATGTTAATTTCGCTAGGTGTTTCAAAAAAGCAAACATTTGCATATACTCGCATGTAAATAACATAAATTTGCATAAGAAGTGAGTAAAACAATTGTCCCAGCATAGTAGTACCAGGACAATACGATTCAAGGGACTCTCAAAGAACTTTCTGCGCAATAACAACACACCGCCGGCCGGTTCCTTTTCCTTATTACATGCCTATATGCAACTATCCCCAACACACACCTAGATGACTCTGTCAACAATAGTGGAAACTCTAATTACCAACAAATTTGTGCTTTCTTCTCGCAGGAAAACAAAAGGATCACGAACAAAAGACCGCTCGTTACACTTCTTTACATGCGTTCCTTTACTCATAACGGCAGTAAGGCACATGTGGAGCGAGAGGACACGATGACAGCAAACTACTCATCAAACTACGACACGAATGAATATTTAATTTGGCCACGTTAATTGAAAGAAGGCAGCTCTGACAGGTCACCGGAGCACCGCCATTCACTGGAGTGTCTGTGTGTTTGTGTCGTGTATTTTTCAGCCCTTGTGGCGTCGGAAAAAGTAAACGTGCATTGTCCTTACATAAAGAAGGACGAGCACTGAGGAGGTACATCAATTTAAATAGCCCAACAAACTGCGCTCTGGATGTAGTCGCATTTCTTCATAAACTCACATCAATGGTAGTGGTGGTGGTAGTTCTGGTCGGATGAAGGGCGGAAAGTCTATATCGATTTTAGATACAGTAGGCTAGGAAGTATCTAAATATCACCCCATTAGCCAACCGAAATGGGTCTTCTTCACGACCGACAAAATAGCTTAGCTAATCGATGATGGACTTCACATAGTTTTTTTGTTTTATCTGTGTGCGACATGGCTCCACCGCAACGAGTTCAATGAGGTGGACACTAATTGTCGGATACAGTGTTGTGAAGTAATAAAATGGATTCTAGGTCATTCCAACGGTAGAAAATAGTGTCCTTTATCAGCCAAATGAACTAAGGATGCACATAAAGCTCGATGTAGTTTAATGGTGGCTTACATAGTGGAAACCACCTCAGAGAAGACTAATAACGTGCGCTTCTCCTAGCACAGTTGGGTAAACTGGGCCAACTCTCACAAGCCGACCGGTGAGAGGGTTCCTTACGTGTATATCCCTGTGACAAAATGCCCTGACTTAAAAAGGTAATCCAATTAGCTTTACCTTAATGTTGTGCTGACCTTTTTATTGTTCAGCCCTTAGCTGCGCGGTTGTTATTATTTTTGTCGTGTTTCTATAACCATAAAAACAAACACCACTATGTATTAATGAATCTGAAAGAACTTCACTTGTCAACTTTGCACGCACAAGGATTTTATATCCTTATTTCGATTTTTTTTATTTTTGTAATACTTGTGTCACAACGATTTATTTTTTTGAAAAGACACGCTCTGCCGGGACTTGATGTAATTTTCTTGATAACTTCACAGTTGACACTTTGGAACGGGTATGACTTTAAGATTGTTTTATATATCCGTTTGTATATATATACCTCCTTTACGGAAAGGAGCAACGTTTCGGAACGACGCAGTGTTTACTCGGCGAATGTTCAAAACACTTTGACTCGCGTTGAGTCTGAGTCTATTTGGAGAGAGTTATGGATGGAAAAGCCACGATGAGGGTTGCTTTCTATCGACCTTTAAGGGGTGGAAAAGTGGATGAATAGTCGAGCTTTTAAGTTGAAAGAAAGCGTTTTTTTGGTAGTTCTAGTTGGTATAAAGCACATCTGGGTTGTGAAATGAAATAAATTTAAAAGTCACCACGGGGCATCTATTACAATTGGAGTTGGACTATAGGAATATATTCATGCAATGAGTAACGAATGAATTTGAATAACGGGGGTTGTTATATTATACAAAATGTCTCAACAGATGGTTGATGTTGTAGAAAGAGGGTATACCCTGATTGGCTTTAACTTGGCAATGGCAGTAACTCTGACTACACATCAATTGTGCTTATTTTTACCTCCAAGTGGTACTGGTCTCAGCCGGTTCTTAAGGATAGTGATGCGATTATATGAGGACACAAACGTTCTCACTCTAGCCTCTCACTATCAACTCCTACTCTCACCTCCACGCTGGTGACTGATGGGTTCCTAGTACCTCGACTGGAGATGGGGTATTAAACCCCTGTGGAAGGTCGTTGGTGGCATCAAACGAGAGAGGGGGGAGGAGTGTCCTCTCACTAAGGCATTCACTCTCAGGCTGCAGCGGAGGAATTCCCTAGATGGAGTCAACGGTGGCGCCTACAGCTCCAGTTTGATCGAACTGGCAGTGTAATCCCTATATGAGCTGCTTTGACATATTTGACCACCAGGTCTATAGGGATTTCCAATACTGAGCCGGGGTGTTGGAAAAGAGTTGGTGGCGGAGGAGCCCTCAATGGGTCAAAGGCAGCGCTCATATCCCAAAATGAGCTACTGACATCGGTATTTTTACGGCCCGCTGTCCTAGGGTCAAAACAAGGGCCTGGCCCTCCAGGTTGGGGGTTGTGCTTTGGGTTAACTACCCATCCACGAAAAGAGATTATGTTACGAAGCAACCAATAGCCTCGGAAAGGACTGATATTATTATTGACGACCCTGTTAAACGAAAAAAGCACAACGACGTTCATATATGCACCTGGAATGTGAGAACATTAAACAGGAGAGGTGCAGGCGAACAACTAGCGGAAGCCCTAAACTGCTACAACGCAGACATTACTGCCATCCAGGAAATACGATGGGATGGGCCGGGCAAAAAGAGGATGAAAAACTGTGACATCTACTATGGACCGTGTTATAGTGAGCAGAAACAGCGACTATTCGGATGCGGATTTGTTATAAGTGCCAGACTTAGGCAAGAAGTCTAATGTTTCCATGACATTAGCGAACGCATTGTAACAATCCGCATCAAGGCCAAATTCGCCAACATAAGCCTAATGCACTCATGCTCCGACGGAGGAAAAAGATGATACAACTACGGACTGCTTCTACCAGCTCCTTGACAAAACCTATGAGCGACTACCAAAGTACGATGTTAAAATCGTGCTGGGAGATTTTAACGCAAAGGTATGAAGAGAAGACATCTTTAGCAGTACTGTCGGAAAATATAGCCTACACGACAACACGTCTGGTAACGGACTTAGGCTAATTGACTTCGCTACGGAATGAAATGGCACTATAGCCAGCACACGGTTTCCTCACCTCAATATAGATAAGGGGACATGGCGGTCTCCAGATCAACGACCAGTCAACCAAATTGATCACATTGCGATAGACAAGAGGCACGCATCCAGTATTTTGGATGTCCGAACATTTCGAGGGGCTAAGGTAGGATGTGGATATCCACCACGCCACAAAAAACCAGAAATACTGTGAAAAAATTTAATGTCGAAAGACTGCAATCGCTAGAAACCGCCAAGACCTTCGCGCAATGCGTATGCCTTAACCTCTCGACTCACAACACACCACCAGCATCTTAATGTCGAAGAACAATGGCAACGATGCCAACAAGCCATTAGATCAGCCACAACTGATGTGCTAGGTTTCCCGCGGCCGTTTGTGTAGGACGAAGATGGAGAATTCTCGCTTCACCATCAGGGTAGGAAACGACCACACCGACACATTCGATACCAAAAAAGGATTTAGGCAAGGCGATGCGCTGTCATGTGGCTTCTTCAATTTGAATCTTGAGAGGATTGTGCAAAACTCCCGAGCCAATACCAGGGGCACAATCTCCACAATCCAAAAATCGGTGCAACTACGCTAGCATACGCCGAAGATATTGACATCATTCGTCGGACTCAACCCGATGTCATAGACACGTTTGCTAGGATAGAGAAGGAGGCAAAAATGGGTTTAGCAGTAAATGAGGGTAAGACTAAATATTATATATGCTGTCAACATGAAAGGACACACAACATCGACGAATTGGGCAGAACGTCACCATCGACAGATATAACTTTGAGGTAGTACGGGACTTTGTCTACCTCGGCTCCGCTATTAACTCTGACAATAACATCTCGTCAGAAATCAAACGAAGAATTACTCTTGCCAACCGCTGTTTCTTCGGGCTAAGAAGGCAATTTAGTAGTAAAGCCCTCACTCGAACTACTTAGGAGATCCTATATAAGACCCTGATCATCCCAGTCCTGCTCTACGGCGCTGAAGCATGGACCGTATCAAAAGCGGATGAAGAAATCCTTGGTGGATTCGAGAGAAAAATTCCTCCAAAAATCTTCGGTCCCGTTTGCATTGACGGGCTATGGAGTCGAGGATTCAACCACGAACATATCCCGACTCGCAAAGTCTTCGATTCCAAGCCAGACGTCGGAAGCAGTAGAGGAAGACCTCGCCTTAAGTGGCGCGCATAAATAGAAACCGACCTCAACCAACTTGGAGTGCGCAACTGGAGGCATTTAACTAAGGACCGGGCTAATTGGAGAGGGTTGAGGACCAGGTTCATCCTGGACTGTAGCAGGCCTTTTCATTATTCATGCTGCCTCCAAACTGGTCTCGAATATACAATGGAACAAACCCAAAAACGGGTGCATGTCTAGTGGATTTAGAGATGGCCTCTGACAAAAATGTTGAAAATCAACTTTTAGATATCGGAAACTATCCTATCGGACACCGGTGTCTAGGGTTTTTAATGATACGAGAAAGAACTATCGCAAGCTGCTGATCGTTGGACCAAACGGACAGCCACTGGAGAGGTTTAAGGGTAGTAAATAAAGTAGCATCTGGTTGGATGAGTATCTATATTTCGGCAGACATGTAATGCTGATCTGACGAGAGCTATAGCAGTCGTCTTAACAGCAGGGTGAAGATGATTAGGCCGACAATTGCTTATCGGTGCTCGGTGTGGTTCAACGTTGCCCCATCTTAAATGGAAAAGCTGCGTGTACTACACAGAACACCAATATCTGACTGCATAAAATATTATTCCAACCAGGTCTTATACAACTGGGTCAACATAAATAGAATTTTGGTAAAACTCATTCGGTTTGATGCGGCAAGAAAGATGGCCTCGAGCTATCTCTGGGTCCTTCTACCTCATTGACGAATGTTTTGAAAGTGCATGTGCGTCTACATTCCGCCTGAAGCTTTACTATATCTGGATAATCGATAATCTTCCGATGAACTGTGGATAGACGGCTCCTATACGGCCGAGACTTCATCGCTCCAGGCGGAGGAGAGCGCCTGCGGTTCACCAGGAGTGTATCCGATTGGGACCGTTGGTGTAGGTTGCGCAGGAGGTTGCGTAGGATAACGCAAAGAATCCGAGAGGCACTGTGGATATGCTAGAAGCATGGCTGTAGGGAATTTAGACGTTTTGAAGAGTTTCTGGGGAGCAGATTGCGCTTTTTCGTGCAAAAGTTTTCAAAACGGTGATTCGGCGACTGCAGCGCCATGAAGATTCTGCAACAATCAAGGTTTTTGCCATTTAAATGATGACCCTGATGCAAGCATTTTCCATCGTCGCCCTTCATAGAAGGAAGAATTTTATCAAAACTAAGCGTGGGTCTGTGTAGTTTGTCTCTACAAATGCGGCAAATTCGGACGTATGCGGTCTTGGAATCGATGAATAGACGGTAGGTATATATTTGGATTCTTTTGGTTTATTTCCAGGATTGGCTGATGTTGGATGATTTGATCAGTTATGAACTTCCTTGCCATTAACCACACTGATAAGGGCCGATCAGGTTGTTGGTAAACGGTTTCAGGCGTTTACATGTTACGGGAGATAGAATCTTGTGATGTTTAGAAGACTTATGCCTCTGTCGTGCCATTGTGAATAGTGCAAATGATGCTGAGGTTCCATTCTTCAGACATATTTTCATCCGACTAAATTATGCTAACCACATCATATCTTGCGGCTTTATATAGATCGGCAAGAATGCTGTCATTTCCGGAAGCCTTGTTAAGCTTACATTTAGGTATTGCTATCCTCACTTCACTTAGGCTGAGTGGTTGGTAGTTTTTGTGGTCGTCGACAATTTTGAATGATTATATCTGAAAGCGAAAGATTGCTTGTCCTCGCCCTTTAAGAGTCTGCAAAAGTGGTTCTTCCATATTCTCAGCATCAACCTCCTCTTGTACCTCCAGCTTCGACGTAGTGATTGTAGTACCACTCTATATCTATATCCCATTGGCAGCTCTAAAATTTACCTGCAACATTACTTTTTATACCTATTTTTTGGCATTCTTCTTCAAACCAGGGGTTTCTGGCTGGTGAAATGGTGGGTGCAAGAAACCTAGCACATCAGTTGCGGCCGATCTTATGGCTTGTTGACATCATCGGCCACTGGTCTTCGACATTAGATGGTATTGCAGTCTTTCCACATTACGTTTTTTTCTGAATATCCCTCATTTGTGGTGTCCGAATTCTTACAGTGGCTGCAACAGACTTCAGACTTCGAAAATAATGAATGCGTTCCTCTTGTCTGTCATGGAGACCGTCATGTCCACTTATGATTGTCTAGATGAAGAAATCGTGAACTGACTATAGTGGCATTTTGTTCCGCAGTGATGTCGTTTAGGCTGTTTCCGACATTACTGCTGAAGACATTCCTCTCTTCCCACCTTTGCATTAAAATCCCCTCATAAATTTTGTCCAGCAGATCGTAGAAGCAGTCCTAAGCAATGTGATATTTTTCTTCCCCAGGAGCGTCAGTACTTATATAGCTTATGTCGTCGATTATGGCATTGAGGCGGATTGTAACAATGCGATCGTTTATTTCTTAGAAGCTGTTTCCTGCGTAACAATTCGTCTGTAGTGTTGGCGCAGCGCGAGTTCAGTCGCCGACTGTTGTCGAGGATGTCGAGCTGTCGCCGGAAGCATCGACCAGACGCCGGCCTCGCAATTAGCCATCAGCCTGTCGTCCATAAGGCGAATTTTGGCCAAAGACTTGCGTATGTTCCCGTACAAAGCCCAGTTCGTGCACCAGCTGCTGCCTTTCGACCGCCAAACGCGTGTAACCTACGTCTAAGGCATCCTCAATCTTGAGGACAAAGTGGATGATTTTTCGACCAAAATCATAATGAGCGATGAGGCTCATTTCCACCTTAGCGGGTACGTGAACAAGCAAAACTATCACTTCTGGGGCACCGAAAATCCACGAGTAATGCACGAGGAGCCATTACACCCGCTCAAAGTTACTGTATGGTGCGCTGTTCACTCTGGAGGAGTCAACGTTTTTTTCGAGAACGCCGCTTGTCAAACGCCAACAGTGGACGGTGCGCGCTATAGGGCCATGGTAACCGAGTTTTTTCTGCCGCAATTGGACGAATAAGGACTGGAGGACATATGGTTCCAACAGGACAGAGCAACGGCACACACTAAGCGAGTCATAACCGATATTCTGAAGGGCCAAACAACATCGGATGACTTCTTTTGGCCCACTTTGTAGTAATGTATGCTTTGTAGCACCTCGAGGAATTGACCAGAATATTGAATATATGATGCGTCTTTCTGCTGAAGGGTCAGAAGTAGATGAAATAAGTAGTTTAGATGAAGATGATTTGTTTTACCGGGATCATTTAATATTTTGAAAGAAGCTCTTGAAAATGCCTCCACGGACAAAGAGAGAGAAGATTGAATTTTCAAAGAACAAAGACGATGATAGCAAGGTATACTGAGGCAATAATAGCCCATTGGCTGATAGATTCTTGGCTTTAGATAAATTTTTTATTTTGCGATTGGGCAGGAGTATCGGCATTTTACTACGTTTTCGCTGCTGGGTCGATGGAGCGAGATTCATACCAATTGGAATGACTTTGACCACATGCTTTAATGCTCCAGAACTCATGCTCAATGCTCCAAAACCATGGATTTCGAAGGTGCCTTTGCATTTTATAGATTTGACAATAGATATCTTGTGAAACAAAAACGATTAAAAATAGATAAGTCCACGAGCTTCTGACATGCAGGCCTAGAGATTGCTGAAGCATTTTTATTACCCATAAAGTTGAAATGGGATGACCGCCTCTGACTACCAAAACTTCATAATATAATGGATAGCTTTGGTCCTTAGTGTACATAAAGGTATTTGGCATTGGTTTGTATCTATGGTATACTACCTACTAGAGGGCACTATCCAGCATATCCGGTCTGCAGTCAGCTGTTTATTTTGACAGCTCAATGCTACATTTATTAGGAAAACTAATATTTTGGCAAAATTAATTTTATCTAATAATATCCAAATGGTCCATGGTAGTGTCTTTCTCTTTTAGTGCATTGAAGTCTTACGTTCTTTTTAAAAGTATTCCCTTCTTCCACCAAAACTCAATTGGTACAACCCTCCTCTGTGTTGCAATTGCATGGCTTTATTCCCCTACCACGAACTTGGATACATATCTAGAAAAAAAATTCCCAATTCCTTCACAATTTATCAATGACAACAAAATTTTCTAACACATATCCACTATATTTGCAACTTATATTACAATTCATTCAACCGCTAGCTTCTAAAGCAATCGCCATTTAGCTGCATCCAGGGAATGGTTCAACTCGGTTTTTTCTCAAGATAAACTGAACTTTCCTGTTCATGTCTTCATTGTAAATCGCTTTACACTTTTCAAAATTCACCCTGCGACGTACCTACAGAGGAGCAAACATTTAATTTAAGTTGGTACAGAATTTATGTAATTGATCACACTTACCTGGTATGGTTTCTCGTAGAATCTCGTCCGCCGGAACTGGTCAAAGATTTCTTCTTTGCCGAGAATTCTGTTTAGTAAACGGCAGGCTTCATCGACATTGTTGTTTTGCACCAACACGGTACGTGCAAGAAATAGTTGATGTCTCATTGAAGATAAATAAGTATTTTGGGAAATAAATTTATAAAAATCCGGGATAGAATATTTTTTTAGTGACACAACTGTCAGATTGAGCACGAAATTACTGTCAGTTAAGGCATGAGCAAATGGAATTTTGAATGGCAAAAGATAGCGAAAATGAGTGCGTTCAGTGTAAAATAAGTGGTTCGATAATTCTTTATATATAATTATCGATAATATATTGATTAATTATTGAGAGTGAACACATTAATACCATTTTCTTTTATTTTTATGAGCATTCATTAGCTTTTTGGTCACCTATAGTGGTCTCAACTTACAACAATAACTAAAAAATGCAGAATTTCTTAAAAGTGTATTGATTTTGCTCTCTATAAGGATTGTAAAGATTTGGGCGATGAGTTTCAGTCCGTCAGATTCTGTTATAAACTTGGGTAAGATATTCACATGTTTTGCTAGTAAAATGTTCGCAAAATCTTCAATATTAACATTCCATTTGTTAAAGATTGTAATATTAGCAAAATTTGTGATTCCTTGTTCGCTATTCATTTTTATGTCTTACTTGTTTATATTGAATTTCTACTCAACGTTAAGTTTTAAAAAAAACGAACAGAAAACATTCACAGTCTTATTCATAAACTCATTATAAGGAGTGTATAAGTATATTACATAAAATTAAAATATTCCAAGAGTCATAGTGGCTCCTTTAGTACCAGTTAGCATGGGCAAAGTGAACTATAATTCTGCTGCTTCGACATATTCTGGCAAAAGGTAATCTCAGAATCCCAAGGCTCTGTGAACATAGAAGGTAGCGGATGAGCCAAAACACGCCAACGGCAGCGCTGAATCATTTAGTGGGTACTGATGGCCGCGGGTCCTGGGGGTATGTAATAAATTAGAATTGGCTCCCTAGGTTGGGGCTGTGCTTCGGATTAAATACTCAATCACGGAAGAAACCCAAACAAGTTGCAACACAGCTATCTGTCCGCAGCCACATGAATACACTTCCTCTTGTCCAAACCATATCATTTTGCTTTGAAAACTAAAAAGTGGTATACTTATACAGACCGAATAAAAAAATCTCAATCCGCTTGTAGAAAAGTTGAAATCTTAAAATGCACATGCAAATGAACGGCTTAATGCTCAAACTGGACATATAAGTTGAAGTGATCCATTGCCTTTCACTTTCGTCATGGCAATGCTATATGTAGTTCCACAGGGATTTATGTGTGCTTCATCCAAAAGTTTCTTAAAGCTGCTGCTTTTAACAACCGGACTTCAATCAGAAGCTGCAAACCTTGAGTGTTGTCTTCTGGAGCGTTGCACTTTACGCCTGGCACTCAGACAAATTGATCGAAGGGCTTTCAATCTCGTGCTGGAACAGATAGTATGTAGAGCAGGAGTAAGTACGGAAGGCACTAGCTTCAACAAATCCGTCCAGAGTAGCTCCTGCAACATGCAGACTGAACTTTTTAAACATGTACTGGATTACGACAAGAAGACGAGTGATCATGCTATTTATTCATTCTCACAGATAGTGCGTAGGGCAGGAGTCAAATAAAATACGGAATGCATTTTCTTCAACAAGTCCATCCAGCTTCTGACGATATCGACATCATTGGTCGCTTGCATTGTGCCATTCGTAAAAGGATTTACGGCTATTGAGGTGAAACGGGCCCAGTGGCGCCATGATTATTGCGATGGACTACGCGCAGAAGGTCTGGGTTCGATTCCCAGCCGTAGCTACATTTAAATGATTTTTCACTGGCCTTCTTTTCGTGATGGTGGTGACAAATCTTCCGAGAACTATCAATTGTCAAGAAATTCAGTATAAACCAGGAGGTGCCGACAAGGTGCAAGAAGTACACACGCACCCATGAATAGTTATGAGAAAAAGCAAGCATGTTGCGCCAAAAATTTGTGTTTTTATTTTTAGGCGAAACGCGTTGGTCATGTTGTTACTCTTGCGGCGAGAAATTTGAGGTTGTTAATGTCCCTGAGTTCTTAAGTTAACATCAACCCCAGGAATGACATCTTAGTGGAATACGACAAAGACTTACCCTATGAAACCGAAGATTTGTCAGTTTTGCGGAAACAAACGGGATCAAAACTATTAAGCCGAAAGTGAAAATGTTTACACAACCGGACCCAAAACCTACCATCGCTGCTTTAAACCTAACTGCATACTCGGAGATTCTTTTTCGAATGCACAGAAAGGTTGATTATAAATGGAAGGAAGTTCAGGCATATTTGAAAGGTGACGTTGTCGGTTAGCAAATTAAAAAAAAATCATAAAGTTTAAACATCAATTATAGGAAAAGGTTCTTGTTGCAAACAAAAAGGATACCAACTGCTACTGTAAATTTTTATTTTGTATACATTTGCAAAGTTTGCGATACATTTAACAATGCACAAACCGTTTACCCTCTCGAGCTGTACAATAAAGACTTTACACCCCTGTACACAAGTTCGGTCATAGAAGCAGAAGATGTCGATTAGTTTGTTTTGAAAAATTGATACAAAAGCACTGTATAACAACCATTTAGAGCTGCTTTACCTAATTCTAATGAATAAGACTGACGTATGCCAACAAGTGAAGTCCTGCCACATCTCCGAACTATTTTGTATTTCCATTTTGAATTAATAGGGGTGTTCATGCAACGCCGGAAAGTAGTCTTAGACGTTGTAAACGTGATAAATGAACTGTCAAAATTTGTGTGGAAAAACTTTTCCAACAATATTGAAATTTTCTCACAGGAATTGGGTGCGTAAACTGTAAACTTTTTAAATGCTATTTTGACATTTTATCAGTTACTTTCACACATCAAACGTATGCGCTAAACTGAAAAAGATTATCTAGAACGGAAAGAAAACAATAGGAACAAAATTCTTTCAATAAATTAATTACTAAAATGAGATTGAATTCAGTGGGTTACCGCATTATTTAGTGGTGCAGTTTTAGGGTCGTTCATGAAACGTCGTCGTAAGATTATAATCTTTCGCACGTAATAAAATTACGACGTTGCATGAATACCATTAATGCTTTTTAAGGGATATAACACATCTAATACAAAAATAAGTACCCCAACGAATTATCGACAAAACATCCCGATAACATTCGCGCATGTGCTGCAAAAATTCACTCTCTAAACACACCCATTTTCATCGAAAAACATGTGTTCAGTTCTAGAAATAATTCAAAACGCCTATCCTCTGTACAGCGCAACCATTTTTCGCCAAGTATTTTCTAGACATTTGTAATAAATTGTCCGAGAGGCAATCACCCGAGCACCACGTTTCTTTCTGAGCAGCTTCACTGGAGGAAAAAAATAAATATTCCCTGAAAAGAGGATTTGGAGAATAAAATAAAACGTTGAATTGTTAATTTGTGTTTTCTAAAATTGACTTGTGTTCCTGGCTATTCTCATTGATTCGCCAATTAACTACGCCTTCGCAAATAATTTCGCGAAAACATAGAAAACAACGAGTCCCAGGGAAACTACACATCTACTTGGAATATTTTTTTTTTTCTGAAGAAGAAAATCTCATCCAGACAAGGAGTAGTCGAAAGGTAAGTTTTTCACAATTTTCCATTAAAATCGATTTTCACCAACTTGAGTGCATTTTGCTTCATCGAATTGTTTTTGGTTTATATAACTTATTCGCTGCATTAAAACGTTGGAGAAAACGTCAGAACATTACGGTGCGAAAAAAGCGTGCAATATAATTATAGCGGCCATTATCTTTTTTTTGTCATTTAAAATTCATCTAGAAAGAGAAACTTGAAAAGCAGCTGATATTTGTTGAGAAAATTCGAGAATTACGGTTTCCTTTGTTCAAATTGGAAAATGGAGAATAATTTGCAACATTTCAGAAAAAAAAAAAAAAAAGTTTCATCGATTTTTGGTGGTGTGGAGATTTTTCGCTTCCAAATTATGTACGTTGGTTGGTTCTTTTATCCTTGTCTCTCGTGTATGGAAATCGATAGAAAATTCTATCTCGCGTCTGTCATTTGCGTTTTATTTATAATGTGGATAGATACATAGAAGGGAACTTTTGTATACATATATGCAACGTGGTTGGTGTATATATTGCGGTGTTTCTGTTTGATGTAACCTCTACACTCTGGGCTCTTGCGCTGGCTTCCAAGCAAAAACAACAACAATGGATTTTCTATATAGTAGTCGCGGTATTCCTCTTCCGGGTACGGAAATTTCAATTGCAAAGCGAAAGCAATGCGCCCAGCAAATAGAAATCGATGCCAGTCCGTGTTGGGAAATTTCTGTTTTTTTTTTTTTTTTTTTTTTTTTGAGAAAATGACAATTTTTCGGAGTAGGTAGGTACCTTGACAATGAAACGAGAAATTATGTGCTGCTCTTTGTTTTACCTGTCGTAGTTGGATTGTCTTGTGCAAAAAAGAATATATGAAAGGAAATGACATGGAGGACAGACAGACAGGCCCTTTGGAAACATAAAATGGAGTTTTTTCTCAGCTGACTGGTTAACTGCTTAATTTGTCGTGGTCTTGAACTTTGTTCATTTGAAATTTGTGTTCTGCCTACAAAATGGTTGCTTGAAGATTTTTTATTGTTTCTTTGGAATAACAAAACCAAATTCATTTGACATCCGTGAATGCTTTATTGGTTAGTCATCGTTTTATTCTATTAGACTTGCAAAGCAGAATATAACCTCAACGTGTTGTTAGTGAATGAGTCTTAATTTTGTGTGGAGCTATATTTGTTTTACTTCTTGTTTACTTCGAGTAATCACCGAGCCGAGACTGCTTCGTCATTTGGAAAGGTAATTGAATTATGCTTCTGTGTAGTCGAGGGTAATGTGTCTTTGCAAGACTCGATTAGAAATCTTTGATTTGAACACTGATTTGGCTAGAGGGTAATGGCCAACTAGAATTCTTTTACATAAGGATACAGAAATGCTTCTGTTTTATTTAAATGTGCCTCTCCAAGTGCTGTATATAAACCATTCGAGCGCATCAGCTAAAGAAACCAACAGCTTTTGTTAAGCTTGGAAAGCACTAAGTTCGTCTGTGGGACGGCTACTCATTTTTAAAAATGTTGCCTATTCAAAATGTCTTTCCCGGATCTTCCTGCAGTTTTGAACCCAATGGGCGAAATGTGTTCCATGTACATAATTATCGAAATGTAAACCCGCGACTCTTAGTGGTAACACATTAAACCTTGGAAGGTCTTATTGCCATTTTAAGTAAAAAAAATGCTACTTGCGGTAAATAGCAGGTGCTGCCTAATATTTTAAAGACTCGCCCCCTCATTAATAAACGCTGATTAGCTAATCAGAGACTAACTTTTGACATTTGCGCGAGTATTTGTTATGGGGAAAACTGTCAAGTTAATCATTGATTAGCTAATCAGCGTATATTAAGACTGGGGATAACCTATAAAAACACTCTTGAAATACCAATTTGTAATCTCTTCTACATTCACATTGTAGAATGGCCAATTATGGCGATTAGGGCATTCCATCAGCCCTATCAAAAGCAATAACCGCATCCTTAATGCAATTTTCCGTGCTAAAAACCCGTAAATACTTGCGTAAAGAAATCGTCTTTTATATCATGGATATGACAAATCGTATAAATAGGTTTACATCCAGAACCATGTATCAGGCTCTGTTTCATGACACCACCAATAGAATAAGATCCCAAGGCTGGTCATTTGTTTTCAGCTACGGATTAAACACATCACACGACACATCATTTGCTCACGAAGACATTTCATTAATATGCGTAGAATTATTGGAAAATAAAACATCTATTTCCAAACCCGATAAAACAGAAATCCTAAAAACTGCAACTTTGAACGCAGAGCTACATGTAGGTTTGTTATATGTCCTGACACTTCGATACGCATTACGCAGTTCAAAACCCTAACAATTCAACAGGAATTATAAATAAAATAAGAGATCACCTCATAAAACGTGGCCAACGATGTCCACTTTTTGTCAGTCAAGTTAGTTCCAAATCTCACCAAACGTGACATATCACGTGAGATTAAGAACAAACATAGACAACAACAAATAAGTGACTGGCAGATAAATTATCAACACACCTACAAATCCATAAAAAAAATCAAAGCTTTCCAATCAACACCTTCAAACAGATGAACACTAATTTCGCCAGACTTTGACTTGGATATACAAGACTAACCCAGCATTATCGTGTACTAAATGTCAAGCTATTGTAGACATAAAACGCATTCTCTTCCCACTTCTCTGACTAGTTTTCATTTCATAACATTCGAACCAACCATCAATTAAAATTCGGCAAGAATTGGCAGTGTTCCGGGTTTTAGATTTCCCAAATAAACTTTGCCTATGCACTGTTCTCATTGGTCAATCGACCCTATCACGTGACTAAAAATGCTCGATTCACCAATGAGAACAGTGCATTGGCAAAGTTAACTTCGTAAAACTAAAACCCGGAACACGGTCATTGTTTCTCTACTCTCCAATTCGGAATGATTTGACAGCGGGAATATTTTTCCGTTTTCTCTTTCCCTAAACAGATTTCGAAAAAGGGAAACAATTATGACAAAGATAGGTATCAAAATTCACAAACGTCAAAAAAAAATAGCAGATAGGTATGTTTCCGTAATTTTGCAGTTAAAATTAGTAAATTCTCAAACTTCTTGGAGTGGGGGTAAATTAGCTCAGAAAGAGACAAAATTACCAAAAAGTACGGGAACGCGTTTAAGTAAAAAACAGTAAAATTATATATTTTTTTTGTCTTTTAGCGTTTTCGATTGGGATACAAAAAGCACTCTTTTTTTACTCTAGAGTACTTTTGATGAATCTGGATTCCAAGTCAGATTTACACCAACATGCACCAACACAAAAACATTTAACATCTGACTTATGTCAGTTTGAAGTTTGCATTTCGCACTTTGATTTGTGTTTTTTGTTATTTCTGCAAAAACTATAATTAGAAACTAAAATATTTTTGGATAATCATGTTCTAAAATTCATAAGCTTTGTTTTGACACCAACTCGCCAATGGTTGAATTTATAAAAAAGCCGCAATGAGTAAAAGAAAATTTCAAATGATGGTTTTCATTGATAGCTAATAGCTATAATTGCGTCCTAAAGATAAACAATAAGCTGTCAAATGGCACACTTACACACATACAAAACCAGAGTAACCTCTTTAATGTTCGATTGGGACGGGTAAAATCTGAAATCTAAGAGTAAATCTAAAAATCCCAATCGAAAACGCTATTTGAAAGAACAAATGACACAAAACACCTGTCAAAACAAGCGAGTTGTCACTTAGATACCAACTGACAGTTTACTGTTTTTTACCAACAGAAATCTCTGCAGTCAATTTTTTTTACAGATTTTTATAGAGGGGTATAGTCCGTACCAAATCAGTTGGCCATTCTACTGCGCAGGTCTCTTAAAATTTATTTTACAATATCTTAAATTGCTCTTAAATCCTCTCTCTGCGCATACGACCGTTGGCCAACTGATTTGGTACGGGCTATAGTTTTTTGCTCTCTCGTGAGCTCTCTTTTACTTATTTTTGCGCACGGGAACGGCAATAAGTAAAAATCAGTAAATAATATTTTGTACAAGAACAGACCTATTGTATATCCGATTTTTTTTTCAAGGGGAAACCCTTGGATGAAGGGTTGGATGAAAGTGTCAGTTTTACATTTGTTAGTCAACATTTGAGCAGTAAATCCCAATTAATTTCAAATGCTAAGTTCGAAAACTGTCAACAACGTCAGAAAGCAGCCATGAATCTGGAAATAATTTCCACTCTGGAAATTATTAAATTATATAGAAGTGCATTTGCATGTGAAACCAAACTACCACGCCCATATCTATAATGTATTTACTATATGTTTTGAGGTGATTCCAATGCATTGGAGTTATCCTTTGAGTTCCTTCTTACTTATCGACGGTTTTTGGTGTTCAAAAGCTGGTAATTCCTTTGCCATCACTTTGTATGTGACACTATTAATTTAAATGAATATTCCAACAAACAACAATTACAAATCAACTGTATTCTATATATTATTCGGAACAAATTTACTTTGGCAAAAATGCCTTTTTTTCATTTTTTTTTTATTCCACTCACTATTTTATGCTGATAATTTAGCAATTTTTTAAAATCGTCGCTCTCAATTAGTTTAAAAGTTATTCAACAGTTAAAATTCGAAAAATCCCTATAGAAATCAACCACTTTTTGACATTTCACACGTACCTGAATGATAAACACGAAGAAGTATATTCCAGTGCAGCATTGCCAGATAAAAAAATTGAAATGATAAATAAAAATTCCCAAAATAAAAAAATATGTAAATACATATATGAGTATGTGAAGTTGTCTGACAGGCGCCTTAATCAACAGTGTTTTCGTTAATAGTATCCTGGGTGGCCCGCTTCGCGGGAAAAAAGGATTTCAACTCTCTTTCTGGGGACAGTCAACGCTCACGCAACTTCGTTGCTCCACTCAGGGTATGTAAAGTCGTCAGGCAGAAGCCTTAGTCAACAGTTTTTTTTCGTTAACAGTACCCTGGGTGGCCCGCTTCGCGGGAAAAAAGGATTTCAACTCTCTTTCTGGGGACCACTGAAGTAAAAAAAAAAAACAGAAATGTCAAACAACAACAATTTGTATGGAAATATCACCCAAAAAGTGAAATTTTGTCATAAGCATAACTTTTAAACTAAATGTGAGCGACGATTTTTAAAAACGGATTAATGATCAGCACGTAAAGACGAATCGTTTAAGCCAAAAAACAAAATTGACAGAATTCCCAATACTTATTCTTCAGTTGATTTCGAAAATTAAAATATTCCGCCTCACATTCGAAGTGAAACTAGTGGTGGGTGCA
Organism: Rhingia campestris; assembly: GCA_932526625.1. NCBI lineage: Eukaryota > Metazoa > Arthropoda > Insecta > Diptera > Syrphidae > Rhingia > Rhingia campestris. The sequence goes on from OW052183.1 coordinate 167,663,989, forward strand.
CGACTGGGTCGTACGAAACTTTCTCATTTACAGCGAGTTGTGCGTTATGGCTAAACCACAATCACACTTTGAAGCTTCGCTTTGCCGACGTGCTTTACGCATGCTTTGACATATTTACTTGTACTCCACAACCCTTTCAGAGAAAATCCCAGAAAACAACAAAATTTTTTTGACAATACACACTTTTTCCAACCTTCACTTTGACCCACGGCGCTTTGCAGCAACTTTACGTTAAGATTTTACGTATTTCATTTTGTTTTTGAAGCTCAACGCCAGGCAAAGATACATTGTGATAGATAAAATTGATTTCATATGGTTGAACTAGGTGCGTCAGTCAAACGCAACGCACCAAAGCGTGATTGTGTTCCAGCCATTAGATATTCAAAATACACATACTACCTATTCATTTTTTAATTATTATTAATGCTAAATGCTAAACTCGACTTATAATACTACACTTTCATTCATGAAACTGTAAACCAACCTTTCTTTTTCCGTTGCTACAACAAACTTATTTCATTTAATGCGCAAACACATACCAATCTTCGCAGTTTTATTCACTACAGGCGCCTACTACACAATTTTATCACTACTTTGTGACTTAGATGCGACTTTCTGTACATTAAATAATAACCTATAACTAGCGCTAGTCTGTGATGTAAATTTATTTATTGGTAAAAGATTTTTTAAAAAATGTGGAGGTTAAAAATTAAGTTTTTGCTAAAAATGATTATTAGTAACGCCGGATATAAATAATGTCGAAATGTAATTATACAAACAATGGCCGTGTTCCGGGTTTTAGATTTCCCAAGTTAACTTTACCGGTGCACTGTTCTCATTGGTCAATCGACCAAGTCACGTGACTAAAAATGTTCGATTGACCAAAGAGAAAAGTGCATCGACAAAGTTAACTTCTTAAAACTAAAACCCGGAACACGGCCAATTACTCTGAACTTTGAAGAAATGGGTGCCTATGTGAATAATAATGATTTTGCGTTATTGGCCAAAACTGAAAATTACGGCTAGGAATAGTTGGGCCAAAACAAATCACAACGAAACGAAAACGAAATTTGAAGAAAATCGATGAATCCGTTTAGGCTGGGGAGACTATTAGGGACAGTTCGTCTGGCTGTCTATAATTGCAAAAAACACTTTTTCTGTTCCGCTCATTCATCGTATCAGCGCAGCGTTAGAATCAATCAAAATCTCGAGGTCGACCATTTTTACCAAAAATTGCTTTCTCTTTGTAAGAGATCTTACTTACTTAAGTGGCTCTACTGTCCGGGATGAACCTGGGCCTCAACAACATGCCTCTCCAAACCCGGTCCTTAGCTAACTGCCTCCAGTTGCGCACTCCAAGAATAGGAGGAATCAATTCTTGAAAATTAAAATCCGCGAGAAGAAATTCCCGGGATTCAAATTTGGGCTGATTGGGACTTCGCACACAAGATTTGTTTAACTCTGGCATAAAACCGGTTTCATACCATTCTGCAAGCGCACACGAGATGAATATGCCGGCAGAATAAATTGTATACATGTAGCCCTTTTCACTGTGTTAGTAATTCTATCGAAATTGATATTTGCCTTGAGTACCGTCGACAATTCGCAAGCTCTTAGGTTTGTGTGAGAGTATATGCAATTATATGCTCACAAAACGCGTATGAAAGCCGAATGAAAAAAAATGTCAGACCGAAAATGGTGAAAAATGTGTTTGCATTGGTTTTCAACATTGTTCCACCGCAAAAACTGGGTTGAAGATTTTCAACCATTTTCTCACCGTATACCTCAGTCCTCTAGCTCACCGAACCGGTTTCACACCAAAAAATTCATCTCATGTGCGGAGGCCCATTGACATGACAAAATTATTAGTAATAAGGTCTGTTCCCGTACTTTATCAGTAAAAATTAGTAAATTTTCAAATTTCTTGGAGTGGAGGTAAAATGGAGACAAAATTATCAAAAAGTACGGGAACGCGTTTAAGTAAAAAACAGTAAAATTATATATTTTGTATGGCTTTTAAAGAACAAATGACATAAATCACCTGTCAAAACAAGCGAGTTGTCACTTTTAGATACCAACTGACAGTTTACTGATTTTTACCAACAGAAATTTCTGCAGTAAATTTTTTTTACACATTATGGAGGGGTAGTTTTTTGCTCTCTCGTGAGCTGTCTCTTTTACATATTTTTGCGTACGGGAACGGCAATAAGTAAAAATCAGTAAGAATCAGTAATTATTATTTTGTACGGGAACAGACCTATATACAACTTCAAATTTGTCACTGTCAGATTATGACAAGTCTGTCAATGTGATATTTTGAAAATAATTGCTTAGCTATATTTCAGACAGAATTACCTTGCCCGCAATAGCTGGCAATAATAGCTGTGTTTGTTTTTACCTTAAAGCCCAGTACACAGGTCGCGCTAAATTTTATCTCCCATACAAAAATCTCTACAGAGATAAAATTTAGCGAGCAACTTTATCAGTGCAGTACGCAGCTGGCGAGATAAATTCTTAACTTCATAAAGAAGGATGGGAATGTAGGTACAATATTTTGTGTTCTACGAAAAGTCTTCTACTCGGCGGAAGAAAGGTATCTACTTATTTATCTCGCGAAATTAATGTGCGAGGCATTTAAGTCGGCGGAATTTTAATAAAAATATAAACAAAATGGAAGAAAATGAAGAAGAATATTTTATGGAAGAATTTTATTTTGCCTCAAATGGTAAACAAATTTTATCGACGCGACTGATTATCTGACATTTACTGACATCTGCGAATGTATCACATTTCATTGGCTGTGTACGAATTTAGCGAGCATTTAAGGCCTGCTCAGAATGCATATCTGTAGCTGGTATCTGTAGCTGAGTGAAAGTTAAAAACAAGGCAACCCGTAAGCGCATTCACAATGTGTATCTCCCGTGAATCTGTAGCTTGAAGTTGAATGGGGATCAACTCTCGGTTCAACTTCACGCTTCAGATTCACGTTTGACGTTTCACTCAGCTACAGATACCAGCTACAGATATGCATGCTGAGCAGGCCTTTAAGGCTGAACTATAATAGAAGCTGGTTGCGGACGACCACTTCCGTAACTGTGCGAACACAGGCAATTTGTATTGTACGACCATAATAGCTTTTCACTTCGATTCGTTCAGTTTTCGTTCACTTTTGCTCACTAAGAGCTCTATTACACGGCGCATGTATTTGACGCGCATGTTTGGTTATTTTCTTTTGAACTGTCATTCCATAATGCGCGCATTATTACACGAAGCCTTTTTCTCACTCTCAGTCTTGCATGTTTTTTGACAGCTATCTTTCATTTTATCTTTGGTGCTTATAGTAATCTAAACTAAACAATTAAAAACAAGAAGACAGCTCCACTTTTTTTTTTGGATTATTCCACATAACACACCTTGGAAAATTGAGTCCGCAATGTGTGCAATTTTTTTTGATTACATTAATCGTTATGTTTGGTTCAAAGTCTTAATGAATCCAAAACAATTTGGTATACATCTTTTTTTTACTCTATCTATATAATCAGGGTGGCGGGGATCATATAAGATTGGGTGCATTTCATAATTTGAGGGGCTCAGTGGCGCGATGGTTAGTGCGATGAACTGCCGCGAAGGAGGTCTGGGTTCGATTCCCGGCCGTTGCAACACCTAAATGATTTTTCACTGGCCCTCCTCTCGTGATGATCTGACAAACCATCCGAGTAGTATCAATTGTCAAGAATGGCTTATCTCAACTTAGCCGTTCGGAGTCGGCATAAAACAGGAGGTCCCGCCATCGTGCAAGAGGTACACACGCACACATGAATGGTTGTGAAAAGCTAGGCCCTGGGTACTAACGAGCCTGTTGCGCCAAAAATTTGTTTTTTTTGCATTTCATAATTTAAAATTAGTTCGCTGGTTATTTCCTTCGCCCATTTAAATTCATCCGCCATATTTTAACGTTGTGCTCATAACAACAGCAAATGAATAATAAAGCAAATTCGAAAAACAAAGAAGAAGGAGAAAAGGAAATGTCAAAAACATGCAACGAACATTTTGCCCGCAGACACCGGGCAGGCGTATTTTTTGTTTCATTATCCCTCTCTTTTGCACTCATTTGAGTCTCTCTAAACACGCGCCGTGTAATAGCCGTCTTACGAAAAAGCGAATTGATTCGCTCTTTCTCTTTCTATTGTTCTTTCATACACAAATTTTATATTTCACTTCAACAGCTGTGTACATTTAAATTTGTAAGTTCCTAAGCAACGAAATTTTGTTTTTATTGTTTGCAATTCCATTCTCTAAAGTCTATATCTATTATGGGCGACTTGAGTAATTGAGAGTACTGAAGAAAACTTAACTTCTATTATAGTTCAGCCTTTAGCTTTGGATTGGAGAAAATAAGTGGAGAGTAGTAAAGATAAAATTTAGCGCGAGCTGCGTACTAAGCTTAACTGTATAAAATAAAACAAAAATGAGAAAAAACGCTAATCGGTGATCTGGCGAAGTGCTCTCTGTTGACATTTTGAAAACTGAATATCATGCTGTTTTAATTTTGTTTGCAATTGAAAATCTACTGTTTTAAATTTTCTCCTCGACTACTTTAATTGTAATTTTGTAATTTTAGAATCAAAGCAAATATTCAAATATATTCACATCAAATTATTTCCTAAAACATGGCTTTGCCACATATTTTGTAGCGCTTGTTTAACCGGCAGCCGTTTTTAACATTTTCGACGCGAAGCAGACACATCGTTGAAGACCTTAAGTCTGTGCAAACATGCCTTCGCCACATACGGTGCAGATAATCTGCGCAGACATTAGTTTGTATCGCTTTGTATCGTAGTCGTCTGGTCGAAAGAAAAACGGATACTGTTTATGCTGCACTCATTATTTATTATTATTTCATAGGTAGCGGACTTGAAAACTTGATTGATTACAATAATCAGCAGTTTTAACTTCCCACAAAACCTGCAAACTTCTATTTAGTTCTAAGAATTCTACCCAGAATTGGCTTTCACTATTTTTATTCATAAGACGCGCCTGTTTAGTATATTTAGTATAATATTTATTTAATTTCCCTTCGGAGTAATTAAATGTCTGTTTCACACATGTCATTAACTCCAGTCTGAAGGTTTTATGTTAATGATATGCATAATTACAATTTTAAATGTTCTGCAGTTTTAATGTCATTTTTCAGGTGGCAAATGTCATGCACCGTTTAGAACATTGGTCAACCATTTTCGAAATGAAGGTAGCTCAAGTGAACTTTAACATTGAACCCATTTTGGAACATATTTACTTTAGCTGCCAATCACTTTTTGCACTTTTTTTTTTATTCCACTCATTCAATTAAGCTAAAAATTTAGCAATTATTTATTTTTGTCGCTCTCAATTATTTAAAAAGTTATTAAACAATAAAAATTCCAAAAATCCCTATGGAAATCAACCATCTTTTGACATTCCATACAAAGTTCAGTGATAAGCAGCATTCCCATATACACTACATATTCCCCAAAATGGTAAAAAAAAATAAAAATCAAAGAATTTTAAATCTCCACGCTCCACAGTCCACGCTCACGTAATTTCGTTTGTTTGTAAAGTCGTCAGGCAGGCGCCTAAGTCAACAGTTTTTTTTTGTTAAACAGTACCCTGGGTGGATCGCTTCGCGGAACAAAGGGTTTCAACTCTCTTTCTGGGGACAGTCCACGCTCACGCAACTTCGTTGCTCCGCTCAGGGTATGTAAAGTCGTCAGGCAGGCGCCTTAGTCAACAGTTTTTTTGTTAAAATATTTTTATTTGTTATGTTTTTTTCAACATGGCAATGCTGCGTACACCACAGCAGAAATAAAAAAAAAAATGTCAAACTACATAGGTAGAGTTGCCTATTGCCGGCCCCTTAACGCGATTTTCCTACAAAACTTGTCATTGAGGCTTGAATTGTTAAGTTTTTTACATTGTTTTTTTTCATATTGTTGATTTGATATTTCTTAAGAGATATACAAAAATAAAACAATAATATTTCAATGTAAAACAATATTTTTCTTCGTTTTTATGAAAAAACTCATATTTTCCTGTATTCGGCTCCTAGGATCCCAATTTCGGCCACCTTGGCTCCTATACTCAGCCCCCTGAATAAAAAAAACTATGTACCTATAATTAATACATTGCTTGTTAATTTAGTTCATATTTTCAAGGTGTCCGAAATAAGGAAACAAAGTTTCCAGTATTCGGCCATCTTGTTTTTATAATAGAAACAGGGGGCCGAATACTGGAACCATACTCTATACTACGATTTTGTTTGCTCAGAGAGCTTTATAATAACGCAGTCATTTATTTTGTGTTCTTCACTCAAAAAACAAAAAAATGTTGTGGTTTCCTATCTCCGGCCGGGGTGGCCGAAAAAAGGCAACACGGGTTTTTTTGTGTGTCCTTTTACCGGCCCCCTTGAAAATATCGCAAACATAAACATTTGTTTACTTTTTAAGGTAAATTTATATAAAATATAGCTTAATAAACAAATAAAAACTCATAAAAAACACTTACCCAATAATATTTCGAAACAAACACTTATTCTGGAACTGAGACATTGTTCCAGCATAAGTGTTTGTTTTGAAATATTGTTGGGTAAGTGTTTTTTATGAGTTTTTATTTGTTTATTAAGCTATATTTTATATAAATTTACCTAAAACTTTTCGGTAGCAAAACTTAACACAACCGTGTCCCGACGAAATCGCACAACTAATGACCTAAAAAGTGTCATAGTATAGGTGCATAATGGAACGGAAAATGTTGAAACTAACAAAAGAGAGATGACAGATCATTTTAGAATTCGAACCAGAGAAGTACGTCAACAGTTTCACTAATTACGACGCTTTTTATGACAGGCAACTCTACCCTACAATTTGTATGGAATTATAACCCAAAAAGTGCAATTTTGTTTTATGAATAACTTTTAAACTAAATGTGAGCGACAATTTTTAAAAACATATAAATCATCAGTGCGCAGAGACGAATCGATTAGTAAAAAAAAAGTGAAAGGCAGCTAAAGTAAATTTATGCCAAAACATTTATGAATGGAATTCGACTTTGTTCCTATGTCCAACACGGTAATGTATGCAGCGTTCGATACGTTGAACCCAATTTTCTATGACTCTGCTGCACATTTCGACATATAATACGTCCGCTATTTCTAGTTCAATATTGGTTCTGACAGCTATCATTTGTATTAGTGTGTGTGCAAGGAGAGGAAAATCTGCCGAAAAATCCAGATTTGCAAAATTGATCTGATTTTTGTTTGCTCAATGGAACACAACAACTGTCCAAATCGGTCTTTTGAAAGATCTAGATAAAAAAAAGCCATTAATGTAGCACCATAAAAAAATTGTAGAGGCGTTAAATCATACACAACCCTATCGCGGTACCCGTTCGGAAAAATCTCCGAAAGGAAAGTCAATTTCAGTCGGAACTCAATTTGCTTTCAAGGTATCCGTTGCGGAACATAATAAATAAGCAAACAATCGTTTTTGATTAATTCTGCAGCAATTTTTCGGCGGACAACTTTGGAAATTTAACGCATAGCTGTGAAAAATTGTTGGCTTCACGCATATTGCCAATGCACATGTGCGTTACATTTCGTCGGAAGATCTGTTCGAAATGCTAATCGGAACGAATATCTCGGTGGAAAATTCTGCGATTTCGAATAAATCGGAGAAAATTTTCTTCCCAACAGATACCTCGATCGTCACCCCTGATCACGGCGGGCAATGGACGGGTCCATTTCTCGAAATAACACGTTTACCGAACTGAGACTTCAATAACTCGATTGTTCCACCCGCTGTGTGGCTTGTGGCACCGTCAGAACCACATATCAATGTCCAATTCATACATATCAAAGAAATTACATTCCAACATGTGTCTGTAGCGAATACCATTTACCGTAACGAGACGTTCATTTTCATCGATGAAAAAAAAAAAAAAAAAAAAAAACGGCCAGTGACTTTGCGGATGAAGTGCTGTTTCATGAAGCACATAGGGGTTCTCACGTGTCCAGTAACGCATATTTTGCTTATTGACGAAGCGGTTTAACAAAAAATCCGCTTCATCTCTGAAGATGATTTTGCGATGAAAATCTTCATTTTCTTCCATCATGTCCAGCGCCCACTTCGAGAACGTACATCGCTTCATATGATTAATTGGCTTAAGTTCATGAGTCAGGTTGATCTAGTAAGGATGAAGGCCAATATCCTTACGCAAATTCGCCATAATGTGGTCTGGGAGAGACCCAATTCTTGTGAACGCCGTGAAATTGGCTAATTTGGTTCGTCTACGGCAACAATATTCGCCATACTTCGGGCAAAACGTACTCATTGGCACGGCCAAATCAAGTAGCGAATATTCTGACTTAAATTTGCTCACTGGACTATGAATTGCGGGTCCACTGGTACGAAAATTACGGCCGGAAATTGCCTTTAACGCTCTTAAAGTTGCGACCACGGACTCTGAATTTCTGTAGTAAATTTTGATTATTTGAAACGTTGTTCCTCTGTGTACTTCACCATGATGAAAATGTTGATTTTACTGAATATTTTGAAATTGACAGTTCGGTAATCGGTTTAAATGTGCGTTCACACTGAAAGTTTGATGTTGTCAAGTCGCCAATGAAAGAAACTTTACTTCTGACTACCCCTGCGAATCTTATTCATAAAAAGGGGGATACCCTAGGACTGAGGAAATATTGTACGTCTATTTTAATCGCCTGAACGAGTCCAACACAACCAAGGCCAGCATAGAGATAGTGATCGAATAATCTGCCGTTGATAAGAGCAACATGCGCGAGTTGATTTTATTTCCCCAGACGTGCTTGGTTGTAAAAGGTTTGTAATTGAGCTGCCTCGTGCAAATTATTATCAATGGCAGAATATTTGGTCTTCTCGCACAATGAACTCACAGTCTAGGGTGTTAACATCTGACGATGACAGATATGTGCGATATCTGAGGAGCCCTCTTATCATGGCACTTAAATTTCAAGGCCCAAAGTCAAAACACGGGTGTGTGTATATGCAATAATATGGGAGCGTAATATGAAAATTGCATGCAGGAAAAGCGGGCATGGCATTACAAGAACACTTTTTAGTGTTTGTGGAACACACACCCTTTGGATAGTAACCCAGAGTACTAAGCACTAATCTGTAATAGCATTTGAAATCTAAAGTGACTTCAAGCTAGCTATCGAATGGATCAATTATTGCAGTTATTTCGACATTCCTACAATGAATTGCAAGTAGAACTCGCAATTACTCAAGGCCGAAGTTCATACGATTTAAGTGCTCCACCTGAACTGAGTGAGATGCCCCTAATCAATCAAGTGGCATTTAAATGAAAGACGCATAAACGTGCATAGTTTTGTTGAATTTTAAAAATAAATAGCAATGCCAACGTGAGTAAGTGGAAGCTCTCTGATAACAACCAACGTACTCTATAATTAGATCATCATCAGCCAAAGCGTTCATATAAATTGTGCTTCTCTACATTTGCATATGAAATAGTTGTGAACCTGCCTACTGTTTGGGTCTTTGAAAATCATGTTTGCACGACGAAATGACAACATTTCGTCGAACAATCACCCCAACTGTAACCCAAGCCACTGTCCATCGTTTGTAAACTTTGTCAATGGTGGAATGTAATATAAGTCCCCGAGTTATTCAATAAACTCCCACACTGAACGATGATGTGTGCTAATATCACACCACATGCCGTCAGAGTTGAACTGTTTATTCAGTCGGTTGATGTGGGCGAGCGGGGTGATCTCTGTCATCATACTAGGCAGCAAAAGAGTGCCGTGCTGAATAATGTTGTCGAAACGAGATGACCTTGATACAGGTGTCGAGTTGAATGTCAATGTCACACTCAAGCTATAACCAAATGGTGCATCCGTTGCCCTCTGTCAGTCTTTGTTTCATGAAAAACTAATTTCCTGCTCGTTTTGTCTGCACTCCACCCTATTCCGGATGAATTGACGTGCACAAATGTCCGCACTAGGTTATGTGTTATTTTTGTATCAGTTTTTCGTCATCCGACGTCGTCGCCGTTGCTGTGTGCATACAAATTTACTCATCATTTCTCATCTTTCCATTACAGATCTCTGACCACTATCGTCCCATTTGGAAAACCGTAAAAAATGGTTAAGGAAACCGGCTACTATGACATCCTAGGAGTTAAACCCAATGCATCGCCCGAAGAACTCAAAAAAGCCTACAGAAAGCTAGCACTTAAATACCACCCCGACAAGAACCCAAATGAGGGAGAGAAGTTCAAGGCCATCTCTCAGGCATACGAGATTCTTTCCGACGCTGACAAGCGACAGGTGTACGATGAAGGTGGTGAGGCGGCCATCAAGAAGGGCGGTGCCGATGCTGGTGACTTCCGCAGCCCCATGGACTTCTTTGAGAAGTTCTTTGGCGGTGGATTCGGTGCTGGTGGCCATGGACGACGACGTGAACGACGCGGAAAAGATGTAATCCATCAGATGGGTGTACAATTGGAGGAGCTCTACAATGGTACAACGCGCAAACTCGCTCTACAAAAGAACGTCATCTGTGACAAGTGTGAGGGACGTGGTGGCAAGAAGGGAGCAATTGAAAAGTGTATTCAGTGCCGCGGCAACGGTTACGAGACCCGCGTTCAACAGATCGGACCCGGTGTAGTACAGCACATTGAGCAAGTGTGCCGCAAGTGTATGGGTCAGGGTGAGATCATTTCGGAGAAGGACCGCTGCAAGACCTGCAATGGTCGCAAAACAATACGCGAACGCAAAGTCTTGGAAGTGCACATTGACAAGGGTATGCGTGATGGACAAAAGATTGTCTTTGCCGGCGAGGGTGATCACGAACCCGACCTACAACCGGGTGATATTATCATTCTATTGGAGGAGAAGGAACACACTACGTTCGGTCGATTAGGTGATGATTTGACATTGAAAATGCCCATCCAATTGGTGGAGGCTCTGTGCGGCTTCAAACGAGTAGTGAAGACACTTGATAATCGCGATTTGATCCTCAATTCGAAACCCGGTGAGATCATCAAGAACGAACAGGCCAAGTGCGTCTTGGAAGAGGGTATGCCACACTATAAGAATCCAATGGAGAAGGGACGATTGATCATCCAATTCGAAGTGATCTTCCCCGAAACAATTCCAGTCGGTGTGATCCCAGCTCTCGAACAATGCTTACCACCACGGGAAAAAGTTGATATTCCAATTGAGGGCGAGGATGTTGATTTGGTGAGTTGATGAACAGTTTTTTTTTATTTATTTTTATTTTTTAGTGTCCCATTAACAGAACCCGAACAGAACGGTCTATATGCCATAACCATATAGATAAACGTCTGCAGGTGGGCATTGTGTAGATTGACCCATTATGCAGCTGCATAGCTCGTTAAGTTTCTCGACAAATCTTCGCTTTCAAAAGCGGGATGAAGAAAGTTTGAAGCGAGTTTATTAAGATCAGTCGATGGTTATCGTGTTTCGACTTTTATCAGCGGTGATTAACTTTTATGGTCATTTGCTTTTGGGCTGTATGTGGGATGTGTAGAACCGATTTGAAAACATCACCAAACAAATAGAATGAGTTTCCTACCCCCAAAAGCCCTAACGGCCTTTTGGTCCAAAATGTCTCCCCGCCTATGTTTCGAACTGTCGAGTATGTTGAACTCGCCCATTGACAGGGTAGAACTACGCAACTCATTATACAGCTTAGAGTTGGCTGAGTTAGCTGCTATTTGCTTGCTAAAAATATCAAGGGCTGGAAGGTGAACAAGAATGTCTAGTGCTGCTGAGCGTGTTGTACGAAGTGCATCACCGATGCACATGCACGCAGTTCTTTGCACCTTAACTAGTTTATTGCTCTTTATAGCTATCTCTGGCGCTGTCCATCATACTACTACTTCATAGAGAATTATCGGTCTTATAAGGCTTCCAGCTAAGCTTCCTGTCCAAAATAAGTCCCAAGTATGTTGCTTTGTCTGGGAAGGCTAGTTCAATTCCGTTTAGTGACGGTGGATGAGGTATGTGAGGAATTTTATATTTCCTAGTGAACAGGACCAGTTCAGTCTTGTGGGGGTTGACTCCCAGACCACAACTGACTGCCCATTTGAAAAGTTTGTGTAGTGCGTAGTTCCATGAGTATATTCAAGAGTTTTTCTGAGACTGTGATAGCAACGTCATCCGCGTAGACAATCACGTGGCATCCCTTGGTGAAATTCCGAGCTAAGATGGGTTTCTCATGCATCATCTTAACCAAGCACTCAATTGCTTGGTGCTTGTTTTTTCATTTGAATTTCAATTTGGGCCATAAAAAGTTCATTATCATCTTACGATAGCGAACACCATTCGCAGTAACTGCCTGACCGGCCCCCAAACAGTCACTCTTTGTGGGTGCATTGGTTTTTCGACAATCACTCTTGGATTATCATTCACCCAAATGCGGCAATTCTTCATATTGACGATTCCCCCCTGAGGTGAAAATGTGCCTCATCACTGAAGATGATTTTCTTCGAAAATTGATCATCCACTGTTGCCATTTCTTGCCACCATTCTGACCATTGACGACGCTTGAAATGGTCAAGAGGCTTTAGTTCTTGAGTCAATTGCACCGTGTTTATGCATAATGTTCATCAACGACGAGCATGAGAGGTGCAATTGTTGGGCACGACGGCGAGCTGAGGTGGACGGCTTTTCAGCCACACTATCGCGAACAGCAGCAATATTTTCTGCAGTACAAGCTGTACGATCATGCACTGGTGTTTTCACATCTCCTACAGATCCGGTTTGCTCAAATTTTATCGATTGTACGCACATTTGGACGATTAAATTGAGCGAACAAATCACGAAGTGCACAATATGCATTTTGATTTGAGCGCCCATTTGGATAATAAGCCTGAATAACTTTAACTCGTTGCTCGCGTCTGAAATTGAGAAATGTCAAATGAAATGCAGAAAAAAACTTGACGTTTAGGTGTGGTTCACATTCAACATCGGCACTTAAAACTTAACCACCCGTTATTTCCGCGACGAACAGATGTCGGAGACCATTGGAGAGAAATTGATGTGTGGCTGTCAAAAACAGATGCAAAAAATGCAAAGTAGACTACAGATGTGCGTTACGCTTTATCGGAGAAATGTTTCGAACAAGTGATCGGAACGTTTACCATGAAGCAAAATTCTACAATTCGTACAAAATCGGAGAATTTTTCTTTCGTAACGGATACCATAATAGCGACGAATACCTCGAAGCAAAAGTCCTCCGAATCCTACAATATCGAAGAATTTTCCGCTTCGACGGATACCTGGCCTCAATAGGGCCGAATGTATTACTTGTGCTTCAAACCTCATCATAAGCAACACCACTGTCACTACCAAGAAAAAAGTTCTCTCTTGTTCCAATGGGTTGATCGATGAAGTAATACATTTTAGAGTGGTGTATGGGCCATTTTGTAGTGCCTCATATTTGAGGTATGAAGCTTACCGATCAATAGTGTGTGTGACATTTTGTATTTCCCATGCCCAATACCCATCACTGTCGTCGACAATGCTCTCCTCGTATATCACAGACGAAATAAACTATACATGCAATGCTTTCTTAATAAGAATTTCTTTCTTAATAAGAATTTCTTATGACCGGCAAACCGAAGCTACACATAAGCTTATAACTATAAAGATCCATCAAAAAAAAACTGAGAGCAGAATAGGGAGAGAGCACAAAAACACACCAGATCCAGAGTCAAGAATGGCTTGGCATTCAACAGTTTTTTTTTAGGAATTTTAACTCGTCACTATGTTTCTTCAATAGTGATGCTGCTGCTGATATGATATCAAACATGAATCTCCTTGGTATGAAATCGTTTATTCCCAACAGAATTAAGAGTATCAGACCAAAGACTTGAGCTGCAAAGAAGCTATCAGGTTGAGAGAGACAAACTTTCGGTTCTACAAGACCAACTCAACAGAGGAAAACCGAACAAAGTTCAAACAAGCCAGAAATGACTGTAATGCCCATTTAAAGCGTGGCAAATTCCTTTATGACCAAAAGTTGAGGCAAACAATTCTACAATGTCCCAGAGGTAGTAAAAACGTTTCATTTGTTAAAAATATAAAAAATTCGGCCTCATCATCAGTTCCGATCTTCCAGCTGTCAGCAGCTCTTTAGACAAAGCCAATCTGTTTGCTGCGCATTTCGCAGCAAATTCTACATTGCGCCCAGTCTCCTCCTGTACCAGAGAACGTACATCATTCTATGGGACAAATTCACTTTCGTACGAGTACGCAAGAGTTTTATTTGATATTGACATTCACAAATCCACTGGTCCAGATGGTATATCCCCCATTATTCTGAAGAGGTGTTCTTCTACGCTAGCACAACCACTGCGTTAGCTTTTCTATCTATCCTACTTATCAGGACTCTTTCCGAGTAGATGGAAAACAGCATTTGTCCAGCCTGTACCAAAAAAGGCGCTTACGCCCTTCTTTCCAAGATGATGGAAACGTTGATAAATTGTCAGCTAATGAAATCTCTCAAAACACGAAAACTTCACAATGACCGCAGTATGGTTTTCGCAGCAACTGGTCTACTGGTGATTTGATGACATATCTCACCGAAAAGTGGAACCAATCAATCCACTATGGTGGAGAAAGCAAAATTGTCGCACTTGATATTTCAAAGGCATTTGACAGGGTTGGGCATCAAGCCCTTTTGTCGAAAATGTGTACATTTGGAATCGATGAAAAACTTCTTCTATGGATTAGAAACTATCTTTCGAAACGTTCAATTCAAGTTGTCTTGGACGGATTCAAGTCTGCAACTCACCAAATAAATGATGGTGTCCCTCAGGGCTCAGTTTTGTCTCCGACTCTCTTTCTCATTTTTATAAATGATCTCCTGTCTGCAACTTCTAATCCAATTCATTCCTTCGCTGCTGACAGTACATTCAGCTTCTCATATTCGTTTTCAGGTCATCTTCCCTCACCTTCGAACGTGGACTCAAAACCTCAAAATATGTTAAGCTCATTGAATTCCGACCTTGACAGCTTTATCAAATGGGGTAAATCCAACAGAGTGGAATTCAATGCTTCCAAAACACAATGCTGTCTTATGTGGTAAAATCGAAACCAAAATCTAGAGCCATTATCCATGAATGGCACTTACGTCGAAGAAACCGAAAAGCTTTCCATGCTAGGTATGTGTGTTAGTAACGACTTACGTTGGAACGACCACATATTCGAAGTCGTTAAAAACGCTGCGAAATGTCTAGATAGGATTCAAACGCGTGCGAAAAAACTTATAGGAGACATAAGAATAGCGAACTCCTTAGTTTCGCTTGAACACCGTCGAGATATCTCCTGCCTTACCTTGTTTTATCGCAATTTTAACAACCAATGTTCAAATGAAATAGCCAGCTGCATTCCTCCCATTCAACAATTCAGCCGCAATACTCGTTACGCTATGAATGCAAATCAGTTTACCCTCAATCCTATCTTCGGACGAACGCTGAAATGTAGAGATTCTTACATAAACCGAACAACACGAATGTGGAATGCTCTACCAAACTCTGTTTTTCCTTTCCACTATAAAGCTTAGTACGCTGCTCGAGCTTAATTTTAGCTCCCATGCAAAATTCTCTCCAAAAAGTAGCTGAGCTAAATTTAATTTAGCCGAGCGGTACGCTGCTTCAGCTAAAAAATCAAACTTTCATTTCAGACTGTACTGGATGTATCTGTCACAATTTAGCGCGCCCATTAATAGTTCGGGACATTTTCTCAAGCTAAATTTTGACACATCGTATTGTTTTTTTCTGTTGTGCTATTGAGTTGTTGAAATAAACTTATTTTTCAAAGAACAGCTGTTTGTTGTAACACCTATCCACAAAGCACTCTGTGTCAAAATTTAGCGACGATTTTAGCTAGTGTTTGGAGAGAAATAGTGGAGAGCAGCTAAAATTTAGTTTCGCTCGAGCAGCGTACTAAGCTTAACTTACAGACATTTAAAAAAATGTGCATCGGTATCTCCTTTCTTCTTATTTCGAATTCCCTTAACGCCCGCGCTGTGTTAAAACATATAAACGGTATTCATAGCCCCTTGAGTGCACGCCAATTTTTTTTTTGTTTAAAAAAGGACATTTGGTGTCCAAATTTTGATGTTCAAAAATCAAATTGTTGCCATTCACAACTAAACTTTTTATTCCTGCATAGCTAATGATTGTTTTTTTATTTTTCAGGTTGAACTTGTCGATCGGGCAAACTCTCGCTCCCATCGTCAAGCGTATGATGAGGACGAGGATTGCTATCACCAGGGCGGTCCAAGAATACAACAATGTACAACCAATTAAGCTACTTACGCATCCATACAACATATACATCCCTTAGAGCAAGATTTCAACTAACTCAGATCTATATAAAAAAAAATAAAATAAAACAAAACAATTTAAAAACAAACTACTACCAGCCAACAACGGAAAGTGCAACTATCCCACAGTGCGACCAAACACACACAACCAGCAATTAATATTATTCAACTTCAACTTGTACATTTCGTGTTAAGGCTATTAATGATGTTTTTAAATAAACTTAACAACAAACACATAAAATTGAAATTGAAACTCCTTGTCATTGGATAGATTAGACTAGGGCGTGATAAAACGGTGTCGGCATATTCTATCGACGGAGCATGTGCGCACGCTCGCGTCATCTCCAGAAACACAATTTATCTCCCGACATGTAAAACCAACCATTTCATGGATGTGATCTAGCAAACAATTGTTATCACTATACAACAAGAAAAAAAAAAATAAAATAAATATATAAACGATTCCATATTTAAAAAACAAAAAAACCGATGAAACATTTTTTCTCTTTGAGACAACTTAGTGGGTAATCCTAAAAAAAAAAATAAAAAATTCTTCCAAAAAAATAAGAAATCATCAAACTCCTATCGAATTGTTTTACTGTTTTATATTTATTTTATTATTGCACTTAGCTAACAAGGTCACAATACTTTTTGTTTTATTTAATCCGGTGAGACTTTACACTCGCACTTACAATTTGTTTTTTTAATTGATACGTGTATTCCTAGATTTACGCTTGTGAAGGACACTGGGGGGACGGCGCTTAGTGTTGTAAATTAATTGTTTTTTTTTTTTTTTTACTACTCATAGAATCATGCACTCACATACCAACATGTAAAATTATTGTTTGCGAGAGTTGTTTGCCCAACCTCAGATCAGTCTTTTTAGTATGGTGGGTAACACGAAAAAAAATGATAAAACTAAATGAATATGTTCGTCCTGTGTTTATGATGATGGGAAATTTATTTAAATCATTTCATGTAAACATGAGGAATATTTATGAAAATAAAAAGAATACTGATAGGATTTTGAAAACATAAAGGTACTTGTTGGTGTGTTTTTATTTAGTTTATTAGTCTAGTTGTCGTTGGAAGGATGTTTTTCTTCAAATCGTCGAATTCGGGAGGGAAATTCCATTGAAAGTATAAATAATGCGAGGTCACAGTCCGCGGTAATGTGTTCTTTATGGTGACCACAAAAAATCGAAATTTTGTTCGGTTGGACCCCATATTACATTTCCCCTTGCCAGATATTAAGGTAGCCGAAATTTGAGCTCGATTAAACTACGTTAACCCGTTTCCTCACCTCGATATCCATAAGGGGACATGGCGGTCTCCAGATCAACGAACAGTCGACCAAATTGATCATATTGCGATAGACAAGAGGCACGCATCCAGTATTTTGGATGTGTGAACATTCCGAGGGGCTACCATCGACTCGGACCACTACCTTGTTGTAGCCAAGGTAAGGATGCGGATATCCACCACGCCACAACAAACCAGAAATACAGTGAAGAAATTTAATGTCGAAAGACTGCAATCGCCAGAGACCGCCAAGACCATCGCGCAACGCGTATCCCTTAACCTCTCCACTCACAACACACCACCAGGGGCTCTATTACATAAAACGAAACGAACGGCAAGTAAACGAAACAGAAGTAAACGATAGTCACGACAAAGCGCGATTGTGTAAAACGAGACATTTATCGACAGCTCAACGAAAACGAAAGCTATATGACGTAATCGAATTTCATCGAGAACGAAGTGATGTTAACGATATTCGTTTTATAAAATATGGCCCCAGCATCTAATGTCGAAGAACAATGGCAACGATGCCAACAAGCCATTAGATCAGCCGCAACTGATATGCTAGGTTTCTCGCGGCCACCAGCAAGAAACCCCTGGTTTGATGAGGAATGCCGACGGATGCTCGCAGCCAAGAACGAGGCCTACAAGGCTAACCTGCAGGTGAAGACGAGAGCTGCCATTGAGCTCTATAGGCAAAGAAGAAGGAAAGAATATCGGCTTTTCAGAAAGAAGAAAAAAGAGCAATAAAAGCGAGCGATCGAGGATATAGAGAGGTGCCACTCCAGGAACGATGTTCGCAAGTTTTACCAAAGTGGTAAACGTCAAAGCCAAGGATACAAGGCTCGAACAGAATCCTGTCGAGATGAACAAGGAAATATCGTAGTTGAGACACAGTCGATGCTGAGGATATGGAAGAACTACTTCTGCAGACTGTTAAACGGCGATGACGAACAACATTCCGCTGTCAGGCAGAACGAACCGTTTAATATTGCCAACGACAGCGAAAACTGCCAACCACCCGCCCTAAGTTAAGTGAGGATAGCAATATCTAAACTCAAGCTTAATAAGGCCGCCGGAAATGACGGCCTTCCCGCTGAGCTTTATAAAGCTCGCGGAGATGACTTGGTAAGTAACATCTACCAACTCATAAGCCAAATCTGGTCGGATGAAAGTATGCCTGAAGAATGGATCCTCATCATCGTTTGCCCGATCCACAAAAAGGAGCCTCTCCTCAACATCACCAACAAGATATCTGCCGTAATATGTGAACATCTGAAGCATTTTACCAACAACTCCATCGGCCCTTATCAGTGTTTAAGACCAGGGAAGTCCACAACCGATCAAATTTTCATACTTCGGCAGATCCTGAAAAAAACCCAAGAAGTCCAAATCGATACCACCACCTATTTATCGATTTCAAAGCCGCATACGACAGCATTTATAGAGACGAACTATACAGGGGCTATATTTTATAAAACGAATATCGTTGAAATCACTTCGTTCTCGTTGAAATACGATTACATAAAACGAGTATCGTACGAATATCGTTGAAATCACTTCGTTCTCGTTGAAATTTGATTACATAAAACGAGTATCGATCTAGGCTTTACGATACTCGTTATTTCTTACGACTGACATTTGGCAGTCGTATAGCTTTCGTTTTCGTATTTTTCTGTCTGCAAGTGATTGTCCTCAGCTGTTAAAATGTAAGCAAAAACAAATAGAAAATAGAAAAAAAATTTATAATTTATAAATTAAATAGGCCACCAACGACAAAGTTGGTTGCGCCATACGGACAAGGAAATCTTGACCGGTTCCTCTTTGGTAGCCACCCTCTGCTAGAAATCGAAGAGTCGCACACAATTTCAACACATTTGGTATATATGTTGATCTTGCACTCGGAAGTTGCGAATCAATCTTTCCCAGAACATAAACGAAGGGTTTATTTACTCGAAATAGTTTTTTAAATCTAAAATAAATTGTAATTAGTACCTACATCAAGTATGGACGTATGGGTAAATGATTGCTTACGCTGAATTGGGAATGCTCATTGGGTCTGAGTTATCCATAATTCGTCTCCTTGAGATTAATGCTTCCTCCTCTTCGGAATCATCATCACTATCCAAAAATAAATCGCAATGAAAAAACATTTTTACAGAATTTAATTATTTCCCGATTTCACGACTTTTTGTTTACGTTATTCAATTTTTGACAGTCCTAAATAGGATTGAAGTTGGTTGCGCTTCAAAAATATATGTTTTTTTTCGTTTTCATTTGGCAACACTTTTCTTACGCCTTTTTCGTTTTACACGATCGCACTTATCGTGACTATCGATAATCGTGACATCGGCTCGGAACTTGTTGCAGCCGAGGTATAAATTCGGATTTCCACCTTTTCCTTTTGTGTTGATAGCATATACTGATAGCTCTGGTGTTGGCTCTGGAGTTTTGCACTATCCTCCCAAGAATTTTGTTGAAGAAGTCACACGAAAATCCTTTCTTGGTATCGAATGTTTCGGTGATGTCGTTGATCATACCAGTCCATGGACCATATCCAAAGCGGATGATGAAATCCCTTTTCGTTTTGAGCCAAAAATTCTTTGATAAATCTTGGTCCCGTTTGGCGGGTATTCTTTGCATTGGATGTTGAAGATGGCAAGAACATTAAGAGCGAATGGACATCAATACTCGGGCTTGCAGAGTCTTGAATTCAAAGCCAGACGTCCGGCGTAGTAGATGAAACTCTCGCCTAAAGTGTCAAGCACAAGTAGAAACCGACTTCAACCAACTTTAAGTGTGCAATTGCAGGCAGTTAGCTATGGACCGTGGTAATTGGAGAGGCATGTTTCTTGAAGGCCAGGTTCATTCCGGACTGTAGCGCCACTTAATTCCATTTTAAGAACACCTACAACAAAAAGTGTGTAAATAAAACTAAAAATTGCACGTTAGTAACCACGAGTAAGTTGAATAAATGCGTTCGTGCAAGCGCAACTCAGAGATAAGCGCTGTATGTGTACTTCTTACTCTCATGTCGTAAAGCGCTGATCCCAACTCAGACATTTGTATTTGGAAGACATTTAAAAAAAAAAACGTTAAGCCTATGAGTTTGTGCTCTAGCCTTATTCCACACCACCCTTGAGGTTAGGCTGTTGGTGCGTTTTTTTTTAAGTGGTTTCCCCAGTAGGCCTAATCCACTAAACAAACAACAAAATTAAAAACAACAAACAAACAAAAACAAAATAACAAGCAAAATTAAAAATAACTAAAAACTCAAACAATTAACAAAACGAAAATATAAAGAAAACATTAAACCTTGGCCAAATCCCCGTCTCAAAAAGCCTGAATATAGCTTCAGCTTCGTGTTTTGGTTTCGGCTTGGTTCAATTCAATTCCTACCTTCAATAAAAAGGAAAATAAAAAAATTATTAATGTTTTCAAAGCTTGAGAAAATTCAAACAAATAATTACCTATGTCATCGAAATATATGTTATACTTGCATCTTCATTTTCTATTTCGATGACGATATAGTCTCGCTGCTGTGGATCTTCAAATCCTTCTATAAAACCTGGTTCTACCACAAAGTCACTCCTCTGAATGAATTCGGCATCATCCCCAACTATATATTGGCCTTGTGCCAAATATTCTATTTCTTCTTCCTCATCATCATCGTCATCATCGACATCGTCTTCAAAAAATTGTTCGACGAATTCATCTCCTTCTCTGTCATCAGATGCTAATTCTGTATTGCTATCGCGCAATACAGAATTTGATGAACAATTCGTTTCAGGAAGACCCAAATCAGCTGCAGCTCCAACGTGGAAAACTCTGCTGATTATGTAGGAAATTTCTGACAGAATGCCAGAAATAGTCCACCTGATCCTGTAAAAAATTCCATAATCCCGCTCCGATTCCGAAGCAGTTTCCTGTGCTATGGCTAACGGAGTCCTGCCCGCATTTATAAGACTCCAAACTAAAAATATTACCTCAAGGCACTTCTGAAAAAGAAAAGTAATAACGAATATGCATTTAAAAAACCATACCAAAAGATTGTTTGCTAGGTTGAGAGGCATCTTTTTTTTTAAGTTTTGTATTTTCTTGAAAACGTAATTGCTTGAAATTTATTTTTCTTCGTCTCTTCGCACTGAAAATCACAAAATTCACAATTAAACTGAAATAAATAGACAGGCCTGCTACATATAAAAATGAATCCTGTGAGTTGAAGGAGTGATTTTTTTTTTGATTAAAAATTCAAAGTGTTTTTTTCTGAAGCTCTGCTTTTGAATTTTAAGAATTTTATTTTTTTCTGAAGCTCTGCTTTTGAATTTTAAGAATTTAGGATCAACTTTTTTAGACTCTTTGTTGCTCCCAGCAGAAGAAGTTTAAAAATTGTCAAAATCCGCCCACGGCTAGGCCTTACTTACTTACTTAAGTGGCGCTACATTCCGGAATGAACCTGGGCCTCAACCAACATGCCTCTCCAATTAGCCCGGTCCTTAGTCGGTCGGTTACTACTTGTTGAGGACTCTGCGAGCCGGAGTATTGGTGTCCATTCGTTCTACATGTCCTACCCATCTTAAACGTCCAATGCGGAGTTTTTTGACAAGAGGTATGTCGCTGTACAGCTCGTATAGTTCGTGGTTGAATCTTTGTCTCCATAGCCCGTCAACGCAAACGGGACCGAAGATTTTCCGTAGAATTTTTCTCTCGAATCGACAAAGGATTTCTTCATCCGCTTTTGATACGGTCCATGCTTCAGCGCCGTAGAGCAGGACTGGGATGATCAGGGTCTTATGAAGGATCTCCTTAGTAGTTCGAGTGAGGGCTTTACTACTTAATTGCCTTCTTAGCCCTAAGAAACAGCGATTGGCAAGAGTAATTCTTCGTTTGATTTCTGACGAGATGTTGTTGTCAGAGTTAATAGCGGTGCCGAGGTAGACAAAGTCCCGTACTACCTCAAAGTTATATCTGTCAATGGTGACGTTCTGTCCAATTCGTCGATGTTGTGTGTCCTTTCGTATTGACAGCATATACTTAGTCTCACCATCATTTACTTCTAAACCCATTTTTGCCGCTTCCTTCTCTTTACTAGCAAACGTGGCTGTGACATCACGTTGAGTCCTACCAATGATGTCAATATCGTCAGCGTATGCTAGTAGTTGCACCGATTTTTGGAAAATTGTGCCTCTGGTGTTGACTCGGGAGTTTTGCACAATACTCTCAAGAATCAAATTGAAAAAGTCACATGACAGCGCATCGGCTTTTTTGGTATCGAATGTGTCGGTGAACTCGTTTCCGACCCTGATGGTGCAGCGAGAATTCTCCATCGTCATCCTACACAAACGGACGAGTTTGGACGGTATAGCAAAACTGTATATTTCGTCTCTATAAATGCTGTCGTATGCGGCTCTGAAATCGATAAATAGGTGGTGGGTATCGATTTGGACTTCTTGGGTTTTCTTTCCAGGATCTGCCGAAGTGAGAAAATTTGATCGATTGTGGACTTTCCTGGCCTAAAACCACACTGATAAGGGCCGATCAGGTTGTTGGTAAACGGTTTCAAGCGTTCACATATTACGGCAGATAGGATCTTGTAAGCGATGTTGAGTAGACTTATGCCTCTGTAGTTGGCGCAGCTCAGAGGGTCTCCCTTTTTTGTGGCGAAAGGATATGGTTAAGTTAAATATATCGGAGAAAAACCTCCACCCACTCCAGATTATTCAAACCCAATCATGTAGGTGTGAATCGGGTTGTTATCCCCAATCATATCTGACTCCCATTCGACGCGACTGGGAATAGTTGAATTGATGTTATGCTCAAACTGAGTTTGGTAGTGATGTGGTCTGTAACGTTAATCTTGAGAGGGTGACCATTGTAACGAGACTCTCAGCCTGCAGAAGCTGCGGGCTGTTTGCAATGAATATCTTGGGGCACTAGATGTAGGCTAGCACCTTAATGAGGTGGTTGATGTAGCTCCGGTAATGCATATGCAAGCCAATCTTTGAACTTTCTCTAGAAGGATGCGGTTGAATGCTGTTTCTAGAGCCATCTACCAGACTAACAACAATAGTATGGGTCTAATGATGGACACGTAAAGCCAGATAGCGATTGCATACCCCATTTTTTTCGGATTGCCTTATAGTATAGGGATACGGTGGCTTTCTTTATGTGTTCTAGAATATTGGCTTTCCAGTTCAGTTTCTAATCCAACACCAGACCCAGTACGGAGGTTCTTCGGATTTATAAGTGAGCTTATTCCTATCAGGATATCATGGTTATATTGGAGTTCCGCTGGTATGATACAATCTGGTCCAGGAGATTTAAATGGTTGAAGCTTTCGACGCCATAAGGAAGTTTCTTTTGGTGTATCTGATCTGAATAAGGAACGGAATAGAGTGGCAAAGATTATTACTTTCTAATTCATGAACGTCTGACCGCGTAGACTATCACTATCTGACACGCAAATTCATGGAGCAGGTAATCGAAAATGATTTATGGCACCAGCATGGCGGCTGTTCGAGATGCCCAAGAAATGGGCAAAGTGTGCGTCTTAAATGAGCTCGAGGGAGTCTAACAGAGTTTTCGATAGTTCTTTATAAGAACTATATAGAGAGTCACAATTGTTCCTAACCATTGCCAGAAGTTTATTAGTTACTCTTTCGTTGTAAACATCCTTTGTGGCTTCTAGCGTTTGGTTAGCTATTTTGCTCTGGTTTACGGAAACTGACTTTTTATTTTCAGTTGTATCTGCATGCCAATGTCTAAACGCTTTCTTCTTTGCCGCTACAACTTGCTTGCATTGCTTATTGAACAAATGCGATTCCCTTTTATTGGAAGCAATAGGGGGATAGGTGATGGATTCCACAAGGTGACAAAGATTGGAGAATTTAAAGTCAGGATGGAATTAGGGGGAAGCAATGGAAATATCATTGGAAAATCGAAGACATTCGACTTTCGACATTGAGTTATCACTTTTAAAGCAATCTGCCGCGCATTTGGTGACTAGCCCCTGGATTATTTGGAATGCATCTAGGTGCTAAACCACACCCTGTATACTTTAAGTACTCTCACCGCGGAACTATAGTTAGGTATTACATTACGAGGATTGTTAGCTATTTTGGCATTTTCTTCCAAGGTTTTTCTTTCCTCTCTCGGACTCTTTAAAACGTCTTAATTCCATCAGGATTTTCGCGGGTTTTGTTTATACATGATTCCATATTAAGCTCGATGATAATGTGGTGCACAATGTTCTCGCTTCTCGGGGGTGGGTGTTTCTCCTATTTTTGACTCTAGTTCTCTTCGCTACATGTGAAAACTTTCGGGATTTTGACCAGGGACCCTGTGCTTAGTAGTCCAACTCACTAACCACTAGGTGATTGCACTGGTCGATCCATTTTTCAAAATCCGGTATTAGTCTATGGGTCGGCCTTCCTTTTCAAGCGTGATTCCATCTCTACTGCAATACACTACAGCTTCGCCGTTCGCCCAGCCTGATATCTTTGACTTAAGGGCCGACCAGAATGCGTATCTGTAGCGTATTGAAGTTATGGTTTCCTCGCCTACCATAAAGGTAGTTTCTTTTTTTCTTGCGACTGCTTACTACCACTGCCTCTGATGTTCCATCTTGACTGCTGTCAACCACCTTCTTACTTTCCGAATACATTCATTCCCTCAATCATCTATTTCATTCAGGTGATTTGCTACTACAACCACCTCCTTTGGAATTCCGAGCCTTAGAACCTTATAATACATAATATTCCATAAGATGGGACCTAATACCAATCCTTGTGGAATTCCGCCAGGCATGTGGTACTGCTACACGTCATCTTCGGTATCGAAGAGCTCTCGAAGTAGCTTAAAATTATTTAAATTAGATATCCTGGTTCCATCATTGAACTAAGCGATTGCACTATAAATCCCCGCAAATTTTTGACGTCAAGTGTTATTACTGCACCATATTTCTTTGGGCCCCCTGTCTCTTGCCTTCTTCCAGGGTTGTTGTTACCCACCGTATATCGTCTACTGTAGAAAGAGCTTTTCTAAACCCATACTGTTGGTTGGAATCCTCGAGCTCCATCAATTTCCACTTCTAATCGGTTGCATATGTTGCGCTCGAATATTTTACCCATTTCATCTAAAGGCCATATAATACGATATAAAGAGGGTTCTTCTGATGGTTTTTGGACTTTGGGCAGCAGCACTGTTAGACGAGAATTCTCCATCGTCATCCTACACAAACGGACGAGTTTGGACAGTATACCAAAACTAGACATGGCACTGTATAGTGGAATAGGGGTTAACATCGGCTCGGAACTTGTTGCAGCCGAGGTATAAATTCGGATTTCCACCTTTTCCTTTTGTGTTGATAGCATATACTGATAGCTCTGGTGTTGGCTCTGGAGTTTTGCACTATCCTCTCAAGAATTTTGTTGAAGAAGTCACACGAAAATCCTTTCTTGGTATCGAATGTTTCGGTGATGTCGTTGATCATACCAGTCCATGGACCATATCCAAAGCGGATGATGAAATCCCTTTTCGTTTTGAGCCAAAAATTCTTTGATAAATCTTGGTCCCGTTTGGCGGGTATTCTTTGCATTGGATGTTGAAGATGGCAAGGACATTAAGAGCGAATGGACATCAATACTCGGGCTTGCAGAGTCTTGAATTCAAAGCCAGACGTCCGACGTAGTAGATGAAACTCTCGCCTAAAGTGTCAAGCACAAGTAGAAACCGACTTCAACCAACTTTAAGTGTGCAATTGCAGGCAGTTAGCTATGGACCGTGGTAATTGGAGAGGCATGTTTCTTGAAGGCCAGGTTCATTCCGGACTGTAGCGCCACTTAATTCCATTTTAAGAACACCTACAACAAAAGTGTGTAAATAAAACTAAAAATTGCACGTTAGTAACCACGAGTAAGTTGAATAAATGCGTTCGTGCAAGCGCAACTCAGAGATAAGCGCTGTATGTGTACTTCTTACTCTCATGTCGTAAAGCGCTGATCCCAACTCAGACATTTGTATTTGGAAGACATTTAAAAAAAAAAACGTTTAGCCTATGAGTTTGTGCTCTAGCCTTATTCCACACCACCCTTGAGGTTAGGCTGTTGGTGCGTTTTTTTTTAAGTGGTTTCCCCAGTAGGCCTAATCCACTAAACCAACAACAAACAAACAAAAACAAAATAACAAGCAAAATTAAAAATAACTAAAAACACAAACAATTAACAAAACGAAAATATAAAGAAAACATTAAACCTTGGCCAAATCCCCGTCTCAAAAAGCCTGAATATAGCTTCAGCTTCGTGTTTTGGTTTCGGCTTGGTTCAATTCAATTCCTACCTTCAATAAAAAGGAAAATAAAAAAATTATTAATGTTTTCAAAGCTTGAGAAAATTCAAACAAATAATTACCTATGTCATCGAAATATATGTTATACTTGCATCTTCATTTTCTATTTCGATGACGATATAGTCTCGCTGCTGTGGATCTTCAAATCCTTCTATAAAACCTGGTTCTACCACAAAGTCACTCCTCGGAATGAATTCGGCATCATCCCCAACTATATATTGGCCTTGTGCCAAATATTCTATTTCTTCTTCCTCATCATCATCGTCATCATCGACATCGTCTTCAAAAAATTGTTCGACGAATTCATCTCCTTCTCTGTCATCAGATGCTAATTCTGTATTGCTATCGCGCAATACAGAATTTGATGA
Source organism: Rhingia campestris (assembly GCA_932526625.1). Taxonomy (NCBI): domain Eukaryota; kingdom Metazoa; phylum Arthropoda; class Insecta; order Diptera; family Syrphidae; genus Rhingia; species Rhingia campestris. The sequence goes on from OW052183.1 coordinate 167,691,395, forward strand.
ACAATTCGTTTCAGGAAGACCCAAATCAGCTGCAGCTCCAACGTGGAAAACTCTGCTGATTATGTAGGAAATTTCTGACAGAATGCCAGAAATAGTCCACCTGATCCTGTAAAAAATTCCATAATCCCGCTCCGATTCCGAAGCAGTTTCCTGTGCTATGGCTAACGGAGTCCTGCCCGCATTTATAAGACTCCAAACTAAAAATATTACCTCAAGGCACTTCTGAAAAAGAAAAGTAATAACGAATATGCATTTAAAAAACCATACCAAAAGATTGTTTGCTAGGTTGAGAGGCATCTTTTTTTTTAAGTTTTGTATTTTCTTGAAAACGGTAATTGCTTGAAATTTATTTTTCTTCGTCTCTTCGCACTGAAAATCACAAAATTCACAATTAAACTGAAATAAATAGACAGGCCCGCTACATATAAAAATGAATCCTGTGAGTTGAAGGAGTGATTTTTTTTTGATTAAAAATTCAAAGTGTTTTTTTCTGAAGCTCTGCTTTTGAATTTTAAGAATTTTATTTTTTTCTGAAGCTCTGCTTTTGAATTTTAAGAATTTTAAGATCATACGTTTTTAGGCTCTTTGTTGCTCCCAGCAGAACAAGTTTAAAAATTGGCAAAATCCGCCCACGGCTAGGTCTTACTTACTTAAGTGGCGCTACAGTCCGGAATGAACATGGGCCTCAACCAACATGCCTCTCCAATTAGCCCGGTCCTTAGCTTACTGTCTCCAGTTACGCACTTGAAGTTGGTTGAGGTCGGTTTCTACTTGTGCGCGCCACTTAAGCCGAGGTCTTTCTCTACTACATCCAACATAAGGCTGGGAATCGAAGACTCTGCGAGCCGGAGTATTGGTGTCCATTCGTTCTACATGTCCTAGCCATCTTAAACGTCCAATGCGGAGTTTTTTGACCAGAGGTATGTCGCTGTACAGCTCGTATAGTTCGTGGTTGAATTTTCGTCTCCATAGCCCGTCAACGCAAACGGGACCGAAGATTTTCCGAATCGAATCGTCCTTTCGTGTTGACAGCATATACTTAGTCTCATCCTCATTTACTGCTAAACCCATTTTTGCAGCTTCCTTCTCTATACTTGCAAACGTGGCTATGACATTACCTTGAGTCCTACCCATGATGCCAATATCGTCGGGGTATGCTAGTAGTTACACCGATTTTTGGGAAATTATGCCTCTGGTGTTGTCTCAGGAATTTTGCACCATCCTCTCAAGAATCAAATTGAAGAAGTCACATGACAGTGCATCGCCTTGCCTAAATCCTTTTTTGGTATCGAATGTGTCGGTGAGGTCGTTTCCGACCGTGATGGTGCAGCGAGAATTCTCCATCGTCATCCTACACAAACTGACGAGTTTGGACGGTATACCAAAACTAGACATGGCTCTGTATAGTTCGTCTCTATAAATGCTGTCGTATGCGGCTTTGAAATATAAATAGGTGGTGGGTATCGATTTGGACTTCTTGGTTTTTTTACCGGATCTGCCGAAGTGTGAAAATTTGATCGATTGTGGACTTTCCTGGCCTAAAACCACACTGATAAGGTTGTTGGTAAACGGTTTCAGGCGTTTACATATTACGGCAGATAAGTATAAGGAAGCGGCTGAAGTGGGTTAAACCAAGCCAGGACCAAGTGTATGCTGTCAAGAATAAACATCGACGAATTGGACAGAACATCACCATCGCCAGACACAACATTACGATAGAAAGGGACGCGGCTCCAACTCAGAAATCAATCGATAAGTTTCCCTTGCCAACTGCAGTTAATAGGTGTAGGGAAGCAAAACTCAAACTACTAAGGAGTTCTCTTACATAAAACACAAATGCTCCGGGAAGCAGCGACTTTGCTCTCAACCAGATGGCTGGACACATTAAGCACGTTATGCCATAAGACCACCCACCCTCAAATAAAACAATTTCGCGTAAAATACGTGTCATATATTTTATTTTTCAAAATTAACAACTAGCTCACGTAGTTCCTCAGCGCAGTGACCACCCCCAGTCCGTAGAGGAATTTCTGCTCCAAGATGTCCCAACTTTTCTTCTGCGCTGTTTCCACTTCATTCAGAGCTTTGACGATTTCGGGCCTTTCTACCAGTGAAACACCATGCGACCGTAGGAACACACTCAAGTACGCTTGACTCAGTTCGAAATCGGCATTCGTCGACAGCATGAATGAAATCATTTTGAGGAATTGCACCATCGATTTATACGAACCACCACCGATTGGATGCAACGATTTCAATTCAAAATCAACCATTGCAGGTCCCAGCTCCTTGAGGTACTGCACACAATTTTGGTAGTCCTCAGAATCGATGGTCTCTTCGAGGAGTTTGCCGAACGTAGTCAAGTTGTTGAAGCTTTTAGGTACAATAACCTTTGAGTTGTTATCTGTGGTTACGCCGGACAAGTCGAACTTCATCTCTATTCCAGCGACTGTGGGCAGGAAAAATGGAGCTTGCTTAGGTACCTTTGGTGGGGCTTTTGGCTTATTGCGCTTTTTTATGGTTTCCAAGTCGAGAAGATTCTGCCAACGGGATTCGGCCAGTTTCGACATGGTTATTAGTTCCTCTGACAATTGGTTGGGAGTCTCGTAGTTTATGTCAATCTCCTCACCTTCCTCGTCGTTTACACTGAGTTCCTCGATTGCGTTCTCCAAGCTCTGCTCGTCGCGGACATTCGATGGTAGGTCGATGTATGGAGCTTCATCAAATGGATTAATGGAACGCAATGATATATGGTTGTAGAGCATTTTGTTGGCCCACAAATATACCCCCAAGTAGTTGACATGCGCTGTTGCTAAAAAGTCTCCTGTTGGCGACATCGACAGAGACACACATGGACGTTCGACTTTAAAGTGATCGATCATGTAGGACGTGGGAATATCCCAAACTTTGATTGTCGAATCCATGGAGGCGGTGATGAGCCAACGGCTGTCGGGACTAAACGTGGCATCGTTGATTTTCGATGTGTGTCCTTTGAATTTGCGCACAATTGTCTTTGTGTCTGAGTCCACTATGCAAATGACGAAGCTTTCCAATGCCACGCACATCATGGCACTCTCACGATGGGTACGAATTAGTTGGATCCCGTCTGACATGCGCAATACAGTGTTCGGCTGTGTGACTGTATAAAAAGAGGTTTTAGTGGGAGTAAGAGAAGTATTAAGATGTTCTTACCACTTTCCTTGAATGGCCAAAATTTCAACTGGCCTTGGCTACAACCCGAAACCACAAACTGGTTGAGATTGTCACAGGCTACACCCCTCACAGCCGACACGTGAGCAGGCGATCCATAGCTGGCACGATGAATTCCCGACTGGATGTTGAATCGTTCCACATCGCCATTGGAGTAACCTGAAACGGAATAATGGCATTTAGCATTCTGGATTTCCCGCACATCTCATGTTACTCACCAATGATGACAAAGTTGCCACAGTGTGTCAGTACCAAGCAAGTCGTCTCTGTCTTGAAATCGGTTCGACGCTTATTCTGTAACTTCTGCGGTACCAGCTTCAGATCACCCATTTTATTTTTGTCGAACGACCATGTCGTAGTCTGAATAATCCCCGAATGGATTGCCGCAATGTTGTCCCATTCCTTTTCTCGGGTCGTTTCAGTGGTGAACTCGATAATTGGCGGCATTATTAGCGAATCTTGCGCCATGCGACCTGAAAGTGTATCCTCATTAAAGTCGACATTCGACAGACGGTTCAATTTACTGGTTACCTTTCTTCTTGGATGCCTTCCGATTGTAGCTGGCCTTACCCATGCTGCGGCTCAGCGACTCACTGATAGTGCTAAACTGTCGCATCGAACTATCCTCACTGGAGGACAAGATCACGTTTCCCTTGTTACCGTGATAGCGTATGCAAAGTGGGGGCGCTTGATGACCGTCGCGTATTCTTAACAGACGAGCTCCACCATCAGTCATGTCAAAGATCCACAATTTCATCGAATTATCCGGCGATGTAGTCAACATAAGTGGTTCATTAGGAAAGCATAGAGCGGTAGTAACGGTCTCCTCGTGGGCGGTAATTTGACTGGCGATCTGCAAGAAAACTCCTGATTAACGAACAAACAAATAGAACACGCCATACGCTTACCTTCTTCTCCTCCAAGTTCCAAAAGACAATATTCCCATTAGTGCTTCCCGTAGCCATAATTGGCTGGCCATCGGTACGGAATGTGATTTGCGTTACGGGACCCCAATCCTGCTTGAAACGCATAATAACTTCATCGAATTTCAAGTTCAACAGCACAGCTGTACCGTCCTGATGACCAATGGCAGCAACGTCCAAAGCCGGAGCCGGTTCAATGCATGTGACTTTGCTGCCAAATCCAGCAAAAGAGTACACCAAACGATTGTGTTTCAGATTCCAAAGCTTCAATCCTCCCTGTTGACTGCCGAGAAGGATCTTATTGACATATGTCGGCAGATGAGCAAGTGTAGTGATCATGAAATCGTCACGAGAGAATGGAATTTCCAAATAAACAGTTTCTTGCTTGATATCCCACACCTTCAGCACATTATCTTCATCGATTGCAATGAGATGCTTTTGAAATGGCAGCATCAAGTGGACATTCTTTGTATGTCCCTTGTAGGTGTGCATTATCATCTTTCCTGCACGCCAGGCGTAAATACACTTATCGCTAGCGGTATATACATGTGTGCGGTCATTGGCCATGCAGGTAATATCATCCGGATGGACATCGCTGACGTGCAAAAGGCGAAAGTGATTTGAAGTGTACACTTGGAACGACCGACCAACGCATGTTGTTATGAGATTGTCCTTGCGCCGTTTAATGTAACGTATAAGGGCAGGCACTTGATTACTCACATAACCGAGGGATCGATTTCGACGAAATATCTTACTGCTGGATGTAGACATTATTTTTTTATTAATTTGTTAAGCATTTGCTGAGGTTTTTCTAATATTTTTACACTTCACCACGCGGTAGACGATCAACAATTCACAAATGTCAATTTTTTGACGTTTTCCACTTCGGAAAATCACCACTTTGACAGATGGCAGTCGTTGTTTGCCGAAAAGAGTCGAACGAGCACATGTTGTCTGCCGAGTGGTTTGTTATTTAGGAGGTGTTTGGAAGGTTATGCTATGATAACAATTAGGGTAGGTGTGCATTCGTTCAATAAGGTTGGTATGCACCAACGAATATTAATATAATCGAGTTTGTTTTAGTTGTGAGAGGAAAGCGTTTAGAAACCAAACTTTTTAGAAAATTACTCTTCTAACTGTTTTGAGAAGAGAAATTCCATTGAAATTTTATTTCAAAATCTACTTTAGAAGCATTTCTGTCAATTATGGATAGCAGATTGTTGTTGTCTCATCAAACTTATTCATAAGAAATTATTTATCAGCATAATGAGTTTCATGAGTATTTTGAATGAACCAATTATTAATTATTATCATTTATCACCAATTGAAAATGTCATAACGGGCATATAAACCCATTCACCAATCCATTTTTCTTTCATTTTGTATTTATTTGTATTTTAAATTTGAATGTAGGATGTCTCAGGGGAGTCAGTGGTGCCATGGTGAGTGCAATGAACTGCTGCACTATTTATGAACTTTTCTATAAATAGTGCGTTCTAGAATTTTCATCTCAGCGTAAGTCCGAAAGGATATAAGGATATAAATTTGCATTCTCAGCGTAGTGAGTATTGCAGTTGAATGGTTAAATGGGAGGAATGCAGCTGGCTTTTGAATTTCATCTAAGAGGTGCAAAGCGGTTTTGGTGCACCCTTCCAGACGTGGGCGTTAAACTCATGTTTGGAGCGTATAAACGCTTTATATATTGTGGACAGATCAGATGGGGTGAAATATTTCTTACGTGGATTTGTTAAACTTAGAGATTTCGCAGCGTTTTAAGCGACTTCAGCGTTAGTGCCATTTATGGATAATAGCCTTAATCTAGATTTCAGATTAAGCAAGATATATTAGATGAAGCTCTGTTCTCATTGTTCAATCGACCATTTCGACCAATGAGAACATTGGTGACCGGAACACGGCCAATGCCTGAAGATTGAATTACAGAAGACAGCATTGTGTCTTGGAAGCATTGAATTCCACTATGTTGAATTTACCCCATTTGATAATGCTGTCAAGTTGGGAATCAGTGTGTAGATCATGAAGATAAGGGACGAGGACCTGAAAAACGAATATGAGAAGCTGAGACTTCTGTCATCTGCTAAGGAATGAATAGGATTAGAAGTTCAAGACAGAAAACAATTTATAAAAAAAATGTTTGGTGAGTTGTAGACTTAATTCCCTCCAATGCACGCATTCTCGACAAAAAAACGAAGCTTATGATGGCCCTGTCAAATGCCTTTGAAATATCAAGCGAAGTCGCTCGGTAACTGGAGGAGAAAAAGATTCGTCTTTTTTGGTACAGGTTAAACAAATTCAGTTTTCCATCTACTGGGCCTCCGCACATGAGATGAGTTGAACTCTGGTGTGAAACTGGTTTCACACCATACTCCAAGCGCACACGAGATGAATATGCCGGCAGAACAAATTGTATACATGAACCCCTTTTCGTTGTGTTAGTAATTCTATAGAAATTGACATTTGCCTTGAGTACTTTTGACAATTCGCAAGCTCTTAGGTTTGTGTGAGAGTATATGCAATTACAATGATGTTGACTGCTCGACTCACAAAACGCGTATGAGAGCCGAATGACATAAACAAATTTCAGACCTAAAATGTTGAAAAATGTGTTTGTATTGGTTTTCAACCTTGTTCCACCGCAAAGACTCGGTTGAAGATTTTCAACCATTTTCTCTCCGTATACCTCAGTCCCCTCGCCCATAAAACCGGTTTCACACCAAAATATTCATCTCATGTGCGGAGGCCCACTCGGAACAATAATTAGGGCGGATGGACAAGCTTACCTACGCAGTGCTTTTGTCAGCGTAAAAGAACACCTCATCGGAACAATGCGGTTGAGATCAATTCAAACTCCTGGAAACGCACGAGTACCTACAAAAGTGAATTTGTCCTATTGTATGATCTACGTGCTTAAGTGTAGAAGGAGACTGTGGAACGTGAAACTTGCAACGAAATGCACAGCAAGCAGATTGACTTTGTCCAAAGATAAAACAGCTGAACACTCTCTTTGCACTCTCTTCTGACCCCGCCGATCGACATTAGACCAAATTTATACACTTTTTTTTAACTCCTGGAAAAGACCAACCAATTTCATGACGTGTATGATAGCATCCATCGCCTAGAGATTTTGGGATTCCATCAAAACTTATTCTTGTTGTGCTCTATTTTGAAATGAAATATCTGGCATTAACAATTCTCTATTAATTTTTGTGCGCGAAGTTATTCTTGGATGTTTTTCAGAGTTTGTCGAGCAGATTGTTGGTTTTGGTGCCGTCTGCCTCTTTCGCTTTCATCAGATCGTCTGTCAGGCTTCATGTCTGCTTTTGTTGAATTTAAAATTGGTGGTCAAGCAAGAGAGCTGGGTTGTAAACACCCTTCTGGAGACTTTTCTAAACCATTCCCCAAGAGGGAGAATTGGAATAAAGAAAAGGGCCGAAGATGTGAAGGAGGTTGGAAATAGGATAGTGAAGGGGAACTAATTTTCTGTTATCTCACCTCTCTACCTTATGCGGCGTATATCGGAAATATTTGTTGCTAAATTGTACATTGTTCAGTTTTAAAGCTCTTAAAGGAGTAGGGTTTTTACAGATTCGGAATTGAACTTAGCATATCGTGGAGAAAAATATTGCTGTACCTACTCACTTTGTATATCTCATTTTAGGGCTACGAATAATATTATAGTCCGTACCAAATCAGTTGGCCAACGGTCGATTGCGCAGAGAGAGGATTTAAGGGAAATTTAAGATATTTTAAAATAAATCTTAAGAGACCTGCGCAGTAGAATGGCCAACTGAATTGGTACGGACTATATCAATAACCCATCTTGTACTGGTAACTTCTATAGTGAGGACTGAGATTAGGTTAGGTCGATCGATTGTTGAGGTCGATGGTGTTTGCCATTGCAAATTGCACTCAGCCCAATGTATAACCATTGTGATGCTTGTAAAGGTAGTGTTTGCATAGCTAATATCAAAGAGTATAAAACTACATACAGTTACAACATTTTTAGCTGTGATGCGTAATGTTGTAACCGTTTCAGACGCGGTCGGTAAGTGCGAAGAGGAATTTTCGTCGTTCGTTGTGGGTCGGCTATGCCCGTGTTTGATGCTAGGGTACCAATGTGAACACTGGGGTTTCAATATCAGTACCTCACATAATAGATTTTCGTTATATGAGATGCGTACTCTATGTTGTTCTATTCTCTTTGCTAATACCCATCTATTCTCATTCTAGATATGGTGTTGCAAGCCTAAAAATCTTGGAGAGGAGATAGATAGAAATGATAGACCCGGTAGGTCGTGAATGAAGATTTTTTCAATGATTTTCAGCCGCACTGTATAAGTGGACCCTGTTCAATTTATTTTTTAATTGAGTTTTATAGCCACCAGATAGTTTCTATGTTTAAGCATCTTGCAGCATTTTAGTGTTCTCTCGTTTTTCTCATATAATGCTTTGAAACTATTTCGTTCGTTGTAGGCATAGGCATTAGCTAGAATAGAACTTATCAGTCCTACAAATACGGCAATTTCAAATGCAGTTCCGAATTAGTTATAAGAGTGTTGATGTCTTTCCCTAACAAACAATTTAAATATCTGCCATTCACGGCCCAATGAGGACCTCCTGTTAAACGCGAATTTCAAACGGCATTTTTTAGAAGAATCTCATTACAGTGTTACTCTTGTATGTTTGTCAGATTTTCGCAAGAGGTGGAGCAGTGAAAAAACTTAGGTGTTATCAACTTCGGGATCCCGCGCCACAGCACTTAATTAAGTCTGCAGCAAAATAATCTAACTTTGCTTTTTTAGGGTTTCGGTATTGGTAGTTCGGTATATTTTTCTTTGCAATTCTATGATTCTGTGCTCAGAGTATGAGCTATCTGATGAAACTCTCCAGTCTCTCAAAGCGAACTTTTCGCAAATCAAAGATGGCGAACCTTTTTGATCGAAAGTGGGGTCATTGACCCTATTAACTTACATCGCCTGTTCAAGATGGCTCATTGGGACAATTTATGCAACAATACTTTCTTGTACCCTTTACAAGATCAATCAAGAGGTTTTTTTTTTTAAATGCGAAATAATACAAATTCAAATAATGACGGATTCCGAATTCGGCCATCGCCATATAGAGCTCGATGCATGCTATCATACGCAGCTTTGAAGTCGATGAATAGGTGATGAGTTTCGACTTGAAATTCGTTGGTCTTTTCCAGGATTTGCCTCAGTGTCAATGTGCCGGGCCGGAAGCCACACTGGTACGTGCTGATTAGTGTGTTGCAGAACGGTTTTAGACGTTCACACAGTTGGATAGGACCTTGTAGGCTGGGATATGCTTCGATAGTTCTTGCAAGACATAGGATCTCCTTTTTTGTAGATGGAGCTGATAGTCTAGTCATCGGGCATGCTTGCTTCCACCCATACTTGGTTGATGATTCGGTGCATGCTCCCTACAAAAACATCACCACCGTATTTAAAAAGCTCCGCTGGTATAAGCCATCAGAACCTGCGGCCTTTTTGTTCTTAAGCTTTTTTATAGCTAGGCCAACTTCTTCTGGTGAAACTAGTTCTTCATTGACTGGACGTGGGTTCTCTTCTTGCCCTATCACTCTCTTTACATGATGCCCATTAAGCAGCTGCTGGAATTGCTGCTTAAACACCTTGTTTTGCGCTGCAGCGCTTTCTTCTGTCACCTTTTTCTTGTACACGCATTCATCATCATACCACGGGCTATTTCTCGGAGGTGGCTGGTACCCTACAGTGGTTTCGGCTACCTTCCTGATGATGTCGCGATACTGGCACCACTGATTGTTGGCGTCTGTGGTAGGTGAGTGCACAGAGAAGAGTTTCATACTCAGGCTACTCCAGGTGTGCTGAGGCGTCCAACGTCGAATTTCTTCTTCTGGGCAGATCGCAGCTTCTTCTCGTTGGACAGTCGAGCTCTGAATTTAGCCGCGACAAGAAAATGGTCAGAGTCGACGTTTGCCCCTCGGAATGTATGCACGTCGAGGATGTTGGATGCGTTCCTCGCATCGATTAGCATATGGTCGATTTGGTTGGCGGTTCGACTGTCTGGAGAGCGCCAGGTTGCTGTGTGGTTCCTAACCCTTGGGAACTTAGTGCTACTTATCCCCGAATTACGAGCTGCTGCAAAATCAATTAGTCGGTAGCCGTTGTCTGTTGTCGTTTCGTGGATTCTGTGCTTACCAACTAAACCACCAAAGATGTTTTCCTTACCGATTTAAGTATTGAAATCCCCGAGTACTGCGGACAGGCTTCGTAGGGTCCATCCAGGAGGTCATAAAACTCCTCCTTGATGGGATCTTCAGCCTTGTCGGTAGGGACGTGTGCACATATTAGGCTTAAGTTTTGGAATGTAGCTTTGATGATCACAGAAAGATGATCAGTTATTGGCTTGAAGTCAATGACTTTTGTCCTAAGTCGATTTCATAAAGTTATGCACTCTTTGAAATGCCTCTAAACCCAAAAACCTTATTCATAAAAATTATACAACGTTGAATAGAGGCTGCATATCTTAAACGCGTCTGATGGTTGAATAGTGCCTGTATAAGGGTATTTATCTTTTTTTTATTTCTGTATACACAGACGGCTGAGCATCAGGGTTACCAAAGGTTAAATTTTAGGTTAAACAAAATACATATGAGAAGGCTACAATCCGCTGTGCGGATCGTTGAATACCCTATAAAATGTTTCGCAACCATAAAAATGATACCTTGGTAACTCTGCCGAGCTTTTTGGTAATTTAAGGCCTGTTCAGAATGCATATCTGTAGCTGGTATCTTGCATCGCTGTCAAAAGGGAGATACATTTCTTGCATGAAGTTGCCCTCTATTCAACTTCAAGCTACAGATTCACAAAGGTACACATTGTGTATGAGCTTATGGGCTGCCTTGTTTTTAACTTTTCACTCAGCTACAGATACCAGCTACAGATATGCATTCTGAGCAGGCCTTTATTTGACACAAACCCTATATAATTATTATGGGTGGGGAAATATGTTATGAATAAGAAGTTGTGCGACCCTGAATAAAGGCTGTATAAATACTTATGCACTGCATAACTATACAACCGTTGAGATGTGTTTTAGTGAAATCTAATGAATAAGGGGGCTGGTGTTCAAATATGTCAAAGCAGCTCATAAAAGGATTACACTACCAATTCGATTTAACTGGAGCTATAGGCGCCACCGTTGACTCCATCTAGGGAATTCCTCCGTTGCCTCCTGAGAGTGAGTACCTTAGTGAGAGGACACTCCTACCCATTCTCTCGTTCGCTGCCACCAACGACCTTCCACACTCCACAGGGGTTTATTACCCCATCTCCAGTCGAGGAACTAGGCACCCACCAGTCACCAGCGTGGAGATGAGACTAGGAGTTGATAGTGAGAGGCTAGAGTGAGAACGCTTGTGTTCTCATGTAATCGCATCACTACCCTTAAACACCAGCAAAAATCTATATACTATGTATAGGTACAAAATAAAGTCCCAAAACGTGTATGAATGCGCTAATCTCGAGAACTGTTGAACGGATTTCGATTTGGTTTTCACTGTTATGACCTGCATTTCCTTGGGAATGCTATAGTGTATTCAAAATTACAGTATTCGAGGTCTAAGTAGCAGAAGTCAAATTTTCCGTCATTTAAATTGTACACCGTCGAAGTCGGGCCGGTTTGCTAGCATAGAATAAAAACCACATGGAAACTTGGCACGACTCACGCGCCATCTGTCAAAAAACCAAACCTCTACATTGATCACCCGTTACTTGTTAAACTGAGGAAATAAAGTCATCGGGCCTCTAGAAACAAATGCCTTCATCTGCCAGTTCTTAAAATGTTTATTTTTCAATTACACATTTACAGATAAATATACAGTACACTATGTTTTACTTGTTCTTTTTAAATAAATTTATTTCAATAAATACAGCATTATTTTAATAGTTTCTATTTTCTGAACTTTTATATATAATCATTCAAAAAAGTTTTCTATAGTTTTTTTTTATTTTTTATTTATTTGTTTATATGTATATATTTTTATTTTGTTACCACAATTTGTTTTTATTGTGTGTTGTAGTAATAATAATAGTCTTATATTGTTGCATTTTATGTAGGTTTTTTTCTGAAACTCTCCAGCCAATAGTTTCAGAAAAGAAGTAATCAATGCAATGTTTAAATTAACAAACGAAGAAAATAAAATATTTGCAATTTTCTAGATCATAATTTTAATTTTAATTTTAATTTGTTTTTTTTTTGGTAATTTACACATCTATTTTGTGGGGAACATTCTAATTTGATTATTTACAATTGGTAATTAAAGAGAGTTTATCAAATGTATTTTTTTGGAGGGGGTCTTAGGATGGCGGGAGGCATTGTCATTGTATGGCGCTTTGGCTTTTTGTTATGTTGTTGTGCGAATTGAAAAAAAAAGTTCTTCTGTAGGAATCGCTTTAATTGATTGAATTGTCCTTAAACAGCTCATTAGAACTGAGAGGATAATCAAAATCATTCATTCGATCAGATGAGAGTCGTCTGGTACGTCCACCGAACTGAAAGTATAAAATTTATGAAGACTTGTTAATAAGTGAAATGCGTTTTTGAGTGTATTAAAAAATAAAACTATACATTGGGAAAGTTCATCTATTTTAATAATATTTTTACACAGAAATTAAATCATATAAATAACATCCAAATCTGACTTTTTACTTAGTTCAGAGGCACGTATCGAGTATTTTTGATGTCCGCCATGGTAGGAAAGCAGATATCCACCACTCCACAACAAATGCGAAAAATCTTATGTTGAAAGACTGCAATCGCAAAATAGGGCAAGGCTTTGCAGAATGCGTTACCCTTAGGGTAAACGCGCACATGAATTTTGCGTCGCACGATTATTCAGTCGCAAAAAGTAACACATAACTTTCAATGTGAACAAGCGCACATGACACCCAACAATCAGAAAGAATATAAGTGTATCCGATCTGTTCCATTTTTTTGGCGACGCGATTGTCGCAAATTAAAATGAATCATACAAGTATATCCACATACTTGAGATTTAAATCCTTTATGCTCATCCATATGAATGGTTGGGTGTTGTAGAAGGAGGGTAGACTCTGATTGGCTTTAAGTTGGCAATGCCCAGTGCGCACAACTCTGACTACTCATCAATGTGCTTATTTTTTACCTCCAAGTGGTAATCATCGGGTACTGGTCTCATCCAACCGGATTTGACTTGCTTAACGATAAGTGCGAGTGTTGATAACAAGACGTAAAACAGCAACACTATAATCACCCTGGTCAGAATGGCACGGAATGAATATCCGGTATGCCATCATAGGTGAACCTAGATGAGCTGCTTCGATATATACGGACAACAGGTTATCTAGGCATCTCAAGGGTAAGTCAGTACCCTTGGGCAGAGATGGTGGCGGATGAACCGGAAGGTCAACGGCCGCGCTCAATTCTGTAGTGGATACTGATGGCCCCGTGTCCTAGGGGTATCTAATAAATTGGAACTGGCCCTCCAGGTTGGGGGTTGTGCTTTGGGTTAACTTCCCACCCACGGAAAAAAACATATGTTACGAAGCAACCAATAGCCTCGGAAAGGACTGATATTATTGTTAACTACCCTGCTAAACGAAAAAAGGACAACGACGTTCGTATCTGCACCTGGAATGTGAGCAAATTAAACAGGAGAGGTGTAGGCGAACAACTAGCGGAAGCCTTTAACTGCTACAAAGCAGATATTACTGCCATCCAGGAAATACGATGGACCGTGTTACAGTGAGCAGATTTGTATAGTGCGGATTGGTTATAAGTGGCAGACTTAGGCAAGAAGTCTTATGTTTCCAAGACATTAGCGAACGCATTGTAGCAATCCGCATCAAGGGCAACTTCGCCAACATAAACCTTATATGTGCTCACGCTCCGACGGAGAAAAAGCCGACATAGCGAAAGATTGCTTCTATGAGCTCCTTGACAAAACCTATGAGCAACTACCAAAGTAGGATGTTAAAATCGTTCTGGGAGATTTTAACCCAAAGGTAGGAGGAGAAGACATCTTTAGCAGTATTGTCGGAACACATAGCCCACACGACAACACGTCCGGTAACAGACTTAGGCTAATTGACTTCGCTACGGAAAGAAATGCCACTATAGCCAGCACACGGTTTCCACACCTCGATATCCATAAGGGGACTTGGTGGTCTTCAGATCAAAGAACAGATTCAACAAATTGATCACATTGCGATAGACAAGAGGCACACATCCAGTATTTTGGATGTCCGAACATTCCGAGGGTCTAACGGTCTAACATTGACTTGGACCACTACCTTGTTGCAGCCAAGATAAGAATGCGGAATATGCGGATATTCACCACGCAACAATAAACCAGAAATACTGTACAAAAATTTAATGTCGAAAGACCTCTCGATTCACACCATGCCACCAGCATCTAATGTCGAAGAACAATGGCAACGATGCCAGCAAGCCATTAGGTCAGCTGCAACTAATGTGCTAAACCCGAATGAAAGCCAATACCAGGTGGAAGTCATTGACTACCTGCGAAATATCTCGGAAGCTCTGGCCAGAATATAACGGAAACCGAACCAAAAAACTTTTGCGGTACGACAGAAGCTCCTTATCTAAACTGGTAGGGGCTCTAACTGGTCACAACTTTCTCAGAACCCATACAATGAAATTAAATCTCAAGGATGACGATATCTGTAGAGGCTGCGGCGATGAGGAAACACACGAGGATACACCTCACTTCCTCTGTAACTGCCCGAGTCTCTGTCACCTGAGGAACAGAACACTTGGAAGCTACTACTTCCAAGACATCCAAGAGCTTTCCGATATTCCATTACCCTATCTTTGCAGGTTCCTACGAACATCAGGATGGCTGGATAGAGTGGAGTAACCCATAGTAACGATAAGGAAGGACGTAATCCCACCAAGGGTATCACAATGGGTCCACATGGACCTAAGTGTGGCGGAATAGAGAATTCTTTACTCCACCAACCCGTAAACCTAACCTAACTAATGTGCTAGGTTTCTCGCGGCCACCAGCAAGAAACCCCTGGTTTGATGAGGAATGTCGACAGATGCTCGCAGCCAAGAACGAGGCCTACAAGGCTAAGCTGCAGGTGAAGACGAGAGCTGCCATTGAGCTCTATAGGCAGAAATAAGAAAAAAAGCAAGAAAAGCACGCGATCGGGGATATAGAGAGGTGTCACTCCAGGAACGATGTTCGCAAGTTTAACCAAATTGTAAAAAGTCAAAGGATACAAGGCTCGAACAGAATCCTGTCGAGATGAACAAGGAAAAATCGTAGTTTAGACACAATCAATGCTGAGGATATGGAAGAACCACTTCTGCAGACTGTTAAACTGCGTTGACGAACAAAATTCCGCTGTCAGGCAGAACGAACTATTTTCTAGTGGCTCCGGCAGCGAAAACTGCCAACCACCCGACCTAAGTGAAGTGAGGATAGCTATATCTAAACTCAAGCTTAATAAGGCCGCCGGAAATGAAGGCCTTCCCGCTGAGCTTTATAAAGCTGGCGGAGATGACTTGGTAAGTCATATCCACCAACTCATAACCCAAATCTGGTCGGATGAAAGTATGCCTGAAGAATGGAACCTCAGCATCGTTTGCCCGTTCCACAAAAAAGGAGATCCTCTGAACTGCGCCAACTACAGAGGCATTAGTCTGCTCAACATCGCCTACAAGATCCTATCTGCCGTAATATGTGAACGCCTGAAACCGTTTACCAACATCGGCACTTATCAGTGTGGTTTCAGGCAACCGATCCACAACCGATCAAATTTTCACACTTCAGCAGATCCTGAAAAAAAACCCAAGAAGTCCAAATCGATACCCAAAACCTATTTATCGATTTCAAAGCTGCATACGATAGCATTTATAGAGACGAACTATACAGAGCCATGTCTAGTTTTGGTATACCCCTCAAACTCGTCGGTTTGTGTAGGATGACGATGGAGAATTGTGGCTGCTCCACCAGGGTAGGAAACGACCTCACCGATGCAGGCAAAGAATGGGTTTAGCAGTATATGAGTATAATACCAAGTTTATGTATGTATGCTGTCAACTCGAAACGACACACAACATCGAAGAATTGGACAGAACGTCACCATTGACAGATATAACTTTGAGGTAGTATGGGAATTTGTCTACCTCGGCGCCGTTATTAAATGCGTTCCGGATTTCAGTTTTACCAAGCTAACTTTACCGGTGCACTGCTCTCATTGGTCAATCGAGCATTTTTAGTCATGTGACATGTTCTATTGATCAATGAGAACAGTGCATCGGCAAAGTTAACTTGGGAAATCTAAAATCCGGAACACGGCCATTAACTCTGAAAACAACATTTCGTCAGAAATTAAACGAAGAATTACTCTTGTCAAACGCTGTTTATTTGGGCTTAGGAGGCAATTTAGTAGTAAAGCCCTCACTCAAACTTCTTAGGAAATCATATACAAAACCCTCATTATCCCAGGCCTGCTCTGCGGCGCTAAAGCATGGAATGTATCAAAAGTGGATGAAGAAATCCTTGGTCGATTTGAGAGAAAAATTCTCGTTGACGGGCTATGGAGACGAAGATTCAACCATGAAGTATACGAGCAGTACAGCGACATTCCTCTAGCCAAAAAAAAACTCCTCATTGGACGTATAAGATGGCTTGGACATGTAGAGCGATTGGACACCAATACTACTTCTCGCAGAGTCTTCGATTTCCAGCCAGACGTCGGATGCAGTAGAGGGAGAACTCACCTTAAGTGGCGCGCAGATGTACAAGCTGACCTCAACCAACTTAAAATGCGCAACTTGAGGCAGTTATATAAGGACCGGGATAATTGGAGAGGCATGTTAGTTGAGGTGCAGTTCAATCCGGACTGTAATGCCACTTAAGTAGGTAAGTAAGTGAGGTACGTTACATGGGTTGTGGCTATCGACAACAGCCTGATCCTTGGGGCTTATTACTCTCATGAAACATATATTTCGCCGTTTGCCTAGCTCGCAACGATGGCGATGGCACAATACCTGGATAGTACATACAACATACGTGTAGTCTTTATGTACTATCCAGGTGATGGCACAATACCTGAGTAGGACCTACGTGTAGTCTGCATGTACTATCCAGGTATCGCCATCGTGGTACGCTAGGCAAACGGCTTGTCTGTGACGAGTATATCGGCAATGCTATGGAGCTCCTCCGCGTTATTAAAAAAAAAAAACAAATATGGCATTAATGGTCCATACAGAGCCTCAAACCCAGCTTCTCCCTTCATTTCTGTGTGCGAAGTTATTATTTTTGCCGACAAATTTGAGAAGCCAATCATGGAATGGCAGCACACCGATTTCTGGTGGCTGAATAATAAGGAACGAGGTAATTCAGAGATTTCCCAGATTTTTGCGGAGTTATACAGTCTCCTCCTTAGTTTAAGTTCTAAGCCGACAAAATCGGTCCATACATAGATTTTAACCTAGCTCCTCCATTAATTTCTGCGTGTCCAAACTTATATTGCACATCGACTAGGACCTATAACTTAACTAGTTTTCCGAAAGGAAACTATTGAATAGCAGAAATATGTTCCATAAATAGTTATAACAGGGATATACACGCCCTCTACCCAGAAGTCGCTGTTGAATCCTGCTTTAAAGAAATTCCTCCTACCCTGCCACAACGTCATTCATAAACAAACTGTTCCTTCAAACTCAATGAAATAATCCAATCATATATCATTAATTTTGCTAGTCCTCGGAGGGATACCGCACAAAAAGGACCAACTTATCGTTCCATAACCAAGTGAGCACCAAATGCTTTCATCTTTTTGTCGAGCAGGGAATTTTGTTCATTTCCCCTTCCCTTTTCATGCGAAACTGCTGCAACCTGAATAACTTAAAACACTCTCAACAGCGTTTAGTTTAAGTTAAGAATCCATTAGTGGCCTCTAATTGAATGAAGACCAAGACGAAGACGGTATGCATGCTCTCCTCTATAAGAAACTATTTTCCAGCGTACTGGCATTTCAACTTCATCCTTCCCATTGTGCATAAGTTGAGTTGGATTTTTTCAAACAGAATCTTAAGACAGTTGTATTCTCCAAAGACACCCAACCCCCATGGTTCCACTTGAATCGGAATTTTTAAACACCTTTGCGAGGTGAATTGTATCGCCTATCCGTTGGTTCCAAATTAAATGAATCCACCCCTATATTTAATTAATCCTTAGTTGGTGTTTTATTTACTTATAAAAGGCTTGATAAGGATGAGAGATTCACATAAAATATGCACCCACCAATTGCTTCATGATTTTTATCAAACGATATCGTGGATACGAATCGATTTCGCCACCCTCCTCGTTGGGGAACATTTGCATGATTGCATCCGGGCGTACTTCCTCTTCGACTGTGCCCAGAGAACGTTTGCCATGTCCACCGTAGCATGCATGTCCGTAGGCATTACAACCCTCTGGAATGACAAAAAGTTAAAAAGGGAAAGTTAGATAAAGATTTATTAATCGGATGATAATGGAATTGGAATTTTCGTATTAGATACTATTAATCTGTGATGTGAGGTCGTAAGTCATTACACATGTGATAGAGATATGTATCTGGAATACTAAACAGTATTTTAATTATGTGAAGATTTGTGTATGTCTGTGAGTGTGTTGGAAAGGATTTTTTTTTGTAGAATTAGGAGGCTTAAATATGTTTAAATGCCTTGGGGGAAGACGTTGTGGGGTAGAAAATAAGTGAGTTTTCGAAACATCCCTGAGAGGAGGACCTACAAGGTGTATATTTGTCTGTAAAGTATCTTCTGCTTCATTTGCATCTTTACATTTGAAATAAGTTTTGTAAGTATTTATGCAAATCTAATTCTTTTAAGACAGTGGCTTGGTTTGCATAAATGAATGAACGTTTATCAGCGGTATTTTCAAACTAGGAACTAATTTTTTTAATACCGCGCCTAAAGGTCCTACCAAACTGTTCTTTAAATGTCTGTCTGTCAATTTATTGTGAAATGTTAACCCTCCGTATTAATAAAGGATTTCTAGCTTTTCGAAGAGATAAATTTTGACATTTGTGCGTGTATTTCTTATGGGGAAACAGTTATGTAAAGCTGCTACATGACCTTTTCAAGAGTCCTAAATTTTTGAATGTGTTTTGGGATAGTTTCGGTGTTTTGACATCGAAGTCAATATTGCTTTCGTGTTTCGATAGACGTAATCCCCTACGAACTAATGTTACCCATTAAGGCGGATTCCAAAAGTAAAAGACGTCAACAAAGGTTTTTGACGTGGTGGGACTAGCAAACTCTAGTTACCTGGGGACCTATAGGTTTTACACTGATTACCCATATCATCATGGGTGAAGATGGACATCTCTACTCATTTACAGGTGGGAAACTAACAACTTTTTTACGGTAAAATTCACCGCAACAAGGCACACTCTCTTATCCCTTAAAATCCTTCCGTTCCCTCTTTTCTTTGTGGTCGCAAAACCGGATTTTGGAGGAAGTGGTGGGCAGCCAAGGTCCCATCAGCCAATGGACCATTACCTTCAGACTCTGAGGATGCAACCTTAAACAGATATAATGAGTGCGACAGTGAAGTCCACTCAAAATAAGATTGTCCAACTCTTTTCGGTGCAGCCCTAGGGAGATTAGGGAGCCTCACGACAGAGCAACGCCACACAAATCGTGCGACAGGAGTCCACAAGAAAACGCCGTCATCGAAGCCCAAAGGACGTGGGAGACTCGCAACACTCGGTCCGAAAAGTTCGATGGGTGAGGGAGGACCCAACACAATGATGGCAGGCGGGGGAGGATGATCCCTGGAACCTACACCCCAGCGAAATGTTTGCGCCACCGCATTATCGGCGCAAACGCAAAAAGTTCGATGCCATAGAGTAGACGTTCTCCTATCTCACCCAATGAGGGAGCCACGGAGAACCAGCAGAGGCGTGGGGCGGACGGCCCAAAAGACACCCCTCCAACAAAGTCGCAACGTGGAAAGTTTTTTTCGATGTCTAAGAGAAGACGATCTCTTACCCCCAACGCTGGAGCAACGAAGGAGCAACAGAGGTATATAGGCGGACGGCCATGTACAAACACTCTTTACACATTATAAACACACACATGGACACCAAAGACACAGAACATAATGTCCAAAGGCAACGGACAATGTGTCCAAGGGCAGCTGTCATGTTACCCGACAGCTGTCAAAACGGCAAACGGCTGTCCAAAGGGACATCGAAACGGGTCCAAACACAAGCGACACAGAAATCAAAGGCCTAGAGGCCAACCCAAAAATAATGCGAAGATGGCACCCGAATTGAAATCCCTGACCCCAAAATCTGCACCCGAAACCATCAACATAGTTCGCGAAAATGTTTTTTTTGACAGTTCATCTTTTCCTCCTTCCTCAAAGCTCACTGCTTCTGAAAATGCGGTGCCCTCCTCCCTCCCAGGTAATATTCCCGAAAATTACGTGGCGTCCAAAAGTTTCGTAAGAGTTTCGTGTGAACACGAAACACGAACCCACTCCGCATGAGAAGTTACGAATCTTCGGGTGAGTGATTGACAGATCGCTCACAGGGAATTCCGTAGCAACTTAAACAATCGATCCCTATGCGAACCTCACAGAAGATCAAGAACATATTCTTCAAACCCCTTTTGTCAAGTCTTTGTGCCTTCGATCTACTGGATGACTTAACAGCTAATGCTGGCTGACATGGAGAAAATGTCTGTTAATGTCAGCCAAAGCTGTTCAGTTGATGGCTGTAATTTGTTGTGCACCTTTTGTGAAAGTCCGACCAATCTCCAACTTTTTGGTCAACTTATTTGTGAAGGTTCCATTTTTTGTGGCAAAAATATATCTTCGCACACACAAGGGAATGGATAAGCTAGGTTTGAGGTCCTTTATGGGCTGCTAATATCAGATGAAACATTTCTTCAGAATGTATCAAGATCAAGAACCAAAAGTTTGGAATCAGACGACTGGGTCTAAGGCCCATATTACCTGATAATGCCGGATATTAAATTTCTTCCAGATGTAGTAAGATCCAAAACCACATGTTTGGAATCAAACTATTGGGTCTGAGGTCCTATATGGGCTTCTAATTCCAAAAATTAAGTTTCTTCCAGATGTAGTAAGATCCAGAACCACATGTTTGAAATCAAACTACTGGGTCTGAGGCCCTATATGGGCTTCTAATGCCAAAAATTAAATTTCTTCCAGATGTAGTAAGATCCAGAACCACATGTTTGAAATCAAACTACTGGGTCTGAAACCCTATATGGGCTTCTAATTCCAAAAATTAAATTTCTTCCAGATGTAGTAAGATCCAAAACCCCATGTTTGGAATCAAACTATTGGGTCTGAGGTCCTATATGGGCTTCTAATTCCAAAAATTAAGTTTTTTCCAGATGTAGTAAGATCCAGAACCACATGTTTGAAATCAAACTACTGGGTCTGAAGCCCTATATGGGCTTCTAATTCCAAAAATTAAATTTCTTCCAGATGTAGTAAGATCCAAAACCACATGTTTGGAATCAAACTACTGGGTCTGAAGCCCTATATGGGCTTCTATTGCCAAAAATTAAGTTTCTTCCAGGTGTAGTAAGATCCAGAACGACATGTTTGGAATCAAACTACTGGGTCTGAGGCCCTATATGGGCTTCTAATGCCAAAAATTAAATTTCTTCCAGATGAAGTAAGATCCAGAACCACATGTTTGAAATCAAACTACTGGGTCTGAAGCCCTATATGGGCTTCTAATTCCAAAAATTAAATTTCTTCCAGATGTAGTAAGATCCAAAACCACATGTTTGGAATCAAACTATTGGGTCTGAGGTCCTATATGGGCTTCTAATTCCAAAAATTAAGTTTCTTCCAGATGTAGTAAGATCCAGAACCACATGTTTGAAATCAAACTACTGGGTCTGAGGCCCTATATGGGTTTCTAATGCCAAAAATTAAGTTTCTTCCAGATGTAGTAAGATCCAGAACGACATGTTTGGAATCAAACTACTGGGTCTGAGGCCCTATATGGGCTTCTAATGCCAAAAATTAAATTTCTTCCTGATGAAGTAAGATCCAGAACCACATGTTTGAAATCAAACGACTGGGTCTGAGGCCCTATATGGGCTTCAAATGCCAAATATTAAACTTTTTCCAGATGTAGTAAGATCCAGAACGACATGTTTGGAATCAAACTACTGGGTCTGAGGCCCTATATGGGCTTCTAATGCCTAAAATTAAATTTCTTCCAGATGTAGTAAGATCCAGAACCACATGTTTGAAATCAAACTATTGGGTCTGAGGTTCTATATGGGCTTCTAATGCCAAATACTCAATTTCTTCCAGATGTAGCAAGATCCAGAAACACAAGTTTGGAATCAAACGACGGGGTCCGAAGCCCTATATGGGCTTCTAATTCCAAAAATTAAGTTTCTTCCAGATGTAGTAAGATCCAGAACCACATGTTTGAGATCAAACTACTGGGTCTGAGGCCCTATATGGGTTTCTAATGCCAAAAATTAAGTTTCTTCCAGATGTAGTAAGATCCAGAACGACATGTTTGGAATCAAACTACTGGGTCTGAGGCCCTATATGGGCTTCTAATGCCAAAAATTAAGTTTCTTCCAGATGTAGTAAGATCCAGAACCTCATGTTTGGAATCAAACGACTGGGTCTGGGGCCCTATATGGGCTTTTAATGCCAAATATTCAATTTCTTCCAGATGTAGTAAGATCCAGAACGACATGTTTGGAATCAAACTACTGGGTCTGAGGCCCTATATGGGCTTCTAATGCCAAAAATTAAATTTCTTCCAGATGTAGTAAGATCCAGAACCACATGTTTGAAATCAAACGACTGGGTCTGAGGCCCTATATGGGCTTCAAATGCCAAATATTAAACTTTTTCCAGATGTAGTAAGATCCAGAACGACATGTTTGGAATCAAACTACTGGGTCTGAGGCCCTATATGGGCTTCTAATGCCTAAAATTAAATTTCTTCCAGATGTAGTAAGATCCAGAACGTCATGTTTGGAATCAAACGACTGAGTCTGAGGTTCTATATGGGCTGCTAGATATTAAATTTCTGCATGATCAAGGACCAAATGTTTGGATTAAAAAGACTGGGATCACATGGCAGAGCCGGAGAGAAAATGGGTACGCAACGCTGGTGTTTATATGCAAGAACAGAGCCGAATAAAACTCTTGCTTATACCATTTCTTCGGTTAGCACTTACATAGAATGAGCATATAGAAACAGGCTGAAGAATGGGCTGTCACCACCCGCTACCTCTGGTAAAGAAAACGATAACTTGTGAAAAATAAAGTAAGCACAGACTAAGTAGCACCATACCATCCTCAACAACCTATTCTTCTGTTCCTTTTCAAGCAGAGGACAATGCATAACATATTGAAGTTGCATACTCAATATCAGTCCATTTAAATGGTTGAAAGGTAGATATTGAGGCAGGTTCTGGCCTCCTCCCCGAAATACTTGAATTATTGAAATCAATTCCGGACTACAACAGTCTTTTTGAAGCATAAGATTTAACGGAAACTGAACCAGTCCATGAAGCCACAAAAGAGCAGAAATCGCTTTAGGATATCATCTTGTACATGGACAGACATGTGTGCCAGAATTGTCGTTTTATGAATTTTTCGGGTGCTCAATTTTTAAAAACACGGTAGGACTTTACGAATGACGTACTAGTCCCCTATTAATGAGCTGAAGCGCTCCGGGAAGTGTTCGATAAAAATATCCGACGATGTCCTTTAAGGTTGAGCCGTACCTCTGTCCTTTTGAAATCAATTGTTTCAAAAGTCCAGCTCAACAAGTCGTGGTCACTATCACGGAGACATAATTGTCTTCTAAAAACCAAGGGCCAACTGAGGAAGTTATTTCACCACCTTGTGAATATAAAGGGTGCGCCAAATAACTTTTTTTTTTTTGAAAATACTTAAAAAAACTACTGAAAATTTTCTCAAATTTATTTTTTTATTTGAGAGTACAATCCTTCCGGTTAACAATGGAAAATAATTTCATTCAAATGGCTGCCTCGGCTGGCCATGCACATTATCGATTATGTGCAGCTGTATTTCACCAATGGCTTCACAAATATAGTCCCTTAAAGCGGCAATTGTCTCTGGCTTATCGGCGTAATACTTATCTTTTACGGCACCCCATAAATAATAGTCCAACGGTGTCAAATCGCAGCTCCGAGGTGGCCAAACGACATCAGCTCTGCGGCTGATAATGCGATCTTCAAAAACAGGGCGCAAAACATCGAGTGTAGTTTCGGCTGTGTGGCACGTAGCGCAGTCCTGTTGAAACCAAATGTTGCCAATATCCTCCTCTTCAATTTTTGTGAACAAAAATTCGTTCAACATGGGCCGATAACGATCGCCATTGACTGTAACGGCCACTCCTTGCTCATTTTCGAAGAAAAATGGCCCAATTATGCCTCTGGACCAAAATCCGCAACAAACAGTGACTCGTTTTGGATGTATCGGCTTTTCAATGTATGCGTGCGGGTTTTCTGTGCCCCAAATGCGACAATTGTGCTTGTTTACATACCCGACAAGATCAAAATGAGCTTCATCTGAAAAGATGATTTTTGGCAAAATCGGCATCTTCTCTAAGTCAATCGCAGGCCCAATTAGCGAAGCGAAAACGCATTGGATGGTCAGTTGGCTTCAACTCCTGAACCAATTGATCTTTGTATGGCGTCATACCAAGGTCTTTATGCAAAATTCGTCTCAATGAATTCTCCGAAATGTTGAATTGTTGAGAACGACGGTGAATTGACGTTGATGGCGCTTCACGCACACTTTCTGCCACAGCAGCAATAATCTCGGGTGTACGCACTGTTTCTGGCTTTTCACGCTTTGGTTTATCGATGAGGATGCCAGTTTCTTTCACTTTTTTCACAAGATAACGAACATACGGAGCTGACGGTGCTTCTCTTCTTCCAAAATCCGTACGCAATTTTCGCATACATTCTGCAACATTACAATGACTTTCAAAGTAATGTCGCAATCTTTCCCAGCGTTGTTCAAGCATATACACAACCATACTCGTTTAGCGGAAGGATAAAACTAATTATCTGTCGAATCGGACATGAGCTTAGTGTTACCATTCACGAAATAAGCACTAGTTGAAAAAAAAAACGTTAGAAGGCGGACCCGTTAGATCAATGCACAGGCCTGTGATGCAATTATGAAGGACTAGAGTCAGTTCAGTAACGCATGTTATGAATGTTGACGTATCCACTTAAGAAAAAAGTTTATCACTGAAAAATGCAAATGCGTCCTCTGGAACGTTTTAGAGAAGCGTATCACATGCAATCCTCCGAGAATTTAATTTGCATTCGGAGAGTTCCTGCGCAATTGCCAGCTGGTACGGATGGTGAAGTCCAGATGACGTCATCGTGACGAATTTGCCTCACTGAATGATAGAAAAGTCCGAGGGCAAACGCATGTTTGCGGGCTGAAAGCCGCTACGTGGGGATTACAAGATTGAAGCTGTCACTGGCTTAATTGAGGTGATCTGATGAGCCTAAAGATTCCAGTTCTTCATCTTGTCATACTAACGGATTGTCTAAACGTAGTAACGTAATAACGCTAGGTTACGATCACAGAAAATCGCATGATGGCGACTGATCGGGATAAAGAACAACTTCCGTCCCTCTACCATCTCTACAGCATGAATGGCTGTATCCTTAAAAAAAGGATGTTTGTCTTGTTGTTGTTTAAAATCCCCTTTTTGACATGTGCTCCAATGTTATTTATTGCATTGTCACAAAGTTGTGCCATGCGTAGCTTTTTTGGATGTTTGGGAAGTCCAAACTGGATAACGGTGGTACGGACTACTGACGAGAAGTAGTACAAACGACAGCATTGCAACTAACAACAGACAAGAACGACACTTTAAAGCTCAACCTTATTAAATTAAGCAAGAAGTAAAAAAAGGTGAAGCGAGCTCCAGACCTAGCTATGATTCAGCGAAATATGATCAGGATCACCTTATGACAATCAAAAAATCAGCAAAATTTCATGGAGAATTGCGAACTCCCTAATGAATCTTAAAGGTACAATCACTGGCCACAAGATTCTCAGGAAAACTAAGTCTGTATTGAAATGACCTCTGCTGTGGGATAAAAAGTGCATAAGAACACACCACACTTTCGTGATTCGTGCTTCTTAGA
This sequence comes from Rhingia campestris, assembly GCA_932526625.1. NCBI lineage: Eukaryota > Metazoa > Arthropoda > Insecta > Diptera > Syrphidae > Rhingia > Rhingia campestris. The sequence goes on from OW052183.1 coordinate 167,717,794, forward strand.
TACAGAGAGAGCTTTGAACAACGTCCTCACTGGAGCTATTATTGAACCTCTAATCGAGCTATGTGTAGAGAATCTATAAGCCAATGGACAGTCTCTATGCTCGGAACAAGAATTATCCTGGCAACGCTTGGCAATAGTCAATTAACCAAATTTGCCCATAGAGGGACACCACAGGGCGGCGTCATCTCTCCTTTACTATGGGTAATGGATATGAATAAAATTCTAGTTAAATTAGACGAGGATGACGTGGTGATACTAGTGTAAGGAAAATTTTCATGGGGCTGCTCTAGACAAGGTTAGCACCTGGGCTGCAAGTTGTAGCCTCGGTGTAAACCCGATCAAAACGGAAATGGGAATTTCAACCAAAGATGATCAGTGAATGTACACAGCAGTAGTACGTCCAATTCTCACATATGGTTCACTAGTATGGTGGCCCGCATTGAGTAAGGGCTACAACCTCATAAAACTAAAAAGGCTGCAAAGAACACCCAGTATATGCACCACGGGCGCACTGCGGTCAGCACCAACGAATGCCGTTACTGTGCTAATGCATCTCTTGCCTCTAGACCTACTCATTAAAGATACCGCTTTATGCACCTAAGTAAGACTCAAGGAGTAAGGATGCTAGACTGCAAGGCCGTATGGCCACAGTAATATTCTGAACTCGTTACTAAATGGCATGGTCACGTTCCCAACAGACTACATCACACCTAAGCTTCAAGAAAGGCTTCCACATAGGTTTTCTTACTAGACCTCAGTGGAAGAGGATCTAAGATGAACTGTGGTGTGGGGGGCCATATCCCGATAGGTGCAGTTGAGGGACAAATCCACTTTATACTTCCTGAAGAAGAGGATCTAAGATGAACTGTGGTGCGGGGGCCATATCCCGATAGGTGCAGTTAAGGTACAAATCCACTCATACTTCCTGAAAAAGCCCGACTCAAAATGGAGAAGGTTAACAAATTGCGTCATATTGAGGAAGGTATGACCTTCCTATGACAAGAACAGAACAAACGACCTACGGGGCACTGGCCAATTGAAGACCATGCGACCAAACTAGGGATCCCATACAACCCCCAATCACAAATAAGAGAGTAACCCCAAAAGGATAAAAGGATACAAGATCTTATCCTTTTTCTAAACCTAAGGCTGGATTTAGAGACCGCTTGTATCACATCCACAACTACCATTATAGCTCTACCAGATCCTTATCATATTGAGCGAATGAATGTAATGCTACTGCTAAAAGATTCTTCGAATTTCAGATTTCCGGCTTAAAAATCGCATATACGAGGGTGCTTGGAATGAACGGCTGGAAGCAATGTGTATCGAAGTGGATGGAAGGGTTCCTTGTCGGAGCCAGAGTATAGAAATACAAAGACGGAGAATAAGATCGCGAAGAGCTGTGAAGGATTCAAAACATTATGGGACAAATTGGATTGGACTGAAGCACATTATCGTACGAGATGATGCGCGGGTAGATAATACCCCATAAAGGTCCCAACATAAAGAAGCCTTAATTGTCTAAAACCAGGCTAGACGTTAAGCTAATGCATTCCAATCAGCAAGGATTACAAATTATTTTGTTTTCCTTTTTCCCAGCAAATGTAAAGATCTCCTTAGATTCCAAAGAGCCTAATGGCCAACATTATCTAGCTCCCAGCTTGCATGCTTAAAATAAAGCCAACATCACGTGTACCATCATTACTATTCCGGCAGCTGGCAATCAGATTAAGAGCCATTAATAGATTGCACATTCTGGTGGAGCCTCTTAACAGGATGCAACCCTCAGAGAAGTGTGAAATTTATTTAAATTTATGATGTGTGCAAATAGATGGCAGCTAGACTGCTTTCAAAAGATGCACACAAGCTGCCTTAGGAGTCAAAAGTACTCTCAACTCGAACAAAGGTTGTGACCTACTACCGCTCAACTTATACCCACTTTAGATACAATCCCACGTGCACTATGTCGTGACAGGTAAAAGGAGTCATTACAGTCGCATATATCGGGTTTGTTGTTTCCGCAACTGGCTTTTTAAGATAACGAATTCCCGTCACTTGTTTGTATCCTTTTCTGCATCACCATTCCACATACACCTCAGGTGGCTGTGACACCACCATCACCACACTGACTGTCGCCATCAATTCGAATCCTTATGAAATGGTTTAATTTAATTTATTCGTTTGATTGTTCGTTCCTTGGTTCAAAACAACACCATTATGTCAGGACACTTTCTCTGAGATTTTATTGTTCACGAGTAGACGTGGGTCTTTCGAAAACTACTGTATTGTTTCAAATGAGGGTACACCCCGTGAGTGCTTCAATTAAAGGGGCGAAATTGATTTGCACCTCAACCTGGGTTAATAAAACCGTGCTTCTTCATTTCCATCATATTCCTCGATAAGCGCAATCTTTTGAATCATTCAGCAGCTATTTAGCATTTGGAAATAAATTTTCGAAAATATTTTTCGTAAACTTTTCCTTCCTCCATAACTTTGTTACCTATTATCCCGCAAGGATTACTTTTGTTCCATGCCAATCGAGGAAAAATATGAAAAACAGAAGGAAAAGGAACGCATTGCTCCTTCACATATTTGTATTCTTCAGAAGTGTATCGGAAACTGGAAAACGAGGAGTGATTCCCCAGAGTGGTAAGCCACAGTAATTACAACCCTCAGTCGAGTGTTGTTATCGGGTGGATACATTGAAAATATGGAAAATGTTTTCCACAGGAAAATAGCAACACAAACATTCCGAATCTCCGAATCTCCTTGGGGTATTTTCGATCAGATAAGGCGTGGAGTTGTAGAGTCTCTCAATGAAATGTGATACCGGCTATAATGGTCTTGGGTTAGGGGTTTGTTTGGGTTATCCCTGTTTTTGTTGAGATGTTCCCGGCATTCGGCTGGTTGATAAATGTTGCGATTCGGTGATATTGATGTCACTTAAATTTAATTCAAGATTGTGGGTCAGGTCACGAGTTTTAAGGATTAACGGATTAAAATTGTATGGTTCACGTGGGTGAATTGAAGCAGAACGGTTTGGAATTTATTTCTGAGGGTAATAACTCTCAATCAAGCATATGTGGCGAAATTTTGATTTATTACTTGTAAGTATCCATTAGATTGAATGCCCGCATTTACCTACTGCATGGTGAAGGACACGCGTATCATAAAAATTCTATAGGTGTGTTTGTGCTATCAAACTGCTTTATCGGCAGATATGTAATGAAGCAGGTGAGCAAATATTCTATAGATTGCTGATTCCAGTGGTGTGATTATAAATAGTACGAGGCAGTTAAGCTAGGTTAAGCTAGTATTGTCAAAAGTGGCATACAATTGTTGAGGTAGGTTCTTTATGACATTTCACACATTTTTTCTCGAAGTTGAACAGGTTTTATTACTGCCAGTGATATGCGCATACACCCATTCATATTTTTTTCTGCAATTAAATTGGAGATTCGATTACATGAGAACACAAGCGTTCTCACTCTAGCCTCTCATTATCAACTCCTACTCTCACCTCCACGCTGGTGGCTGGTGGGTGCCTAGTACCTCGACTGGAGATGGGGTTATAAACCCCTGTGGAAGGTCGTTGGTGGCAGCAAACGAGAGAGGGGGGGAGGAGTGTCCTCTCACTAAGGTACTCACTCTCAGGCGGCAGAGGAGGAATTCCCTAGATGGAGTCAACGGTGGCGCCTACAGCTCCAGGTTGATCGAAATGGTAGTGTAATCCCTATATGAGCTGCTTCGACATATTTGAACACCAGGTCTATAGGGATTTCCAATACTGAGCCAGGGTGTTGGAAAAGAGTTGGTGGCGGAGGAGCCATCAAAGGGTCAACGGCAGCGCTCATATCCCGAAATGGGCTACTGACATCGGTATTTTCCGGCCCGCTGTCCTAGGGTCAAAACAAGGGCCTGGCCCTCCAGGTTGGGGGTTGTTCTTTGGGTTAACTACCCATCCATATAAAAAAGACTATGTTACGAAGCAACCAATAGCCTCGGAAAGGACTGATATTATTGTTGACGACCCTGCTTAACGAAAAAAGGACAACGACGTTCGTATATGCACCTGCACATTTAACAGGTAAGGTGCAGGCGAACTACTAGCGGAAGCCCTTAACTGCTACAAAGCAGACATTACTGCCATCCAGGAAATACGATGGGATGGGCCGAGCAAAAAGAGGATGAAAAACTGTGACATCTACTATGGACCGTGTTATAGTGAGCAGAAACAGCGACTATTCGGATGCGGATTTAGGCAAGAAGTCTTATGTTTCCAAGACATCAGCGAACGTATTGTAACAATCTGCTTCAAGGCCAAATTCGCCAACATAAGCCTTATATGCGCTCATGCTCCGGCAGAGGAAAAAGATGATATAATTAAGGATTGCATCTACGACCTCCTCGACAAAACCTATGAGCGACTACCAAAGTACGATGTTAAAATCGTGCTGGTAGATTTTAACGTAAAGGTAGGAAGAGAAGACATCTTTAGCAGTACTGCCGGAAAATATAGCCTACACGACAACACGCCTGGTAACGGACTTAGGCTAATTGACTTCGCTACGGAACGATTGCCACTATAGCCAGCACTCGGTTTCCTCACCTCGATATCGCGGTCTCTAGATCAACGAACACTCAACCAAATTGATCACATTGCGATAGACAAGAGGAACGCTTCCAGTATTTTGGATGTCCGAACATTCCGAGGGGCTAACATCGACTCGGACCACTACCTTGTTGTAGCCAAGGTAAGGATGCGGTTATCCACCACACGCCACAAAAAACCAGAAATACTGGACTGCAATCGCCAGAGACCGCCAATACCTTTGCAGGATACAAGGCTCGAACAGAATCCTGTCGAGATGAACAAGGAAAGATCGTAGTTGAGACACAGTCGATGCTAGGGTATGGAAGAATCACTTCTGCAGACTGTTAAACGGCGATGACGAACAACATTCCGCTGTCAGGCAGAACGAACCATTTAATATTAGCAACGGCAGCGAAAACTGCCAACCACCCGACCTAAGTGTAGTGAGGATAGCTATATATAAACTCAAGTTTATTAAGGCCGCCGGAAATGACGGCCTTCCTTCTGAGCTTTATAAGCTGGCGGAGATGACTTGGTAAGTAACTTCCACCAACTCATAAGCCAAATCTGGTAGAATGAAAGCATGCCTGAAGAATGGAACCACAGCATCTTTTCCTCGATCCACAAAAAAGGAGACCATCGGAACTGTGCCAACTACAAAGACATAAGTCTCTTCAACATCGCCTACAAGATCCTATCTGCCGAAATATGTGAATGCCTGAAACCGTTTACCAACAACCTGATCGGCCCTTATCAGTGTGGTTTTAGGCCAGGAAAGTCCACAACCGATCAAATTTTCACACTTCGGCAGATCCTGGAAAAAACTCAAAAAGTCCAAATCGATACCCACCACCTATTCATCGATTTCAAAGCCGCATACGACAGCATTTATAGAGACGAACTATACAGAGCCATGTCTAGTTTTGGTATACCCCCCAAACTCGTCCGTTTGTGTAGGATGACGATGCAGAATTCTCGCTGTACCATCAGGGTAGGAAACGACCTCACCGACACATTCGATACCAAAAAAGGATTTAGGCAAGGCGATGCGCTGTCATGTGACTTCTTCAATTTGATTCTTGAGAGGATTGTGCAAACCTCCCGAGCCAACACCAAAGGCACAATTTTCCAAAAATCAGTGCAACTACTAGCATACGCCGACGATATTGACATCATTGGTAGGACTCAACGTGATTTCATAGCCATGTTTGCTAGTATAGAGAAGGAAGCGGCAAAATTTGCTTAGCAGTAAATGCTAAAGCGCCACCATTGACAGGTATAAATTTGAGGCAGTAAGGGACTTTGTCCACCTCGGCTCCGTTATTAACTTTGACAACATAGCGTTAGAAATTAAACGAAGAATTACTCTTGCCAACCGCAGTTTCTTCATGCTAAGAAGGCAATTTTGTAGTAAAGCTTTCACGGAAACTACTAAGGAAATCCTTTACAAGACCCTGATCATCCCAGTTCTGCTCTGCGGCGCTAAAGCATGGACCCTGTCAAAAGCGGTAAAGAAATCATTGTTCGTTTCGAGAGAAAAATTCTTCATAAGCCACATCTGGCTTAGAGAACAGGCAACAAATTATAGGTTTCATAGAAAAAAACCTTCGATGTTAGAATGACAGGTTTGAATCTGTGTTATCCAATTTGGTGCATGGAAAAGGGTGCATGTCTGTTTCAGGTCTTACACTTTCCATTGCCAACAACAATTTTTGAAGATAGGTACATAGACGAGAAGTCCTCTGTACGTATCTTACTCTTCCACAAATCAAAAAGACCATCCTTGGGAATTCGAATACAGCGACTTAAAACGGGGTAAAACTTCCAATCTTATTATGGTCAGCCTAAGCCGGTTTGTTAACAAATAAAACTGTTTTCAGAGTAGCTGGTATATTTAATAATTAAATCACTTCTTAGAGATGCACCTACTTCCGGTCGAAGTGTATTTGTATTTATCTGACTTATCGGCGTAGACTAGTGACTTCACATATCCCTACCTAAAATAGACAAGCGACGTTAAATCTCACGACCTTGGAGGCCAATTCATAGGACCAAAACGCGACTGATAGACTGATTCGGGTCTTCCCCTACGCTACACTCTACAGCAGCAATGACTTCTTCTGTACGCACTGTACGACGTCTCTGTGGATGCGTATTATCATTTAGATTTAGATTTACAGCCCGATTCTCCACCTTGTGAGAAAAAAAAGTCACAACCTCTTGTGACCATTCTTTGTGAGGATTATTGTGACTCGATAACACTTGTCGGATTCTCCGATAATCCTCACAAGAAAAGTCACAACGAAACTCACCACAGCAAAGGTGAATATATGTAAGCAACGATTCTGCAAATTGTGACTTGGCTGAGAGGTATCGGCCCTATCGAGGTATCCGTCGGAGCGGAAAATTCTCCGATTTCGTACGATTCGGAGGATTTTTGCTTCGAGGTACTCCTCCGAAAAGCTGTTCGGAATATTTCTCCGACATTTTGTAACGCACTCCGGCGAATTGCGTTGAGGTGCATTTTTCATGCGATTTTTGACAGCTAAGTGCCATTCTTTCTCCGATTTCCTCCGACACAAATTCTTCGCGGAATTTATTTACGAATTGTAGTGAAGTGAACCCGTCGCATTTGGGAAGATTTTTTTTCCGATGAAACATACCTCGAATGGAATTTTAACCTCCGACGAAGTATGCGTTGCGGAAAATTGTCCGCTCCGACGGATACCTCGATAGGGCTGATTGTATAGTTATTTGGTATTCACTTCTGATAACAGCCATGTGCAAGGAAATATAGCACTGAAAGAAACTATTCAAAACAAATTTAATAAAACTGCAATGAGAACTTGAGAAGAACAAAATGTTATACTCGAAGTACAAAAGGCAAGGAAGTTGGAAATTAAAAGCCGTCTTCGCTGCAATCGTATCAATATTATTAGTTTGTTACAAATGATGTGCTTTTGTAAAATTCTTACTTTTCATTTACGGAGGAAACTTCGTCAATAATATGCGCCATATTCATTTCAACTCTCATGTCTTACACTACTCAACAATCAAAATATCAAATCTCAAATAATTTGCTAGTTGTGACCTGCTCTGAAGGAGATCACAATTTCGATTGTTTTGGTGACTCTCACAAGTGTTATGTATTAGAAATCTAGTACTGAATTAAATTACTTGATGTAAGCTAGGTTTAATAATATACCAATTTGACATATAACAAAATGTAACTTCCTATTATGTGACTTCACGAAATAAAGGACTTCCTGTTTAAATTGTAAGCTTACAAAACGTCTATGATTTTAATCCAAAATTATCTAAGGAAACATAATATTTTTGGCGACGAGAAAAATTGGGTACATAATAAAAAATAAATTGTGATGAGTCTTAGCAAATATAAAAAGAATTGGACAAAGTGAAATTTTAAAAGTGCATGCAAATAAAAGTTTTTTTTTACTAACAAATGTCAAATTCAGAACCCCTAATTGAAGAGAAGAAGTTTGATAAGTTAACAAGTACATAGTCAAATTGAAAGCATTGGCACAAAAGTGTAATTTTGGAGATTACCTACAGAGAGCGTTACGTGATAAATTTGTTTGTGGAATTCGTGATAATAATCTGCGCTCAAAATTTCTCAAAGAGTCAAAACTGTCTTTCAAATCCGCATGTGAAATTGCTATAAATTGGGAGATGGCAGAAAATCAAAATCACATGATAGAATCGAGAAGTGAGATCATAAACACTTTTGCAATCCATTCAGGAAGACATACGCCAAGAGCAGCTCAGTCAAATTTTAGTAAAACCGGTTTCAAAAGAAATCAAAGACAAGGTCAAAGTCGTCGTAATTCTGTTCGTAGCAGCTGCAGTGAAGATCAGTTGTCATCAGCATCACCAAAGTCTTATCCAGAGTGTTATCAATGCGGCAGAATGCATAATCCACACAATTGTCCAGCACGTCAGTGGGAATGTTTTAAGTGTCACAAATATGGTCATGTATCAAATAAATGCCGTCAAAGAAACTATCAGCAAGGAGGTCATCGCAAGGTTGTTGCCGAATTATCAGAAGCCACCGATTATGTAAATACTATTTCTACAAACACAATAAGTAAAATCAGCCATGCAGCTACTGTTGAAGTCGTCATTGAAGGTGTTCCTGTTATAATGGAAGTTGATTCTGGAGCTTGTTCCTCTGTAATTTCTGAAGATGAGTATCGGTCTAAATTTGATAAAGTTAAACTTACAAAAACTAATCAAACATTGTTGTCAGTCACAGGTAAAGTCATTAAGTGTGCAGGGAAAATTAAGGTTGCAGTGTGTTTACCAAATGTCTCAAGATTACATATTTTGGAACTAATAGTCATTCACAGTGAAAAGAAGGTTAATCCTTTGCTTGGTCGGGACTGGCTTGATGTCGTTTATCCAAATTGGCGTAAGTTATTTTCTTTTAATGCGGAATTTCAGGAAAATTGTTTAAAAAATTTAAAAAATGAAAAAAACAATGAATTTATTGAAAAGATGAAAAAAGAATTTCCTAACATATTCCCTTCGCTAGGCCATTCCTTAGAAAACACCATAAATGAATTCACAGCAGAAATTGTGCTCAAGTCAGATTGTCAGCCAATATTCCATAGTGCTTATGCAGTGCCTTATAAATTGCGTGATAAAGTGGAAGACGAGCTAAAACGGTTGTGTGAGATGAATATTTTGAAGCCAGTACGGATTAGTAAATTCGCTTCGCCGATTGTTATTGTGTCAAAGCCAAATAAAGGCATTCGGATTTGCATTGATGCAAAAGTGACCATAAACCCTTATATCAAAACTGAACATTATCCACTTCCCAAAACGGAAGACATTTTCGCTAGTTTAGCAAATTGTAAGTTTTTTTTTGTGTGATTGATTTGTCTGGTGCTTACCAACAACTGAAATTATCCGAAAAGTCTAGGGAATATGTCACAATTAATACACACAAGGGATTGTTTCAATATACGAGATTGCCTTTTGGTATATCTAGTGCGCCATCAATTTTTCAGTCAGTGATGGACCAAGTCTTATTAAATATACGAAATGTGTCTTGTTATCTTGATGATATCCTTATTGGAGGTCAGGATTATCAAAGTTGTCAAAAAAGGCTTTTAGAAGTTTTAACAAGATTAAACCTTTATAATATAAAAATTAACTTAGATAAATGCCGATTTTTTGAAAAAAGCATTATTTATTTAGGTCATTGCATAAGTCAAAAGGGAATCTTTCCAAATCCAAATAAACTAAGGGCCATAAAGGAAGATCCCGTTCCAAAAAATCTTCAAGAACTACAGTCTTACCTGGGAATGTTAAACTATTATGGAAAATTTATTAAAAATGCTGCAAATGAATTGCACGATTTATACCAGCTTCTTAGAAAAGAAACTAAATTTGTTTGGAATAAAAAAGTTAACTCATGTTTTGAAAATTCAAAGAAACTATTAGCTGAAAGTAGTGTTTTAGAGTTATACGACCAAAATAAGCTAATAGTGCTTGCATGTGATGCAAGTCCATATGGTGTGGGCGCTGTATTATCGCATGTTGTAAATGGTTTCGAAAAACCTGTTTTATTTGCCTCTTGTACACTTTCTCAAACCGAACAAAACTATTCCCAATTACATCGCGAAGCAATCGCCATTTTGTTCGAAGTAAGAAAATATCACAAATATATTTATGGTCATAAATTTAAATTGTGTACAGATAGTCAAGCGTTAAAAGAAATCTTCTGTCCAAAAAAGGGAACATCTAAGATTTCGGTATCTAGGTTGCAGCGGTGGGCTGTAGAGCTATCAATATATGACTATGATCTTCAATACCGTCCTTCGAAACAGAACTGTCCCGCAGATGCAATGTCACGTTTGCCATTACCAGATAATACAGGCATTGAGTACATTGGTATGTTGTCCACGGGTATTGATAATCCTGTCGACATAGGAAAAGTAAAATTACATAACGAAGGAGATGAAGTCTTACAAAATGTTTTGAAATATATAAGCGGTAAGGCTTGGCCTAAAGCCAAGTTACACCAAGTCTCAAGCCATTTCATAGAATCAAGGGAGATCTTTCAATAGATGATGGGTGTCTTTACTATAGAGACAGAATAGTTATTCCTGTGTCATTGCAAAATCAAATTTTGCAAATAATTCATTCGAACCATGACGGTATCGTTCGAATGAAAATGATAGCTTGAAGCTTTGTATGGTGGCCAAATTTTGACAAAAGTATTGAAGAATACGTACATAAGTGTCCAAGTTGTCAAATGACTTCTCACTTTTTAAAGGAAATAGTAAGTACTAAATGGCCATCGAGTCTGTACCCTTTCCAAAGAATCCATTTAGATTTTTTTCATTTTGATGGAAAAACTTTTTTAATTTTAGTCGATTCATATAGCAAATATATAGATGTGCAAAGATACTTAAAAACGGATGCAATTCAGTTATGTAAAGGATTAAGATTATTGTTTAGAACATTTGGATTTCCGAGTGAAATCGTTAGTGATAATGGTCCTCCTTTCAATTCCAAAATATTAAATGAATTTTGTACACAAAATGGTATTAAATTAACAAAAGCACCGGTCTATCATCCACAAAGTAATGGTCTAGCGGAGAGAGGTGTTCAAACAATAAAGTGTAGTTAAAAAAAATATTTTTGCGATTCTAAACTAAAACATTTGGATATACAAGCTAAGCTCGATGCAATCATTATGGGTTACAATAATACACCTTCTACAACAACTAAGAGAACACCTGCATCATTAATTTTCTCTTATAGTCCCCAGACAAAACTACATTCCTTAAAGAAAACATATGAGAGGCTACAATCCGCTATGCGGATCGTTGAATACCCTATCCCATCCCATCCTTTAAATTAATTTCCTCAAAATATAGGCCTTATGGCGATGAAATACAGAAAATGACATTGTCACATTATATTGCTCAGACAGTTTCTCCAAATCTTGTGTGGTTCGACAAAAAACAACGTATTTCTATTGCAATGCCTTGGGATGGGGTATACAAATGGTTTTTGTAAGAAAACGCCCCCAAAATGTGGGCGTAGGTGAAAATGATCTATGGACAAAATGTTAATATTACCATTTCGGAAGTATTTGCATCAAAATTTTGTTCGAAAGTTTTAAAATTTGGACAAAAAGCGTTTTTTTTAAAAACGCCCCCAAAAAGTGGGCGTGGCAAAAAACTTTGTATGAACGAAATATAGATATTAGGATTGTCTAAATATGCTACTCAGACACTTTTTTGAAATTCCTTACGGTTTGGCAAAAAAAAAGGTTTTCCTAAAAAGGGGGCGTGGCAGTGGGCGGATTTTAAAAATTTTTACACTTGTTCTGGTGGCACGGACGAGGATCCTATATACCAAATTTCATTATCCTAGCTCAAAATTTAAGGCCCAAAAACCGCTGACGAACAGACAGACGGACGGACGGACGGACGGACGGACAGACAGACATGGCTAATTCGATTCAGCTAGCGATTCTGAGCCGATCCATATACTTTGAGGTATATGTAGCAAAATTATTTCTCTATGTTACAAACTAAGTATCAAAACTAATATACCCCCCTATGGGATAGGGTATAAACAGTTTTCTGGGGAAAAAAGTAAGAAAAGTGTAAATGGAAATAAAAGTAAATTTAATAAGTTCAAAGAAGGTGATAAAATATTTTATAGAAATCATTTTAAAGAAATTGTAAAATGGATTCCAGCAGTAGTTTATAAGATTATAAGTCCTTTAACCTATTTAATATATGTAAATAATAGTATTAAATATGTACATCATAACCAAATAAGATTTTCAAAACTTAATGACAAAATTCATCCGGTTTGTAAATCTGATGGATGGAGTAATTTAAAAACTTCAAACCCTGAAGTTTTAATTCAAGAATTCAATAATACACCTGAATTAGAAAATCCTTTTCATGTAAAAAGCAAACAGTTGGTTCTTAGAAGAACTGCACGTATTAGAAGCCAGCCTAACAGATTAGCTTATAAATAAATAATAGTTTTATAAAACCTACTCAAAAACAGATAGACAAACAGTATTTATATATAATGAAATATATGTTAAGTTATTAAATAAGTGGTTATGAGTAAATTAACTTGAAACAAAAGTGGGAAGATGTTATGTATTAGAAATCTAGTACTGAATTAAATTACTTGATGTAAGCTAGGTTTAATAATATACCAATTTGACATATAACAAAATGTAACTTCCTATTATGTGACTTCACGAAATAAAGGACTTCCTGTTTAAATTGTAAGCTTACAAAACGTCTATGATTTTAATCCAAAATTATCTAAGGAAACATAATAACAAGTTGTGACTGTGGGGGAGAATACGAAAAAGTCACAAAATCAATTTCACCTCTCCTTGTGACTTGTGAGGTATCAGTGATGATGGGGAGAATCGGGCTATTAGATTTAGATTTTCAAAATAAATTTGCACAATTAAAAAGCGTTGTTCAGTCTATTCATGTTGAAATGCCAAACCAAACTAAAAATAAATCACTTGACAGCTGACAAAATGGCCGCCAGTTAAAATAGAGTTGCCAACGTAAAGTTCTATACCTCTAAAAAAAACACCCTTTAGTTCAATACATCCTTCCCATAACTTTAAATTCTGCGAACCGATTACCATATGCTTTAAATAGAAAACATCCCAATCGTTACATACTAAAATTAATTTTATTCTGAATATACCATAAAAACTAGAATAGGCATATGAAATAAAAAAAAACACTCACTTTTAGCCTGACTCTCCTGTGCTGCCAAAACTACAGTGCATACTAACACAAAAAAGAACGATATCGATTGCTTCATTTTGGTTTATTCTGAAAATACACAAAAAAATGAAATACAGTTACATTTTAGAAATACAATAGAAATTTATTACATTTGCATATCACAAAAAAACTCATCTGACTATGAGAAGCTACCATACCACACCACAAGGATAATATTATGTTTGACCAATTAGCTGGAAGCTAAACACAGTCTCATTCCGAGCCACAAAACAAAAAAAAATCTCAGCGCAAAATTCAATATTCAGGATATTATTATTTGAAATTGACCTGCATGTGTACATGCGAATGGACGTATCTACCATTCAAGTGTATAAAAGTCTATAATTAGCTCAGGTATCCTCAGAGGTGAAGTACACATATGGGATTTGGGAAAGCAAGACGCCCGCAGTCTCGTGGCAGGACGTGCGAAAATAATTATGGGCAATGCACTGTCGTGTCCCAATAGTGCAATGTGAGCAGCTCTGATTTGTATTCTATAATGTGCGGGTTTAAGGAACAGGGATATTGTTACGTGCTTCGAATTCCCATTTAAAGAGATATCGACTGGATGGTTTTGAATGATTGAAACGGATTTAGCGATTAACCTTTAGGAGGCAATTAGTTGACAGGTGATGGTGTGTTCGGTGTGAGAGTGAATGCTTTAACATTTATGGGGAGTTAGTGGTAATTCAAGTCGATTTGAAACCGCAGATTGTTGACCACAAATTCGAAAGGGAAATTGTTTAATTTTCTACTAGTAATGATGGAAAATTTCTATGAATATTGAATAAATTTGATTGAACAGCGAATGAGGTGGCGCAACTCCCAAGGCTTTAAAAATTGACTTTAAAGAGCATTGGAGGCAACTTGATTTGTATATACATGAATTATATGAATTTCCCCAAAAAAGACTCACAAAAAACAGTGCATGAGAATGGAACAGACTATAGAAGAACTAGAACTGCCTCTTTTCCATTACCCTAAAAGCAGCTGCCATCAACAAGTCGGTAGCCCGTTAAGTAAAAAAGAAAGTAAGCAACTTTACCCAAGAATTGTATCCACTTCGTCATACAATTTAATAAAACTCATTCAGACTATGACTTGCCCAATAAAATCTGTACATCTACCCACCAATATCTAGACCACATGGGACATGGAGCATAATATCCAATCCCAAACGATTTGTCCACTTCTTACTTACTTAAGTGGCGCTACAGTCCGGGATGAACCTGGGCCTCAACCAACATGCCTCTCCAATCAGACCGGTCCTTAGCTAACTACCCCCAGTTGCGCTCTCCAAGTTGGTTGAGGTCGGTTTCTACTTGTGCGCGCCACTTAAGGCGAGGTCTTCCTCTACTGCGTCCGACGTCTGGCTGGGAATCGAAGACTCTGCGAGTCGGAGTATTTGTGTCCATTCGTCCTACATGACCTAGCCATCTTAAACGTCCAATGCGGAGTTTTTATTAACCAGGGGTAAGTCGCTGTACACCTCGTATAGTTATTGGTTGAATCTTCGTCTTCATAGCCCGTCAACGCAAACGGGACCGAAGATTTTTCGAAGAATTTTCCTCTCGAATCTACCAAGGATTTCTTCATCCGCTTTTGATACGGTCCATGCTTCAGCGCCGTAGAGCAGGACTGGGATGATCAGGGTCTTTTATAGGGTCTCCTTAGTAGTTCGAGTGAGGGCTGTACTACTAAATTGCCTTCTTAGCCCGAAGAAACAGCGATTGGCAAGAGTATTTCTTCGTTTGATTTCTGACGAGATGTTGTTGTCAGAGTTAATAGCAGAACCGAGGTAGACAAAGTCCCGTACTACCTCAAAGTTATATCCGTCAATGGTGACGTTCTGTCCAATTCGTCGATGTTGTGTGTCCTTTCGTGTTGAAGCATATACTTAGTCTTACCCTCATTAACTGTTAAACCCATTTTTGTCCCTTTTTTTTTCTATACTAGAAAACGTGGCTATGACATCACGTTTAGTCCTACCAATGATGTCAATATCGTCGGCGTATGCTAGTAGTTGCACCGATTTTTGGAAAATTGTGACTCTGGTGTTGGCACGGCAGTTTTGCATAATCCTCTCAAGAATCACGTTGAAGAAGTCACATTACAACGCATCGCCTTGACTAAATCCTTTTTTGGTATCGAATGTGAGGTGAGGGCTTCCGATCCTGATGGAGAGGCGAGAATTCTCCATCGTCATCCTACACAAACGGACGAGTTTGGGCGGTATACCAAAACTAGACATGGCTCTGTATAGTTCGTCTCTATAAATGCTGTCGTATGCGGCTTTGAAATCGATAAATAGGTGGTGGCACCTCTCAATATCCTCGATCGCGCGCTTTTCTTGCTCTTTTTTCTTCTATCTGAAAAGCCGATGTTCTTCACTTCTTCTTTGCCTATAGAGCTCAATGGCAGCTCTCTTCTTCACCTGCAGCTTAGCCTTGTGGGCCTTTGATTTTCCATTGCTAATCTATCTTTTCCCCAGACCAAAACAGGTTTTTTAAATGATGGTCTGCAACCATGGTTGAAATCTTAAAAGAAACACCACTTGAGTATTTTTTTCATTGTTTCACCTCTTGGGAAGGTCTGACAATCATCCAAGAGTCTAAAACTGTCATGAAAAGCTTCTCAAGTTTGTCGTTCAAAATCGGCATTAAACCTGAGGTCCCATTTTTTCTGACGAAAATAAAACTTTGCATAGACAAATGAACGGAGAAGCTAGGTTGAAGACTCCGTATTTAATTTTAATTTATTCTGTGCGCCTTGGATATTTACAATGATGTCGATTTAGTTGTCACTTTTTTATGCTGAGTGCCCATTTAAGAGTTGGACTCGAACCGCATGTGAATGTGCTAGGTTTTTCGTGCCCATCAGCAAGAAACCCATGGTTTGAAGAAGTTCTCGAAAGATGCTCGCAATCAAGAACGAGGAATACAACGCAAAGCTGCAGGTGAAGAAGAGACCTGCCATTGAGCTCTAAAGGAAAATAAAGAGTGAAAAACACCGACTCTTCAGAAAAAAGAAAAACGAGCAAGAAAAGCGCACGATTAGGCGCTCCAGGAATGATGTTCGCAAGTTATATGAAAGCGTGAAACGTTAAATCCAGGTATGCAACGCTCGAACAGAATCCTGTCGAGATAACAAACAACAGACACACATTTTTGGTGCAACAGGCTCGTTAGTACCCATGGCCTAGCTTTCTCACAAAAATTCATGTGTGCACAACTATTCTTGCACGATGGCGGGACCTCCGATATTTCAACTACAAGGTGGCGCAAAAATAACCTTCCGATGTATTTTCTGAAAGGAGGATTACTTTTGCGCCACCTTGTACAAGGAAATATCGTAGTTGCGATACACTAGATGCGGAGGAAATGGAAGAACCACTTTTGCAGACTGTCAAACTGCGATGACGAACAATCTCCCGCTCTCAGGCAGGACGAACCATTCAATATTGGTTAAGACAGCGAAAACTACCAACCGCCCGACCTAAATGAAGTGAGGATAGGAATTTCTTAACTCAAGCTTAACAAGGCTGCCGGAAATGACGGCCTTTCCGCCGAAATTTATAAAACCGGTGGGGATGATTTGGTACGTAACATTCACCAACTCACCAAAATTTGGTCGGATGAAAGAATGCCTGAAGAATGAAACCTCAGTATCGTTTGCTCGATGCTGCGCCAACTTCAGAGGCATAAGTCTCCTCAACAACGTCTACAAGATCCTATCTGCCGTAGTGTGTGAACGCCAGAAACCGTTAACCAACAACCTGATCGGTTCATATCAGTGTGGTTTTATGCCAGGAAAGTCCACAACCGATCAAATCTTCACAGTTCGGCAGATTCTGGAAAAAAAACCAAGAAGTCCAAATCGATACCCACCACCTATTTATCGATTTTAAAGCCGCATACGACAGCAATTTATAGAGACAAACTATACAGAGCCATGTCTAGTTTTGGTATACCGCCCAAACTCGCCCGTTTGTGTAAGATGACAATGGAGCATTCTCGCTGCACCATCAGGGTCGGAAACGACCTTACCGATACAAATCCGACCAAAAAAGGATTAAGGCAAGGCGATGCGCTGTAATGTGAGTTCAATGTTATTCTTGAGAGGATTGTGCAAAACTCCCGAGCCAACACCAGAGGCAAAATTTTCCAAAAATCGGTGCAACAACTAGCATACGCCGACTATATTGACATCATTGGTAGGACTCAACGTGATGTCATAGCCACGTTTGCTAGTATACAGAAGGAAGCAGCAAATGAGGGTAAGACTAAGTTTATGCTGTCAACACGAAAAGACACACAACACGACGAATTGGACAGAACGTCATCATTGACAGATAAAACTTTAACTCTGACAATAACACCTCGTCAGAAATTAAACGAAGAATTGCTTTTGTCAACCGCCGTTTCTTCGGGCTATGAAGGCAATTTAGTAGTAAAGCCCTCTGTCGAAGTACTTAGGATATCCTACACAAGACCCTGATTTTTCCCAACCCTGCTTCACGCCGCTGAAGCATGCACCATAACAAAAGCGGATTAAGAAATCCTTCGTCGTTTTGAGAGAAATACTTCAAAAAATGTTCGATCCGCTTTACTTCGACGGGCTACGAAGACGACGTTTCAACGAAGAACTATACGAGCTGAACAGCGACATACCACTAGTAAAAAAATAGCGTATTTGACGTTTACGATGGTTAGGATACTCCGTCTAGCAGGGTCTTCGATTTCCAGCCAGACCTCGGAAGCAGTAGAGGAAGACTTGCCAAAAACATCACTTGTAATGGATCTTAAGATGAATGATGAATATTTTAAGGTTTTTCTATTGACGTAATGTCACCGATCCTGTTATAACTTGCAATTGATTATGTATTGACTGCCACGGTGAGTAAAAGTGAGAGACTTAGTATTTAATGGAACTCGTTTGATAAGCTAATCCATTTGGATTACGCTGATGATATCTGTTTCCTGACAAACAAAGCCGTTGGCCTTAACCAAATGAGTAATTAATTGCAACAGAATGGGGAATTCGCTGGCTTAAGGATAAAGCCCAACAAGACAAAAATTATGCACATAGCCAATCCAACAACAGCAGTTTATCTTGAGACCATAGAGGAGGTTACGCAGTTTAACTATCTGGGTAGTTACGTGTCACTCGATGGTGGAACGGATCTGGATGTCAGAAATAGACTGAACAAAGCTTGTAGTGCACTCGGCATCCTTTCTCCAGTGTGGAACTCAAGCAAAATATCGCTTCGAACTAAGTAAAAACTGTTTGAATTCAATGTAAAATCTGTACCGCTATACGCATGTGAAGCGTGGAAATTATCCGCCAATATCTCGAGCAAGCTTTTGTTAATCGTTGTCTGTGTTACATCCTTAAGAGACGGTGGCCACAAGTAATTTCCAACAATTGTGACTTAGGTTAGGTTAGGTATACGGGTTGGTGGAGTAGAGGATCCACACTTAGGTCCATGTGGACCCATTGTGATACCCTTGGTGGGATTTCGTCCTTTCTTATCGTTACTATGGGTTACTCCATTCTATCCAGCCAATCTGATGATCATAGGAACCTGTAAAGATAGGGTAATGGAATATCGGAAAGTTCTTGGATGTCATGGAAGTAGTATCTTCCAAGTGTTCTGTTCCTCAGGTGACAGAGACTCGGGCAGTGACAGAGGAAATGAGGTGTATCCTCGTGTGTTTCTTCATCACCACAGCCTCTACAGATGTCATCATCCTTGAGATTTAGTTTCATTGTGTAGGTTCTGAGAAAGTTGTGAATAGTGGGAGTCCCTACCAGTCTAGATAAGGAGATTCTGTCGTACCGCAAAAGTTCTATTGGTCCGGTTCCCGTTGTATTCTGGCCAGAGCTTCCGAGATATTTCGTAGGTAGTCAATGACTTTCACCTGGTATTGGCTTTCATTCGGGTCTTGTATTCCACTAGTTCTGTGTGGTTACCGAGTGGTGATTCGACCGTTTGTAGTGCCTGGTCATGATCTGTAGCAGATCCATTTCTTGCCAGTTCGTCGGCCATCTCGTTGCCGTCTATGTCCCTGTGACCAGGAACCCAGCATAGATCAGCATTATGCTGTGTGCAGAGAACCTTGAGCTCTTCGCGACAGCGGCGAACTAGCTTTGATTTAATTTCGATAGCAGATACTGCTTTTATAGCCGCTTGGCTGTCAATGAATATGGTGATATCACTGTGTGGTATTTCCATTATTGACACCAAATGAGCCGCTTCACCGATTGCCAGCACCTCAGCCTGGAACACACTTCTATGATCAGGAAGCCTGATTGATTTGTGTATTGCTAATTCCTCTGAGAATATGCCAGCACCTGTTCCACAGTCCATCTTTGATCCCTCTGTAAAGATGAATATTGATTCGTTTTTGTGGGTTCATTGTTGTCCCATTCGTCTCTTCACAGAAACGATCAGGAGAAGGGTCGATCAAAGTCAAGATAGGAAGATAAATAGTCAGAGTTTACTGCGTTCCCTACGTATTTCTATAGAACCTGCGCATGCCCAGCGAGGCTCGGGATCCAGCTGTTTGTTTGGCTGATCCTCGAGGAGCTTTTGGCAGCTGATTCCTGCTTGTTTAGATCCAAGGGCAGCAGACTCAGAATCACCTCCAATCCAGAGGTTGGGGTTGTTCTCATCGCACTGGTTGTCCCTATACATGCTAGTCTTTGTATTTTTGTCATTTGCTTTAAGTTAGTTGCTCTGTCTGTGGCTTGCCACCAGACTATACTGCCATATGTGAGTATTGGTCGCACGATAGCCGTATACATCCACAGGATTATTTTGTGGTTTGGTCCCCACTTTCTGCCGAATATTTTGTTGCATGCGTAGAAAGCATTTGCTGCTTTCCTAACTCTTTCATTGACCTTTAGTTTCCAATTCAGCTTTCTGTCTAGAATTATTCCTAGATATTACGCACTTTCAGCTATTTAAGGGGTATTCCCTCAATAGCTGGTGGTTCGAAGTGTGGTTTTGTTCTTTTATTTGTGGACAGCATAAGCTCGGTTTTTTGGGGGTTACCTCAAGGCCGCAATTGTGACTTAGGACTGGACAAACAAAAGCGGATGTTGGCATCAAGTAGAGAAAATACACTGAGGAAACCAGATGACAACTTACCGAAGCAGTGCTTTCAATGGAACCCTCAAAGGTGTAAGCGACTTGGTACGCCAAGAACAACATGGAGGTCAACTGTTTTGACGGATCTCAATGTGATAAATTTACGATCGTGGACACAGCTGAGGTATCGAGTTGCAAACAGAAAGAGATGGAAGGAGCTGGTTGACGCCCTATGGTCCAGGAGGATTTAAAGTGTTGCTGCAACAGCAGCTCTCGGAACAAAAGAAGAAGAATTATATTGCTTCTTTCAAGCAAGTCAAGATGTGTCTTTAGCCAAACCATTCGAATTCGAGATTGTGGAAAACAAAGCACCTGGATAATAAGTTAATGATAATGATAATCATTAGCACATTGGGCATGTCATGCACTAATTTGAAATTTTAAAATAACACAAAATAATTTTATTTTTAAGTCTTTGTCTAGCGATATGACATTGGCATATGGCAATCTGGGGGCAATTCAAATTTTCGGTCTCATTCGTATCAGATAACTTTTTGTGGTTTCTTGTGAACTTTATATTCACGAACAATGTAGATATTTGGATGCAATAGGTGAATGAAATAAAACGGCTGATGAAACGCGATATATTTCACCAAAATATTCATATAACGCTCTGAGTACGCTTTCAGTGTGACCTTATTTTTTTCAGTAAAAATCGGGGACCAATAACCACTTCTGAGAAAATGGCACTCCAGACTGCGGTCAAATGATAGGCAATGCCTAGCTGATACCTGTCAACTCTGACTTTCAGCCTTCCCGTGGCGACCGCTGCGAGTGCTTAGTACCTTCACCGTAGATGGGGTCTCAACCCCTGTGTACAGTCATGGCAGCAGAAGATGAGGTCCCCTATTCCAGTGTACTCACACTAAAGCAAATATTCGACGAGGTAGCGAAGTCAACGGTGGCGCCAACAGTCGCAGTTAAAATGGACAAAGTGAACAACCTAAATGAGTCGCTTCGACGACAGAGAAGATGGCGGATGAGCTGAAAAGCCAACGGCAGCTCTTAATCCCGTGGTGGATACTGATGGCTCCGTACCCAAGGGGTATCTAATAAATTGGATCTGACCCTCAAGATAGGGGGTTGTGCCTTGGGTTAACTACCCACTCAGGGAAAAATTATTGTAAACAAGCAACCAAGAGCCTCTGAAAGGACTGGTATTATTGTTGAAGACCCTGCTAAACGAAAAAAGGACAACAACGTTCGTATCTGCACCTGAAATGTGAGAACATTAAACAGGTGAGATGCAGGCAAACAACTAGCGGAAGCCATCCACGAAATACGATGGGATGGGCCGGGCAAAAAGAGGATGAAAAACTGTGACATCTACTATGGACCGTGTTATAGTGAGCAGAAACAGCGACTATTCGGATGCGGATTTGTTATAAGTGCCAGACTTAAGCAAGAAGTCTTTTGTTTCCAAGACATTAGCGAACGCACTGTAACAATCCACATCAAGGCCAAATTCGCCAACATAAGCCTTACATGCGCTCATGCTTCGACGGAGGAAAAAGATGATACAACTAGGGACTGCTTCTACGAGCTCCTTGACGAAACCTATGAGCGGCTACCAAAGTACGATGTTAAAATCATGCTGGGAGATTTAACGCAAAGGTAGGAAGAGAAGACATCTTTAGCAGTATTGTCGGAAAATATAGCCTACACGACAACAGGTCTGGTAACGGACTTTCCACTATAGCCAGCACACGGTTTCCTCACCTCGATATCCATAAGGGGACATGGCGGTCTCCAGATCAACGAACCGTCAACCAAATTGATCACATTGCGATAGACCAGAGGCACGCATCCAGTATTTTGGATGTCCGAACATTCCGAGGGGCTAACATCGACTCGGACCACTACCTTGTTGTAGCCAAAGTAAGGATGCGGAACATCACCTACAAGATTATATTTTCCGTAATATGTGAACGACTGAAACCGTTTACCAACAACCTGATCGGCCCTTATCTGTGTGGTTTTAGGCCAGGAAAGTCCAAAACTGATCAAATCTTCACACTTCGGCAGATCCAGGAAGAAACCCAAAAAGTCCAAATCGATACCCAAATTTATTTCAAAGCCGCATTTGACAGCGTTTATAGAGACGAACTATACAGAGCCATGTCTCGTTTTGATATACAGCCCAAACTCCGTCGTCTGTGCAGGATGACGAAGTTTGGGAAACGACCTCATCGAAACATTCGATACCAAAAAAGGATTTAGGCATGGCTGTCATATGACTTCTGCAACATCATTCTTGAGAGGATTGTGCAAAACTCCTGAGCCAACACCAGAGACACAATCTTCGATAAATCAGTGCAACATTGCATACGCCTACGATATTGACATATCATTCGTCGGACTCAATGTGATGACATAGCCACGTTTGCTAGTGCAGAGAAGAAAGTGGCAAAGATGGGTTAAGGACTTAAATGAGGATAAGACCAAGTGTATGCTATCAACACGAAAAGATACTCAACATCGACGAAGTGGACATAACGTCACCCTTGACAGATAAAGCTTTGAGGTAGTACGGGACTTTGTCTACCTCGGCTCAGTTATTAACTTTGACAACAACATCTCGTCAGAAATTAAACGAAGAATTACTCTTGCCAACCGCTGTTTCTTTGGGCTAAGAAGGGAATTTAGTAGTAAAGCCCTCACTCGAACTACTAAGGAGTAAGGAGATCCAATACAAGACGCTGATGATCCCACTACTGCTCTAAACCATGGACCGTATCAAAAGCGGATGAAGAAATCCTTCAGAAGAAAATTCTTCGAAAAATCTTTGGTGCCGTTTGCGTTGCAGGCTACAGAGACGAAGCTTCAACCAAGAGCTATACGAGCTGTACACCAACATGGCTCTAGTCAAAAAAACTCCGCATTGGACGTTTAAGATGGCAAGGATAAGTAGAACGAAGGGACACCAATACTCCGGCTTGCAGAGCCTTCGATTCCCAGCTAAACGAGCTGTACAGAGACGTGCCCCTAGTCAAATAAACTCCACATTGAACGTTTAAGATGGCTGGGCATGTAGAAGGACACCAATACTCCGGCTCGCAGAGTCTTCGATTACAAGTCAAACGTCAGACGGCAGACGCAGTAGAGGAAGACCTCACCTTAGTGGCGCACTCAAGTAAAAATCGACCTCAACCAACTTGGAGTGCGCAACTGGAGGCAGTTAGCTAAGGACCGGGCTAATTGGAGAGGCATGTTGGTTGAGACCCAAGTTCATTCCGGACTGTAACACCACTTAAGTGAGTGAGTAATCGTAACAAAACCTTTTCAAAATATTGGTGGAGTTTGGATGGGGTATACGCCAATGTGATAAGGTAACACCTTTAACTGCAAATAAACATAAGAAACCTCCCAAGTAGAAGGTTTTGCGATAACAATTATAATAAGGGGGAAGTCAGTGGACTCAAAACTAATCCCTGGGGGAAACCTGTTTCAGATCGAAAATTGTTGGATGTTCTATCGCCTTTTCGAAAGATCCTTGAAAGACTAGCAGAAAAGACAGCCTGGAAGCGTGGAAGTCTTTGGTAAACTAGTTGGACAAGGAGTTTTCTCAAAGGGTTCAACACCGCGATGCCTATTTAATTTTCGATAAGACTTGGGTTTCCTATTTTAAAAATTGCAGATATACCATTCCGGAACAGATTGTTCGTAGATATATTGAAGTTGACGATAGAATTTAGAAAAAATCCAGGGGCTGCATTGTTGTAAAACTGTTTTCGGATACCATCAGTCCTTTAAGCTTTACATTTCAATTTTCAAATACAATAAATAAGTTCCATTGTTTGAAAATAAAAGCACAAAGCAACATTTTAAGTACTCATAGAATGATGGATTGACGTATCAACTTGACTCCAAAGGTCCTATATAAGCGGAAACTTTTGAATCGTTTGCTGTCAGAGAAGGTGATTAACTTGTTTATTTCATTTAACATTTTATTTTATTCAGAAAAAAAAGAAGACACTTATATAAGTACGCGAGAGTGCGATGATTAGTTTAACTTGTCATGAATCAATTTGAATCCCTATCTATAGGTCGAAATGACAAACTTTTGATTAACTCAAGTCCTTCAGATGCAAATGCAAATAGCTTAGGTCAGGCTGTTGTTGTATTTTTTTTCTTTCATGAAAAATGTATTTTCAAGTTCAGAACTAATCTGTTATATCGTAAAGCAAGATGATGTATCCATTGCAAGATTAGATACTGCCACTCCAAGGATAATTCAATTAAACTAATCACGATTAACTAGAATCCACGTACCTTTACTTGCAGCTAGAAAATCCAAAATTCAAATGTGTACTTCCGCAAAGATGTAAAGGTAAATAAATAAGTTTAATTTTAAAACTAACGAAAAAAAATGCAGGGTTATCTTTTCAGATTAGGTACAATAAAATCACAGATTAATTTCAGAAAGTACGTATATATCGCAATAAAACCGTGACACGAATTCAATTCGAATAGTTCTCGTTCCGTTCTAGTTCACCACACTTTCCGACAGCAAAAGAAATCAGTACCAACAGCACGGCCCGTTTTTTTACATTTTCAAGCTTTCTCGAACTCGAAGTATTTGCGACTGACTGAACTCGTTCCACGAATACTACGTGTCCTCATTCGGCCGTTACTGCCGTTCGACTACCGACCGATCACCATATCAATGAAAAAAACATTTTTTGTTTTAGTTTTTTTTTTTGAAAACGAATAAAAGTTGAATTCGAATTGAGGCGTATCTATACGTTGCTCTCACGATCGATGAAAATTGGACGCCTCTAAGCCGGAGTTTTGCATGCGAGAGTGAGTGAGATATTTTCGAAAATCGGAGCAAGCTGATAAGGATTACCTTATATCTGGCGGTAGTCTCGAGGAGAAAAGTGCAGCTACCAGCTTTTTTTTTTGAAAATAGAACAATCTCAAGCTTCCTAGAAACTCTGATAAGGGATGTACTTGGTGTGGGAACTGTTATTGATGGTACCATGGGAACAATAACAAACAATTGGATGTAAACAAAATATTGACAACAACTCAGACATATTGACAGACGGATCGGTCCAAGGAAGGAATACACACTTGTTTTCATTGCAAGAAGTTATTTCGGGCCAAATATTAAAAATACTTTTTCAATCGATAAGAATTCAATGAATATGTATTTATACGAAGGATTGAGAATGAATAATCAACGTTGAAACATTGTAAAGCGTATTTTGTTTACTGTCTGGAAGTGTGGTTTAATCTACGCGCCGATGTCTCTTGTCGAGGAAATTACTCATCTACTTGCGGGATACATGAATGACCTCAATTCATTGACACCTAAGCTGGCAGTAATGGCTGAAAATGAGGTCGATGAAACCAGTGGATTTCGGTCGTTGTCGTTTTCAGGTCCAAGTCCCTCATATTCGGAAGTGGGGTTTAAATGACAAAATTTGTTAGGCTTATTGAATTTCGATTTTGACAGCATTACCAAATGGGGTTTATCCAACAGATTCAATTCATCTAACCACAGTGCTTTCTTCTAACATTAACACAGTTATCACACCGATTGGATAACTGAGTTTTCGACAAAAAGTTTTCGAAAACAGAGTGGAATGCAGATCTTTTTTCACACCGAACCACAGTGTCTCGCGTAGAACAAGCTCCGAATTTAAAAAAAAACATATGAGGAGGCTACAATCCGCTGTGCGGATCGTTGAATACTCTATCCCATCTTTAAAATAATATCCTCAAAATTTGGGCTTTATGGCGATAAAATACAGAAAATGGCACTGTCACAATATATTGCTCAGACAGTTTATCAAAACCTTTTGTGGTTCGACAAAAAACCAACGTTTTTGTATTGCATATGCCTTGGGGTACGGCATACAAATGGTTTTTGTAGCAGAACGTCCCCGAAAAGTGGGCGTAGGTGATGATTGTGCATCAAAATTTTTTTCGAAAATTTTAAAATTTGGCCAAAAAACGTTTTTTTTTTATAAAAAACGCCACCAAAAAGTGGGCGTGGCAAAAAAACTTTATATTGACGATATTCCGATTCTCTAAATATGCTACTCAGTGGGCTTTTAAACTTGTTCTGCTGGGAGCAACAAAGAGCACGTGTACCAAATTTCATCCTTCTAGCTCAAAATTTAAGGCCCAAAAACTGGTGACGGATGGACGGACAAACATGGTTAAATCGTCTCAGCTATCGATTCTGAGTCGATCCAGAGTTAATAGCGGAGCCGAGGTAGACAAAGTCCAGTACTACTTCAAAGTTATCGATTGTGGACTTTTCTGGCCTAAAACCACACTGATAAGGGCCGATCAGGTTGTTGGTAAACGGTTTCAGTCGTTCGCATATTACGGCAGATAGGATCTTGTAGGCGATGTTGAGCAGACTTATGCCTCTGTAGTTGGCGCAGTTCAGAGGGTCTCCTTTTTTGTGGATCGGGCAAACGATGCTGAGGTTCCATTCTCCAGGCATGCTTTCATCCGACCATATTTGGATAATGAGTTGGTGGATATATTTAGCTAAATTATTTCTCTGTGTATCAAAACTAATATACCCCTATGCGATAGGGTATAATAAACGCATAACATGTCTAGTTAACGGGTTATGAACAACAACTTAGGAGCACAGTTCAATATTATTCGTTGGTGTATTCGCGACTGCAATCGCAAGAGACCGCCAAGACCTTCGCACAACGCGTATCCCTTAACCTCTCGATTGACACCATACCACCAGCATCAAATGTCGAAGAGCAATGGCAACGATGCCAACAGGCAATTAGATCAGCCGCAACTGATGTGCTAGGTTTCTCGCGCCCAACAGCAAGAAACCCCTGGTTTGATGAGGAATGCCGACAGATGCTCGCAGCCAAGAACGAGGCCTACAAGGCTAAGCTGCAGGTGAATACGAGAGCTGCCATTGAGCTCTATAGGCAAAGAAGAAGGGAAGAACATCGGCTTTTCAGCAAGAAGAAAAAAGAGCAAGAAAAGTGCGCGATCGAGGATATAGAGAGGTGCCACTCCAGGAACGATGTTCGCAAGTTTTACCAAAGTGTAAAACGTCAAAGCCAAGGATACAAGGCTCGAACAGAATCCTGTTGAAATGAACAAGGAAATATCGTAGTTGAGACACAGTCGATGCTGAGGATATGGAAGAACCACTTCTGCAGACTGTTAAACAACATTCCGCTGTCAGGCAGAACGAACCATTCAATATTGGCAACGACAGCGAAAACTGCCAACCACCCGACCTAAGTGAAGTGAGGAAAGCAATGTCTAAACTCAAGCTTAATAAGGCTGCCGGAAATGACGGCCTTCCCGCTGAGCTTTATAAGGCCGGCGGAGATGACTTGGTAAGTAACATCCACCAACTCATAAGCCAAATCTGGTCGGATGAAAATATGCCTGAAGAATGGAACCTCAGCACCGTTTGTCCGTTCCACAAAAAAAGGAGACCCTCTGAACTGCGCCAACTACAGAGGCATAAGTCTCCTTAACATCACCTACAAGATCCTATCTGCCGTAATATGTGAACGCCTGAAACCGTTTACCAACAACCTGATTGGCGCTTATCAGTGTGGTTTTAGGCCAGGAAAGTCCACAACCGATCAAATTTTCACACTTCGGCAGATCCTGGAAAAAACTCAAGAAGTCCAAATCGATACCCACCACATATTCATCGATTTCAAAGCCGCATATGACAGCATTTATAGAGACGAACTGTACAGAGCCATGTCTAGTTTTGGTATACCGCCCAAACTCGTCCGTTTGTGTAGGATGACGATAGAGAATTCTCGCTGCTCCATCAGGGTCGGAAACGACCTAACCGACACATTAGATACCAAAACAGGATTTAGGCAAGGCGATGCGCTGTCATGTGACTTCTTTAATCTGATTCTTGAGAGGATTGTGCAAAACTCCAAAGCCAACACCAGAGGCACAATTTTCCAAAAGTCGGTGCAACTACTAGCATACGCTGACGATATTGACATCATTGGTAGGACTCAACGTGATGTCATAGCCACGTTTGCTAGTATAGAGAAGGAAGCGGCGAAAATGTTTTTAGCAGTAAATGAGGGTAAGACTAAGTATATGCTGTCAACACGAAAGGACACACAACATCGACGAATTGGACAGAACGTCACCATTGACAGATATAACTTTGAGGTAGTACGGGACTTTGTCTACCTCGGCTCCGCTATTAGCTCTGACAACAACATCTCGTCAGAAATTAAACGAAGAATTACTCTTGCCAACCGCTGTTTCTTCGGGCTAAGAAGGCAATTTAGTAGTAAAGCCCTCACTCGAACTACTAAGGAGACCCTATATAAGACCCTGATCATCCCAGTCCTGCTCTACGGCGCTGAAGCATGGACCGTATCAAAAGCGGATGAAGAAATCCTTGGTAGATTCGAGAGGAAAATTCTTCGAAAAATCTTCGGTCCCGTTTGCGTTGACGGGCTATGGAGACGAAGATTCAACCAAGTACTATACGAGCTGTACAGCGACATGCCCCTGGTAAAAAAAACTCCGCATTGGACGTTTAAGATGGCTAGGACATGTAGAACGAATGGACACCAATACTCCGGCTCGCAGAGTCTTCGATTCCCAGCCAGACGTCGGACGCAGTAGAGGAAGACCTCGCCTTAAGTGGCGCGCACAAGTGGACCTTAACCAACTTGGAGTGCGCAACTGGAGGCAGTTAGCTAAGGACCGGGCTAATTGGAGAGGCATGTTGGTAGAGGCCCAGGTTCATTCCGGACTGTAGCGCCACTTATGTAAGTAAGTAAGTAAGTATTCGCGAACATTTGAAACCAATCGAAGGAAAGTCGAAGGAACGATTCTTGATAAAGAATAAACAGTTCTTGGACGCTGAAGATTACCAATTCCACGTTAAAATAACTCAACCACAACCTTCTACATCATCGGGTGGTACTCCTTCATGAAGACCTCGAAAAGACTTCGATGAAACATCATTTAAGACGAAGAAACGTCGAGTAGCCGAACTTGTGCAATTGTGAAGTTTGGTCGAGTTAATGACTGCTGCAGAAGTAGCTGCGCGTTCAGCAGAGAATAGCAACACAGCCAAAACAATTAGAACCCTTTATTGAAAGTCCAAAAGCTTCAAGTACATCCCTTTCATGTGGGGATACTAGGTTTTGTCGTCCAATTAAGTTCATTTTTGCCAAGGAAACCACTTAGATTATAAATGAAGAAACAAAGAAAATCTTAGAAGAAATACGCAATTTAATTCCAACTAATTGTAACGTTAGCAATTATCAAATTACTGTCAAACATGAACTTTTATTGACTATGACTGGCGGAAAGTGTGTGACTGAGACTCTCTCATCACAGAAATGTTTCATTTGTGGTGCCAAACCCAAAATGATGAACGAAGAGTCAGTGAATTTCAAAAGCAATCCAAGTACAGCTTTGGTTTGTTCACGCTTCATGCGTGGATTCGTTGTTTTGAATGTTGTTTACACATCAGTTATAAGTTGGAGATAAAGAGCTGGCAGGCCAGAAGCGTTGAAGAAAAGGCTAGTGTAAAACAGCGATCCGAGCATATCAAAAAACTGTTTAAGCAAGAAATGGGACCTGGCCAAAGCCAGGATTTGCATCAACAAATGACAGTAACACTGCTCGCCGATTTTTCGGGAACCCTGAACTAAGTGCTCGGATCACTGGTTTAAATGTGAATCTTATTAAGAACTTCAGTATATTATTTAGAACATTGACATCTGGTTTCGAGATAAATTTAACTGAATTCAATAAGCTTTATGTTGACACCAAAAAACTTTACCTTAGTTTGTATTCGTGGTATTATATGACGTTTCAGAGAAAAAATAAATAAAATAAAATGTAAAGGCATTCAGGCGGATTACCTGTTGAAACTTTAAAAAGCGGCAAGCTAAAAATTGCAAAAGAAGAATTTGAATATATGGTCCAAATAGGCATCTGCAGACCATCTTCTTCACAATGTGCTTCTCCTCTGCACATGGCTGCAAAAAGAGAAGCAAATGACTGGAGACCATGTGGCGACTATAGGATGTTGAATACGAGCACAACCCCAGACAGTTATCCACTACCTCATATTCATGACTTAACCACTATATTGCATGGTTGTAATGTTTTCTCCAAAATCGACTTGGTTCGGGCATACCACCATATACCAATGGCAGAGGATGATGTTTTCAAGACAGCGGTAACTACACCTTTCGGTTTGTTTGAGTTCACACGCATGCCGTTCGGGTTAAGGAATGCAGCTCAAACATTCCAAAGGTTTATGCATCAGGTAGTGAGGAATCTTAATTTCGTTTTCGTTTATGTAGACGACATCTTAATTGCCAGCAAATCCAAAGAAGAACATGATAACCATCTAAGACTTCTCTTCCAACGTCTTTCCGATGCATCCAACACAGACATTGGAGCTGTAATTCAGCAATGGAAAAGGGGTGGCTGGGAACCATTGGCATTTTTCAGCAAAAAGCTATCGCCCACACAATCTGTATACTCGGCATTTGATAGAGAATTGTTGGCAATTTTCATGGCCATACAGCACTTTCGCAACTATATAGAAGGACAAGATTTTTGCGTATTTACAGACCACAAACCGCTCACTACAGCTCTATCTACAAAGTCAACACGTAGCCCCAGGCAAGAACGCCAATTGGACTTCATAGCTCAGTTCACAAACGACATTCAATACGTCAAAGGTTCTTTAAATGTGGTTGCGGATGCACTTTCACGTCCAAATTCTTCTGCCATCGAATTGGTACTTCCAGGCATCGAAAAGTTAGCTAAAGCACAGGCTTCAGATAAAGAACTCGAGTCACTCATTCGTAATCCGTCTGTAAGTTCAAATGTTAAACTTGCGTTTCTAAAAGTACCTGCCTTCGACATATCTTTGTGGTGTGAGACATCTACTAACGTAAACAGGCCTTACGTACCTTCAAACGAGCGAAAAGAAAATTTTCAAGCCATACACTCCCTATCGCATCCAGGCATTCGAGCGACTCGCAAGAAAATTTGCAAAATGTATTTTTGGCTCAAAATGAACACACAAATAAATTCATGGTCAAAAACTGCACAGCCTGCCAACAAGAAAAAGTGCAAAAGCATACAAGATCGCCAACTGCTCAAATAAAAATTCCGGGAGGGAGATTCCAGCACATCCACATGGACATAGTAGGACCTCTTCCAACATCCGATGAATTCAAATATTTAATCACAATCGTGGATAGGTTTTCTCGATGGCCGGAGGCCTACCCCATTCGAGATATCAATGCAGAAACAATCGCTAAAACCTATGTGTATGAGCATGTTTCTCGCTTTGGGGTACCAAATGTCATAACAACTGACCAAGGTTCTCAATTCGAGTCAAAACTCTTTCGAGAACTGACAAGGTTTCTAGGTACTACTCGCATTCGCACATCCTCATATCACCCACAGTCGAACGGCATGGTGGAAAGATTTCATCGCCAATTAAAAACTTGCATTCGAGCCGCTGGAGACAAGAGAAAGTGATCGCAAGCTCTTCCCTTAATCCTGCTTGGATTACGCACAACCACAAAGGAAGATACAAATTATTCCCCATCCGAACTCTTATATGGTGAAAATATAAAAGTGCCACTCGATTTCATTTCAAACGATTCCTTAGATGAATCCATTTTTATTGAACAATTAAAAACATTTTACAAAAACATTAAACCGACAACATTAGAAACAAGAAATTGTAAACAAACACACATCCACTTCCCCGACGCATTAAACACTTGCAGGCAGGTGCTGGTCAGAAGAGATAGAGTAAAAAGGCCGGCGGAGATGACTTGGTAAGTAACATCCACCAACTCATAAGCCAAATCTGGTCGGATGAAAATGTGCCTGAAGAATGGAACCTCAGCATCGTTTGCCCGATCCACAAAAAAGGAGACCCTCTGAACTGCGCCAACTACAGAGGCATAAACCTCCTCCACATCGCCTACAAGATCCTATCTGCCGTAATATGTGAACGCCATCAGTGTGGTTTTAGGCCAGGAAAGTCCACAACCGATCAACTTTTCACACTTCGGCAGATCCTGGAAAAAACCTAAGAAGTCCAAATCGATACCCACCACCTATTTATCGATGTTAAAGCCGCATACGACAGCATTTATAGAGAAAAACTATACAGATCCATGTCTAGTTTTGGTATACCGCCCAAACTCGTCCATTTGTGTAGGATGACGATGGAGAATTCTCGCTGCACCATCAGGGTCGGAAACGACCTCACCGACACATTCGATACCAAAAAAGGATTTAGGCAAGGCGATGCGCTGTCCTGTGACTTCTTTAATCTGATTCTTGAGAGGATTGTGCAAAACTCCAAAGCCAACACCAGAGGCACAATTTTCCAAAAGTCGGTGCAACTACTAGCATACGCTGGCGATATTGACATCATTGGTAGGACTCAACGTGATGTCATAGCCACGTTTGCTAGTATAGAAAAGGAAGCGGCGAAAATGGGTTTAGCAGTAAATGAGGGTAAGACTAAGTATATGCTCTCATCACGAAAGGACTCACAACATCGACGAATTGGACAGAACGTCACCATTGACAGATATAACTTTGAGGTAGTACGGGACTTTGTCTACCTCGGCTCCGCTATTAGCTCTGACAACAACATCGCGTCAGAAATTAAACGAAGAATTACTCTTGCCAACCGCTGTTTCTTCGGGCGAAGAAGGCAATTTAGTAGTAAAGCCCTCACTCGAACTACTAAGGAGATCCTATATAAGACCCTGATCATCCCAGTCCTGCTCTACATCGCTGAAGCATGGATCGTATCAAAAGCGGATGAAGAAATCCTTGGTAGATTCGAAAATTCTTCGAAAAGTCTTCGGTCCCGTTTGCGTTGACGGGCTATGGAGACGAAGATTCAACCAAGAACTATACGAGCTGTACAGCGACATGCCCCTGGTCAAAAAATTCCGCATTGGACGTTTAAGATGGCTAGGACATGTAGAACGAATGGACACCAATACTCCGGCTCGCAGAGTCTTCGATTCCCAGCCAGACGTCAGACGCAGTAGAGGAAGACCTCGCCTTAAGTGGGGCGCACAAGTGGAAACCGACCTCAACCAACTTGGAATGCGCAACTGGAGGCAGTTAGCTAAGGACCGGGCTAATTGGAGAGGCATGTTGGTTGAGGCTCAGGTTCATTCCGGACTGTAGCGCCACTTAAGTAAGTAAGTAAGTTATAGCCGATTAAAGTGCTTTTGTGTTTTTATTTCTTTATTTTTTGTGTTTAAGTCTATAATTTGTTCACCTTTTTTGTGAATAAAACCTTATTTTGGATTTTTTTCATTTTATTTTACTAAAATATTACATTATCACCCAATATAAACCGAAAAACATCCACAAATATTTTTGCCCACATATAGCTTGTTCTACGCGAAACACTGTGCGAACCTACAAAACGTTTTTAAAAACTACTTCACGCTTTCACAACGAACACAGCCCACATTTCGTTTGACGTTTCACAGAAAAAATAAATAAAATAAAATCTTAAGGCATTCAGATATATTACCTGTTGAAACTTTAAAAACAAATGAATTTTATAAATAAATTTGTAGGAAGTAGCAAAAATAAGACTGAAAGTGAAGAAGAGAAAAAAAATTTAACCTGCACTGTGGGATATGGGGAAGGTATCAAAAGGTGTGTTTGCTCCAACAACCTTCAACAAAATTATATCGATTTTGAGACAGTTACGTCCTAAACTCCTAACATATCAAAAGGTATGTTTGCCCCAACGCCTTTCAACAAAGTCATATCGATTTTGAGACAGGTACGTCCTAACATAGTCAAAAACTAAACATGGAAATGGAAAAAACTTTCAGGTGTTTTTGCGAAACTCAGATCTCGGTTCGGTGTAAAAACCGTATTAAGCGATACTTATACCAAAGAAACTGAAAAGCTTTCCACGTTCGGTATGTGTGCTTGTATTGACCTTAGTTGGAACTGCCATTTGAAGTCGTTAAAAACTTAGCGACAATCACCGATTGCAATGTCTCATAGAAGGCATCGATCTGGGCAACGCATATCCCTCTCAAGATCTTCAAGCACTCCTGAATGACGAAACTTGTCTCAGGTTTTGATTTGAAACGAACTTTTGCTTCGGTTGCAGAAATTCTACAGTCCATAGGTTTTTTCGGCTACTAGTGGATTTGAATGATCATCCAACTTCATGACTCGAGGATCGGTGAATTAAAATTTCGACCTAAAAAAATAAGACGCATCCTGAACAAACTGTAAAAAAAGCCACGAATATAACCGATTCCCAAAAAAAGGACGACAATGCATGCCTAAAACTGCGACGCTTTGCTTCACTATCCATACTTTCAAAACAATGAAAAAAACATAGCGGAATTCCTTAGTTTCTTAAATCGATGTAAGAACTATTTTATTCATTTACACCAAAAGCAACATTGCACCCTCTAGATTACATTCAAATGTTTACGAAACAAACATTTTATGGGAGAAGTGGGAATTGCTAACATTCTAGTTTCGCTCGAACATAGTAGGTCTCCTGTTGTTCTTTGTTTTATCGGTACTTCTGTAAGAAATGCTGATTCACCAGTACCAATCCCCACATTCACCATTTTAGCCGCAATACTCCCTGCGCTATCAATGTAAACCAGTTTACCCTTGAGCCTATCTTTGGACACACTCTGAAATAGAAAGATTCCTAGGATTCCTATACAAAACTCGAATTTTCTTCCCAATCAAGTTTACGGTCATAAAAAAACAGTGTAGGTCAGTACCCCCTATCTTCCTTTACCCAATTTCCTTAACCACCGTACTCTGCCTATTTCCATCGTCAATTTTCTTTTAACGGCTGAGCGAACTTTATCCGTCAAAAACCTTTTTCCTTATTTTACAGCAAGTAATAATGAAGTCCTTTTACAAAACGTCAAATATTGCCAACTATACCCTTTTAGCAGAAAGGGTTAGGCAATGAATCCGACAAATTTTAGGCTTAGACAATTTTTTAAAAAAAACCTACTGATCCTCATGGGTGGAATCGCGTTTCCCTTACGGATTTGGATTTTTCTTATGGATATCTGGATATTCTTAAAAAAAATATATGCTACACCCTAAGATACCGTAGTATCTGACACGGAATCGGGAATCGGCAGCTCCAAAAAATTACACTTTTATGAACTGGGACTTTCTCTCAGCGAAGTAAATTAAGAGTTCTGACTTGCACAATAAGATGTCTGTGCAAAAAAACGTATTTATTGGGTTCATAGTCTCTGTTATGTACTTGAACGTCGACGCATACTTTGCCGGCTGGTACGGAAGGGGTTCTTTGGATCAATCCTTTGAAACAAGGAGTACGTTGAAGGGAGAAGCTGACATTACCGTGTTTAACTACTAAAAAAGATCCTCACAATATTTCAAATGTCTGCCATTTCCAATAGAAAGGGCATTGTAT
The DNA here is from genome assembly GCA_932526625.1 of Rhingia campestris. Taxonomy (NCBI): domain Eukaryota; kingdom Metazoa; phylum Arthropoda; class Insecta; order Diptera; family Syrphidae; genus Rhingia; species Rhingia campestris. The sequence continues at coordinate 167,753,823 of OW052183.1, forward strand.
ATAAACATACTCCTGGATTAAACTCCAATGGCTAAATGTTGTCTGGTTGTTGCATTGTCCAACGAAAAGCAATTGTTCCGGTCAACTTCCGCACCAAAGGGTCTGAATATCAACATAAACTAGCCGCAGACTCTCTGTTTTAGTTTTGGCAGGACAGGCCATTTCCCTTAATCGCACAGCCCGTGACAAATCTCCCGACTTCGAAGCCAAGTTCCGCGTAGTCATTGGCAATCTCGACCAAAAGGATTTTGAACAAATATCTGATATGCTTCAATCTTAGAAAGCTTCCGACGAATGTGGGTGCAGTGACCTAGTTAGTGCGTTGGAACGAGAAACAACTACGACTACAAGAGGAGTCCCTCAGGGCTCGATTTTAGGACCTCTTCTTTTGTCTTAATATATAAATGAACTCTCAAATAGGATTACAAGATCCTTAATCCAAATGTATGCAGATGATGAGCAACTCTACAAAAGCTGTCCACTTGGACTTATCGAAGATAGTGCTCTTACAATCAACAAATATTTAGAAGAAATCTTGCGCTGGTCAGAATCGAATAGTCTTTTCCTAAATCCATCGAAATCACAATGCCTTGTCATTAGCAAAAAAAGAAAGGGATTTGGAGGAAGTGGCGGGCAGCCATGGTTCCATCAGCCACTGGTCCACGACCTCCAGATCCGATAATGCAACCAATAACAGGAATAACGAGTACGACAGAGGAGTCCACTCATGCAGAAGATGGCCCAACTTTGTTCGGTGCAGCCCTAGGGAGATTAGACAGACTCACGACATAGCAACACCATACAAATCGTGTGAAAGAGGTCCAATGTAAAACGCCGTCATCGAAGCGCAAAGGACGTGGGAGACTCGCGACGGGCAGCATCGGACAGGAGCGGTCCGAAAAGTTTGATGGGTGAGGGAGGACGATCCCCCGTCGGCCCCCAACACGATGATGAGGGGTGGGGGAGGACGATCCTTGGAGCTTACACCCCAACGAATCGTTTGCGCCACCACATTATTGGCGCAAACGCATAAAATTACGGTGGCATGGAGAAGACGTTCTCCTATTTCACCCAACGAGGGAGCAACGGAGGAGCATCAGAAGCCCAAAAGACACCTTTCCAACAAAGTCGCAACATGAAAAGTTTGATTCGATGTCCAAGAGAAGACGATCTCTTTCCCCCAACGCTGGAGCAACGGAGGAGCAACCGAGGTTTTTAGGCGGACGGCCATGTATAAATACTTTCAACGCAAAACGAACACAAGGCAACGGACAATGTGTCAAAGGACAGCTGTCATATTATCCAACGGCTGTAAAACTGGCAAACGACTGTCAAAAGGGATGACGAAAGGTGTCCCAAACAGCAGAGGCACCGCAGAATCAAAGGTCATGAGCCCCAAGAAAAAAAAATAATATGATGATGGCACCCGAATGGAAATCCCTGACCCCAAAATCTAAACGTGAAACCACCAACATAGTTGGCGGAAATTTTGTGTTTCAGTTCATCTTTTCCTTCTTCCTCAAAGTTGACTGGTTTGGAAATATTTGACATCACATAAGCTAGAGCTTCACATATCCATTTTGTTGGTTATATTTATGTCCCTCTAAAACGAACGTACCATGAGATAACTCCACTAAAGCCGGTAGCCTCTTCAAGAAATTGGAATCGTTCTCAAAGGCATGCTCAAAGATTCAAATATTGCAAACAACTTGGTCTAAGTGCCGTCTTTCTTATGCGTTATGATTACCTAACCTATATTTCTTAATAAAAAATAGTCCTTGTAGGAAATATACCCCAGTCTCATACCCAACTTTTTATTTGAGTGTCTCCTCAAAAAGTGAGCATTGATGACGAAATTATTACCCATCTAGGAAGACAGTCAGTGTGATATCCTTCAAATCAGTACGTCATTGGTCGATATTGTGATAAAGCAGGACCAAAACAAATACAAATGAATTTAAATCCACTTAAGCACGACGATCCAATTCGAAACAATTTTGTTTGAATTTACAAAAAAGGATCATCTTCGCGTTATAAGTTGATTTAGGCAACGGCGAAAAAGGACGATGGGGAATAAGGTATTTTTGTCAAGAAAACATTGATATGTAACCTTTGAACTGGTATTCACCCTAATTTCGCAAGAACATCGTATAAGCACATTTTAAATAGTTCGGTACCTGAAGTATATGGCAGTGTAACGGAGATTAAGGATGTTATGTCCTAGATTTTAATTGATTTGGACGAATTCTGATTGTCACACGAAAACTGCTTAGGGTGACTTCAGCTATATAGGCGATGTTTGGTTGATTTGTTGTAGCTATCCATTTTGTATACCCTGTCCCATAGCGGCTTATTTGTTTTGATATTAAGTTGGTAACATAGAGAAACAATTTCGACAGATATGCCTTACAGTATATGGATCCACTCAGAATCGATCTAGCCATGCCTGTCTGACCATCCGTCCGCCTGTGTGTCACCGATTTTTGCATATTAAATTTTGATGAAGTTTGGAACGAGCGTCTATACTAGGTGCGACGAAGCAGAACAATTTTAAACATTTTTAAAATCCGCCTACCGCCAACCCCACTTTTAAGTAAAACTTTGTTTTTAGGCAAACAGTTGAGAATAAAAAAAAAAGTATCTGAATAACATATTCAGACAATCTCAATATCTATACTTTATTCATATACAATTTTTTGCCATGCCCAGTTTTAAGGGCGTTTTTGTTAAAACACGGAAAACACAGCTTACACGACAACACCTCTCGCAACTAACATAGCCTAATCGACTTTTCTGGGGAACGATAGCCAGCACACGGTTTCCTCACGTTGATATCTAAAAGGGGACGGTCTCCAGATCAACGAATGGTCAATCAAATTGATCACACTGCTATAGAATATTTGCGAGAGGCTAACATCGACTCGGACCACTACCTTGTTGCAGCCATAGTAAGAATGCGGATATTGCGGTGGATACAACATCAGAAATAAATTTAAAGTCGAAAGACTGCAATCGCAAGAGACCGCCGAGTCCTTTAACCTCTCGATTAAAACCATACCACCGACCGGCACCGGCACCGAAACAACGGTGTCAACTGTCGCAGCTGTTGGACGCGAGAAACCTAGAACTTTCTCGAGTCCAACAGCAAGAAACCTTTCATTTAATGTGGAATGCTGACAGATGCTCCCAGCTAAGAACGAGGCCTACAAGGCTAAACTGTAGGTGAAGACGAGAGCACCGGCTTTTTAGAAAGAAGAAAAAAGATCAAGAAAAGCGCGCGATCAAGGATATATAGAAGTGTCACTCCAGGAATGATGTTCGCAAGTTTTACCAAAGTGTAAAACGTCAAAGCCAGGGATACGGGGCTCGAACCTAATCCTGTCGAGATGGACAGGGATATATCGTAGTTGAGACACAGTCGATGCTGAGGATATGGAAGAACCACTCTGCAAGCTGTTAAACGGCAATGCTGTCAGGCAGAACAGCTAACATTAAGCATTATAGACAAAGAAGGAGAAAAGAACACTGGCTTTTCAGAAAGAATGAAAGGGAGCAAGACAAACGCGCAGAATTTTCAACGGCTATGACGAACAATCTCCCGTTGCCAGGTGGAACGAATAATTCAATATTGGCGACAACAACTAAAACTGCCAACCACCCGAATCAAGTGAAGTGAGGATAGCAATATCTAAACTCAAGCTTATCAAGGCTCCGGAAATGAAGGCCTTCCCGCCGATCTTTATAAAGCTAACGGAGATGACTTGGTAACTAACATTCACCAATTCGTAAGCAAAATTTGGTCGGATGAAAGTATGCCTGAAGAATGAAACCTCAGCATCGTTTGCCTGATCCACGAAAATTGAGACCCTTTGAACATCACCCATAAATATCGTCTGAAACAGCCGTTTACCAACAACCTGATCGGTCCTTATCAGTGTGGTTTTAGCCCAGGAAAGTCCGCAACTGCTCAGTTCTTCACACATCGGCTGATTCGTACCAGAGGACCACCAGCAACCAAACATAGAATGGGTGGTAAAGAGGAATCGCAAAAAAAACTACCACCAAACACAAAGCTGATAAAGTCCAACCTGTTGCATCTCATTCACAACACACCGCTGACCGCGATGATGTCTTACCTCGCTCCGTTCCTTGTGACAAAAACACAAATCGACCGAGAAGAACAAATCTTCATGTTGTTGGTAATGATTGTTCTGCTGCAGAAATAGGTGTTATCCCACGTTATAAATGGTTACACATCTCTAAATTCGCCAATACCACGTCGGAAGATTCATTAAAACTCTATGTCGCTAATAAAATAGGATGCAATATAGCTGATGTCGTATGCATTAAATTAATTAAACAAGATGTCAATGTGTCCGAATTAAAATTTGTTAATTTTAATGTTGGTATTCCGGCGCAAATGTATGACATTGCCCTTGATTCATCGAAGAGGCCAAGGGATGTACATGTAAGAAATTTTCGTCCGTTTTCAAAAAACGGGAATGTTGCCGTAGTTCCAATAGAGAAGAAGTCGAATTAGAATCTGCGGACAATAATGCAAACCATCTGCGTAAACATATGATTTCTACAACTGACCCATCTCAGATTGCTATTTATTATCAAAACGCAGGTGGGCTCCGTTGAAAAACGTATGACTTATTCCTAGCCACCTCTATACATGAATATGATGTCATTATTATTACGGAAACATGGCTGAACTCAAATTTTACGTCTGCTGAATTGTTTGATTGCCAATACACTGTTCATCGTCTGGATCGTTCTACAACTAATGGTCAATTACGGGGAGGCGGAGTACTTATCGCTGTACGACAAAAATATTGCAGTAAACCTATCCAATTACCAAGAAATGGAGATGACATTGAGCAACTATGTGTATGTGTGAAATTGTATGATAATGAAATGTTCTTTATAGTAAGTTATATACCTCCAAATAGTCCTATTAGTATTTATGAATCCCACGTTTTTAATGTCGAAAATGTTACACAAAATTTGTCAGATAAACAATACCCATTTATAGTTGGTGATTTTAACTTAGGTAACATTAAATGGATTTATTCGAATGATGAAAAATGCCTAATTCCATATAATATGAAGAAAGAAATAGAATTTAGTTTTATTGATAAAATCTATTCATTAGATGTTGTTCAAATTAACCACATTGAAAACTCTTTAAATAGAATTCTTGATTTAATTTTTATAAACAATCACGTAATTTATAAAGTTTCTGAAGTAATTTATCCATTGTTAAGAAATTCTATCCATCACATTGCTTTATGTTCTATGTTAAAATTTGAAAATAGTTTAAGAACATCATTAATTTACTCAAATAGTCTAACATATAACTTTTCTAAAGGTGATTTCGTGGCACTCAATAATTACATTGACTCTGTTGATTGGAAACAAATCCTTTTCGGGCTCTCATTAGAAGATACATACATTAAGTTCCAGAATGTACTACATTGTGGATTTTCACAATTTATTCCAAAAAAAAGAGGGCTCAGTGGCGCGATGGTTAGTGCGATGAACTGCCGCGCAGGAGGTCTGGGTTCGATTCCCAGCCGTAGCAACACCTAAATGATTTTTCACTGGCCCTCCTCTCGTGATGATCTGACAAATCATCCGAGTAGTATCAATTGTCAAGAATAGCTTATCTCAACTTAGCCGTTCGGAGTCGGCATAAAACAGGAGGTCCCGCCATCGTGCAAGAAGTACACACGCACACATGAATGGTTGTGAGAAAGCTAGGCCCTGGGTACTAACGAGCCTGTTGCGCCAAAAATTTGTATTTTTTATTTGTATTCCAAAAAAAAGAAATCAACGTAACTTTAAATTACCGTGGCATAATAAACGACTTGTAAATTTAAAAAAATATCAAAAACAAAGTTTATCTATCTATATATATAAAAATGGATCTTGGTTTGTTCGGATGCTTAAAACTCGAAAACGACTGGACCAAATTGGATACTTCCTTCTGCGGATTTGTTCGTAATTGCTCCGCGAAGGTTTAGGAAAAAAGAAAAATTGAAAAATTCTCAACAGGTGGCGCTGTAGACGGTCATTCCATTTGATAATGGCAAAACAACGTTTGACGGGCCAGCTTGTAAAATATATAAAAAATCGAATTTGGATGTTGATTGGCAGCGTTTTTGTCAATTGAGAAGAGAATATTATTTTTTAAACAAGTATTCATACAAACAATATATTTTGAACATACAGTCTCGCATAACAAATGATCCGAAAGCATTTTGGGTAGTTCTAAATGGCAAAAGGAAATCGGTTTCTCTTCAGGAATGCATGGAGTATAATGGGCAATCATCAATTGATCTTGAAAACACATGTGAACTTTTCGCAACCTTTTTTGAGTCAGTGTATATCAATCATTCTGTCGTTAGTCAATCGTACGTTGCACATTCAAATATTGGTCATACTAATATAAGCTCTATTTTAATATCTGAAATCGAGATCATAAAAGGTATAACAAAATTGAATTGTTCTATGAATCCTGGCCCCGATGGAATTCCATCATTTTTCTTAAAACAATGTAAATTTGCTTTGGCCATTCCCCTTCAAATAATTTTTAATTTATCATTGTCTTCAGGGATTTTCTTGGATGAATGGAAGCTTTCCTTTATAACACAAATACACAAGGCTGGTCCAAAGAGTAATATTGAAAATTATCGTGGAATATCAAAGCTATCTGCAATCCCAAAACTCTTTGAGTTGATCGTCTCTGATAATCTTACCTTTTTTTTAAAGAGCATATTTGTATTGAACAGCATGGGGTTGTAGCTGGTAAATCCACTACAACCAACCTTATACTGCTTTCGAAATATGTCATAGAAGCATTTGAATCCAGCTATCAAGTCGATGTAATATACACAGATTTTATAAAAGCTTTTGATACTGTCTGTCATAACACATTGATTGTCAAAATTGAATCATTTGGTATACATGGGATGCTCTTAAATTGGATCCAAAGTTACCTCAAATGTAGGAAACAATGCGTTAAAATTAGCAATAAGGTACATAATTGTATCGTCGGGTGTTCCACAGGGTAGCCATCTTGGTCCTCTTTTATTAAATATATTCATAAATGAAATCCCGTCTTTGTTGAAATATACTAAATGTTAAATGTATGCAGATGATATAAAGCTATTTTGTAGAGTGAAAAACGTTTTTGACTGTACTAAAATTCAAAGTGATCTTAATGTAGTCATCAATTGGTGTAAAAATAATGGTTTGAAATTGAATACAAATAAGTGTTATGTCTTTACTGCAAACCGTCTTTTAACTCCAACAATTTTTATCTATAATATTGCAGATATAATGTTAGAACGAAAAAATGATGTTAAGGACCTTGGAATAATTTTTGACACCAAATTTACATTTTCCATTCATATGGACTATATTATAGCAAAAGCTAATTCTATGTTTGGTTTCGTAAAACGTAATTGTTCTGATTTCACCAATATGTATGCCCTTAAATCTGTTTATATGCCTCTGGTACGTTCTTTACTTATTATATGGTACCCCTCCCATTATAATGCTATAACTCGAATAGAAAAAGTTCAAAAATCATTTACTCGTTTTGTTATAAGAAAACTAAGCCCTAATATTGAAAAAATGCCTTCATATTTAGAAAGATGCGCCATTATAGGGCTTGAAACTTTAGAAATGAGACGGTGTGTTCAATGTATAATGTTTGTACATGATGTATTCTCGAGTCGTGTGAAATGTCCAGATATCCTTGAGTTATTTGATATATATGTACCCGAAATAAGTATTGCGTCAGCGTCATTTTTTGAAAGAAGCTCAGAGGCATAAATATAATTATGGATACAACGAACCCATATCAAGATGTATTAAACTTTTTAATGAATTACCTTTGCTAATTCCAAATGAAATAGATTTAACACTAAATAGAATGAATTTTAAATATTTAATACTGAAATTATAACACATACCTTAAGTTATTACAATATTGTTAGTAATCTGTTAGAGTTAAGCTCAGTAGATGAAATAAATAAATAAATAAATTCTGGAAAAAAACCCAAGAAGTCGATATCTTCGATTTCAAAACCTCATACGGCAGCATTTATTGAGACGAACTATACAGAGCCAAGTCTAGTTTTCGTATACCGCCCCAACTCGTCAGTATGTGCTGGATGACGATGGAGAATTCTCGCTGCTCCATGGTGGACGGAAACAACCTCACCGACACATTCGATACCAGATAAGGATTAATGCAAGGCGATGCAATAATATCTCACTTCTTCTCATTCTTGAGAGTGTTGCATTGAATGAGGGTATGACTATGTATATCCTGGCAACACGAAAGGACACACAACATTGACGAATTCGACAGAACGTCACCATTGACAGATGTAACTTTGAGGTAGTACGGGACTTTGTCTTCCTCGATTCGGTTATTAACTCAGCAAAATCTCATCAGAAATTAAACGAAGAATTCCCGTATTCGAACTACCTATGTAGGTCTATACAAGACCCTGGTCTCACTCACTCAGTTGAGTAGATACATCAGCTGAGTGTTACGTGAGATACAAACATAAAAAGAAATCAAAGGCTTCAAAAATTGTGACATCTAAACTTTCAATCGCTTTTTGTTTGTTTGCATTAAGATTCGCATATAACTGCTCGTCCCGCATCTCATCATAAACATTGTAAACAACAACATAGTAAATTTTTGTGAACAACGGTTGACCTTGCATTACACAGATACACAATGTCTAGATACAATTACTGTATGCAATTGCAAATTTAATAATTTCAGTACACATTTAGCATTAGTGCAGCACCCACCCCCTAGTAATAGTGATTAAGTGCATCTGGGAATTTGTTTATTTATTATTCTGTCGATGATTGTAAACAGTTTTTTTTTTATTAAATAAAGCGAGTAACCTCCCCGCTTATAAATTTGATAAGGGAGGTCTTCGGGGTGAATCGGCAAACAGCCTGAGATGGGAAAAACAAAGAAACAAAAAAAAAAAAACCAAAACAAAGATTAAACAACACCTTTCAGATCTGATTGATAGTTAGAGGTTAATTTTCTGACCCTTTGACAGCAGTTGGTTCCGCGAATTCCCTCTGGCGTTGGTTTATTGCAAGCAAACTGTTGTTGCACTTGATTTTGCCGAAAGGTGTTTGAAGATTTGCCACTTCAAAACAAGAAGCGTAAGTACCTACTTTTAAAAACTAAGAAAGCATTTAGAAAAAGGGTATGGAGGTAGATATTGAGGTGTGTACTGTCAAAATGACACAAGTTACCCATTGTAGGTTGTGTAAAGCTGTAATCTGGTACTCAATCACCTGTTGTTTGTTGTTTTCTATAAAATGGAATTTTTGACAGCTATCTGTCGATGTTAATTCGGCAGAAAAAAGCGAAAAGTAGGGTGATAATGATGAAGTAGGGACTGAAGCAGAAAATATAACCCTTAATTGGGATTGATAAAACGCTGCTGTCGTGGCTTGATGTAAGAATTAAGGCTTTCAACGTGAAGGGTGGGAGTGTTTGTGAGTTTGATGTGAGAAATGTATACATCTCGGGACATGACAGTATTTTAACAGTTGAGTCAACCTGCAGATCCTAATGTGGAATTGAAGCGATTTTCTTAAGATAAATCGAAGCTAACAACCATACTATGGAAGCATTGGTTAGTGAGCAACATGCTATAGGAAATATGCCCGAGAAGATTTACAAAGATTACTCGAAGGATGGCCCCAAAAAATTGACTCGGACGTACATGGTGCATGGTGCATATCAAAGAGTATAGAAATACATAGAGTACGCACACAGATGAAGATTTTGTAGCCGTTTCAGACGCGGGCGGTCAGTGCGAAGGGAAATTTTCCGTCGGTCGCTATGCTTCGGCTTTGCTCCTGTTTGATGCTGGAGTAGCAATGTGAACACTGGGGTATCAATATAATATCGCATGCGTTGAATTATTTTTGCCTTCTTCTTCATATTCCTATTCTTATGACATCGATCAAATTATTGTTAGAGTAAATATTCAAAATTGTTCTGTATTATTTGTTGTTGTAAGTTAAATTCCACCAAGAAGCTCATTTGATCTTTATAAAATTCATGTAAACAACTGTCAATTTTATTTATCGAAGCTGAAGGACAATGAACACATTATAATACTTGGAGATTTCAATTTAACAAATATTAGTTGGGTTTTTGATCCCGAAGAATTTCAACTTTTACCATTCAATGTAAATAATGATTATGAAATTGAAGTATTTGACTCTTTTGCTAGTTATGATTTAGTTCAAATTAATTGTTGGCAAAATGATTTTAATCGTCTTCTTGATCTTGTTTTTGTGGATAGAGAACTAATAATATCGGTTGATAAGTCATTGTATCCAATTTTTCCCAATTCTGTTCATCATAATGCTTTGTGAGTTAATTTTTCATTTTATGAGTATTTTAAATCACGTAATTGTAATGGGTGATCCATTTCGAGGTTCCCTACTTTTTTAAAGAAAAAAGCACAGAAAATTCAATTTTAATGGAGAATGTTTATTATCATTTGAAAGAACATTCTTTGGCATTTATTTTTTGAAGATTATGTCTATCAAATGTTGGCCGTTGCTACGTCGCAGATGGTCCATCCGTTGAGTCCAATTTTCGATCACTCGTTCGAGCATTTCGACTGGTAATTGGCGAATGACACGCGTGATGTTTTCCTCCAAGGCCTGAATCGAAGCGGGTTTGTCGGCATAAGCTTTTGACTTTACATATCCCCACAGAAAAAAGTCTAACGGTGTGATATCACACGATCTTGGTGGCCAATCGACCGGCCCAAAACGTGAAATTATGTGCTCACCGAAATGTTCTCTCAATAAGTCCCTTGATTGATGCGATGTGTGGGAAGTGGCGCCGTCTTGCTGAAACCAAATGTCGCCGAGATCACGAGCTTCAATTTCAGGCATCAAATAGTCGGTTATCATGGAACGGTAACGGTCGCCATTGACGGTTACGTTCGCCGAATCGACTCTCTACGGTCTTCGTGTACACTCTCAGCTACGGCCGCTATATTTTCTTCACAGCGTGCTGGACGTGGTCTATTCGGTCGAATATAATCCAATAATGAATGCTGGGTCTCAAAATGGGTGATGGTGTTGCGAATAGTACGCTCAGTAGGCCGATTATGTTGACCATAAGTTGAGCGAAGTGCACGAAACACATTCCTCACAGAACGTGAATTTTCATAATAAAGTTGAACAATTTGTAAACGTTGTTCACGCGTAAGTCTTTCCATTATGAAATGCCAAACAATACTAAACAAAAATAACATGACAGCATGACACGACTCACACGTGATCTGTCAAAAAAGGCTATTGAAAAAAGTATCTCTACTTGGATCACCCTTTAGTAAACTCAAGTTAAATTATTCAAAAGCAAATTTTGAAGGCATAGTGAGTTATATGTCGCAAATTCCGTGGCGTTTACATCTTAATTCGATGAATTTGATGGAATTCTACAACTTTTTCACTGATAATCTGAAAGAGGCAATTAATATATACGTTCCTAAAGTCAAAATTAACAATAATTCAAAGCCTCCGTGGTTTAATAAAAGCCTTTGTAATTTAAGTAACAAAAAAAAAAAAACAAGGCTTACAAAATCGCTTGTAATTCTGGAATAAAAAGTAATTATATCCGGTTGGAGCGAGAATTCGATGTTCTTAACAAGTTTTTATTCAAAAACTACATGTTGACAATTGAATCAAACCTTAAAAAAATAGTAAATGTCAAAAGTAAAAAAAAAAATCAAATGGAATACCTAGTAGTATGCAATACTTGGGTTCTACATATTCTGATCTTTCAACTATTTGCAATTTATTTGCTGATTATTTTCAATCCAATTATACAATTTCAAATAGAGATCATCCAAGAATAGCTGAATATTTTAGTAATGAGTGTATGGTTGACATTGGTCAATTAGAAATCAACATATCTGAAATCGAAGATGGTCTTTTGAATTTGAACTGTGATAACAATCCTGGTCCGGATGGAATTCCTCCAATTGTTCTTAAGAAATGTGCAACTGCTCTCTCTGAGCCCCTATTTTACATTTTAAATAGCTCTCTTGTGAGTGGAGATTTTCTTTCAGAGTGGAAAAAATCCTTTATTATTCCAATTCACAAAACTGGTCCGAAGCAGGAAATATCTAACTATCGTCCAATTTGCAAACTATCGTCTATACCAAAACTTTTTGAAAAAATTGTATGCACTAAGTTGGCTTTTTTACTCAGGGAATATATTTCGCCGTTTCAACATGGCTTTGCCGCAGGAAAATCTACAACAACCAATCTTGCAATTTTTTCAAATTTTATTCTTAATAAACTCGAGGAAGGTTACCAAATCGATGTAATTTACACCGACTTTGCAAAGGCCTTTGATAGAGTCAGCCACCTTATTTTATTCAAAAAATTGGAAAGATTGGGTTTGCATTCAAGTATGTTGAAATGGTTAATATCCTACCTGAAAGATCGTATAAAATTTGTATCTATTGACCAAATACTGTCAAATCCCGTTTTCGTGTCATCAGGTGTTCCCCAAGGAAGCCATCTTGGTCCACTTCTTTTTCTTATTTTTATTAATGACATGCCTGAAATCTTTAAAAATTCAGTTCGACTTCTGTTTAAAGATGATTTAAAATTTCTTAGATGTATAAAATCGAATGATGATTGTCTCCTTCTACAGGATGACATTCAAAGGCTAATAGAATGGTGTTGTGTTAACCAATTATTCTTGAATGTCTCTAAATGTCAATGTTTTTCGTTTTTTCGTAACATGTCACCAGTTTTCTTTGATTACAAAATTGAAAACAATGTTCTTGAAAGAGTATCAGAGAAAAAAGACCTCGGTGTAGCCTTTGACCAGAAATTGAACTTTGTGAAACACGTGGAATATATTGTTAGCAAAGCAAACTCAATGTTAGGTTTCATTAAACGCAATTCCAAAGACTTTAAGGATCCATTTACTATAAAATCTCTATTTAGCTCGTATGTTAGATCAATTTTAGAATACTGCTGTGTGATTTGGAATCCATTTTACAACGTTCATTCGAAAAGAATTGAAAATATACAAAAAAACATATGAGAAGAGTACAATCCCCTGTGCGGATCGTTTAATACCCTATCCCATCCCATCCTTTAAATTAATATCCTCAAAATATAGGCCTTATGGCGATGAAATACAGAAAATGACATTGTCACAATATATTGCTCAGACAGTTTCTCAAAATCTTGTGTGGTTCGACAAAAAACAACGTATTTCTATTGCTAATGCCTTGGGATGGGGTATACAAATGGTTTTTGTAAGAAAACGCCCCAAAAATGTAGGCGTAGGTGAAAATGATCTATTGACAAAATGTTTATATTACCATTTCGGAAGTATTTGCATCAAAATTTTTTTCGAAAGTTTTAAAACTTGGACAAAAAGCGTTTTTTACTAAAAACGCCCCCAAAAAGTGGGCGTGGCAAAAAACTTTGTATGAACGAAATATAGATATTAGGATTGTCCAAAAAATAAGTTTTCCTAAAAAGGGGGCGTGGCAGTGGGCGGATTTCAAAAATGTTTACACTTGTTCTGGTGGCACGGACGAGGATCCTATATACCAAATTTCATTATCCTAGCTCAAAATTTAAGGCCCAAAAACCGCTGACGAACAGACAGACGGACGGACGGACGGACGGACAGACAGACATGGCTAATTCGACTCAGCTAGCGATTCTGAGTCGATCCATATACTTTGAGGTATATGTAGCAAAATTATTTCTCTATGTTACAAACTAAGTATCAAAACTAATATACCCCCCTATGGGATAGGGTATAAAAACAGGTGAGAAGGCTACAATCCGCTGTGCGGGTCGTTTAATACCCTATCCCATCCCATCCTTAAAATTGATATCCCCAAAATATGGTCTTTATGGTCATAAAGTATTAAAAATGACGTTGTTACAACATATTGTTCCGAAGGATTATTAAATTCTTTTATGGTTCGACAAAAAACCACGTTTTTGTATTGCATATGCCTTGGGGTAGGGCATACAAATAGTTTTTGTAGGAAAATGCCCCCAAAAAGTGGGCGTGGGTTAAAATGGTCTACTGACGAAATGTCAGTACTACCAATGATTTTGCATCAAAATTTTTTTCGAAAATTTTCAAATTTGGCCAAAAAAGGTCTTTATAGAAAACGCCCCTTAAAGTATGCTTCTCAGACACTTTTTTAAAATTCCTTACGGTTTGGCCAAGAACTGAGTTTATCTTAAAAGGGGGCGTGGCTGTGAGCGGATTTCAAAAATGTTTACACTTGTTCTGTAGGCACGGGCGAGGATCCCATATACCAAATTTCATTATCCTAGCTCAAAATTTAAGGCCTAAAAATCGGTGACGTACAGACGGACGGACGGACGGACGGATAGACAGACATGGCTTAATCGACTCAGCTAGCGATTCTGAGTCGATCCATATACTTTGAGGTATATGTAGCTAAATTATTTCTCTATGTTACAAACTAAGTATCAAAGCTAATATACCCCTATGGGATAGGGTATACAAATTCACTAGATTTGCTATATGGAAACTAGGTTGGAACATCGAAAGTCCTTCCTACTCTACTAGATGTCAACTTCTCGACATTCAGTCGCTTGAAAATAGACGGAAAATTTACTCAATTATGTTTGTAAGTGATATTTTATCATACCATTTTCCTTTCCTTGCCCTTTTCTATTATCTTTGATTGATCTTTATGCACCATCTCGACAGCTAAGAGAACGTTGTCTGCTCCGCGAAAATGAACACAGGGTTAACTATGCACGAATTGAACCTATAACTCGCTGTGTTAGAGAAACCAATTTAATATCTGACACTAAAGATTTTAACTTCCACACATGTAGACTTACTTTAAAAAACAACTTGTTATTGCACTTCTTAATTTAGTAAATTATATTCAATTATACATACATGTACATACATAGGATTATATATTAAGAACTATCTATTTATTTTTATTTTTGTTTGAATTGTTAACTTTCTGTAGTCTAAATGTAGATTTAAAAGATCTCGAATTGATGTAAATAAATAAATAAATAAATATTTGTACTCCACATAGTAAATTTTCATTGTATGAGATGCGTACTGTGTGGTCATATCTATCGACGTGGTTTGGAACCAACTTCGTACTCAGTGGATGAGTATTTCCTTTGGCATTATTTTGACCAACTAGAAGCCTTTCACCCTAAAAACCCAGAGAAGATGCTGGGTGGCCTCATGCAGAACATAAATTATAAAAAATTATAAAAAAAATTGTTAGAGCAATAGGCTCGTTAGTACCTCTAAGCTTTTTCTCAAAATCATTCGAATGTGCGTATGTACATCTAGCACGATCATGGGACCTCCTGCTTTATGCCGAATCCGAATATCTGAGTTGAGGTAAGCATTTCTTTGATTTGTCAGATCGTCGCGATAGGATTGCCAGTGATAAATAATTTAGATGTTGCTAAGGCTGTATATCGATCTCAGTCCCTTTGTGATGCAGTTCATCGCGCAATTGAACCCGTCAGTCATTGTGTCCTACACATGAAGTGCAACCAGTCTCGAACTCGGAACTAACAACTTGAAAAGCAATGGAATGGAATAGCTTATCCTAGGGAGGGGTGTTTTTTAAGGTAGCATTTTGACCATAATCCTCAGAGAAGGTGCTGGCATATCGCCTTAGAGAAGGAAGTATAAAACGCCTACCAGCGAAACCGATGGGATAGTATTGGAGTATATTGACCCATGGAAATGATACCTGGTATGGGGATACAGGCTATCATACAGCTGGCTCAACAATTGCCGGCTACCCAGGCGATCATCGAAGGCATTTTTTCATTAAGACATGAAGGGTCATAACCAAACATTAGAATACATTTTCCAAAGGTTTTCAAACATCATAACGTCTACGAGTAACTAAATGGAAGTAGGTAGAATAATTGCAGACTTAGGACGTAGACCTCGAGGTATAGATCAATCTCGAGGATTAATTAGAGTATTGCGGGGATGCAATGACAGAATGTACCAGCAACGCTTACATTTTCTACATTTAACTGGTAATACACAATAGACAGGGTTGGCCAAGCAGACCAGTCTGTCAAACCACCACTATGTGATCTCAAATCTCGGGTGCAACAGAAAACACTGATTACTCCCAAAAACAGGTGGAACTCCCTTCCCACCTGTGAAACTTCCAAAAGGCTGTGGCCTGAGTATGACAAAGCCAGAACCCATAAACTACTTCGGAGAAACAGGAAATCTGTCTCGACTTTAGTTGGGATTCTTACTGGACACAACTTTCTAAAAATCCACAAACAGAAAATGCATCTCATAGATGATGACCTCTGAAGAGGCTGCGGTGATGAAGAAATACACGAGGATACCATCCACTTTCTGTGCCACTGCCCAGACCTCAGCCAATTAAGAATGAGAACCTTAGGAAAATACTTTTTCCATGACCTCACGAATCTATCCGAAATCGCTCTCCCTAATCTTTTCAGGTTTGCAACATCATCTGGATGGTTGGAAAGAGGCTAACAATAATGGACAGTAACGGGACAATGAATGAACCAACCACACAAGTGGACCCCCAACGGGCATCATAATGGGTCTATATTGATCTGAGTGCGATGAGGCTGCTTCGACATATTTGAACACCAGGTCTATAGGGACTCCCAATACTGAGCCAGCGTATTGGAAAAGAGTTGTTCGCGGAGGAGCCCTCAATGGGTCAACGGCAGCGCTCATACCCCAAAATGGGCTACTGACATCGGTATTTATTCCGGCCCGCTGTCCTAGGGTCAAAACAAGGGCCTCGCCCTCCAGGTTGGGGGTTGTGCTTTGGGTTAATTACCCATCCACGGAAAAAAGCTTATGTTACGAAGTAACCAATAGCCTCGGAAAGGACTGATAATATTGTTGACGACCATGCTAAACGAAAAAAGGACAACGGCGTTCGTATCTGCACCTAGAATGTGAGAACACTAAACAGGAGAGGTGCAGGCGAACAACTAGCGGAAGCCCTAAACTGCTACGATGGGATGGGCCGGGCAAAAAGAGGATGAAAAACTGTGACATCTACTATGGACCGTGTTATAGTGAGCAGAAACAGCGACTATTTGGATGCGGATTTGTTAAAGGTGCCAGACTTAGACAAGAAGTCTTATGTTTTCAAGTCATTAGCGAACGCATTGTAACAATCCTCATCAAGGCCAAATTCGCCAACATAAGCCTTATATGCGGTCATGCTCCGATGGAGGAAAAGGATGATATAACTAAGGATTGCTTCTACGAGCTCCTCGATAAAACCTATGAGTGACAACCAAAGTACGATGTTTAAATCGAGCTGGGAGATTTTAACGCAAAGGTAGGAAGAGAAGACATCTTTAGCAGTACTGTCGGAAAATATAGCCTACACGACAATATGTCTGGTAACAGACTTAGGCTAATTGACTTCGCTACGGAACGAAATGCCACTATAGCCAGCACACGGTTTCCTCACCTCGATATCCACAAGGGGACATGGCGGTCTCCAGATCAACGAACAGTCAACCAAATTTATCACATTGCGATAGACAAGGGGCAGGCATCCAGTATTTTGGATGTCCGAACATTCTGAGGGGTTAACATCGACTCGGACCACTACCTTGTTGTAGCCAAGGTAAGGGTGCGGATATCCACCACGCCACAAAAAAACAGAAATACTGTGAAAAAATTTAATGTCGAAAGACAGCCACGACTTTCGCGCCACGCGTATCCCTTAACCTCTCGACTCACAACATACCACCAGCACCTAATGTCGAAGATCAATGGCAACGATGCCAACAAGCCATTAGATCAGCTGCAACTGATGTGCTAGGTTTCTCGCGGCCACCAGCAAGAAACCCCTGGTTTGATGAGGAATGCCGACAGATGCTCGCAGCCAAGAACGAGGCCTACATGGCTAAGCTGCAGGTGAAGACGAGAGCTGCCATTGAGCTTTATAGGCAAAGAAGAAGGGAAAAGTCATGCGATGTTGTTTGGCCCTTCAGAATATCGGTTGTGGCTCGCGCAGTGTGTGCCGTTGCTCCGTCCTGTTGGAACCACATGTCTTCCAGTCCTAAACTCCTAATTTGTCCAATTGCGGCAGAGAAAACTCGGTTAACATGGCCCTATAGCGCGCACCGTGCACTGTTGTCGTTTGACCAGCGGCGCTCTTGAAAAAAAATGGCCCGATGACTCATCCAGCGGTAACAGTGCACTATGCAGTAACTTTGAGCGGGTATTATGGCTCTTCGTGTATTATTCGTGGATTTTCGGTGCCCCAGAAGCGATAATTTTGCTTGTTCACGTACCCGCTGAAGTGGAAATGAGCCTCATCGCTCATTATAATTTTTGTCGAAAAATAGTCCACTTCGTCCTCGACATTGAGGATGGCTTGGACGTAGGTTACACGCGTTTGGTGGTCGACAGGCAGCAGCTGATGCACAGACTGGACTTTGTACGGGAACATACGCAAAAATTCTCCTTAGGGACGAGCGGCTGATGGCTAATTGCGAGGCACGGCGTCTGGTCGATGTTTCCGGCGACAGCTCAACATCTTCGGAAATATCGGCGTTATTTTTACATCATTTCACCTACTGGATAGGATAAAAAAGCATGCGATAAAACTGATAGGAGATCCAACCGTAGCGAGCACTATAGTCTCGCATGAACATCGTAGGAATAACTCCTGCTTAATACTTTTTATCGCTATCTTAGCAGGAAATGCTCAATCGAAATAGCAAGCTGCATTCCGCCCCTTCAAACATTTAATCGTAATATACGCCATGCCATGAATGCTAATAAGTTCACCCTCAAGCCTATCTTCGGACGTACTACGAAATATAGACATTCATTCCTAAACCGAACAACACGAATATGGAATGCTTTACCAAACTCAGTCTTTCCTCCCCATTACAATTTACAAAAATCTAAAACCAATTGGCACATCGGTGTCTCCTCTTTTCTTCTCCCCAATTTCCTTAATGCCCGCGCTGTGCCCAAACACTATAAGGGTATTCATAAACCCTTTAGTGCGTGCTAATTATAAAAAAAAATTCTCTGCACAACGGGCGCTCCGGGGCCGGCCACTCTTGGCAACGTCTCGTGTGGTCCCATACTCTTCAAGGTTGGTGATCAAACGGCGCAGTGTTTGCGCAGTCGGTGTCGGACGGCCGGGGAATCGGCGACGAAATTTGCGCTGCAACACTACATACGAATTGTTACGCAAAATAATAGACACGATTATTCCACGTTCTTGGGGAGTGTATCGCTCCATGGTTTGTTCACTTGTATTCTACATCTGTAGGTCCACAAATGTCACAAAACAGATTTGACATTGGCGGCCATTTGCAAAAATAAGAGCATCTTCCAATAGGGTGATCTCTTTTGGTCCACCTTGTAACGGGTCTGCAATCTAACGTTTTTTTTTCAACTAGTGCTTATTTCGTGAATGGTAACACTTAGCTCATGTCTGATTTGACATATAATTAGTTGTATCCTTCCGCTGAACGAATATGGTTGTGTATACGCTTGAAAAACGCTGGGCAATATTGCGCCATTACTTTGAAAATCATGGTAATGTTGCAGAATGTGTGCGAAAATTGCGTACGGATTTTGGAAGAAGAGAAGCACCGTCAGCTTATCTTGTGAAAAAAGTGAAAGAAACTGGCATCCTCATCGATAAACCAAAGCGTGAAAAGCCAAAAACAGTGCGTACACCCGAGAATATTGCTGCTGTGGCAGAAAGTGTGCGTGAAGCGCCATCAACATCAATTCACCGTCGTTCTCAACAATAAAGACCTTGGTTTGACGCCATACAAAGTCCAATTGGTTCAGGAGTGGAAGCCAACTGACCATCCAATGCGTTTTCGCTTCGCTAAGTGGGCCTGCGATCGACTCGAGAGAAGATGCCGATTTTGCAAAAAAAATCATCTTTTCAGATGAAGCTCATTTTGATCTTGGCGGGTATGTAAACAAGCACAATTGTCGCATTTGGGGCACAGAAAACCCGCACGCATACATTGAAAAGCCGATACATCCAAAAGAGTCACTGTTTGGTGCGGATTTTGGTCCAAATGCATAATTGGGCCATTTTTCTTGGAAAATGAGCAAGGAGTGGCCGTTACAGTCAATGGCGATCGTTATCGGGCCATGTTGAACGAATTTTTGTTCACAAAAATTGAAGAGGAGGATATTGGCAACATTTGGTTTCAACAGGACGGCGCTACGTGCCACACAGCCGATGTTTTGCGCCCTGTTTTAGAAGATCGCATTATCAGCCGTAGAGCTGATGTCGTTTGGCCACCTCGGAGCTGCGATTTGACACCGTTGGACTATTATTTGTGGGGTGCCGTAAAAGATAAGTGTTACGCTTACAAGCCAGAGACAATTGACGCTTTAAAGGACAATATTCGTGAAGCCATTGGTGAAATACAGCTGCACACAATCGATAAAAATTGGACCGATCGTATAAGCTACTGCATGGCCAACCGAGGCAGCCATTTGAATGAAATTATTTTCCATTATTAACCGGAAGGATTGTACTTTCAAATAAAAAAAGGAATTTGAGAAAATGTTCAGTAGTTTTTTTTTATAGCATTTTCAAAAAAAAAAGTTATTTGGCGGACCCTTTATTATTAAAAAAAAAATTTGAAAAAAAACGACTACCAATTTTCTTTCTAAAGTTGTGTATTGCTTTTGTATTTATCATTAGCAAAAGATTCCATTATTAAACTTAAAACGGAAATTATCTTTGACAACTAATGTTGTTTATATTTTTGCAGTCATCAATCAGTTTGAATAGACAACTTTGAAGCTACCTGAAACCGTTATTTTTTTTCAGGGATGGCAGAAACTTTTTAGTATAATGAACTCTGATAATTTTTAAACAAATTAGTTAAAAAATAATAATTTCAAAACAACAAGTTTTCAGAATTTTGTCCAGCTAAAATATCATTTTTGACCACTGTGTGAAGGTACTTTCAAAACGGATTGTACAAGGGAGGCTGCAAGATGAAGATAAAAATTGGTGTATGGTCTTATTGTTTCAGATGCGATGACGTAGGTTTGATAATTGTATACTGGTACTTTTGGCTAAGACTGTCTTTTGAATGTTTTTGTTTTTTTTTCGAATTTTTATCAATGTAGTTCAAAATGTGGGGCCTAGAATCGGTAATAAACGGAAAGACAGACATGGTTAAAGCAATTGTAATCTAAAGCAAACATTGAATCAATTGTCAAACGTAAAAGTCGATAATTCCCGCTCACATGTCTTTTCTGCAAAATGTTGGTGACCGTCACTCTGCCATTTTGACTTCTACCGCCATTTCGAGTTGGTTTGTTGCAGCTTTAATGCAATTAATCAGCGGAAATGTTAAGCGTTATTGGGAAATGCATTTCGACATACTATTACACATTTGCTTATGAGAACGAAATATCTACAATAAAACAACAGGGATACACGAACGTGTGTACATTGTATATCTATCAAAAAAGCAATCAAAACGCTTTACAGAGATTCCCCGACAAAAGAGTAGTCAAAGTGACTGTTGATGGTGCCGCAGGATAAGAGGTAATCACAAATTCACAAAAAAATAGAAATAGCGTAAGGACATATGTTTTCGCTTCAATTTTGATTATTAAGGAAAAAAACACAAGGAAACACAAAGTGCTTAAAATTCACCGAGTATTTTCATTTGTACCGGATTTATTCCCTTAAAGGAACTTCTAAACTGGCGAAGGAGATTTGTGATGACGCAGTCAGTTTGTGACAACAAGGCAGTACATATATCTAAGGTCAATCACATTTACACCTTAGGCAATCACATTGTTGTTTTCAGAATCTATTTAGTTGTAACCTTAGTAACAATAAGAATTCGCCGAAATGGGATTATCACATGTGAATACCATCCTATAAGCACGACTTCGTCGATTGTGACGTTAGTGCGAAAAGGTCAATGAATGTTTGACTGATTTTTTATGTAGATCTGTTTTTTTTTAGAATTCCAATTAAGGGACTTCCGAACTTTGACAATTGCTAGCGGCCATATTGTTGAAGGTTCATCTGTCAAATTGACTGGCATTTGCTTAGTCGGTTGTGATAAATCACCATAGACAGACATACCGTTCATCAAAACACACAGATAATCAAAATGGGTGTCCTGTTTGGGAAACGATCCGGGCGCTTAGACCATTTTACGGTCGCCATAATCGTCCTACCTAGAAGAATATTCGCAGTGTGGTGGATAAATTTGAGTCTACTGGCTCTGTAAACCATAAACCATGAGCCGAATGTTGACGAAAGATAACATTACTGATGTCCGTTCACGAGAACTAGCCCATTCGCAGACCGCAAATTTTACTTCGTGACTTTAGCCTGCACCCTTACAAAATTTAACTGACCCAGTAGCTGAAGGTAAACGACCATACACAACGAAATGTGTTCGCTTAATGGGTTCTTGAACGGTTGGAAACTGACCCTTATTTTCATCAAGAAATCAACTTTAGCTATGATTCCCATTTCTGGATGAATGGGTGCGCCAACAAACATAATTCTCGAATTTGGGACGATACCACTCCACATGAGATCCAAGAGCGTCGAATGCATCCTGAGTTACTGTTAGGGGTGGATTTTGGGCTGGCTGCGTCATCGGTCCTTACTTCTTTGAAAACGACCTTGGTCAGCCCATCATCGTAAATGGTGAGCGCTTTAGGTCCATGATTACCAACATCTTACCCTGAATTGGATGATATAGACGTCGCTAAGTGCCACACAGCTCGTGGTACATTGGAAATTCTGCACGAGGATTCGAGGGCACGGTGATCTCCCTTGGAGTTGGAGGTGATGCAAACTGGGCATCGAGACCGTCCGATTTAAAACCGTTAGACTTTTTCGTGTGTGGCTTACTGAAGTCACAAATGAGTCACAAACCACAGCGGTCATCAAAGCCAACTAAACAAATGCCATCAGTCAAATTCAGCCTGATTTATTCGCCCGAGTCATGGAAAATTTGACATTTCGGATGCAAGCCACCAAAAGAAGCCGCGACGGAAATTTTTTTACGATAACATATGTAGATAGGGTCTCAACCCCTGTTTAAAGTCTTGGCGCCAGCAGATGAGAGCGGGGAGAAGACATGTATTCACACTAGGGCACATATTGTATTTCCCAGGCAGCAGTGGAAGAACTCCCAAGATGGAGTCAACGGTGGCGCCTACAGTCCCAGTTAGGATGGACAAAGTGAAAACATTTATAAGCTGCTTCGACATATTCAGAAAACATGTCAATTATGTATCTCAAGGGTAAGTCAGGCCCATTGAACAGAGATGGTGGCGGATGAGCAGCAATTTCAAAGGCAGTGCTCAATCCCGTATTGGAAACTGATTACTGATGGGCCCGTGTCGTAGGTGTATCTTATAAATGGGAACTTATAAATGGAACTGACTCACGAAAAAAACGAGCCTCGAGAAGGACTAATAAGATCAGTCCTTGATGACCATTCAAAACGACAATGACGTTCTGACCCTTTAATGTGAGAACGTTGAATAGGAGAGGTGCAGGCGAACAACTAGCGGAAGCCTAAAGCTGCCACAAAGCAGACATTACTCCCATCCAGGAAATTCGACCGGATGATCGGGCAAAAAGAAGAAGTAAAACTGTGAAATATGGAACGTGTTGCAGTTAGCAGAAACAGCGACTATTCGGATGATGATTAGTTATAAAAGTGCCAAACTTAAGCAAGAATACTTTAGCATTAGCAAACGCATTGTCAAATTCGCCGATACAAGCCTTATATGTGCTTACGCTACGATAGAGGACAATACGAAATAGTGAAAGACTGCTTCTACGAGCTCCATGATAAAACTAATCAGCGAATACTGAAGTAGGATGTTAAAATTGTGCTGGGAGATTTTAGCGTGAAGGTAGGAAGAGAAGTCATCTTTAGCAATATAGAAGGAAAAAACACAGCCTACACGACAACACGTCTGGAAACGGACTTAGGCTAAGTGATTTCGGTACGGAACGAAATGCCACTATAGCCAGCACACGGTTTCCTAACCCAAAAGGGCACATGACGATCTCCAGATTAAAGAACGCGATGGTCAATCAAATTGATCACATTGCTAAAGACAAGAGGCAAGCAGTCAGTATTTTGGATATCCGAACATTCCGCAATCGAACATTCCAATCGAAAATTTTCACGAAAACAACATCTTTCTCTTTATAAGAGAAAGTTAAAAATTTAATGTCGAAAGACTGCAATCGCTAGAGACCGCCAAGGCCTTCGCTCGTATCCCTTAACCTCTCGATTAACACCATACCACCAGCATCGAATGTCGAAGAACAATGGCAATGATGCCAACAAGCCATTTGATCAGACGCAACTGATGTGCTAGGTTTCTCGCGGCCATCAACAAGAAACCCCTGGTTTGATGGGGAATGCCGAGAGATGCTCGCAGCCAAGAACGAGGCCTACAAGGCTAAGCTGCAGGTGAAGAAGAGAGCTGCTATTGAGCTCTATAGACAAAGAGGAGGGGAAGAAGACCGGCTTTTCAGAAGAGGAAAAAAGAGCAAGAAAAGCGCGTGGTCTAGGATATAGAGAGGTGCCGCTCCAGGAACGATGTTCGCAAATTTTACCAAAGTATAAAACGTCAAAGCCAAGGATACAACCCTCGAACAGAATCCTGTCGAGATGAATAATGAAATATCGTAGTTGAGACAAAGTCGATGCTAAGGATATAGAAGAACCACTTCTGCAGACTGTTAAACGGCAATGACGAACAACATTCCGCTGTCAGGCAGAACGAACCATTTGATATTGACAACGACAGCGAAAACTGCCAACCACCCGACCTAAATGAAGTGAGGATAGCAATATCTAAACTCAAGCTAAATAAGGCCGCCGGAAATCACGGCCTTCCCACTGAGCTTTATAAAGCTGGCGAAGATGACTTGGTTAGTAACATCCACCAACTCATAAGCCAAATCTTGTCGGACGAAAGTATGCCTAAGCAATGGAACCCAGCATCGTTTGCCCGATCCACAAAAAAAGCAGACCCCCTGAACTGCGCCAACTATAGAGGCATAAGTCTCCTCAACATCGCCTACAAGATCCCATCTGCCGTAATATGGGAACGCCTGAAACCGTTTACCAACTACCTGATCGGCCCTTTTAAGTGTGGTTTTAGGCCAGAAAGTCCACAAACGATCAAATTTTTACACTTTGGCAGATCCTGGAAAAACCATAAGAAGTCCATATCACCTATTTATCGATGTCAAAGCCGCATACGACAGCATTTATAGAGACGAACTATACAGAGCCATGTCTAGTTTTGGTATACCGCCCAAACTCGCCCATTTGTGTAGGATGACGATGGAGAATTCTCGCTGTACCATCAGGGTCGGAAACGACCTCACCGACACATTCGATACCAAAAAAGGATTTAGGCAAGGCGATGCGCTGTCATGTGACTTCTTCAATTTGATTCTTGAGAGGATTGTGCAAAACTCCCGAGCCAACACCAGAGGCACAATTTTTCAAAAATCAGTGCAACTACTAGCATACGCCGACGATATTGACATCACTGGTAGGACTCAACGTGATGTCATAGCCACGTTTGCTAGTATATAGAATGAAGCTGCAAAAATGGGTTTAGCAGTAAGAGAAAGGACACACAACATCCACGAATTGGACAGAACGTCAACGTTGACAGATATAACTTTGAGGTAGTACGGGACTTTGTCTACCTCGGCTCCGCTATTAACTCTGGCAACAACATTTCGTCAGAAATTAAACGAAAAATTACTCTTGCCAACCGCTGTTTATTTGGGCTACGAAGGCAATTTAGTAGTAAAGCCCTAACTCAAACTTCTAAGGAGATCCCATATAAGACCCTGATCATCCCAGTCCTGCTATACGGCGCTAAAGCATGGAGCGGATGAAGAAATCCTTGGTCGATTCTAGAGAAAAATTCGGAAAATCTTCGGTCCCGTTTGCGTTGACGGGCTATGGAGACGAAGGTTCAACCACGAACTATACGAGCTGTACAGCGACATACAATACAATTACAATTTACAATTTTTTGACGCAACAGGCTCGTTAGTACCCAGGGCCTAGCTTTCTCACAACCATTCATGTGTGCGTGTGTACTTCTTGCACGATGGCGGGACCTCCTGTTTTATGCCGACTCCGAACGGCTAAGTTGAGATAAGCTATTCTTGACAATTGATACTACTCGGATGATTTGTCAGATCATCACGAGAGGAGGGCCAGTGAAAAATCATTTAGGTGTTGTTACGGCTGGGAATCGAACCCAGACCTCCTGCGCGGCAGTTCATCGCACTAACCATCGCACCACTGAGCCACAGCGACATACCCCTGGTCAAAAAACTCCGCATTGGACGTTTAAGATGGCTAGGACATGTAGAACGAATGGACACCAATTCGGTGGCTTGCAGAGTCTTCGACTCCCAGCCAGACGTCGGACGCAGTAGAGGAAGACCTCGCCTTAAGTGGCGCGCACAAGTAGAAACCGACCTCAACCACCTTGGAGTGCGCAACTGGAGGCAGTTAGCTAAGGGCCGGGCTAATTGGAGAGGCATGTTGGTTGAGGCCTAGGTTCATCCCGGACTGTAAGTACAGAACTTTTTCTACATTGGCTCCGCTATACACTCTGACAATATCACTGGAGTATTTTGTGCGAGTCTTTTCCGACCTTTTATTTATGATCTTTCAATATCAGAAATCTCAGTCCACGTTGTGTTGTATTTAGATTGACGAGGTTGACATAAACTCCTACCAGATTAAATTATTTCATTTGAGGTGCCGAAACTATTCCGATGGGTTAAGCAGAAGTTTGATAAGAAAATTCAGAATTTCATCAAAAAATCATCTCCAGAGATAAAGCTCATTTTTGGCTTAGTGGCTCGTCGATGATTGATATTTAGAGTCAATGGAGTTGAAAGTTGGATGACTCTTTTCACCCAAACTAAGATGGATTTGACATCAGTGAAATATGATTCCAATAAGATGGTTTCATATAGCACACACCGTCTTATGAATTGACAGCTCGGTTGTCATAAAATCTCAAGAAATGACCCTGACGATATGAGTTCTTACTCCGCGGTCGGGCTTATTTTTATGGGGTTGTGTTTAATCGTTGGCTTATGGCATGCGAACCATATTTGACAGGCTCCAAAACAATGCCAAATCGATGTGTGTGGAAGTTTTGGAAAAGTGTCTCCAAGGAGTCGTCGAAAAGTGGTTTATGGTCATATGAACGAGGTCGAATTTCGTATTTAAATTGATCCTGTGTACTAAATACAGAAAACAGTTCTGTCATAGATTGCAATTATTCTGTATTTTAAATACAAAATTGCTACGTCCTTATTGAAAAATGCACCTCAACAATACAGGATGGTTTTTAGTAGATACAAATGGTCCATGCTCCTTCTCTTGCCACCTTCTATCAAACTACCCTACTACTGAAGTTTTAAGAAACTCTCAATGCTCCCGTAAGTATCCCATCATTGCCGTGAGTTAAATAAAAAATATATCCTCGCCTATCCTTTTCGGGAACACCGTACTTTTGGTTCAATACAATCGAATGTCCGATTTGATTTCCTATTCTCTACCCGCAACACATCGCATTGCATTTTATTATATCCGTCTCCTTGTGTGGTTGTCCTTGTCAATTGTATCCGCCAAATGGATTGTAAAAGTTTATTTTTCGTCAAATGTATCTACGCGCAAATAGTATTTCCCAAGAAATAGAACTTGACAAAGTGTAAACATTTCCACTGTAGATCATAAATTGTTAGATATTTACATATTTTATTTTTTTTTTACTCTTCGTCAAGAAGATATTTATACATTTGCATAAGCAGAATCATATCAAAATGGCTTCAAGGAATTTGAATAATTGATTCGTTAGACTTAGAACGCCTTTAACATTTGCTGTGGCAATGTAAAATGCGTTCAATTATTAATACGTTTTTGCCTTGCAATTAATTGAGTTTGGCGTAATAATTTTGGCAATGTGATACCTCATATAGACAACTCACACAGACGAAAATTCGCTTCAGGATATTTTTGGTAAATGATGTAAAAGTCATCAAAAGAAGGGATTTTTTGAAACCACATCGATAAGAACACTTATTGTCCTTAAAAAAAAATCATCTGCAAGTTGTTGCAATATCACAACTCATCAATATTGTCTACAATCTTAATGTGTCCTTTCGTCTCCAATTTAAACTGAAATCACTCGCGGCTTGTGGGTCAACAAGAGTGTAAGTAGCCAACCCATCTAATGCTATCATAAATATCCACTATCTTCGATTAATATCCTCGATCCTGCACGGTTTAAGTGCATTCTCTGCACACCCACACTACAGACACGGACCACAAACGTAATTGATGGTTAAAAACGGACGAAACATAATTGAATCGATTGAGATACTTAAGAAAAACATCCTCAAGGAAATTGTGATATGACACTTTTTTTTCATCTAGATACGTACCTTGGTTTCCTACTTCTTCTGCGACGAAAAACAAAACTCGAGTACTTCCGAAATCACACACTTGTTGCACAATAATATTTAGTTTCGATTTACAAATTCCTCTTCAAGGATATGCCACAGGAAGTTGTATCTATCACTGCACTGATTTGTTCGTCTCTAATAAATTGGTTCTTCTTTCGAGTTAGTGTCCTTTTTTTTTGTTGCGTTAAACGAATTTATTTCACAAAACCAAAAAAGAAACTAGAAAACCGTTATTTTCGATACAAAACCAATTCACTCACGCTCAGTACAGTAGCAGCCTTGTGTAAGCTTCGGGAACTGAAGTTTGAATGGGAAGAATTGAAAATGCGGTTAGTTTTTTATACCCGAGCGCTGTAGATACTTCGTTCGTGGGCTGTCAGCCAATCAGATGCGAGGAGCTTTTTTGGTGTTGGTGAAAGTTGCCACAGTTGATGCCTAACATTATGATGTTTGCAGACAGCAAACCTATGTTTTGATATTAAAATTGCTGCCATAGATAACCTCGTGTATTCGCACAGGATGCTCATATTTGGATTGCGTTGTGTATGGTGGATGGATGCGTCACTGAGGTGGGTGTTGAACCTTATGATATACCCACCTCCGGAGTTCGAACAAATAATTTGTTTTGTGAATAATAATTAATAAAATAATCAAATGACATGATTGCTTGTTTTTTTTTTATAGGTGGGGGTATAATTAAATTTTTCGAAGACCTTATGTGGGTCTAAATTGAATTTTTTGAAATTCAAAATACGATGGAATTGATGTTTCACTTAGGTTAACACAAAATCAAATTTGTGAAAATATGGTGCTGAAACTGGTCGTAATGTTAAGGCGAAATGAGGTTGGGAATTGTCTACTGGGTCACACAATTATTTGTCATAGCTGTATGTTGCTTTATTATTTAGATAAAACACAACAATTGACATGTCGCCCTGAAATGTATTTCAGATGCAATACTTACTTACTAACTTAAGTGGCGCTACAGTCCGGAATGAACCTGGGCCTCAACCAACATGCCTCTCCAATTAGCCCGGTCCTTAGCTAACTGCCTCCAGTTGCGCACTCCAAGTTGGTTGAGGTCGGTTTCCACTTGTGCGCGCCACTTAAGGCGAGGTCTTCCTCTACTGCGTCCGAAGTCTGGCTGCGAATCGAAGACTCTGCGAGCCGGAGTATTGGTGTCCATTCGTTCTACATGTCCTAGCCATCTTAAACGTCCAATGCGGAGTTTTTTGACCAGGGACATGTCGCTGTACAGCTCGTATAGTTCTTGGTTGAATCTTCGTCTCCATAGCCCGTCAACGCAAACGGTACCGAAGATTCTTCGAAGAATTTTCCTCTCGAATCTACCAAGGATTTCTTCATCCGCTTTAGATACGGTCCATGCTTCAGCGCCGTAGAGTAGGACTGGGATGATCAGGGTCTTATATAGGGTCTCCTTAGTAGTTCGAGTGGGGGCTTTAATACTAAATTGCCTTCTTAGCCCGAAGAAACAGCGATTGGCAGGAGTAATTCTTCGTTTGATTTCTGACGAGATGTTGTTGTCAGAGCTAATAGCGGAGCCGAGGTAGACAAAGTCCCGTACTACCTCAAAGTTATATCTGTCAATGGTGACGTTATTTCCAATTCGTCGATGTTGTGAGTCCTTTCGTGATGACAGCATATACTCAGTCTTACCCTCATTTACTGCTAAACCCATTTTCGCCGCTTCCTTCTCTATACTAGCAAACGTGGCTATGACATCACGTTGAGTCCTACCAATGATGTCAATATCATCAGCGTATGCTCCACTTTGCACCGACTTTTGGAAAATTGTGCCTCTGGTGTTGGCTCAGGTCGGGTGGTTGGCAGTTTTCGCTGTCGTTGCCAATATTGAATGGTTCGTTCTGCCTGACAGCGGAATGTTGTTCGTCATCGCCGTTTAACAGTCTGCAGAAGTGGTTCTTCCATATCCTCAGCATCGACTGTGTCTCAACTACAATATCTCCTTGATCATCTCGACAGGATTCTGTTCGAGCCTTGTATCCTTGGCTTTGACGTTTTACACTTTGGTAAAACTTGCGAACATCGTTCCTGGAGTGGCACCCCCTATATCCTCGATCGCGCGCTTTTCTTGCTCTTTTTTCTTCTTGCTGAAAAGCCGATGTTCTTCCCTTCTTCTTTGCCTATAGAGCTCAATAGCAGCTCTCGTCTTCACCTGCAGCTTAGCCTTGTAGGCCTCGTTCTTGGCTGCGAGCATCTGTCGGCATTCCTCATCAAACCAAGGGTTTCTTGCTGGTGGGCGAGAGAAACCAAGCACATCAGTTGCGGCTGATCTAATGGCCTGTTGGCATCGTTGCTATTGCTCTTCGACATTCGATGCTGGTGGTATGGTGTTA
Organism: Rhingia campestris; assembly: GCA_932526625.1. Taxonomy (NCBI): domain Eukaryota; kingdom Metazoa; phylum Arthropoda; class Insecta; order Diptera; family Syrphidae; genus Rhingia; species Rhingia campestris. The sequence goes on from OW052183.1 coordinate 167,784,847, forward strand.
ATCGAGAGGTTAAGGGATACGCGTTGTGCGAAGGTCTTGGCGGTCTCTTGCGATTGCAGTCTTCCGACATTAAATTTTTTCACAGTATTTCTGGATTGTTGTGGCGTGGTGGATATCCGCATTCTTACCTTGGCTGCTACAAGGTAGTGATCCGAGTCGATGTTAGCCCCTCGGAATGTTCGGACATCCAAAATACTGGATGCGTGTCTCTTATCTATCGCAATGTGATCAATTTGGTTGACCGTTCGTTGATCTGGAGACCGCCATGTCCCCTTATGGATATCGAGGTGAGGAAACCGTGTGCTGGCTATAGTGGCATTTCGTTTCGTAGCGAAATCAATTAGCCTAAGTCCGTTACCAGACCTGTTGTCGTGTAGGCTATGTTTTCCGACAGTACTTCTAAAGATGTCTTCTCTTCCTACCTTTGCGTTAAAATCTCCCAGCACGATTTTAACATAGTACTTCGGTAGTCGCTCATAGGTTTTGTTAAGGAGCTCGTAGAAGCAATCCTTAGCTATATCATCTTTTTCTTCCGTCGGAGCGTGAGCGCATATAAGGCTTATGTTGGCGAATTTGGCCTTGATGCGGATTTTTACTATGCGTTCGCTAATGTCTTGGAAACATAAGACTTCTTGCCTAAGTCTGGCACTTATAACAAAACCGCATCCGAATAGTCGCTGTTTCTGCTCACTATAACACGGTCCGTAGTAGATGTCACAGTTTTTCATCCTCTTTTTGCCCGGCCCATTCCATCGTATTTCCTGGATGGCAGTAATGTCTGCTTTGTAGCAGTTTAGGGCTTCCGCTAGTGGTTCGCCTGCACCTCTCCTGTTTAATGTTCTCACATTCCAGGTGCAGATACGAACGTCGTTGTCCTTTTTTCGTTTAGCAGGGTCGTCAACAATAAAATCAGTCCTTTCCGAGGCTACTGGTTGCTTCGTAACCATATTTTTTTCTGTGGGTGGGTAGTTAACCCAAAGCACAACCCCCAACCTGGAGGGCCAGTTCCAATTTATTAGATACCCCTAGGACATAGGGCCATCAGTATCCACTACGGGATTGAGCGCTGCCGTTGGCCTTTCGGTTCATCCGCCACCATCTCTGTTCAAGGGGCCTGACTAACCCTTGAAATTCCTAGACAACCTGTTGTCCGAATATATCAGAGCAGCTCATCTAGGTTCGCCTGGGACTGCAAGGCCGGGTATTCATCCCTGCCATTCTCACCAGGGTGTTTATAGTGTTGCTGTTTTTCGTCGGGTTATAAACACTCGCACTTATCGTTTAGCAAGTCAAATCCGGTTGGAAGAGACCAGTACCCGATGGTTACCACTTGGAGGTAAAGATAAGCACATTTGATGTGTAGTCAGAGTTACAACACTGGGCATTGCCAAGTTAACGCCAATCAGAGTCTACCTTCGTTCTACAACACCCAACCATCCTATGCAATACACATGTTAAATTAAGGTATGGAATGCAATGTCGTTCATATAACCATCGCAAAGCATTTCGGCCGAAATTTATAGGATTTCGCGTTTGATATTGCATCTGGGTTCCTATAACGTTGTTGTCTTGTTGGCATGAACCAAAAACTTAAAGAAGTAAGCATTCTACTAGACCATTTCCTGAGATTACACCACTAACAACCTCTCATTTAACAACGGGTGAAATTTAAAGCGAAGTTTTTTAAGTCTTGTAATCCATAAAAAGGCCTTTGCCATTTACGTTTTAAAGACAACTTCATGTAAATGTTGTCCGCGGCTCCGTTTCAAATGGTCCATTTGGAAGGTCCAATTAAACGTCACTTTTTCGAGCATTTCGGCCTGTATTCCACGAATCACGCGTGTAATGTTATCATGTAAGGCTTCAATCGTGTTCGACTTGTCCACATAGACTAACGAATTTACATAACCCCACAAGAAATAATCAAGAGGCGTTAAATCGCATGATCTTAGAGGCCAACTCACAGGGCCATTTCCAGAGATAAGCTGCTCACCAAATTCATCCTTCAACATTTCCATTGTTTCACGAGCTGTGTGGCATGTGGCACCGTCTTGATAAAACCACATGGCAACCAAGTTCAACTCAGCCAACTGGGACAAAAAAAGTCTCGTATCATGGCTCGATATCGTTCGCCGTTGACGGTAATGTTTCTTCCACGTTCGTCTTTGGACCGATGATGACACCAGCCCATAACCACAACAAACTGTCATTTTTCGGGATGCATCGGTAATTCTTGTATGGAATGTGGCTCTTCATCACTCCAGATGCGACAGTTTTGCTTATCCGTTGAGTCCGAAATGAGCCTCATCGCTGAGCACAATTTTTTTATAAAACAGCGGATTTTCATGGAGCTGTTCTAAGGCCCATTCACCAACAATTAGACGTTGTGGTAGGTCATTCGGCTTTAATTCTTGCACAAGTTGAATTTTTTAGTTCAAACCCAAATCGACACTTAAAATTTTTCATGTGGTTGAGTAACACATTCTCAATTGCTGAGAACGGTGACGAATTGACATTTCACGATCTTCATTAACATTGGACGCTACGACTGCAATATTCTCTTCGGTACGCACTGTACGCATGTGAGTCGATGGTTTAATGCCCAAAAAATTAAATTTGGTGCGAAATTTGGTGATAACAGCACTAATTGTTAATTCACCAGGTCGATTATGACGACCATACTATGATCGTAAAAAACGGTGCATATTTTTTTACAGAGCACGAATTTTCATAATAAATTTCAATAATTTGCAATCGTTGCTCCTTTGTTAGTCTTTCTATGATTAAATGGCAGAGTATACTGAAAACTTTTCACCACGCCATTACTAACCAGTGCTGCCAACCTGAAAAAATTAACTCTTAAAAAATCACCCGTTAGATCAACTGTTAGACCGGCTATGTGACATATGGCACCATCTTATTCTGGGAAAAAAATAATCCTTCAACATGACACGATAGTGAACTCTATAGATCCTCACATGGTGACCATTTACGTTCACGCCTCCGCCATGTAATACTGAAATCCACACTACACAATCACACTTTGTGGATACAATGGTGCCTCTTGAAGCTCTCATGGGCAAAAAGGAACTATGTCTCCGAAAATGATTTTCTGATGAAATTCAGGGTTTTCTTCAAGCTTTTGCAGAGAAGTTTCGGCGCTTCAATTGATCAAGAGGCTACATTTGCTGAGTTTATTTGATCTTGCTAGGGTTAAGGCAAAACGGCGTGGAATCAACTAATTTGGTTAATTGATTTAAAGTGGGACGGGTTAGAGATCCCTACCATCTGGTACGGGTAATATATACCCGAGGTAGACATGCCGTAAAAGGCGATTGAAATCCAACCTCCGTATATCGAGCGTATAGTGTTCAAACAAATGCAATGATCAAAGCAGATGTAATGTAAAGTATGGTTAAGGTGAACATCTAGCCATTACAGCTCCTATTTAACGGTGGGCCTACCCACAGTAGCCATAGAAAAATGTTGGTTAACACCCGATCGTAGGACAAGTTAAATTGGTACAATTATGAAAATTATGTGTAAGGCACGAACTTCATCCTTGTAAAGGACCGCGGTCCACTTGACACACTTGTATTCCTAAGTCTACAACCTCCATACTTACTGTCTTACTTACTTAAGTGGAGCTACAGTCCGGAATGAACCTGGTCCTCAACCAACATGCCTCTCCAATTTGCCCGGTCCTTAGCTAACTGCCTCCAGTTGCGCACTCCAAGTTGGTTGAGGTCGGTTTCTACTTGTGCGCGCCACTTAAGGCGAGTTCTTCCTCTACTGCGCCGGACGTCTGTCTGGGAATCAAAGACTCTGCCAGCCGAAGTATTGGTGCCAATCATTCTGCATGTCGTAGCCATCTTAAACGTCGAATGCGGAGTTTTTTGAATCTTCGTCTCCATAACCCGTCAACTTAAACGGGACCGAAGATTTTTCGAAGAATTCTCCTCTCAAATCGACCAAATATATCTGCTACGGTCTTCTGATACGGTCCATACTTCGGTTTGGGATGATCAGGGCCTTATATAGGATCTTCTTAGTAATTCAAGTGATAGCTATACTACTAAATTGCCTACTTACCCCGAAAAAACAGCGGTTGGCAAGAGTAACTCTTCGTTGAATTTCTGACGAAATGTTGCTGTCAGAGTTAATAACGGAGCCAAGGTAGACCAAGTCTCGTACTACCTCAAAGTTATATCTATCAATGGTACAGGACCACACCATTGACAGATATAACAATTCATCGATATTGTGTGTCCTTTCGTGTTGAGAGCATATACTTAGTCTTACCCTCATTTATTGCTAAACCAATTTTTGCCACTTCCTTCTCTGTACTAGCAAACGTGGCTATGAAATCATCTTGAGTCCTACCAATGATGTCAATATCGTCGGCCTATGCTAGTAGTTGCACCGATTTTTGGAAAATTGTGCCTCTGGTTTGGCTCGGGAGTTTTGCATAATCCTTTCAAGAATGAGTCACATGACAGCGCATCGCCTAAATCCTTTTTTGGTATCGAATGTGTCGGTGAGGTCGTTTCCGAGCCTAATGGAGCAGCGAGAATTCTCCATCATTCCTTCATTCTAACAAACGGACGAGTTTGGGCGGTATACCAAAACTAGATATGGCTCTGAAAAGTTCGTCTCTATATATGCTGTCGTTTGGGGCTTTAAATTCGATAAATAGGTGGTGGGTATCGTTTTGGACTTCTTAGGTTTTTTCCATGATCTGCCGAAGTTTGAAAATTTGATCGTTTTGTGGATCACCTCCATAGACCTCGGAATACCATACGTCTCCGCGAAGTGGGGTAACAAAACATGTCCAGAATATCATAAGTTAGGCAAGTGATCAGCAGCAACACCAAGTAACGCTCCAACTTCACGAGCCCATACCTAGTTTTTTTTACAAATGACTACATTGCCTTAAGGAATAAAAGTTATTCTTACGGCAATTTTTAGCAGTCATTTACCATATGGACGCGGACCTTCATGGAGCCGGCTTTGATTGGTTCACGATGGGCCTTCACAGGTCAAAACATCATTCGCCGCATATCGTTCTAGTAAGGATTGACAGGATACTTAGCTTTCTGCGGCTCCCTCTCCTCTCAGTTTTACTATAAAATCCATCATCTTTGGAAGTCGGCTCTGGATTCTAGGGAGAGCCACCTATTGCAACCCAAGCCTCCTTAAAGGAACGAAATCATCGACTTTTAAGGTTATGTCCTTGAGAAACAATAAGTGGGAAGTCAATGTCGATGACCACGAAAGTGGTATACTTTCGAAATAAAGTCAGAAAGGCGACATAGAGTTTAAGCAAGGGGACCCCATTCCCCATGCACCAAAGAAGTCATAAAGGACTTTGAAATTCTTAATGCAATTAGTAAACATAATCAAGAAGGAGAAGAAATAAACGAAAATAAATAAAGACATTCTGGTAGGGCGTGGACTTCCGCTTTTTATGCTTACCTTAGATCAGAACAAAACAATTTCAATATCGTGGTTAAAATCGAGCCGATGCGTAGAAATTTAAAAATAATACCACAGTGCAATCTTTACTAAGGATTCAACCACCCGCAAATGTATTGAACCGCGATGTGTCAAATGCGCCAAAAATTACATCTTGCAAGACTGTAGAGTACCGAAACAAACCTCCGCCACCAACGCTAATTGTTAGGGAAAGCACACGGCAAATTATAGAGGATTTGATGTAGATAAGATGGTGCGGAGAGATGTGTTCTTTGAGCCATTAAATTCAAAATCTAAACCGCGATAGTAGGTAATGTAAAACCACCGGGTCGCAGAGTGATAACAAAAAAGTCCTTGACGCATGTTCTCAATTGAAATGGTACCGAAAAGTCACCACTAGGGAAGCCATCGAATAATGGCATTCGGACAGCCGGAATAGAGACCTGCGCTCAGACAGCAGCACTCCAAAAACCAACAAATGTCGAAGTTTCTCATATTTTCTCAGTTATACTGGAGACATTTGAAGAACAACTACTAAAATACTTAAGTCGCGCTACAGTCCGGGAAAAACCTGGGCCTCAACCAACATGCCTATTCAGCCCGGTCCTTAGCTAATTGCCTCCAGTTGAGCACTTCAAGTTGGTTGAGGTCGGTTTAATTTTTGATGAGATGTTGTTATCAGAGTTAATAGTGGAGCCGAGGTAGACAAAGTCCCGTACTACCTGAAAGTTATATCTGTCAATGGTGACGTTCTGTCTAATTCGTCAATGTTATGTGTCATTTCTTGGCCTGTAATGTATGTTTCTTACTAAATCATATCCCCCGGCTTTATAAAGCTTTACAGAAAGGCCACATAGCTATTTCGATAGTTTTGTTAAGCTTAACAGCTTGCTTTACTCATTGATAGGCTTTGCTGTCGTCCCCAATATCGATTAGTTACTTCTGCTAGGCATATACAGATTGTTCATCATTGCCGTTACAGTCTGGACAAGTGGGTCTTACATAATCTCAGCATCGGCTTTGACTCAAGTACGATTGCTATACCCTATCCCATAGGGATAATAATTTCGATAGATATACTTACTTAACTTATCGCGCTCCCGACCCGTAAAGAGTCTGAGACACTGAAGTCTTCCATCCTCTACGATCCCGGGCTCGCTGCCTCCACTCTGGCATCCGCGATGGCTTGGTCTTTGAAACGGAGGTTCGGTCTTCCTTGCCTTCTCAAACCTGGGGGCTGGGATTCGAGGATCCTCTTAGCTGGAGCATTATTGGCTATTCGCTCGATGTGGCTGAGCTAATATAGTCGATGTGTTTTGGCTTTTTGGACTACATCCACATCTTGGTACAGCTCATAGAGTTCGCGCCCTCCTCGTGCACAGGACCAAAAATCCGCCGATCGCCTTTTTTGTAGATCTCCTTGAGCTGGGAGGCTGCGTAGGCTCTCTTCTTTCTACGCAGGGTCTTCTTTTCCTCCCTTCTCCTGGTTCGATACTCTTCTCTCGCTGCCCTTGTTTTGCGCTGCAGCGCTTTCTTCTGTGCATCTTCTGTCACTTTTTTCTTGTACACGCATTCATCATATACCACGCTCTTTCTCGGGGATGGCAGTGGTTTCGGCTACCTCCTTGATGATGTCGCGATAGTGGCACCACTGATTGTTCATTGTTGGCGTCTGTGGTAGGTGAGTGCACAGATTAGATATTTATACTCAGGCGCTCACTGTAGGCTCTGGCTACTCCAGGTGTGCTAAGGCGCGTCCAACGTCGAATTTCTTCTTCTGGGCAGTTCGCAGCTTCTTCTCGTTGGACAGTCGAGCTCTGAATTTAGCCGCGACAAGAAAATAGTCATTCCGAGGGGCAAACGTCGGTTTGCCCCTCGGAATGTATGCACGTCGAGGATGTTGGAAGCGTGCCTCGCATCGATTAGCACATGGTCGATTTTGTTGGCGGTTCGACCGGCTGTAGAGCGCCAGGTTGCTGTGTGGATCCTTAGCCTTGAGAGCGCCAGGTTGCTGTGTGGATCCTTAGCCTTGGGAACCTAGTGCTTCTTATCACCGTATTACGAGCTGCCGCAAAATCGATTAGTTAGTAGCCGTTGTCTGTTGTCGTTTCGTGGATTCTGTGCTTACCAACAATTAAACCGCCAAAGATGTTTTCCTTTTCGATAGATATACCTTAAAGTATATGGATCGACTCAAAATCAAAAGCTGAGTCGATCTGTATGTCTGTCACTGATTTTTGGGCCTTAAATTTTGAGCTAGAGTGATGAAATGTATACAGAAGAATCAAAACAAGTGTAAACATTTGTAAAATCCGCCACTTGCACGCCTACTTTTTAGAAAAACCTTTGTTTAGTCAAACGGTTAGGAATTTTGAAAAAGTATCTGAATATCATATTTAGCCAATCCCAATATCTATAATTCGTCGATAGATAGTTTTCTGCAATGCCCACTTTTTGGGGGCGTTTTCTTAAAAAAACAATTTTCGGTAAAATTTTAGGAAAAATTAAAAAAGAAACTTACGATGCAAATATTTCGAGAATAATACCGTGAACATTTCGTCTATAGATAATTTTGACGCCCGCCCATTTTTGGGGCGTTATTTAAAAGAAACCATTAGTAAAGCATATATCCATAGAAAACTTCGTTTTTTGTCGAACAATACAGGATTTAGATACACCGCCTGAACAAGGTTCATTCAGTCTTTAGCAACGCCCACTTTTTGGGGATATTTATAATTACTAATAAGGAAAGGATTGGATAGGGTATTCTACGATTCGCACAGCGGATTGTAGCATTCTCACATGTTTCCTTATTTCCTTGTTCTCGACAGGGTTCTATTCGGCTCTTGGCTCAAACACACATAACTTCTGGTAAAACTCTCTCCATGTCTTCGATTATGCTCAGTGGCGCTTTAGTTAGTACTATAACTGCCGGGCAGAAATTCTGAGTTCAATTTCCAGCCTAAATGATTTTTCACTGACCATCCACTCGCGATTTTCTGACAAATCATTCGAGTAATATGAATTCCGATCAGAGGTCACGCCACAATGCAAGAAGTAAAGGGTCAACGTCAATGGCGAGTGTTACAGGTAGATGATTACCATCTTCTTTTGGCCTGAATTTAATGATATGGACACCAACGACATGTGATTTCAACAACCACATTGCAAATTATGAACGAGCGATTCGAGAGCATGGTCATATCACGTGGAGATGATGTAAACTCACCACCGAGATCGTACGATTTGACACTTTTAAACTTTGTTTTGAAATGTTTTATGAAGTTGCAGATCTATGCGAATAAGCCAAAAACTACAGCGGCCCACAAAGCCAACATAATCCTTGCTATCGGTCAAATTCAGCCTGATTTATGCACCAGAGTCATGGGAAATTGGACATTACGGATGCGCGCCACCCAGACAAGCCGCGGCGGGCATTTGAATGATGTTATATTCCATACATAATGGCAGCCATAGGCCTTTCAAAAGAATAAAAAAAATCGATGATATCTCACACACATATTCATTTAATTAAATTTAAAGATATGAAGCGCCTAATGAAAGATCCTTTACAAACGCACACATAAATGGTTGTGAGAAAAGCTAGGCTCTGGGTACTAACGAGCCTGTTGCGTCAAATTTGTATTTTTGTATATCTTTGTTCGCGGGCTGTTTTGGATCTTCATTTTTCTCTCTGAGAAGCCGGAAGCCTTGCAGAATGCATCTGTCGCTATCTCCGTCAAATTAGGAATTACTAACTGGTGGGCGAGAAACATAAGTTTCGAAAGATCTTATAACATCACGACAACGTCTCTATTGGTCTTCATTATTAGATACTATTAATAATCGAGATGTATTGTATTAAAAGAGAGATTAAAGGTTACGCTTTCTGCAAATTTCTCTCTCTCTTTATTGCAGTATTTCGATGTACTTTTGTCGCAACAAGGAAATTGTTCCAAATCGATCGAATCGAATCACCGAAAATATGCAAAATATTGCTATCCTCATAGATAGTTAAGCGGCCATTACCCTCCAAGCTGGTACAGGAATGCCGCAACGAACTTGCCCAACTGGGCGAACGCTTCAGGGTCACACTTCTCTGGGTTCCAGGGCACAGTGACATTAAAGAAAACGAGTGCGCACAGGAGCTGGCCAGGCAAGGCTCACCTCTACACTGCTCACTTGTGGCAAGGGTCCATATCCCGCTAGGTGCGGTAAAGGGACAAATCCACTGATACTTCCTGAAGAAGTCCGACTCCAATTGAAAAAGGTTAACAAATTGCGTCTTATCGGGGAAGACATGGCCTTCTTATGACAAGAACAGAACAAACGACCTACTAAATATAACCCGCCCAGATATCGCAAAAATTACGGCGATAGTCACGTGGCACTGGCCAATTGGAGACCATATGCTATACTAGGGATCATATATAACCCTCAATACCGCAGTTGCGGGAAGACAAATAAGAGACAAACCATCTCCCATTTCATCTGCAAATGTCCTGGGCTAGCAAGAGCCGGATTGCTTGCATTAGACCAACCATTCTTCGACAACCTTAGCGATATCTCGGGTGATATATCGCTTCTTATCCATAGAAAACAGATAAGAACTGGCATCCTTTCACCTGGCTGGATCTAGAGACCACATGTATAAAATTCCACAACAATCATAATAAAGGTCACACGAGTCGTGGTAACAAAAAAGCACATAAGTACTACTTGGGTTCATGCTAAATCGCCACCTCTACCTAACTAGATCTATCCAACCGGATTGAGGTCGCCACTTCGCAGGAACCTATAACTAAACTTTAAACTAAGGAGGACCGAAGATTTTGGGGAAGCGCCTAATTACCACCTTCCTCTGAACACGCGAAGTGGCCCATTCAGGTATCGTTGATCAAGAACACTTTTTGTCATAAGCGCATGACAGATGACTGAAGTTACCCTAAGCAGACAGCCGAAGTTGCGTGAGTGGGACTTACTAATGAGAGGGAGTTGGTATTCTAAAAACCTGCAAGCCGGTCCACGTTGTACTATTCGCCAAAAAAACTGTTGCGATAGGCGCCTTCAAGACGACTGTACATTCTCTAACTAGTCGCGCGAGGGAGACTGAATATGAAAGTTGAATTTTTTTTAACCCTAGGAGCTGTGGCCTGCTATTGGTACTATTGGTACGATTTCCATTCAAAGTTAACCGAATAATGAAATAAGTGCAGTTGTGGGGTCAGTAGCCAACTGCTCCAGTACCAATTGGGCGGTAAAATTACGTTCTTCATTGTCGTTTACCTAAGTAAGCCACTGGTCCCAATGGATTTTATATGGGTGCAGAGCTGTGCCAAAATTCGACAAGGGGAATTCGCAGAAAGTTAGTTTTTGTAAACGACGAGAAATTGACTGCCTTGGGTTTTCACTTATACTCTCCAGCAGTCCTTGGGCTTCAGTGACGTACGGGTGCAATATTTTGAGTATTTGTCATAATGGTTGACTCGGATTTGGCTATTTAATGTAGAATAGTCGACTCCGCAGTAGGGTGGGTCACTCTAGTATGGGGAAACATTCATTTTTTTCTTTTGACTTCTAATAGCAATTAAAATGTGCCAAATGGTTTATTTAAACTAATTTAGAACGTTTCATAAAAATCAGATGTTACCTTCTGCCTCCAGATTGACCTTAAAATTCTTTAAAAAATTGAATAAAATTCACATCTCTAAAATATTTTTTTTGCTATCTATTTTTCATTGCTGGAAACATGCATTGAGTCAAATTTTACATAAATTTAAACATTATAAAGGGTTTTTCAACAGGGACGCTACAAAAGTAGAGCGACAGGGACAGCAAACGACGCCATATTTCTTGCCGATCTTTTGACATTTCTCTTCAGTACGAGCCAACAACGAATCGAAATTATTAAAATTTACTACCGAAATTCGGAGTAAGTGGCCTCAACGTTAAGAGCGCTACGTCCAATTTATGGTCGTCATAATCGTCCTAGCAGATCAACAATTGAGCGTCTAGTGGAAAAATTTTAATCCACTCCACAGGCACAGAACAAAATGTTCCCGTGCCAGTGAGACAAAGAAGTGCCCGTAGTGTCGAGAATATTGCTTCAGCTGAGGCTTCAGTTGAAGAAAGCCCAAATGTGTCCCTCACACGTCGTTCTCAACCGTAGGGCATCTTTGTGACGTCGTTGTAGTGAATTTTGCGAAAAGATCTTGGCCTACATCCTTTTAAGATTAAATTGACGCAAGAACTGAAGCCGCTTGACCACCAGAAGCGTCATATGTTCGTGAATTGGGCTGAGCAACAACTTGAAAATGATTCGGATTTTCATTGAAAAATCATCTTCAGTGATGAGGCTCATTTCTGGCTGAATGGCTTCGTCAATAAACAAAATATGCGGTATTGGTCAGGCAGCAATCCACACGTACTCCATGAGTAATCATTGCATCCCGAAAAAATTACGGTTTGGTGTGGTTTATGGGCCGGCGCGCGGCGTCATTGGGCCGTACTTCTTCCGTGATGATCAATACCGGCACGTTACTGTGAATGGGAATCGCTACCGTTCAATGATAACCGAATATTTTTGGCCCCAATTGGAAGATATGGACTTGGAGTACATGTGGTTCCAACAGGACGGCGCCACAAGCCACATAGCAAATGTCACAATCAATTTATAGGAAACCAAGTTTGGAGAACGTGTTATCTCACGAAATGGTCCAGTCGCTTGGCCGCCTCGGTCGTGCGATTCGACGCCGTTAGACTCTTTCCTGTTGGGCTACGTCAAGTCTATGGTCTGTGCCAACAAGCCAGCGACGATTGATGAACTTCGTACGAATATCGAACGTGAAATTGCAGCAGTATGCTTGAAAACCGTCGAAAATTGGGTTCAGCGTCTGGACTTCTGCAAGCATGCCCGTGGTGGCCTTTCAAAAGAAATCGAGTTCCATATATAATGACATCAAACGTACTTTCACAGGAATAATTGAATATTGAAAAACCCGATATATTAAAGTTAAAGACACAGTAAGTACAAAGTTAAGTTTCAATTGTGAGATATTTATTTTGTTTAATAAGATCGTAATAAACTTTTGCATCCATGTTAACGTCCGGAACCTAGAATAGCCTTAGTTTTTGAGATTTTTCACCTCGTTTCAGAATACGACGCAGTGCCAATTCTTTTATATGTTTTTCAGAGCTTAACATTGCTAACAGAAGATTTTCAGGATGGGTAAAGTAACTGTTGCTTTGCAAAACCGGGTCATAAATAGTCTTCAGTTCTGTTGTTAAATAGTGACTCCTTGATATCAATTGCCACAAATGTCTTCCTCCATCTTTGCAATTTGGGTGGCTTTTAATGACGAACCATGTTGGAGTGTAAACTTAGACAACATAAGTTGCCAAAGAAGAGAGTTTATCAGAAGGGTCTGATGTTGCAATGTAGGGACAAAGAATTCGGTTAGCCTGCGTGAGCCATCTGGCATGAGATATATTTCCAGGCGATTTGTTAACTAAAGGCCTGCTCAGGATGCATACCTTTCTCTTGTATCTTGCATTGCTTTCAAAAGAGAGATACATTTCTTGCATGAAGTTGCCCTCTATTCAACTTCAAGCTACAGATTCACGAAGATACACATTGTGTTAACGCTTACGAGTTGCCTTGTTTTGAACTTTTTACTCAGCTACAAGAATCAGCTACAGATACGCATTCTAGGCGGCCATTAAGTCTTCATGGCATTCACCAGTCTGAACTGAGACCTTTCTTGTCTATTAGTGGTATTTCAAAAAAAAAAAAATACAAATTTTTGGCGCAACAGGCTCGTTAGTACCCAGGGCCTAGCTTTCTCACAACCATTCATGTGTGCGTGTGTACTTCTTGCACGATGGTGGGACCTCCTGTTTTATGACGACTCCGAACGGCTAAGTTGAGATAAGCAATTCTTGACAATTGATACTACTCGTATGATTTGTCAGATCATCACGAGAGGAGGGCCAGTGAAAAATCATTTAGGTGTTGATACGGCTGGGAATCGAACCCAGACCTCCTGCGCGGCAGTTCATCGCACTAACCATCGCGCCACTGAGCCCTCAGGGTATTTCACCTATGAAATATTTTAAACCTTGCAACAGCTTTCTCTTTACAATTATCCAAGGCTTTTCCGATTTCACCAGTAAATGTTGTCGGACCAGAAGTAGAACCATCAATAAAAGAAAATAACGGGTTATTTTTTAAGCGTAGTTTTATTTAAAAAATCGAATAAAACACTCAAATTTGCATATTCAAAATTTTTATTGTAATCGATAAATAGGCCTTTGCCTTTTACATTTTAAGGACAACTTCATGCAAATGTTGTCCGCGGCTCCGTTTTAAATGGTCCATTTGGAAGGTAAAATTTTATGTCGCTTTTTCGAGCATTTCGGCCTGTATTCCACGAATTACGCTTGTTATGTTATCCGTAAGGCTTCAATAGTATTCGGCTTGTCTACATAGACTAACGACTTTACATAACCCCACAAGAAATATTCAAGAGGCGTTAAATCGCATGATCTTGGAGGCCAACTCACAGGGCCATTTCAAGAGATAAGCGGCTCACCAAATTCATCCTTCAACATTTCCATAGTTTCAGGAGCTGTGTGGCATGTGGCACCGTGTTGATGAAACCACATGTCAACCAAGGTCAACTTAGCCAACTGGGGCAAAAAAAAGTCGCGTATCATGGCTCGATATCGTTCGCCGTTGACGGTAACGTTTCTTCCACGGTCGTCTTTGAAGAAAAATGGACCGATGATGCCACCATCCCATAAACCACACCAAATTGTCGTTTTTTCGGGATGTAGCGGTAATTCTTGTATGGCATGTGGCTGTTCATCACTCCAGATGCGATAGTTTTGCTTATCCGTTGAGCCAGAAATGAGGCTCATCGCTGAACACAATTTTTCGATAAAATAGCGGATTTCATGGAGCGGTTCTAAGGCCCATTCACCAAAAATTCGACGGTGTGGTAGGTCAATCGGCTGCACAAGTTGAATTTCATAGTTCAAACCCAAATCGACACTTAAAATTTTCAATGTGGTGAGTAACACATGCCCAATTGCTGAGAACGGTGACGAATTGACATTTCACGATCTTCATTAACATTGGACGCTACGACTGCAATATTCTCTTCGGTACGCACTGTACGCATGCTAGTCGATGGTTTAATGTCCTACAGATTAAATTTGGTGATAACAGCACGAATTTTTGACTCAACAGGTCGATTATGACGGCCATAATATGGTCGTATTAAATGGTGCACATTTTTCACAGAGCACGAATTTTAACTTTTCATAATTTGCAATCGTTTGTAAGTCTTTTCATGATTAAATGGCAGAGTATACTGAAAACTTTTCACTTTGACAGATGACGTTTGGACGCAATTACTAACCAGTGCTGCTAACCTGAAAAACTTCACTTTTAAAAAATCACCCGTTACATGTAATATCAGCCCCAATTGACAACATGGTTTCGCTTTTAGAATTATAACTAAAAAATGGCCCACCCTACTCCGCAGGATGCTTGTGGCGAGTATAAACATCCCCTGATACGTGAACCGGCTTCGAAGTTAAACTGGTCAAGCCGCCTCCTTAGAGCCGAATGAAATATTTGGGAATACCATTCCATACAGGGCTTCAAACCAACGTCTCCCTTCATTTGAGTGTGCGAAGTTATAAAGGGTGATCCATTTCGAGGTTCCCTACTTTTCTAAAGAAAAAAACACAGAAAATTCAAATTTAATGGAGAATGTTTATTATCATTTGAAAGAACTTTCTTTGGCATTTAGTTTTTGAAGATTATGTCTATCAAATGTTGGCCGTTGCTACGTCGCAGATGGTCCATCCGTTGAGTCCAATTTTCGATCACTCGTTCGATCATTCCGACTGGTAATTGGCGAATGACACGCGTGATGTTTTCCTCCAAGGCCTGAATCGAAGCGGGTTTGTCGGCATAAGTTTTTGACTTTACATATCCCCACAGGAAAAAGTCTAACGGTGTGATATCACACGATCTTGGTGGCCGATCGACCGGCCCAAAACGTGAAATTATGTGCTCACCGAAATGTTCTCTCAATAAGTCCATTGATTGATGCGATGTGTGGGAAGTGGCGCCGTCTTGCTGAAACCAAATGTCGCCGAGATCACGAGCTTCAATTTCAGGCATCAAATAGTCGGTTATCATGGCACGAATCACGCCGAATCGACTCTCTACGGTCTTCGTGTACACTCTCAGCTACGGCCGCTATATTTTCTTCACAGCGTGCTGGACGTGGTCTATTCGGTCGAATATTATCCAATAATGAATGCTGGGTCTCAAAATGGGTGATGGTGTTGCGAATAGTACGCTCAGTAGGCCGATTTTGTTGAGTTGAGCGAAGTGCACGAAACACATTCCTCACAGAACGTGAATTTTTATAATAAAGTTGAACAATTTGTAAACGTTGTTCACGCGTAAGTCTTTCGATTATGAAATGCCAAACAATACTAAACAAAAATAACATGACAGCATGACACGACTCACACGTGATCTGTCAAAAAAGGCTATTGAAAAAAGTATCTCTACTTGGATCACCCGTTATATTTTTGCCACACAAGGAATGTGAACTCCTATTTAACGTCAACTCTAAACGGCACATTTGAGAAGCTTGTGATGACAGTGTTATACTCTGTCAGACCTTCGAAAAAGTTGCACAGTGAAAAATACTTGGTTGTTGTTATTTTCCGGACTTTAACCAGAGGCCCCAAGCTAAGTAGTGGAATGCACTAACCACTAGGCCACCACCAGGGTTCTATACCCACACATCTCACGGAGGCTTTGCATATCTCCATCCCTTAGCTACCAACATCTTTCGCGGTAAGACATTTGTTCCTTAAAAAAAATTGACTTACAGAAAGCTTTTCAGCAGATATAGACGATGTTCCGACGAATGTCATCATCACGTCAATCGTTAAAAAACGTTATAACTGCAACACCTGTTGCGGACTTGAATACGTATTCCCTTCCATACTGCACTCATCATTGGTGGCTTCATACCTTCAATCATTCCTGATTGCATAAATCGTTTAATTTCTCTCACCTCGTTATTCGCCCCAACTACCGAATGGGGTCACCTTTTCCATCAAACGATTAGGTATTCGAATCAAACAACAACTGTCAGATGTTAAACAATAACAGTAAAAATTCCATAAGCTGAGTACACATTGTGTTCGAATGAAATATGGTGATACACGGCTTTAAATGCGGATTAACCGAAAATCCCCTTCGCAACTAATCAACTATCAAACTACCCCGCCTATCAAAATCACATTTAATTAATTGCACTTCTACCGTTTTTTTTGTTTTTTTTGTTGTTAACCCTAATCTCGACCTAATCATCACAAAACACTTGAATTTGTTGTTCCCACGATAACGAATCCAACAACAACAAATATCATTCAGCTGACTCCAATCTTTGACGTGGCAACAACTTGTGCATTTGGATCTAGATACACAACCAGTCGTGCCCCGCCCCCTCATACAGTGATTAGAGAAATTGATCACGATAAGCAGCTGGGCTATTCGGGTAAACATAATCATTATTGTGTCCTCAGATTGCTAATCAAATATGTAATGTATGCATGTACTGTTATTAATTGTTTATTACAGCTTCGTTACTCCTGTAATAAGGCCCCACTTCCAGCGAGCGATTCGATAAGGATTGCGAGGGACGTTGCCACTGGAGTGGTTTGTTTTTCTTGTACTGGTGGCCTGGATTTTGAATTGCAAATTACGATGAATGTATCTATGGGCAAATACTTGGAATGTAGGACTATAGAATGTTGTCACTTGGATGGGCTTTCTGAGATGACCAACAGCAGATAGTTTGGCATCTTAATTGCTGCAGTGGTATTGTTATCTTATGCACAGGTCGTGCGGGGTAATTGGCCATTTGATCAAGCCAGGCAAAGGCTAGGAAGTGGTTTATTAATAATTATGATGTACTGTTATGTTAGGGAGAATGAGTGACTTGTTACATTTTCGGAATTTCAAGTGGAGTTATGTATTAAAGTCAGTGTGGGTTTTCATGATGTATTAAGTCATAACCATACTAATGACAATGGTAAGCAAATTTATGGTTGGGTGCTGTAGAACGAGGGTAGATTCTGATTGGCGTTAACTTGGCAATGCCCAGTGTTGTAACTCTGACTACACATCAAATGTGCTTATTTTTACCTCCAAGTGGTAACCATCGGGTACTGGTCTCATCCAACCGGATTTGACTTGCTAAACGATAAGTGCGAGTGTTGATAACACGACGAAAAACAGCAACACTATAAACACCCTTTAGAGAATGGCACGGATGAATACCCGGCCTGCTGTCCCAGGCGAATCTAGATGAGCTGCTCTGACATATTCGGACAACAGGTTGTCTAGGAATTTCAAGGGTTAGTCAGGCCCCTTGAACAGAGATGGTGGCGGATGAACCGAAAGGCCAACGGCAGCGCTCAATCCCGTAGTGGATACTGATGGCCCCGTGTCCTAGGGTATCTAATAAATTGGAACTGGCACTCCAGGTTGGGGGTTGTGCTTTGGGTTACCTACCCACCCACAGAAAAAATATTGTAACGAAGCAACCAATAGCCTCGGAAAGGACTGATTTTACTGTTGACGACCCTGCTAAACGAAAAAAGGACAACGACGTTCGTATCTGCACCTGGAATGTAAGAACATTTAACAGGAGAGGTGCAGGCGAACAACTAGCGGAAGCCCTAAACTGCTACAAAGCAGACATAACTGCCATCCAGGAAATACGATGGGATGGGCCGGGCAAAAGGAGGATGAAAAACTGTGACATCTACTACGGACCGTGTTATAGTGAGCAGAAACAGCGACTATTCGGATGCGGATTTGTTATAAGTGCCAGACTTAGGCAAGAAGTCTTATGTTTCCAAGACATTAGCGAACGCATAGTAACAATCCGCATCAAGGCCAAATTCGCCAACATAAGCCTTATATGCGCTCACGCTCCGACGGAAGAAAAAGATGATATAGGTAAGGATTGCTTCTACGAGCTCCTTGACAAAACCTATGAGCGACTACCGAAGTACGATGTTAAAATCGTGCTGGGAGATTTTAACGCAAAGGTAGGAAGAGAAGACATCTTTAGAAGTATTGTCGGAAAACATAGCCTACACGACAACACGTCTGGTAACGGACTTAGGCTAATTGATTTCGCTACGGAACGAAATGCCACTATAGCCAGCACACGGTTTCCTCACCTCGATATCCATAAGGGGACATGTCGGTCTCCAGATCAACGAACGGTCAACCAAATTGATCACATTGCGATAGATAAGAGGCACGCATCCAGTATTTTGGATGTCCGAACATTCCGAGGAGCTAACATCGACTCGGATCACTACCTTGTACCAGTATACCAAAACTAGACATGGCTCTGTATAGTTAGTCTCTATAAATGCTGACGTATGCGGCTTTGAAATCGATAAATAGGTAGTGGGTATCGATTTGGACTTCTTGGGTTTTTTCCAGGATCTGCCGAAGTGTGAAAATTTGATCGATTGTGAACTTTCCTGGCCTAAAACCACACTGATAAGGGCCGATCAGGTTGTTGGTAAACGGTTTCAGGGGTTCACATGTTACGGCAGATAGGATCTTGTAGGCGATGTTGAGTAGACTTATGACTCTGTAGTTGGCGCAGTTCAGAGGGTCTCCTTTTTTGTGGATCGGGCAAACGATGCTGAGGTTCCATTCTTCAGGCATGCTTTCATCCGACCAGATTTGGGTTATGAGTTGGAGGATGTTACTTACCAAGTCATCTCCGCCAGCTTTATAAAGCTCAGCGGGAAGGCCGTCATTTCCGGCGGCCTTATTTAGCTTGAGTTTAGATATTGCTATCCTCACTTCAGTTAGTTCGGGTGGTTGGCACTTTTCGTTGTCGTTGCCAATATCAAATGGTGCGTTCTGCCTGACAGCGGAATGTTGTTCGTCATCGCTGTTTAACAGTCTGCAGAAGTGGTTCTTCCATATCCTCAGCATCGACTGTGTCTCAACTACGATATTTCCTTGTTCATCTCGACAGGATTCTGTTCGAACCTTGTAGCCTTGGCTTTGACGTTTTACACTTCGGTAAAACTTGCGAACATCGTTCCGGGAGTGGCACCTCTCTATATACTCGATCGTGCGCTGTTCTTGATCATTTTTCTTCTTTCTGAAAAACCGGTGTTCTTCCCTTCTTCTTTGCCTATAGCGCTCAATGGCAGCTCTCGTCTTCACCCGCAGCTTAGCCTTGTAGGCCTCGTTCTTGGCTGCGAGCATCTGTCGGCATTCCTCATCAAACCAGGGGTTTCTTGCTGGTGGCCGCGAGAAACCTAGCACATCAGTTGCGGCTGATCTAATTTGCAGAGTTGCCATTGTTCTTCGACATTAGATGCTGGTGGTATGTTGTGAGTCGAGAGGTTAAGGGATACGCGTTCCGCGAAGGTCTTGGCGGTCTCTGGCGATCGCAGTCTTCCGACATTAAATTTTTTCACAGTATTTCTGTTTTTTTGTGACGTGGTGGTATCCGCATCCTGCCTTGGCTACAACAAGGTAGTGGTCCGAGTCGATGTTAGCCCCTCGGAATGTTCGGACATCCAAAATACTGGGTGCGTGCCTCTTGTCTATCGCAATGTGATCAATTTGGTTGACTGTTCGTTGATCTGGAGACCGCCATGTCCCCTTATGGATATCGAGGTGAGGAAACCGTGTGCTGGCGATAGTGGCATTTCGTTCCGTAGCTAAGTCAATTAGCGATTAAGTCCATTATCAGACGTGTTGTTGTGTAGGCTATATTTTTCGACAATACTGCTAAAGATGTCTTCTCTTCCTACCTTTCCGTTAAAATCTCCCAGCCCGGTTTTAACATCGTTCATCGGTAGTCGCTCTTTTTTTTTTGTCAAGGATCTCGTAGAAGCATTCCTTAGTTATATCATATTTTTCCTCCGCCAGAGTGTGAGGGCATAAGAGGCTTATGTTTGCGAATTTGTCCTTGATGTGAATTGTTACACTGCATACGCTAATGTCTTGGAAACATAAGACTTCTTGCCTATGTCTGGCACTTATAAATCCGCATCCGAATAGTCGCTGTTTCTGCTCACTATAACACGGTCCATAGTAGATGTCACAGTTTTTCATCCTCTTTTTGCCCGGCCCATCCCATCGTATTTCCTGGATGGCAGTAATGTCTGCTTTGTAGCAGTTTAGGGCTTCCTGTAGTTTTTCGCCTGCACCTCCCCTGTTTAATGTTCTCACATTCCAGGTGCAGATACGAACGTCGTTGTCCTTTTTTCGTTTAGCATGTTCATGACAACAATTTTTTTCCGTGAGTGGGTAGTTAATCCAAAGTACATCCCCCAACCTGGAGGGACATTTCCAATTTATTAGATACCCCTAGGACACAGGGCCATCAGTATTCAGTATCAGTATCCTTTCAGCTCATCCGCCACCATCTCTGTTCAAGTAGCCTAACTAACCCTTGAGATACCTAGATTATCTGTCGTCCGAATATGCCGAAGCAGTTCAAATAGGTTGTTTGTTTTGTCCCTCCTTGCTAAGACTATAGACGCCACTGTTGACTCTATCTTAAGAATTCTTCCGCCGGTTAAGACTGTTTAATGCATGAGTTCCAGTGGCTATGCTTTAGTAGCAGTCATGCAATATTAGCTGCAATTCAACTAATTTGTGTATATGGAGATATAGGGTTGTCAGTGGCAAGTCTGTACTTTAGAGTCTCGACTTTGAATTTTCTCGAAATACATATGTTATGCTATTCTGTTTTTGTTGCTTGTTGGATACGCGCATTTGGCCCATTTGGGTCCATCTCTCCTTGCACTGTTGTGCAACCATTTAGCCAAGCAATCTTTGTCGATTCTAGCGGGATTATTTTTCCAAGAAAATATTAAATCAAGAGCTGACGGATAGAGTAAGAACAATCAAATTTCAAAACAAACGCATTACTGAAAAAAAAATATTTATTGGTTTTGAAAAACGTTTCAAACATTATGGGCAAACTGTTTTAAATGTGAACGGCATCACAAAATGGGCGGAATAACGAACAGAATAGCCCGCTTACAATATTATGAAGTTTGAGCTTATCGTTAGTTTTATAAACATTAAAAAAAAACAAAAAATAATGAGTTCACCTAATTGATGAAATAAAACTCTACAGGTAAAAAGTGGTAAGATGCTTCATCGAAGAAACAAACAACATTGCGGAAGACCGAGACAGAGGTCAGCTTAACGCCTTAAAAGAGCCTAGTCAAAGCATAAAGGCAAGCACCCAAAAGTGGAGCGAAAGTAACGCTGACGCCTGAGTTATGGCCAAGACATGTTCGTGGTTTAGGTTCCATGATGTATGAGCACAGTGTTCCCTGGAAATCATTCAAAGAGCGCTTCTGAATACCCTCATCGTATTGCTGCAATTAAACCAAAAGTTCATTAGTACACCTCGCCACCCTCACATGATAAAACAATATGCGCACTCACTTGACGGAAGACAACAGTTGGAACACTGGTCAATGGACGCATGAACGCATAGGTCATCTCTCCCTTGCGCTTAAGCAGATCACTGCCCTCGGTGGAGTTGGCACATGTTTGGATGTTCTCCCATGTGTGGACGTTGTTTTCGCGGGCACATCTGGCACCGGGATACACATTGTCGGGGAAGTTTTTCCCAGCCTTCATCAGGCAGTTGATGAAGTCTAGAGTGAGGGATTCCCTGGTGAATTCGGTTTGGTAAGAGTTCGCCTGGATGTGTTCAATAGCACAGGCATGTACTTTGTTGCCATAGCACTCGTTCGGTCCATGATGGCAGGTGAATTCGACATCAGAGCCACGTGTTTCATACTGTTTGGGAGATGATTGAAATTCGAATGGGAAATGTTAATTTTGTATTGCTATTGTTTTGGTGTAGTTTGTGACTTACGGTAGACTTTCCATATGGCACCCAGGTGATGTCAACGTAATCTTTAAGCTCCGTTTGGAGGGCCGGATGGATCTGTTGATTAACAAAGGCCGCACTGTCAGGGCAAAGTGATTCGTAGTACACTGTCAAGGGAACCTGTAAAAGGGCATACGTTCGAATTAAAAGGTTGTTTTCTTCAAATGGAATGCAGACTCTATTCAACGTCTAGAAAATAAACATTTCGGTTGTTTATTCCTTGAAAACAATCGAAATGTTGTTCATTCTATTGAGAGCTTCTTATATGGCCGAACCAAGTTAACGTGACTGCCAAGTAAATTAGTTTATTAAACAGAAACACTGAAAAAAAGAGTTGAAAGACAAAAGTTTATTTGTATTTCAACACCTAAGCTACAAATGAATACAACGAGTTTGAGTATTCACACTTAGTTAGCATATTGTCGATAGCTTTTTATTTTTGTATCTACAAGGTTACGTGCTGTTCTTAACGTTTGTAACCGCAGAAGAAAACAACGACCAACTGACTCATTTGTTGTGAAGATGATTTTTTTTTTGAATCAAAAGACTCTTTCGGTGGGGTCCTAACACAATCAAAAAAATTAATTGCTTCACGCAAGTGCATGGACTCTATATTTGGATGCGGAATGTCATGAAGTAAAAGAAAAACATTGCAAGCGACATGCTGGGTAGGGTCTTAATTTTCATCTTTAATACGTATAAGGGGCGCTTTATAAGTAAGATAATAAGGGTAACAAAAACACTAATTTTGGAATAAGTAACATGAGGGGCGTTATGACCCTAGGCCTCAACCTACATGAGTTTGTAATTAGCCCGGTCCTAATTGATTCCAATTGCGCACTTCAAGTTGTTTGAAGTCGCGCCACTTACGGAGAGGTCTTCTTACTGCGTCTCAATGAGAATCGAAGAATCTTCCGCGCACCACTTTCCTTATCCCAGAAGGAAGTGGAAGAATTCCCAAGATGACATCAGCGGTGGCGTCTGCATTGCTGGATGCGGATCATCTGTGATGCCAATATAACAAAGCTCAATCCCGCGTATTTGAGACAGACAACCCTGCGTCCCGGGAGCATCTGATAATTTTTCCATACCTTCCAGGTTGTCCGTTGTGTTTTGGTGAACATTCACGAAACAAATTGTTACGACACAATTTACGGAAGACCTACTACAGAGAAGACATTACTGTCATCCAGGAAATACGATGGGATGCACTAGACAAAGGAACGATAAAAAACTTAGGACTTTACTACGGTCCGATTATTTGGATGCGGATTCGTAATAGGCAACAGACTTAGGCAAAAAGTCTTATATTTCGAAGGTACCAAGAAACGCATTGTGACAGTCAGCATCAAGGTTAAATTCGCAACCATAAACCTTAAATGCACTCATACTCCGATGGAGGACCAAGACGAAATCACTGAACATACTGGTCCAACGGGCTCCTCGACATAATTAATGAACTACTACTGAAATACGATGTTAAAATCATGTTGGGTAATTTCCCCGCCAAGATAGGAAAATAATCTAAAGTATGCCTTACGTGAACACCTAGCCTTTACGGCTTTTATTTCATGGTGGACCCAGAATATCAGAACCATAGAAAAGTGGTTGACACCCCAATGTAGAACAAATTACATTGGTCCAAGTTTGAAAATCATGATTAAGGCACGAACTTCATCCTTGTTAAGGACCGAGGTTCATGTAACACCTTTTGTATACCAAGGTCTTTCATTCCCTAGATCTAAATACCATATGTTCCCACGAACTCGGAAGGCGATACTCCCACAAGGGGGGCAACTTCTTAATCAAGCTAAGCCATCGAGTCCGAGGACTACATATCTTAGGGGCACATGTTTCTCGAGATACCAGACTATAGCCTCTGGTCAAGCTCCGCACGACCATCTTTGTGAGCCCCTTTCCAGTCAAGATTATAAAAGTTACTCTGCACCACTACTAGCCGAGGTTAGTGATCAGCAGCAGCGTCAAGCAACTTTCCAACTCAGGAGGCTATACTTAGTCAAGCTCTGGTAAAGCTCCGCACGACCATCTTTGTGAGCCCCTTTCCATTCAAGATTATAAAAGTTACTCTGCACCACTACTAGCCGAGGTTAGTGATCAGCAGCAGCATCAAGCAACTTTTCCAACTTCAGGAGCCTATGCTTATACTTATTTTAAAAATGACTACATTGCTTTATCGAATATTAAAGCCATGATTACCGGTATACCCAAGGCGTACACCGTCACGAAGCCTTATTCTTACAGCAAATTTTAGCAGTCATTTACCATATGGACGCGGACCTTCATAAAGCTGGTTTTGGTTGGTTCACGATAGGACTTCACCGATCACCGGCTATAACACCATTCGAAGCATATGGCCATAGTACCGAATGACGGGATAGTTAGCTTTGTGAGGTTTCATCTATCTACTACCCGAGGACGCGCCTAGTAGCAGGCCAACCCCCCTGGGGCCAAGGTAGGAAGGAAAGACAAAATCAGAAGAAAAAAGAACGGACTTAGGCTAGTTAATTTCACTGCGGAACGAATTGGCGGAATCCAAAAGGGCGTCAATTAAAACCACATTAACCACATTGCAATAGAAAAGAGGAACGCTTCTAGTATTCTGGATATCTGAACTTTCTGAGCAGCTAGAATCGATTCGGACCATTTCGTTATTGCAGCCAAGCTAAGAAAGTTTTAAATTAAGGCGATATACTGTCTGAAAATTCAACTTCGAATGACTGCAACTGCAAAAGACCGCTCAGACCTTCGTAGAACCAGTATGCATTGATCTATCAATTAATTAGAAAACGAATTTCTATGATGTTAGCAATACAACGAGGGTTATTTTTAGAGGTTGGCAACACCATTTTAACTGGCGGCCATTTTTGTCAGCTGTCAAGTGATTTATTATACCCTATCCCATAGTTTTGACATCAAGTTTGTAACATAGAGAACAAATTTCGATATATATACCTCAAAGTAATGGATCGATTCAGAATCGCTAGCTGAGTCGATCTAGCTACACTAGTCGGCATAAGTATTTTGACGGAAACTTTGTGTAAATATTTTAACAGTTTTGAGCACGTGATAACAAAAAAATTGTGTAGTTAACTTTAATTTACATTAAACGTTGATAACAAAATAAAAATTTATTAAAATTTATTAAAAACCATGGGTAAAACGGCTGAGTTGAGTTTGGTTGTCAGATCTTCAATGGTAGCGAAGTTTAACGCTGGAACGGCAGTAAAAGACATAGCAAGTGAGTTTAATGTGTCGCGTCAAACTGTGCACTATCAAATCAATAAGTTTAAAAAGCATAATGACATCACAAACCTAATGAGATCAGGTGCTAAGCGCAAAACAACGCCCACTGAAGACCGAACCCTTCTACAGGAATTTAAAAGAAATATATTCCTGAAGCCTCAAACTGCTGCAAATCAATGGAATTTGACGGCAACGAATCCAATCAGTGAGCGCACTGTCCGACGACGTTTAATGGAAGGAGATTTTAAAACATTTAAAGCTAAGGACGTGCCATACATATCAAAGGTAAACAAGCTTAAAAGACTGTCTTTCGCAAAGGAACATCTGCACAAGCCAAAGGAGTACTGGAGAAGCGTTCTATGGACAGATGAAAGCTCCTTTGAGTATAACTCATCAAAAAACAAATTTTACGTTAGATTGCCAAAGGTAGAAAGGCAAAAAAGACGCCCCGTTTGTCAAAAAGTGAGCCATGGTGGAGGCTCTGTCATGTTCTGGGGATGTGTTGCGTATAATGGCCTGGGTGAATTGGTTCCTATCACCGGCTCGATGAACCAAGGTCAATATTTAAGAACCCTAAATGATAATGCCTTTCCTTCCGGAGGTAGGCTTATTGGTGAATCATTTATCCTGCAACAGGACAATGCCCCATGCCACAAAGCCCGGATGATAACTAAATTTTTGAAGGATGTTGGTGTTGCCACTTTGGACTGGCCACCTTAAAGTCCAGATTTAAATATAATAGAAAACGTCTGGTCTCTTTTGAAACGCAAAAGAACAGTTCCTTTAAATAAAACTAGAGAGGAGACGATTTCTGAGGTCACTTCCCTTTGGGAAGAGATATCTTCAGAGATTCTTCAAAATTTAGTAGAATCAGTACCGAGACGCCTTCAAAAAGTTATTGAAGCCAAAGGAGGTTATATATTTTACTAAATTCTTCTTTATTTATTTACTTTTGTTAAGTTTAAAATGTTTTTTTCTTAGAGTTATATACTTGTCAAAATACTTATGCCAACACACGAAATTACAAATTAATTTATATCTTTTTTGACTTATATATAAAAATGAAAAAATAAACATGAATTCTTGTCAAGCCATTTAAAAGTTAAACTCAAAAATGCACGATTTTTATTTCGTCAAAATACTTATGCCGACTAGTGTAATTTCGTTCACGAATTTCCTTCCTTCATTGGACTTTCAATCCTTTAGATTCTAGAATCGTTCAAACGACTTTCTTATGACATCAACTTACACTTTTAGTTTTCATATTATAATTAATTCGCAGCTTATGTGAAATGTCTTTTATGTAATCGATTACCTACTAAAATCATATTTTCTGAATTCATAACTGGCAAGAGCGAATATAAGCCCTAATTTTCGTACCCAGTCCCAGGCATCTGTTTAGAAGTGCTAATCATATCCACCAGCTTTCTATTAGCCAATGTTGCAAAATATGTCATCTATAAATGTCTTTTAACACAAGATGTTAAATAAGACGTTAAATAAGCCCCCCTTCTCTGATTAAGATAAACGGAGACCTGTCCACATATTCCATCCACTTTCTTCGATGTTTTTCATTTAGAGAGTCACTCTATGTCCTCTTTCATGAGACCACATCTTCTGTCCCAGGTAGGGATAATTAAATTAACAGCTTTACCAATTATCAACTTAAAAAACTCTCTGTGATGCTTTTCTTATATTTAATTTGTTTACCGGCACACAAATGTCTACAAATGTCACAAATGTCATGTATTGTCAAGTCTTGTTAATTTATTTAAACGCTGTGCCGGTTTAATGACCACCTTTGTATTCGTTATTATCGACAACAAAAGAACTGGTTTGTATCACAGATACATGCCAATGAGATATGGGACATGGAAATACATGTCTGAAAAGATATACATAATCAGTAATCACAAACATTCATAACGAGGATCGTCATCGTATATAACAATCATCGCTGTTGCTTTTCGATATTAGCTGCACGATACTTGAAAGCTTCCGAATAGGTTAGCAAATGCCTTGGATAATTTGGATTGTATTGCTGTCGGAATATTAAACATACATTTGCCTTTCGATATATTCGACAAATTGCAATTGGTTAGTGTCGAGTTGGAATTTGTACCAATTCTGGATTTTCAAACCGATTAGGCTATCTTATACAAGGTGGTGCAAAAGTAATCCTCCTATCAGAAAATGCTATAAATTTTGAGATTGGCCCCTAATGTCAGTTCTGTTTTGACATTTGTGTAGTAAACAGGACATCATATTCTCGACTTGATGTAAAACAAAATTAAAAGACCAAATAAAAATAATCCACAAGAAGAATCAAAGTTTTTAATTTTTTTTAAATTACAGCCAAAAAACATCGGAAGGTTATTTTTGCGCCACCTTGTAGTTAAGCAGTTTCTGAAGTTTCGAATATCGAGCCTAGTTTGATCAATGATAGCGATAAATTGTACCCTCACTAATTTTCATTTGTTATTTTTAATCTGAAGTAAATTTTAACTCATAAAATTTCTTTTTTAGTACTAGCGGGTGATTTTTTAAGAGGTTTAGAACTTTTTTTAAAAAAAAAACACAAAAAATTCGAAAAAATGAATGAAATATTTATTTGAATCGATAGTTTGAACCTTGCAATTTAATGTTTAAATATAATTTCATGCACATTTTGACCGCGGCTGCGTCTCAGGTAGCCCATCCGCTGAGTCCAATTTTGGCATACTCTTTCACACATATCGGCCGGTATCTCACGAATGAATGCATGGATGTTGGCTTCCAGTGCGTCAATCGAAGCGGGCTTGTCCCTATAGACATTAGCCTTGACATACCCCCACAAAAAATGATCTAATGGTGTCAAATCGCACGATCTAGGCGGCCAATTGACCGGCCCGAAACGTGAAATTAACTGTTCACCAAACTCGCCTCGCAATTGCGCCATTGTTTCGCGTGCTGTGTGGCATGTGGCACCGTCTTGTTGAAACCACATATCATGCAAGTCAAGAACTTCCATTTCGGGCAAAAAAAAGTTTGTTATCATCGCTCGGTAGCGTTCACCATTGACAGTAACGCTGCGATTCGCATCATCTTTGAAGAAATATGGCCCAATAATGCCGCCGGCCCATAAACCGCACCAAACAGTGGTTTTTTCGGGATGCATTCGTAGCTGTTGCAATGCTTCTGGCTGATCTTCACTCCAAATGCGGCAATTTTGCTTATTTACGTACCCATTCAACCAAAAATGAGCCTCATCGCTGAACACAATTTTTCGATAAAAAAGCGGATCCTCGGCCAGCTTTCCAAGAGCCCATTCACCGAAAATTCGGCGTTGTGGTAGGTCGGCTGGCTTTAGTTCTTGCACCAGCTGTATCTTAAAAGGCTTTACGCCCAAATCCTTCCGCAAAATTTTCCACGTAGTGCTGTAACAAAGGCCTAACTGCTGGGAACGGCGCCGAATCGACATTTCGCGGTCTTCTGTCACACTAGCTGATACGGCCGCAATATTTTCTTCACTACGCACAGTACGTAAACGTGTTGGTGGTTTAATGTCCAACAAAGTAAATTTGGTGCGAAATTTGGTCACAATCTTCCGAATAGACTGCTCAGAAGGTCGAGAATGCCGATCATAAAATGGAAGCAGCGCGCGATGAACATTTCGAACCGAGCACGAATTTTGATAGTAAAATTCAATAATTTGCAAGCGTTGTTCATTTGTAAGACGATCCATGGTTAAATTGCAAACCAAACTGAAGCTGTTTGACAGTGACACAAGGTACTAAACACACGTCAGCTGTCAAAACCAGTGTTGCCAAAACCAAACCAGCTAAAAAATCACCCGTTATAATGTGACCGCGACGTAACTCAAACAATAGGAACAACTTCATCTAACTTTAGGTAAATGGCGGTCATCATCTTTTTTTTCAGACAGACGTTGACTTAGTTTTTATTTCAAACTATGAATTTGGATGCCTCATTGGCAAGACACACTAACACCCTTTATTAATAAACGCTAATTAGCTAATCAGTGACTAACTTTTGGCATTTGCGCGAGTATTTCATATGGGGGGAACTGTCAAGTTAGCCATTGATTAGGTAATCAGCGTTTATTAATACGGGGATAAAATTATTTTTTGGTGAAGTAAATACGAAAAAAAAGTGGAGACTTGCCATAGTTTGTTAGTTAGTTTGATTGGCTGTTCGTACAAGACGAAGCACAATAAGCGCTGGGGTGTGCCGTTTTGATGTCAAATACTCGTGCGGTTAAATGTTGTGTCTTGTTGTAAGTTTGCGTGTACTAAATCCAACCAGTGGCATTAAGGAAGGCGATCAGTTCTTTGATATGTTTATCAGAGAGCTCGAGGGTATTGTCAAAGAAAGGTTTGCCTTGAGTTCGTTGTCTTACTCTTGACAGAGCCGGGCATTTGCACAGAAAGTGAGTTAAAGTTTCCTTCTCCCCCACCTCCTGGCAGCTGCGGCAGTTGGTGTTCTAGGGTATACCCATTCTAACAGCATGGTCACCGATGGGCAATTGTCCTGTGGTAATTGCTTTAACCCTGGAGACTTCCTTACGGGATCTGCTTAAGAGGTCGCGTGTTCTTGTCTTGTTGTGTCGTGGCCACATATCTGTAGATATGGCGCACCCACTGAGGTTTCGCCACCTATGTTCTGCTGTTTTAAGAGAGTGTGTATTGATATTATTCATGATAGTTTTTAAAGGAGTGGGAATGCCGATTGTACGTGAGCTGGGAAGGGACGAGCCCAGCCTGGCTAGGGCATCAGCCTGTTCATTTCCATCTATATCACTGTGGCCTGGAACCCATATGAGAGAGATACTGTACCGACTCCCAATGGAGGCCAGTTCGTTCTGGCATTGAAGTACTAGCTTTGATGACGTCGATGCCGAAATAATCGCCTTAATAGCGGCTTGACTGTCAACAAAAATAGTGATATTTTGTTTAGGAGTACTATCGTGTCTAATCGCGTGGCAAGCCTCCCTAAAAGCCAACAATTCCGCCTGGAATACGCTGGAGGAATCATGGATGTGAAACGATTTTTTTATTTGTAGTGTGTCATCTTTGACAGCGAAAACTGCCAACCACCCGACCTGAGTGAAGTGAGGATAGCAATATCTAAACTCAAGCTTAATAAGGCTGCCGGAAATGACGGCCTTTCCTCTGAGATCTATAAGGCCGGCGGAGATGACTTGGTAAGTAACATCCACCAACTCATAAGCCAAATCTGGTCGGATAAAAATATGCCTGAGGAATGGAACCTCAGCATCGTTTGCCCGATCCACCAAAAAGGAGACCCTCTGAACTGCGCCAACTACAGAGGCATAAGTCTCCTTAACATCGCCTACAAGATCCTATCTGCCGTAATATGTGAACGCCTGAAACCGTTTACCAACAACCTGATTGGCCCTTATCAGTGTGGTTTTAGGCCAGGAAAGTCCACAATCGATCAAATTTTCACACTTCGGCAGATCCTCGAAAAAACCCAAGAAGTACCTACCACCTATTTATCGATTTCAAGGCAGCATATGACAGCATTTATAGAGACGAACTGTACAGAGCCATGTCTAGTTTTGGTATACCGCCCAAACTCGTCCGTTTGTGTAGGATGACGATGGAGAATTCTCGCTGCTCCATCAGGGTCGGAAACGACCTCACCGACACATTCGATACCAAAAAAGGATTTAGGCAAGGCGATGCGCTGTCATGTGACTTCTTTAATCTGATTCTTGAGAGAATTGTGCAAAACTCCAAAGCCAACACCAGAGGCACAATTTTCCAAAAGTCGGTGCAACTACTAGCATACGCTGACGATATTGACATCATTGGTAGGACTCAACGTGATGTCATAGCCACGTTTGCTAGTATAGAGAAGGAAGCGGCGAAAATGGGTTTAGCAGTAAATGAGGGTAAGACTAAGTATATGCTGTCAACACCAAAGGACACACAACATCGACGAATTGGACAGAACGTCACCATTGACAGATATAACTTTGAGGTAGTACGGGACTTTGTCTACCTCGGCTCCGCTATTAACTCTGACAACAACATCTCGTCAGAAATTAAACGAAGAATTACTCTTGCCAACCGCTGTTTCTTCGGGCTAAGAAGGCAATTTAGTAGTAAAGCCCTCACTCGAACTACTAAGGAGATCCTATATAAGACCCTGATCATCCCAGTCCTGCTCTACGGCGCTGAAGCATGGACCGTATCAAAAGCGGATGAAGAAATCCTTGGTAGATTCGAGAGGAAAATTCTTCGAAAAATCTTCGGTCCCGTTTGCGTTGACGGGCTATGGAGACGAAGATTCAACCAAGAACTATACGAGCTGTACAGCGACATGCCCCTGGTCAAAAAACTCCGCATTGGACGTTTAAGATGGCTAGGACATGTAGAACGAATGGACACCAATACTCCGGCTCGCAGAGTCTTCGATTCCCAGCCAGACGTCGGACGCAGTAGAGGAAGACCTCGCCTTAAGTGGCGCGCACAAGTGGAAACCGACCTCAACCAACTTGGAGTGCGCAACTGGAGGCAGTTAGCTAAGGACCGGGCTAATTGGAGAGGCATGTTGGTTGAGGCCCAGGTTCATTCCGGACTGTAGCGCCACTTAAGTAAGTAAGTAGAAAACGTCTGGTCTCTTTTGAAACGCAAAAGAACAGTTTCTTTAAATAAAACCAGAGAGGAGACGATTTCTGAGGTCACCTCCCTTTGGGAGGAGATATCTCCAGAGATTCTTCAAAATTTAGTAGATTCAGTACCGAGACGCCTTCAAAAAGTTATTGAAGCCAAAGGAGGTTATATATTTTACTAAATTCTTCTTTATTTATTTACTTTTGTTAAGTTTAGAATGTTTTTTCTTAGAGTTATATACTTGTCAAAATACTTATGCCAACACACGAAATTACAAATTAATTTATATCTTTTTTGACTTCTATGAAAAAATATTTGTTTGCCTATTTTTAAGTTTGTATTAGTTATATATAAATATGAAAAAATAAACATGAATTCTTGTCAAGCCATTTAGAAGTTAAACTCAAAAATGCACGATTTTTATTTCGTCAAAATACTTATGCCGACTAGTGTAATTTCGTTCACGAATTTCCTTCCTTCATTGGACTTTCAATCCTTTAGATTCTAGAATCGTTCAAACGACTTTCTTATGACATCAACTTTCACATTTTAAGTTTTCATATTATAATTAATTCGCAACTTATGTGAAATGTCTTTTATGTAATCGATCGACTAAAATCATATTTTCTGAATTCATTACAGACAAGAGCGAATATTAACCCTAATTTTCATACCCAGACATCTGTTTAGAAGTGCTAATCATATCCACCAGCTTTCTATTAGCCAATGTTGCAAAATATGTCATCTATAAATGTCTTTTAACACAAGATGTTAAATAAGACGTTAAATAAGCCCCCCTTCTCTGATTAAGATAAACGGAGACCTGTCCACATATTCCATCCACTTTCTTCGATGTTTTTCATTTAGAGAGTCACTCTATGTCCTCTTTCATGAGACCACATCTTCTGTCCCAGGTAGGGATAATTAAATTAACAGCTTTACCAATTATCAACTTAAAAAATCTATGTGATGCTTTTCTTATATTTAATTTGTTTACCGGCCCACAAATGTCAACAAATGTCACAAATGTCATGTATTGTCAAGTCTTGTTAATTTATTTAAACGCTGCGCCGGTTTAATGACCACCTTTGTATTCGTTATTATCGACAACAAAAGAACTGGTTTGTATCACAGATACATGCCAATGAGATATGGGACATGGAAATACATGTCTGAAAAGATATACATAATCAGTAATCACAAACATTCATAACGAGGATCGTCATCGTATATAACAATCATCGCTGTTGCTTTTCGATATTAGCTGCACGATACTTGAAAGCTTCCGAATGGGTTAGCAAATGCCTTGGATAATTTGGATTGTATTGCTGTCGGAATATTAAACATACATTTGCCATTCGATATATTCGACAAATTGCAATTGGTTAGTGTCGAGTTGGAATTTGTATCAATTCTGGATTTTCAAACCGATTAGGCTATCTTATACAAGGTGGCGCAAAAGTAATCCTCCTATCAGAAAATGCTATAAATTTTGCGATTGGCCCCTAATGTCAGTTCTGTTTTGACATTTGTGTAGTAAACAGGACATCATATTCTCGACTTGATGTAAAAAAAAATTAAAAGACCAAATAAAAATAGTCCACAAGAAGAATCAAAGTTTTTCATTTTTTTTTTAAATTACAGCCAAAAAACATCGAAAGGTTATTTTTGCGCCACCTTGTAGTTAAGCAGTTTCTGAAGTTTCTAATATCGAGCCTAGTTTGATCAATGATAGCGATAAATTGTACCCTCACTAATTTTCATTTGTTATTTTTAATCTGAAGTAAATTTTAACTCATAAAATTTCTTTTTTAGTACTAACGGGTGATTTTTTAAGAGGTTTAGAACTTTTAAAAAAAAAAAAACACAAAAAATTCGAAAAAATGAATGAAATATTTATTTGAATCGATAGTTTGAACAATTTAATGTTTAAAGATAATTTCATGCAAATGTTGACCGCGGCTGCGTCTCAGGTAGCCCATCCGCTGAGTCCAATTTTGGCATACTCTTTCACACATATCGGCCGGTATCTCACGAATGAATGCATGGATGTTGGCTTCCAGTGCGTCAATCGAAGCGGGCTTGTCCCTATAGACATTAGCCTTGACATACCCCCACAAAAAATAATCTAATGGTGTCAAATCGCACGATCTAGGCGGCCAATTGACCGGCCCGAAACGTGAAATTAACTGTTCACCAAACTCGCCTCGCAATTGCGCCATTGTTTCGCGTGCTGTGTGGCATGTGGCACCGTCTTGTTGAAACCACATATCATGCAAGTCAAGAACTTCCATTTCGGGCAAAAAAAAGTTTGTTATCATCGCTCGGTAGCGTTCACCATTGACAGTAACGCTGCGATTCGCATCATCTTTGAAGAAATATGGCCAAATAATGCCGCCGGCCCATAAACCGCACCAAACAGTGGTTTTTTCGGGATGCATTGGTAGCTGTTGCAATGCTTCTGGCTGATCTTCACTCCAAATGCGGCAATTTTGCTTATTTACGTACCCATTCAACCAAAAATGAGCCTCATCGCTGAACACAATTTTTCGATAAAAAAGCGGATCCTCGGCCAGCTTTCCAAGAGCCCATTCACCAAAAATTCGGCGTTGTGGTAGGTCGGCTGGCTTTAGTTCTTGCACCAGCTGTATCTTAAAAGGCTTTACGCCCAAATCCTTCCGCAAAATTTTCCACGTAGTGCTGTAACAAAGGCCTAACTGCTGGGAACGGCGCCGAATCGACATTTCGCGGTCTTCTGTCACACTAGCTGATACGGCCGCAATATTTTCTTCACTACGCACAGTACGTAAACGTGTTGGTGGTTTAATGTCCAACAAAGTAAATTTGGTGCGAAATTTGGTCACAATCTTCCGAATAGACTGCTCAGAAGGTCGAGAATGCCGATCATCAAATGGAAGCAGCGCGCGATGAACATTTCGAACCGAGCACGAATTTTGATAGTAAAATTCAATAATTTGCAAGCGCTGTTCATTTGTAAGACGATCCATGGTTAAATTGCAAACCAAACTGAAGCTGTTTGACAGTGACACAAGGTACTAAACACACGTCAGCTGTCAAAACCAGTGTTGCCAAAACCAAACCAGCTAAAAAATCACCCGTTATAATGTGGCCGCGACGTAACTCAAACAATAGGAACAACTTCATCTAACTTTAGGTAAATGGCGGTCATCATCTTTTTTTTCAGACAGACGTTGACTTAGTTTTTATTTCAAACTATGAATTTGGATGCCTCATTGGCAAGACACACTAACCCCCTTTATTAATAAATGCTGATTCGCTAATCAGTGACTAACTTTTGGCATTTGCGCGAGTATTTCATATGGGGGGAACTGTCAAGTTAGCCATTGATTAGGTAATCAGCGTTTATTAATACGGGGATAAAATTATTTTTTGGTGAAGTAAATACGAAAAAAAAGTGGAGACTTGCCATAGTTTGTTTGTTAGTTTGATTGGCTGTTCGTACAAGACGAAGCACAATAAGCGCTGGGGTGTGCCGTTTTGATGTCGAATACTCGTGCGGTTAAATGTTGTGTCTTGTTGTAAGTTTGCGTGTACTAAATCCAACCAGTGGCATTAAGGAAGGCGATGAGTTCTTTGATATGTTTATCAGAGAGGTCGAGGGTATTGTCAAAGAAAGGTTTGCCTTGAGTTCGTTGTCTTACTCTTGACAGAGCCGGGCATTTGCACAGAAAGTGAGTTAAAGTTTCCTTCTCCCCCACCTCCTTGCAGCTGCGGCAGTTGGTGTTCTAGGGTATACCCATTCTAACAGCATGGTCACCGATGGGCAATTGTCCTGTGGTAATTGCTTTAACCCTGGAGACTTCCTTACGGGATCTGCTTAAGAGGTCGCGTGTTCTTGTCTTGTTGTGTCGTGGCCACATATCTGTAGATATGGCGCACCCACTGAGGTTTCGCCACCTATGTTCTGCTGTTTTAAGAGAGTGTGTATTGATATTATTCATGATAGTTTTTAAAGGAGTGAGAATGCCGATTGCACGTGAGCTGGGAAGGGACGAGCCCAGCCTGGCTAGGGCATCAGCCTGTTCATTTCCATCTATATCACTGTGGCCTGGAACCCATATGAGAGAGATACTGTACCGACTCCCAATGGAGGCCAGTTCGTTCTGGCATTGAAGTACTAGCTTTGATGACGTCGATGCCGAAATAATCGCCTTAATAGCGGCTTGACTGTCAACAAAAATAGCGATATTTTGTTTGGGAGTACTATCGTGTCCACTCGCGTGGGAAGCCTCCCTAAAAGCCAACAATTCCGCCTGGAATACGCTGGAGGAATCATGGATGTGAAACGATTTTTTTATTTGTAGTGTGTCATCTTTGACAGCGAAAACTGCAAACCACCCGACCTGAGTGAAGTGAGGATAGCAATATCTAAACTCAAGCTTAACAAGGCTGCCGGAAATGACGGCCTTCCCGCTGAGCTCTATAAGGCCGGCGGAGATGACTTGGTAATAAACATCCACCAACTCATAAGCCAAATCTGGTCGGATGAAAATATGCCTGAAGAATGGAACCTCAGCATCGTTTGCCCGATCCACAAAAAAGGAGACCCTCTGAACTACAGAGGCATAAGTCTCCTACAAGGTCCTATCTGCCGTAATATGTGAACGCCTGAAACCGTTTACCAACAACCTGATTGGTCCTTATCAGTGTGGTTTTAGGCCAGGAAAGTCCACAACCGATCAAATTTTCACACTTCGGCAGATCCTGGAAAAAACTCAAGAAGTCCAAATCGATACCCACCACCTATTCATCGATTTCAAAGCCGCATATGACAGCATTTATAGAGACGAACTGTACAGAGCCATGTCTAGTTTTGGTATACCGCCCAAACTCGTCCGTTTGTGTAGGATGACGATGGAGAATTCTCGCTGCTCCATCAGGGTCGGAAACGACCTCACCGACACATTCGATACCAAAAACGGATTTAGGCAAGGCGATGCGCTGTCATGTGACTTCTTTAATCTAATTCTTGAGAGAATTGTGCAAAACTCCAAAGCCAACACCAGAGGCACAATTTTCCAAAAGTCGGTGCAACTACTAGCATACGCTGACGATATTGACATCATTGGTAGGACTCAACGTGATGTCATAGCCACGTTTGCTAGTATAGAGAAGGAAGCGGCGAAAATGGGTTTAGCAGTAAATGAGGGTAAGACTAAGTATATGCTGTCAACACCAAAGGACACACAACATCGACGAATTGGACAGATCGTCACCATTGACAGATATAACTTTGAGGTAGTACGGGACTTTGTCTACCTCGGCTCCGCTATTAACTCTGACAACAACATCTCGTCAGAAATTAAACGAAGAATTACTCTTGCCAACCGCTGTTTCTTCGGGCTAAGAAGGCAATTTAGTAGTAAAGCCCTCACTCGAACTACTAAGGAGATCCTATATAAGACCCTGATCATCCCAGTCCTGCTCTACGGCGCTGAAGCATGGACCGTATCAAAAGCGGATGAAGAAATCCTTGGTAGATTCGAGAGGAAAATTCTTCGAAAAATCTTCGGTCCCGTTTGCGTTGACGGGCTATGGAGACGAAGATTCAACCAAGAACTATACGAGCTGTACAGCGACATGCCCCTGGTCAAAAAACTCCGCATTGGACGTTTAAGATGGCTAGGACATGTAGAACGAATGGACACCAATACTCCGGCTCGCAGAGTCTTCGATTCCCAGCCAGACGTCGGACGCAGTAGAGGAAGACCTCGCCTTAAGTGGCGCGCACAAGTGGAAACCGACCTCAACCAACTTGGAGTGCGCAACTGGAGGCAGTTAGCTAAGGACCGGGCTAATTGGAGAGGCATGTTGGTTGAGGCCTAGGTTCATTCCGGACTGTAGCGCCACTTAAGTAAGTAAGTAAGTGTCATCTTTGGTTGTAGGCCCCATCTTTTGCCAAATGTTTTTTTACAGGCATAGAAAGCTATTTATGCTTTCTTGACCCTTTTCTTTATGTTGGTTTTCCAATTTAGCTTGGTATCCAGGATACCTATTCAGCCCTTCAAAGCAGATGCCACTAAGATACTAAATCTTCGCAGGCACGATATCAAAAACTTAGTAGGCTACCTAACTGGTCATCACGGTCTGCGATATCACCTAAATATAAATAAAATGCATCTAGTCGACTCACCGGAGTGCAGACTATGTCCAGAAGAAGACGAAACAGCCAAAAATATCATATGTGAATGACCGGTCCTTTAAGGTATGAGAAGGGAATCTTTCTTCAGGGACTTTTTAAGTCCCGAAGAACTGAGAAAATCTTCGGCTGAGAGTATTATCAGCTAAATTAGGGAAATAGAAGCGCTACCTAACCTAAAAAACATCTGACGGCAAGCACAA
Source organism: Rhingia campestris (assembly GCA_932526625.1). NCBI lineage: Eukaryota > Metazoa > Arthropoda > Insecta > Diptera > Syrphidae > Rhingia > Rhingia campestris. Next base: position 167,823,620 of record OW052183.1, read on the forward strand.
TAGATCTTTTAGGTCGATGTGTATCTTACTGCTTAGGTAAGTCTCAGGATTTAAAAAAAAAAGTATCCAGGATAGTCCCTAGATATTTGGCATTGGATGAGAGTGAGATCGATTGTCCATTAAGTCGGGTGAGATTAAAGGCTGGTATATTGGTCTTCGTGGTGAAAAGCATCATTTGCTTGGATTAACATCCAGGCCACAGCTTGTAGCCCAAGTGCTCACAGTATCCAGAGCGTACTCCATGATTTCGCTTAGCACTGGAGACTTGCAATACTCGGAGCTTAATTTATTTCTGTAGAGTTTTTTTTATATATGGGAGTTAACAGTGCGGACACAATTCTAGGCTTTATTGGTAAACATTGACATTTATTGATGACATTGGACGAAAATTAGCATCACAAACTTATAACTATCTAATTTGCCTTTTGATGAACCCGAAGTTAATTAACAGTTGACATGATGATAAAGGTCAGATCAATCGGAAAAAATGCACCAATCAATTGTTACGGTTGAGATCACTGCCAATGAAGCAAGTATCTAATTGCAATAAATACAGTGATGTTCGCAAATTGTCGGTTCATACCATACCTTGAAATCAGAATAAAGATTTAATAACCAAATTAACCGATTTTTTCTTGGAGGAACAAAACAAAACTGAACTTAATATTGTTTATGTCTTAGAAAAAAATTAAACATTTTTTAATAAAGGGGGTGGACATGTAAAGGGTTTTTCATTAAGAGCGCTACAAAAGTTTTTTTTTTTAAAAACAAAAACGGTTTTGGATATCAATGAAATTCTTTATACCTGTGAAAGTACGTTCGATGCCATTATGTATGGAACTCGATTTCTTTTGCATGGCCACCACGGGCACACTTGCAGAAGTCCAGACGCTGAACCCTATTTTCGACGGTTTTCAAGCATAAATCGGCCGATACTGCTGCAATTTCACGTTCGATATTCGAACGAAGTTCATCAATCGTCGCTGGCTTGTTGGCATAGATCATAGACTTGACGTAGCCCCACAGGAAATAGTCTAACGGCGTCAAATCGCACGACCGAGGCGGCCAAGCGACTAGACCATTTCGTGAGATAACACGTTCTCCAAACTTGGTTTCCAATAAATTGATTGTGACATTCGCTGTGTGGCTTGTGACGCCGTCCTGTTGGAACCACATGTCTACAAGTCCATATCATACAATTGGGGCCAAAAATATTTGGTTATCATTGAACGGTAGCGATTCCCATTCACAGTAACGTGCCGGTCTTGATCATCACGGAAGAAGTACGGCCCAATGACGCCGCCGGCCCATAAACCACACCAAACCGTAATTTTTTCGGGATGCAATGATGACTCATGGAGTACGTGTCGATTACTGTCGGACCAATACCGCATATTTTGTTTATTGACGAAGCCATTCAGCCAGAAATGAGCCTCATCGCTGAAGATGATTTTTCGATGAAAATCCGAATCATTTTCAAGTTGTTGCTCAGCCCAATTCACGAACATACGACGCTTCTGGTGGTCAAGCGGCTTCAGTTCTTGCGTCAATTTAATCTTGTAAGGATGTAGGCCAAGATCTTTTCGCAAAATTCGCCACAACGACGTCACAGAGATGCCCAACGCTTGAGAACGACGTGTGAGAGACACACATTTGGGCTTTCTTCAACTGAAGCCTCAGCGGCAGCAATATTCTCGACACTACGGGCACTTCTTTGTCTCACTGGCACGGGAACATTTTGTTCTGTGCCTGTGGATTCAAATTTTTCCACTAGACGCTCATTTATAACGACCATAAATTGGACGTAGCGCTCTTAACGTTGAGGCCACTGACTCCGAATTTCGGTAGTAAATTTTAATAATTTCGACTCGTTGTTGGCTCGTATATCTTTCCATCATGAAATGGCAAACCTTACTGAAGAGAAGTGTCAAAAGAGCGGCAAGAAATATGGCGTCGTTTGCTGTCCCTGTCGCTCTACTTCTGTAGCGTCCCTGTTGAAAAACCCCGTGCTTCATGTATGTGAATTTTCCTTTAAAAGATTTTCTTTTGATATCACGATCACTTAACGCAGACCTAATTTTTAAATGTTGACCATCACTTATCAGCCAGGGATTAGAATTTAGCTTACTTTGCTTTTTTGTTTGTGTAAAAGTAAGGAATTATCGACTTTACACATCCGCTGTCTTATTGAGCAAAGGCTTGCGCCATAATATAAAATATAGCGGAGAAGTACGTAGGTTACAGGTGCTGGGAGCTTGCATCGTATACATTCCTCTCAATAGTTGATGTAGAATGTATGTGGTTTCGCTTTATATATCTGAAGCAACTCAACAAACTCATTTTATAACAGAGCTCGAGACACTTTTTCGTTGCCTACAGCTTCATCGCGTTAAAATTAGTACTTTATTACCATTGGGGTAATACAATTTCAAACACCATGTCACTCTTTCATTTGAGGTCGACTGTCTTCACAAACTGATTTTGTACGCGACGGATATCCCGTCCACCAGAGAGAAATAGACGCTAGACTAGAACTAACCAATAGCGAACATGAGCGGAACTGTGTGCTATCATTCGAGTACGATAGTGACCATCTTGGACTTTCTCCCGTATTCAGGATCCTAAGCGAGCAAATTCAGCTGGAAAAGTTCGACCAAGTGCGTTCTTTTGACTATCGAGCTAGCCGCGTTTCTACAGAGTTCTAAAGCGGGAATTACGTTTGGCGGAGAAAATTCACCGACAAACAGAAACCTAACAAATGACGAAATTGATCGACATTTACTTCAAATTAATGTGTTCAGCACAAGGTCGATGGATCAAACTATCCCTAAGGTATCTATTTCCGACGACCAGACGGAGAAATATCGAACTCCAGCAATCGATGAACTCCACAGACACAAAAGCAGACAGTTTACTGATAGACAAAACCCGGGGATTTGGAAATTGAAGTCGCTAATTCCCAACAGTTATACTCGGAGAATTACAGAATGCTGTAAGTTTGCATTGGGAATAGGATATTCGGGCTATAAAAACCAGCAGCCCTAATATATTCCCACAAATAAATAAAATATTCAGGAGAAGTGATTATAACGATATTCCATGTGTCCGAATTCCTGTGAGGACTGACACTTTCGGCTGTTGACTCGAACGATGCTTTTTTCATGATGGAAGATCCTTAGGAGAAGTTGAATTCGAAAAGCGCTATTTTCGAGAACGTGTAAACGGTGAACAATCCTGTTCGCTCAAATCGCGATATTGATGAAAGAGCCTTTCTGAATCACTTGTATCTATATACAGAACTCAAAGCATGATCTAAGAATAACGGTTTTTTTTATTCAACGACGAAAACCATTCAAATGGCTTTGTTGCCAATAGTTTTATGCTCTTCGTTCAAAAAGATGAACATCATTGAACGCACATTGAACGGACATTGAACATTGAGGTGTATTTCAGATGATTGGAATCAATTACCAAAACACCGAACCCATTTTGTTTAGGACCCATTGATTAAGGCAGCGCCAGCGACCACTCGGGGCATATGTACAACGAGTGATTGCCACCCCGATTTTATTTAAGTTAGGTTTACGTAGTTTAAATTACTTTTAGTCTGGGTTAAGTCTTTTTTTAAAAAAAAAAAAAAGGCAATCCAAGGTGGGCTTTTTAAAAACAAAAATGTAAGGGGACAATCGCAGGTTCAAGTTTAGGCCCTTAGGCCCTTATCCGTTGTCATTCAGGGCCTGGTTGAACAATGACCAGGCCCTGAATGACAACGGATAAGAGCCTAAACTTGAATCTGTTCTCTCGCGCTTAATGGAAGATATTACTGTGAATCAGGATATACGATGAACAGGATGAACAGGATGAACAGGTTTCATTATATTACAGTTGTTACCAAAGCCTGAAGATATTAGGATAGTAATCGTTATGGGGAGTCCACTCTGGTTGTAGTAGTAGTTGACTTTACCTAGTTAGTGATCGCTTGGCTATGATCCACATCAGAGTAAAGATTTGCAATATCAACCTTATTACGAGGAATTTTACGACTTGCTAGACGGAGGTTACGGAGCCTGTCCAGAATACGATGTGAAAATCTTTGGGGAGTCAAATGCGAACATTGGGAAGTACAATACTTTTGCCGGTTTAGTTGGAAAGCATAACCTCCAAGAAACGGCAACAGAAAATGGTTTCCAAATAACTAACTTTGCAAAAGCGTATAATAACGGGTCCGCCATCTAACGTTTTTTTTTCAACTAGTGCCTCTTTCGTGAATGGTAACGCTTAGCTCATGTCTGATTTGACAGATAATTAGTTTTATCCTTCCGCTGAACGAATATGGTTGTGTATACGCTTGAACAACGCTGGAAAATATTGCGACATTATTTTGAAAATCATGGTAATGTTGCAGAATGTGTGCGAAAATTGCGTACGGATTTTGGAAGAAGAGAAGCACCGTCAGCTCCGTATGTTCGTTATCTTGTGAAAAAAGTGAAAGAAACTGGCATCCTCATCGATAAACCAAAGCGTGAAAAGCCAGAAACAGTGCGTACACCCGAGAATATTGCTGCAGTGGCAGAAAGTGTGCGTGAAGCGCCATCAACATCAATTCACCGTCGTTCTCAACAATTGAACATTTCGGAGACATCATTGATACGAATTTTGCATAAAGACCTTGGTATGACGTCATACAAAGTCCAATTGGTTCAGGAGTTGAAGCCAACTGACCATCCAATGCGTTTTCGCTTCGCTTAGTGGGCCTGCGATCGACTTAGAGAAGATGCCGATTTTGCCAAAAAAAAAAAACATCTTTTCAGATGAAGCTCATTTTGATCTTGGCGGGTATGTAAACAAGCAAAATTGTCGCATTTGGGGCACAGAAAACCCGCACGCATACATTGAAAAGCCGATACACCCAAAACGAGTCACTGTTTGGTGCGGATTTTGGTCCAAAGGCATAATTGGGCCATTTTTCTTGGAAAATGAGCAAGGAGTGGCCGTTACAGTCAATGGCGATCGTTATCGGGCCATGTTGAACGAATTTTTGTTCACAAAAATTGAAGAGGAGGATATTGGCAACATTTGGTTTCAACAGGACGGCGCTACGTGCCACACAGCCGAAGCTACACTCGATGTTTTGCGCCCTGTTTTTGAAGATCGCATTATCAGCCGCAGAGCTGATGTCGTTTGGCCACCTCGGAGCTGCGATTTGACACCGTTGGACTATTATTTGTGGGGTGCCGTAAAAGATAAGTGTTACGCCGACAAGCCAGAGACAATTGACGCTTTAAGGGACAATATTCGTGAAGCCATTGGTGAAATACAGCTGCACACAATCGATAATGTCCTTAAAGATTGAACCGATCGTGTAGGCTACTGCATGGCCAGCCGAGGTAACCATTTGAATGAAATTATTTTCCATTATTAACCGGATGGATTGTACTTTCAAATAAAAAAAGAAATTTGAGAAAATATTCAGCAGTTTTTTATAGCATTTTCAAAAAAAAAGTTACTTGGCGGACCCTTTACTATAAGCAGCACAAGATATCCTCGATTTCAAATACACAAACAAAGCGATCTCTAGATGTACACATAGATGCGATGCACCACTAACATCCTGGTTGTACAATTGTACATAGGTACATTCAGAAATGCAAACGTCGAATCTTGCCATTTTCTCGTCAAAATTAGAGATCGATTGTTAAACGATAATAAGTGCAGAAAACAGGACTTCACGTTGGTCGCCTGAGAGAACTGGAATATTCAATAAACAACTGAGTGGATTGAGTGCCACAATATAATTAAAGAGTTAGCCAAATCCACCATAGGCTGCTAATCACGCCCGAATTGATTCCCGCGATACGATACCGAAAAGAAGAGCCATAAATATCAAGAAACTACAAAGTAAGACCAGCGCAGCGCCACGTGGCAAGAATATAGAGCTAAAAGAAGGAAATAGACGAAAATCCTGCATAGCAACAACTTTAAAACAGGAGCCTCCCAGCTTAGAGAAATACAAGAGTCTTAGGAGAAACAGAACGCCATTCAATTCTACAAAAAAATGGCCAAATAGTCAGTAACCGTTCTCAAAGTAGAACCGTAGGCTTTACGAAATAACAATGCAAACTTTGTCACAGCAGCGCAGGGAATTCTAGATGTATTCAGGCACCATTTCCAGCAGCTGGTTATTAGTCACAATATCGAGTGATACACCTCAGGTGAATGATGATGTCACGCTCCCTACCATATCGTATGTATCCAATTCTATCGAAAGTAGGTACAGTGTGCACATCTGAAACCTTTGTTTTAAGCATGTGAGGACACGTATCAGTTAAGTGGTGGTAGTGGACAGGTAGATGGACCATGGACCAAATTTTAAAACCAAGAAAAACATCTACCTAAGGATGTGGATTGTGAAAAATATATATTTGGATGTACATGGTGAGCCCTCTCTTGGGTTCTATTCCTTGGCGTTGTTTAGCCGGCACGGAGCTGCGATTTGACGCCAATTTACTATTTTTGTGTCGAGTCATTGGATATCGATGCTATGAGAACAATCCACAGACGATTCAGGCTGAACAATATTGCTCGAACGAATTACGAAATATGGACCAGGGCCATAAAAAATGTTTTGAAGCAATATGGCTTGCTACCAAGACAGCCGAGGTTATCATTTCATGATATAATGTTCCATAATTAATTTCAACACTCATTGAGCCTAATTAAAAACTGATCTGATTACTGATCCATAACCCATTTACACTACCTAGACTCTGTAGATATCATGAAAATCCGTTGGTAATGATATTTTTTTATAAATTTCGAAATTCTCAAGCCCCACGATAGTATAGATACAGCAGCTATTTATGAATGCTGACAGCATCGGTAACGATCATCATTACGTAACTAGAGTTCTCACTTCGAAAATCATTAGAAGGCTTAAATGAAGAATACTAGCTAAAACACAAAAGCAGATAAACAGCATAACCATTTCGAGGTAATATCTACAATTCTGTTGATGAGTTTGTTCACTTTGAGCCTCCGCCTAACGACACCCTAATCACTACAATTTGTGTAGTCTCGTCAAGATTAGAAGCAATTATTGTCACAACGAATAATGTTATGGATAATTACCTTGTCATTGTTGCAATTGTGTCTTGTCTTCTTAAGAAGGTACACCATGCGATAAGACAACAAAAAAAGACAGTGTTCACAGATAGATACTACCTAACCTAGTGCTAATTCCATGGAATTTATATCTACAACGAAGAATAATTAGGTAATCGCATAAAACCGACTGAAACTAGTTATGCTTAGCATTTAAGGTGAAGTCAACTGCATTTCTACATAAAAATATTTTAAATTATGCTTCAGATTATGGTCGTAGATACATGGTTGACTTAACACTACACAGTTGAAAACGCACTTTTTTGTCCAAAAAAAAAGGACCACGCCCTCCGTCGTCTACCTGTAGATACAATTGCATCTGTAAACACCACTGGATAACCAGTTTTCCTCTAACATAATGCGTTTTCCCCTTCCCCGCTGGGTGGTGTTATGAAACAGACAGTACACTACACAAAGAATAACATTTTCTCGCTTGCTTTGTAGCTACGAGTTCAACGAACGACGACGCACGGTAGTGGAACCAATTCCTATATGATGACCCCTTTCATTGTAAAAGGTCAGAAAATTTGATTCGTCTTCTGAATTTTCAGCTTCAATCTAATTACCTTAAGCGCCGCACTGCAAGTTGCTACGAGGGCAACCAGAACACCAAACACAACTTGATGACGCATCTTGGTTTTAATTTTTTTTTGCAGGTGAATTACAAATTTATCACTTCGTAGTTAATTAAGTTTATTTCACGATTTGCATACAATTAGTTGGACGCACAAAAGCACTAGACTCGGAACTGGGTAGGGTGTATACGAGACGACCACAACTCGAACAAACGACGACTACAAGACGACTAAAGTTGATTTTCGTATCTAAGACCCGGACCGCGTTCGCGGTTGTATTTATGAAGTACGACTTGTTATGTCGATGACTTGGTTTGAGCGGTTGGAATGGGTGAGAGAGAGTAGTTAGCCAGGTTTCCATTTCCAGCCTATTGTGCTGGTGTGGTTGCAGGGCATTGTGCATGCCGTAAAGTAATTAAGGTGCTGACTTGTCGGGGGAGAGGAGAACAAGGTAACGTCCGTAGTTTTCCAACTATTTTGCCGGCTGTAGACTTTTTAGTTAGGTAGAATTATTTTTCATACAGACTGTCGGCGGATGAATGCGACTTTAATTAGATTCAAGTTGAGAGAGCGCCTCGACTGGAAGTGGGTTTGGCGGTAATGTCGGTTCATTTTGAAGCGCTTGGAATTCGAAGACGCTGTTGAGCGTTAGAAATTAAAATTCAAAACGTGTAAAGTCATTCAGTAACCGGCTTTTTGTGTACAGTTCCATCCTTTGAATTTCATTTTTTCGAATTTTATTAGATATTTGAGCTTTGTAATGAAGATGGTATTTTTTTTTTTGACAGATGTTTTTTTTTAGTACAAGGTGGCGCAAAAATAACCTTCCGATGTTTTTTGGCTGTAATTTAAAAAAAAAATGAAAAACTTTGATTCTTCTTGTGGATTATTTTTATTTGGTCTTTTGATTTTTTTTACATCAAGTTGAGAATATGATGTCATGTAAATGGCCGCCGCCACAGTTGATTGTCATTTGAGTCCTTTTTATGGCATTTTCCATCACTTTGGCCAAAACTTCCGGCGACAGGTCCTCACATTCTTGACGGATATTGTCATTAAGAGCTGCAAGAGTCTGAGGCTTGTTGACATAAACCCGCGACTTCAAAAAGCCCCACAAAAAGAAGTCTGGAGCGGTCAAATCAGGCGATCTTGCTGGCCAGTGCAAATCGCCAAAACGGGAGATTAAGCGCCCGGGAAATGCATCCTTCAGCATATCGGTTGTGGCACGTGCAGTGTGTGCCGTTTCACCGTCCTGTTGGAACCACATGTTTTCCAATCCCAATTCATCAAGTTGCGGCAAAAAGAACTCGCTGATCATTGCTCTGTAGCGCTCACCATTCACAGTAACCGTTTGGCCCGCGACGTCGTCGAAGAAAAAAGGTCCGATGACTACTCCAGCGAAAACAGCACACCATACAGTGACTTTGAGCGGGTGTAATGGCTCTTCGTGGGTTACAAGCGGATTTTTAGTGCCCCAGAAGCGTAAATTTTGCTTATATACGTACCCGCTAAGATGGAAATGGGCCTCATCACTCATGATTATTTTTGATGAAAAATCATCTTCCTCTTGGTAGTTATTAAGGATGGCTTGAGCGTATGCTAGACGCGATTGGCGGTCAGCAGCTAACAGCTGATGCACCGTCTGGACTTTGTACGGAAACATCTTCAAATTTTGTACCAAAATTCGATGTAAAGACCGTCGACTGATACCCATTTGCGTGGCACGTCGTCTGGTCGATGTCGACGGCGCTTCCATGACATCTTCGGCTACAGCAGCAATATTCTCTCTTCCGGCTACTCCGGGGTCTGCCACGCCTGGCAGCATCTCGTGTTGTGCCAGTCTCTTCGAGGCGAGCGGCTAAACGTCGCAGTGTTTCACCAGTAGGCGTTGGACGGCTAGGAAATCTGCGACGAAATTCACGTTGTGCCAAAGTCACCGACCGATTAGTGCTCAAATAAATAGTCACCAATATTCCGCGTTCTGGAGCAGTATAGCTTAACATTGTTTATTAACGTGTATTTCGCATGTGTTTACTACACACATGTCAAAACAGAACTGACATTAGGGGCCAATCGCAAAATTTATAGCATTTTCTGATAAGAGGATTACTTTTGCGCCACATTGTAGTAGATACGTTTTTATAATATTAGCAATTGTTTATTTTTTAAAGGCAATTTATATCTAACCTCCGTATTTAGGACCCTTTGACAGCATCAATAGAGGTAAGATTCAGTTGTCTTTAGCTCCTTGTGGAGACATTGTGATACCTTTTTGCATATGTGCTATGACCTTGGGTCTTTCCTCTTTTTCCGGACAGACTGTCCAGCCAGCCAGACGATATCTAAAACGTGCCCACCCATATTATTTTCTCAGGTGAGTTGAAGCTGTAACGCACAAAGAGCGCCCGTCAAAACAAGGGCCTGGCCCTCCAGGTTGGGGGTTGTGCTTTGGGTTAACTACCCTTCCACGGAAAAATAATATTGTTACGAAGCAACCAATAGCCTCGGAAAGGACTGATATTATTGTTGACTACCATGCCAAACGAAAAAAGGACAACGACGTTCGTATCTGCACCTGGAATGTGAGAACATTAAACAGGAGAGACGCAGGCGAACAACTAGCGGAAGCCCAAAACTGCTACAAAGCAGACATTACTGCCATCCAGGAAATACGATGTGATGGGCCGGGCAAAAAGAGGATGAACAACTGTGACATCTACTATGGACCGTGTAATAGTGAGCAGAAACAGCGACTATTTGGATGCGGATTTGTTATAGGTGCCAGACTTAGGCAAGAAGTCTTATGTTTTCAAGACATTAGCGAACGCATTGTAGCAATTCGCACCAAGGCCAAATTCGCCAACATAAGCCTTATATGCGCTCATGCTCCGACGGAGGAAAAGGATGATATAAATAAGGATTGCTTCTACGAGCTACTCGACAAAACCTATGAGCGACTACCAAAGTACGATGTTAAAATCGTGCTGGGAGATTTTAACTCAAAGTTAGGAAGATAAGACACCTTCAGCAGTATTGCCGGAAAATATAGCCTACACGACAACACGTCTGGTAACGGACTTAGGCTAATTGACTTCGCTACGGAACGAAATGCCACTATAGCCAGCACACGATTTCCTCACCTCGATATCCACAAGGGGACATGGCGGTCTCCAGATCAACGAACAGTCAACCAAATTGATCACATTGCGATAGACAAGAGGCACGCATCCAGTATTTTGGATGTCCGCGCGCCAATTATAAAAAAAAAAGTAAGGATGCGGATATCCACCACGCCACAAAAAAACAGAAATACTGTGAAAAATTTTAATGTCGAAAGACTGCAATCGCCAGAGACCGCCAAGACCTTCGCGCAACGCGTATCCCTTAACCTCTCGACTCACAACACACCACCAGCATCTAATGTCGAAGAACAATGGCAACGATACCAACAAGCCATTAGATCAGCCGCAACTGATGTGCTAGGTTTCTCGCGGCCACCAGCAAGAAGCCCCTGGTTTGATGAGGAATGCCGACAGATGCTCGCAGCCAAGAACAAGGCCTACAAGGCTAAGCTGCAGGTGAAGACGAGAGCTGCCATTGAGCTCTATAGGCAAAGAGGAAGGGAAGAACGTCGGTTTTTCAGGAAGAAGAAAAAAGAGCAAGAAAAGCGCGCAATCGAGGATATAGAGAGGTGCCACTCCAGGAACGATGTTCGCAAGTTTTACCAAATTGTAAAACGTCAAACAGAACAGAATCCTGTCGATGCTGAGGATGTGGAAGAACCACTTCTGCACACTGTTAAATGGCGATGACGAACAACATTTCGCTGTCAGGCAGAATGAACCATTTAATATTGGCAACGACAGCGAAAACTGTCAACCACCCGACCTAAGTGAAGTGAGGATAGCTATATCTAAACTCGAGCTTAATAAGGCCGCCGGAATTGACGGCCTTCCCACTGAGCTTTATAAAGCTGGCGGAGATGACTTGGTAAGCAGCATCCACCAACTCATAAGCCAAATCTGGTCGGTTGAAAGCATGTCTGAAGAATGGAACCTCAGCATCGTTTGCCCGATCCACAAAAAAGGAGACCCTCTGAACTGCGCCAACTACAGAGGCATAAGTCTACTTAACATCGCTTACAAGATCCTATCTGCCGTAATATGTGAATGCCTGAAACCGTTTACCAACAACCTGATCGGCCCTTATCAGTGTGGTTTTAGGCCAAGAAAGTCCACAATCGATCAAATTTTCACACTTCGGCAGATCCTGGAAAAAACCCAAGAAGTCCAAATCGATACCCACAACCTATTTATCGATTACAACTGCCTTTCAACTGCTATTCCCTGATCATCCCTGTGCTGCTCTACGGCACTGAAGCATGGACCATATCAAAAGCGGATGGAGAAATCCTTGATCGATTTGAGAGGAGAATTCTTGCTGGTAACCGCGAGAAACCTAGCACATCAGTTGCGGCTGATCTAATGGCTTGTTGGCATCGTTGCTATTGTTCTTCGACATTAGATGCTGGTTGTATGGTGTGAATTGAGAGGTTAAGGAATACGCGTTGTCTGGCGAATACAGTCTTTCGACATTAAATTTTTCGACAGTATTTCTGGTTTGTTGTGGCGTGGTGGATAGTGGTCCGAGTCGATGTTAGCCCATCGGAATGCTCGAACATCCAAAATACTGGATGCGTGCCTCTTCTCTATCGCAATGTGATCAATTTGGTTGACTGTTCGTTGATCTTGAGACCACCATGTCCCTTTATGGATATCGAGGTGAGGAAACCGTGTGCTGGCTATAGTGGCACTTCGTTCACTAGCGATGTCAATTAAGTCCGTTACCAGACGTGTTTTCGTGTAGACTATATTTTCTGACAATACTGCTAAAGATGTCTTCTCTTTCTACCTTTGAGTCCATTTTTTTAGCCATTAAGTATGAAGTATGACATTAAAATCTTTCAGCACGATTTTAATGTCATACATCGGTAGTCGCTCATAGGTTTTGTCAAGGAGCTCGTAGAAGCAATCCTTAGTTATATCATCTTTTTCCTCCGTCGGAGCGTGAGCGCATATAAGGCTTATGTTGGCGAATTTGGCCTTGTTACAATGCATTCGCTAATGTCTTGGAAACATAAAACTTCTTGCCTTAGTCTGGCACTTATAACAAATCCGCATCCGAATAGTCGCTGTTTCTGCTCACTACAACACGGTCCATAGTAGATGTCACAGTTTTTATACCCTATCCCATAGGGGTATATTAGTTTTGATACTTAGTTTGTAACATAGAGAAATAATTTAGCTACATATACCTCAAAGTATATGGATCGACTCAGAATCGCTAGCTGAGTCGAATTAGCCATGTCTGTCTGTCCGTCCGTCCGTCCGTCCGTCTGTCTGTTCGTCAGCGGTTTTTGGGCCTTAAATTTTGAGCTAGGATAATGAAATTTGGTATATAGGATCCTCGTCCGTGCCACCAGAACAAGTGTAAAATTTTTTTAAAATCCGCCCACTGCCACGCCCCCTTTTTAGGAAAACTTATTTTTTGGCCAAACCGTAAGGAATTTCAAAAAAGTGTCTGAGTAGCATATTTCGACAATCCTTATATCTATATTTCGTTCATACAAAGTTTTTTTGCCACGCCCACTTTTTAGTAAAAAACGCTTTTTGTCCAAATTTTAAAACTTTCGAAAAAAATTTTGATGCAAATACTTCCGAAATGGTAATATAAACATTTTGTCTATAGATTATTTTCATCTACGCCTACATTTTGGGGGCGTTTTCTTACAAAAAGCATTTGTATACCCCATCCCAAGGCATTAGCAATAGAAATACGTTGTTTTTTGTCGAACCACACAAGATTTTGAGAAACTGCCTGAGCAATATATTGTGACAATGTCATTTTCTGTATTTCATCGCCATAAGGCCTATATTTTGAGGATATTAATTTAAAGGATGGGATGGGATAGGGTATTCAACGATCCGCATAGCGGATTGTAGCATCTCATATGTTTCATCCTCTTTTTGCCCGGCCCATCCGATCGTATTTCCTGGATGTCAGTAATGTCTGCTTTGTAGCCGTTTAGGGCTTCCGCTAGTTCGCTTGCACCTCTCCTGTTTAATGTTCTCACATTCCAGATGTCACCATCTCTGTTGAAGAGCCTGACTTACCCTTGTGATTCCTCATTCTCCAACATCCAACCAAGGTGGAAATCTGCTTCATGAAAAGTTAATGTGCCAAAGGTCACTTATTATTCTATTGAGACGGAACACACCTTACCTACCCAATATATAACAGCTCCAGCAATTTCCCTCTCAGATAATGAACCCTTAATGGGTTTAACAAAAATTAATTTACTTTTACATTAAAACAAAAACCTACGTACTTTTTTATCTACGTCACCAAATTGAATCTCTGACGAATCAAAGAAAAACATTTTACTCCGATTTATTGTTTTATAATTAACTGAAATCCAAATGACATTTAACCAAAAAAAAAACAAACAAAAGTCGATTAATTGTGTCAAGTAGGTACCTTGAGTTGATGATAATGCGTTTATCTGTCAGGTTTTTGTAATGAAATCGTCCAATTAATCCATGGTTGATGTACGAACATAAACCATCACAACCACTCGACATTGTAACCGAACAGATTGGTATACGAAACGAAATTGTATTATCTCAGGCTTTATCACATTTCCTCGTCATGTCCCGCGATTTACACGACTGAACACATTCGTTGGGGACACGCGAACTTACACCCCAAATCACCCGAACGTACGACGGAACGAGTTAATAACGCGCGTCCATTACTTACACTTCCTGTCAATTTTGACCTTTGGGTTAGTTTTCACCATTGAAGCCATCTAGCTTAATAAAAACAATTTCAAACTTCCTCTTTCCAGAAAAACAAGCCTCACACACATTGCATACATCTCACGTCCCTAACTTGATCTAGTCACGTAACATATAGGTGATGTTGAGCATAATTAAAATAATTAGAATGTAACCTTACGGATCTGGAAAAGGCCACATACAAAATCAAAGTTGAAACACTAATCGGTCCCTTGGATAATCGAAAGATTAAGTTTTCATTAGGGAACCTAACGTGGGACTATCCCTAGTCGTTTGATGAATTCTTTTGCGATATTTAAAGTTCTGATGTGTTGAGTTTCGATTTACGTTTGGTGGGATTCCCGGTGGGCAGATTGACGCTAATGTGTGTGGGGCGTGAAGGCTTATTGAAACAGAGGAGGAATATGACATTGCTAAGGATTGTTTCTACGAGCTGTAGGACTTATGAGCGACTACCGAAGTGAGATTTTAAAATCATGCAGGGAAATTTTAACTCAATGGTAGGAAGAGGGGCCATTTTAAGCAGTTAGAGTCGGAAAATACAGCCCACATGACACCATGTCAATCATGGAATATGAAGATGTAAAACAACGACTAGTTGGATGCGGGTTTGTTAGAAGCGACAGACATAGGAAAGAAGTTTAATCCTTCTACGCTTACGCATTGTAACAATCGTCATCAAGGGCAAATTTGCCATCATAAGGCATGCGCTCACGCTCCGACGGAGGAAAAAGATGATTAACTACGGATTGCTTCTACGAGCTCCTCGACAAAACCTATGAGCGACTACCAAAGTACGATGTTAAAATCGTGCTGGGAGATTTTAACGCAAATGTAGGAAGAGAAGACATCTTTAGCAGTACTGTCGGAAAATATAGCCTACACGACAACACGTCTGGTAACGGACTTAGGCTAATTGACTTCGCTACGGAACGAAATGCCACTATAGCCAGCACACGGTTTACTCACCTCGATATCCACAAGGGGACATGGCGGTCTCCAGATCAACGAACAGTCAACCAAATTGATCACATTGCGATAGACAAGAGGCACGCATCCAGTATTTTGGATGTCCGAACATTCCGAGGGGCTAACATCGACTCCGACCACTACCTTGTTGTAGCCAAAGTGAGGATGCGGTTATCCACCACACGCCACAAAAAACCAGAAATACTGTGAACAAACTTAATGTCGAAAGACTGCAATCGCCAGAGACCGCCAAGACCTTCGCGCAACGCGTATCCCTTAACCTCTCGACTCACAACACACCACCAGCATCTAATGTTGAAGAACAATGGCAACGATGCCAACAAGCCATTATATCAGCCGCAACTGATGTGCTAGGTTTCTTGCGGCCACCAGCAAGAAACCCCTGGTTTGATGAGGAATGCCGACAGATGCTCGCAGCCAAGAACAAGGCCTACAAGGCTAAGCTGCAGGTGTAAACGAGAGCTGCCATTGAGCTCTATAGGCAAAGAAGAAGGGAAGAACATCGGCTTTTCAGAAATAAGAAAAAAATAGCAAGAAAAGCGCGCGATATAGAGAGGTGCCACTCCAGGAACGTTGTTAGCAAGTTTTACCAAAGTGTAGAACGTCAAAGCCAAGGATACAAGGCGCGAACAGAATCCTGTCGAGATGAACAAGGAAATATCGTAGTTGAGACACAGTCGACGCTGAGGATATGGAAGAACCACTTCTGCAGACTGTTAAACGGCGATGACGAACAACATTCCGCTGTCAGGCAGAACGATCCATTCAATATTGGCAACGACAGCGGAAACCACCCGACCTAAGTGAAGTGAGGATAGTCATATCTAAACTCAAGCTTAATAAGGCCGCCGGAAATGACGGCCTTCCCGCTGAGCTTTATAAAGCTGGCGGAGATGATTTGGCAAATATGGTCGGTTGATAGCATGTCTGAAGAATGGAACCTCAGCATCGTTTGCCCGATCCACAAAAAAGGAGACGCTCTGAACTGCGCCAACTATAGAGGCATAAGGCTACTCACCATCGCCTACAAGATCCCATCTGCCGTAATATGTGAACGCCTGAAACCGTTTACCAACAACCTGATCGGCCCTTACCAGTGTGGTTTTAGGCCAGGAAAGTCCACAATCGATCAAATCTTCACACTTTGGCAGATCCTGGAAAAAACCCAAGAAGTCCAAATCGATACCCACCACCTATTTATCGATTTCAAAGCCGCATTCGACAGCATTTATAGAGATGAACTATACAGAGCCATGTCTAGTTTTGGTATACCGCCCAAACTCGTTTGTGTAGGATGACGATGGAGAATTCTCGCTGCACCATCAGGGTCGGAAAAGACCTCACCGACACATTCGATACCAAAAAAGGATTTAGGCAAGGCGATGCGCTGTCATGTGACTTCTTTAATCTGATTCTAGAGAGGATTGTGCAAAACTCCCGAGCAAACACCAGAGGCATAATATTCCAAAAATCGGTGCAACTACTAGCATACGCCGATAATATTGACATCATTGGAAGGAATCATCGTGATGTCATAGCCACGTTTGCTAATATAGAGAAGGAAGTGGCAAAAATGGGTTTAGCAGTAAATGAGGGTAAGACTAAGTATATGCTGTCATCACGAAAGGACTCACAACATCGACGAATTGGACAGAACGTCACCATTGACAGATATAACTTTGAGGTAGTACGGGACTTTGTCTACCTCGGCTCCGCTATTAACTCGGACAACAACATCTCGTCAGAAATCAAACGAAGAATTACTCTTGCCAATCGCTGTTTCTTCGGTCTAAGAAGGCAATTTAGTAGTAAAGCCCTCACTCGAACTACTAAGGAGATCCTATGTAAGGGATGATCATCCCAGTCCTGCCTTACGGCGCTGAAGCATGTACCGTATCAAAAGCGGAAAATCTTCGGTCCCGTTTGCGTTGACGGGCTATGGAGACGAAGATTCAACCACGAACTATACGAGCTGTACAGCGACATACCCCTAGTCAAAAAACTGCGCATTGGACGTTTAAGATGGCCAGGACATGTAGAAAGAATGGACACCAATGCTCCGGCTCGCAGAGTCTTCGATTCCCAGCCAGACGTCGGACGCAGTAGAGGAAGACCTCGCCTTAAGTGGCGCGCACAAGTAGAAACCGACGTCAACCAACTTGGAGTGCGCAACTGGAGGCAGTTAGCTAAGGACCGGGCTAATTGGAGAGGCACTCTCTCCGTAACTGTCAGTCTTGTATCTCGCAGTAAAAGATCCAGAAAAGCGCCGCTTTTAGGAAACGATGTCCTATCTGTGGCGAGAATGTCGATCCTATATTCAGCATTGTAGTGGGCTATTCAATTGTATAGGTGGTTACCCCGAGGATTTCGTATTTGATTTCCTCAATCTTTTGGCGGGGATCTGAATGTAAAGATCCCCGCCAAAAGATAAAAATTCTCCACTGAGTTCAGTCTCAGAGATTCGAAAATGTTTTCGAGCTGTAGGCTGAGGTGCTTCCATTGCGTAGGTATCACATACAATCGCATCTCTTGTTGGAGACGAATGCATATGACCCAGGCTTCCGGCAACTAGTAGCATTTCGTTCCGCAGCTAAGTCAATTTGCCCAAGTCGTGGTGTCGTGTAGGCTAAAGATATCTTCCAACCATCAAACCCCGTTGTCAGCTGTTGGATGCAGTACAGCCTCGGTGAGGAATGTTTTTATTGAGGGTCTTAGTGATCTGCTCTACCGTTATCCCTGATATACACACATTGGAATAAATTCTTAACATTTCTGTTGAAGGAATGGTGGTTTCAAAAAAACCTGTTCAGTTCATTATACATCTTCGTGGAGTTCCATTGAAGTAGATGTAGAAGTAAAAGTATTTGGGATTCTTGTCCATTGGTGAATAATGGAATAAAGGTGAGTTATCCTGTAGAATTGGGGTCAAAACAGGACCAACTTGATCGACTTGTAGAACAGCTTCAAATTGCAGTCAAAGCTAAGCTCTCGTTCATGAACATAATCACAGGAATACGACTTCGAACACAGCTACAGAAATTAGGTTTCGTCAGTGTCAGTGTATAGGTGCTACTCCACCTGACGAAACCTTATTTCTGCAGCTCACGCAGGTCTGTGTAAACTTGACGCCTCCACTGAACTTCAACAACTCATCAAACCTAACGCACTGCGATAGGGTCAGTAACAACAGTATGCGCAAGAAGCTCATCGCTCCATGCTTCGTTGAATTAATAACGAAGTACGCCTTTGCCCCTATTGACTTCTGAGACGTGCCATGGATGCTATTATATCCATCCGGCAAACGTCTTCGGATTAGAACTAGGCTGGGCTAAATTCAAGATCTATCTCTTCTGAGAATGTCATCTGATATTTTGGATATGGTGACGACGAAGGATCAAATTTTATAAAAGGAATGGCTAGCTCGACCTGCTACCGCTACTTACTTACTTACTTAAGTGGCGCTACAGTCCGGAATGAACCTGGGCCTCAACCAACATACCTCTCCAATTAGCCCGGTCCTTAGCTAACTGCCTCCAGTTGCGCACTCCAAGTTGGTTGAGGTCGGTTTCCACTTGTGCGCGCCACTTAAGGCGAGGTCTTCCTCTACTGCGTCCGACGTCTGGCTGGGAATCGAAGACTCTGCGAGCCGGAGTATTGGTGTCCATTCGTTCTACATGTCCTAGCCATCTTAAACGTCCAATGCGAAGTTTTTTGACCAGGGGCATGTCGCTGTACAGCTCGTATAGTTCTTGGTTGAATCTTCGTCTCCATAGCCCGTCAACGCAAACGGGACCGAAGATTTTTCGAAGAATTTTCC
The DNA here is from genome assembly GCA_932526625.1 of Rhingia campestris. Lineage (NCBI taxonomy): Eukaryota > Metazoa > Arthropoda > Insecta > Diptera > Syrphidae > Rhingia > Rhingia campestris. The sequence goes on from OW052183.1 coordinate 167,843,020, forward strand.
TCTCGAATCTACCAAGGATTTCTTCATCCGCTTTTGATACGGTCCATGCTCCAGCGCCGTAGAGCAGGACTGGGATGATCAGGGTCTTATATAGGATCTCCTTAGTAGTTCGAGTGAGGGCTTTACTACTAAATTGCCTTCTTAGCCCGAAGAAACAGCGGTTGGCAAGAGTAATTCTTCGTTTAATTTCTGACGAGATGTTGTTGTCAGAGTTAATAGCGGAGCCGAGGTAGACAAAGTCCCGTACTACCTCAAAGTTATATCTGTCAATGGTGACGTTCTGTCCAATTCGTCGATGTTGAGAGTCCTTTCGTGATGACAGCATATACTTAGTCTTACCCTCATTTACTGCTAAACCCATTTTCGCCGCTTCCTTGTCTATACTAGCAAACGTGGCTATGACATCACGTTGAGTCCTACCAATGATGTCAATATCGTCAGCGTATGCTAGTAGTTGCACCGACTTTTGGAAAATTGTGCCTCTGGTGTTGGCTTTGGAGTTTTGCACAATTCTCTCAAGAATCAGATTAAAGAAGTCACATGACAGCGCATCGCCTTGCCTAAATCCTTTTTTGGTATCGAATATGTCGGTGAGGTCGTTTCCGACCCTGATGGAGCAGCGAGAATTCTCCATCGTCATCCTACACAAACGGACGAGTTTGGGCGGTATACCAAAACTAGACATGGCTCTGTACAGTTCGTCTCTATAAATGCTGTCATATGCGGCTTTGAAATCGATGAATAGGTGGTGGGTATCGATTTGGACTTCTTGAGTTTTTTCCAGGATCTGCCGAAGTGTGAAAATTTGATCGGTTGTGGACTTTCCTGGCCTAAAACCACACTGATAAGGGCCAATCAGGTTGTTGGTAAACGGTTTCAGGCGTTCACATATTACGGCAGATAGGATCTTGTAGGCGATGTTGAGGAGACTTATGCCTCTGTAGTTGGCGCAGTTCAGAGGATCTCCTTTTTTGTGGATCGGGCAAACGATGCTGAGGTTCCATTCTTCAGGCATATTTTCATCCGACCAGATTTGGCTTATGAGTTGGTGGATGTTACTTACCAAGTCATCTCCGCCGGCCTTATAGAGCTCAGCGGGAAGGCCGTCATTTCCGGCGGCCTTTTTAAGCTTGAGTTTAGATATTGCTATCCTCACTTCACTCAGGTCGGGTGGTTGGCAGTTTTCGCTGTCGTTGCCAATATTAAATGGTTCGTTCTGCCTGACAGCGGAATGTTGTTCGTCATCGCCGTTTAACAGTCTGCAGAAGTGGTTCTTCCATATCCTCAGCATCGACTGTGTCTCAACTACAATATTTCCTTGTTCATCTCGACAGGATTCTGTTCGAGCCTTGTATCCTTGGCTTTGACGTTTTACACTTTGGTAAAACTTGCGAACATCGTTCCTGGAGTGGCACCTCTCTATATCCTCGATCGCGCGCTTTTCTTGCTCTTCTTTCTTCTTGCTGAAAAGCCGATGTTCTTCCCTTCTTCTTTGCCTATAGAGCTCAATGGCAGCTCTCGTCTTCACCTGCAGCTTAGCCTTGTAGGCCTCGTTCTTGGCTGCGAGCATCTGTCGGCATTCCTCATCAAACCAGGGGTTTCTTGCTGGTGGGCGCGAGAAACCTAGCACATCAGTTGCGGCTGATCTAATGGCCTGTTGGCATCGTTGCCATTGCTCTTCGACATTCGATGCTGGTGGTATGGTGTTAATCGAGAGGTTAAGGGATACGCGTTGTGCGAAGGTCTTGGCGGTCTCTTGCGATTGCAGTCTTCCGACATTAAATTTTTTCACAGTATTTCTGGATTGTTGTGGCGTGGTGGATATCCGAATTCTTACCTTGGCTGCTACAAGGTAGTGATCCGAGTCGATGTTAGCTCCTCGGAATGTTCGGACATCCAAAATACTTTATGCGTGCCTCTTATTTATCGCAATGTGATCAATTGGTTGACCGTTCGTTGATCTGGAGACCGCCATGTCCCCTTATGGATATCGAGGTGAGGAAACCGTGTGCTGGCTATAGTGGCATTTCGTTCCGTAGCGAAATCAATTAGCCTAAGTCAGTTACCAGACGTGTTGTCGTGTAGGCTATGTTTTCCGACAATACTTCTAAAGATGTCTTCTCTTCCTACCTTTGCGTTAAAATCTCCCAGCACGATTTTAACATCGTACTTCGGTAGTCGCTCATAGGTTTTGTCAAGGAGCTCGTAGAAGCAATCCTTAGCTATATCATCTTTTTCTTCCGTCGGAGCGTGAGCGCATATGAGGCTTATGTTGGCGAATTTGGCCTTGATGCGGATTGTTACTATGCGTTCGCTAATGTCTTGGAAACATAAGACTTCTTGCCTAAGTCTGGCACTTATAACAAATCCGCATCCGAATAGTCGCTGTTTCTGCTCACTATAACACGGTCCGTAGTATATGTCACAGTTTTTCATCCTCTTTTTGCCCGGCCCATCCCATCGTATTTCCTGGATGGCAGTAATGTCTGCTTTGTAGCAGTTTAGGGCTTCCGCTAGTTGTTCGCCTGCACCTCTCCTGTTTAATGTTCTCACATTCCAGGTGCAGATACGAACGTCGTTGTCCTTTTTTCGTTTAGCAGGGTCGTCTACAATAAAATCCGTCCTTTCCGAGGCTATTGGTTGCTTCGTAACCATGTTTTTTTTTCTGTGGGTGAGTAGTTAACCCAAAGCACAACCCCCAACCTGGAGGGCCAGTTCCAATTTATTAGATACCCCTAGGACACGGGGCCATCAGTATCCACTACGGGATTGAGCGCTGCCGTTGGCCTTTCGGTTCATCCGCCACCATCTCTGTTCACGGGGCCTGACTAACCCTTGAAACTCCTAGACAACCTGTTGTCCGAATATGTCAGAGCAGCTCATCTAGGTTCGCCTGGGACAGCAAGGCCGGGTATTCATCCGTGCCATTCTCACCAGGGTGTTTATAGTGTTGCTGTTTTTCGTCGTGTTATCAACACTCGCACTTATCGTTTAGCAAGTCAAATCCGGTTGGATGAGACCAGTAACCGATGGTTACCACTTGGAGGTAAAGATAAGCACATTTGATGTTTAGTCACATCCGCTACCGCTACCGCTAGACATGCAAGAATCTGCAGCCAAAGGTGCTCTAAGAATCAGCCAGCTCAACTGCTGGAAATCGAACTCAGGAGGACATGCCCAAATTCTACACAGATATCTGGGCTCAGCTGTATCCTCTGACTACATGCTGCCTCACCATGACTTTCAAAGACCATTCTCCTGCATCTTTCCAAGCATCCATCTACACTGACGGTTCAAAGATGGATGTAGGGGTTGGAGCTGGAGTGTTTTCAGAAACACTAAAGCTAAACAGCACCTTTCGTCTCCCTGAGCACAGCAGTGTCTTCCAAGCCGAAATATTGGCAGTAGCAGAGGCAGCCAAAGCGACCTCAATGCTGGCGATACCACCAGATGATATCACCATCATTATTGACAGTCAGGCTGCAATAAAAGCTATCTCTGCTGTCGAAATAAACGTTGTTGTCGGCTTGTGAAACGTTGCCGTGAAGAGCTAAAGGTTCTTGGCGTCCAACATAATGTTAAGCTCTGCTGGGTCCCCGGACACAGAGGCATACAGGGCAATGAAATTGCTGACGAACTGGCGAGAAAAGGATCTGCCTCCAGCATTGACAAAGCAGACCAGTCTGTCAAACCACCACTATGTGACCTCAAATCTCGGGTGGAACAGAAAACACTGATCACTGCCAAAAACAGGTGGAACTCCCTTCCCACCTGTGAAACTTCCAAAAGGATGTGGCCTGAGTATGACAAAGCCAGAACCCATAAACAACTTCGTAGAAACAGGAAATCTGTCTCTACTTTAGTTGGGATTCTTACTGGACACAACTTACTAAAAAGCCACAAACTGAAAATGCATCTCATAGATGATGACCTCTGTAGAGGCTGCGGTGATGAAGAAATACACGAGGATACCCTCCACTTTCTGTGCCACTGCCCAGGCCTCAGCCAATTAAGAATGAGAACCTTAGGAAAATACTTTTTCCATGACCTCACGGATCTATCTAATCTTTTCAGGTTTGCAAGAACATCTGGATGGCTGGAAAGAGGCTAACAACAATGGACAGTAACGGGACAATGAATGAACCAACCACACAAGTGGGTCTATATTGACCGTCTGCCTCATCAACCTTAGCTAGCTCGACCCTTTGGATGTGCGGTAAATACAATTATTAACAATTTACGGAACTTTTTCAGAAAAAATTTATTTTTAGGCATTACACGCTCTAATGGGGTGGCAATCATACATTTACGACCCCATGTGGTTGTTGACATCTAAACACAAATACTAGAGTTGCTCATGAATTATCCAAAATTCCAACTATTTGGCATTATCCACATCACGGCTAAAAAGTTCTGTGGCTCCTCGATCTAAATTACAAAATCCAAAAAAAAAAAAAAAATAAAAAAAAAAAATTATTTCGCCCAACGTGGGGCTCGAACCCACGACCCTGAGATTAAGAGTCTCATGCTCTACCGACTGAGCTAGCCGGGCAGTTGAAATCCTGCATGTCGTATACCAAGTATTTATTACAAAAAAAAATAAACAACACACCAAAACTATGTTCTACTTAAAATTTATTTAACAACTCAATCACGAAATTTAAATCCCTTGGATATTAAATCCTTCCGTGCTTCTTCGATTTCTTTATGCAATTCCTTCGACGCTTCGGGACAATCGTTGAATGTCAATGTTCTGTAGAGAACTGTTGTCGCTGCATAGAGCTGTAAAGAAATTACAAAAAAAAAATCAATGAAATCTGAATGTACGACTTGAAATACGCTTTTAACTCACCCCAAACAGTATCACCAAAATAATTGGAAGAATTTGTATTTCGAAAAAGAATTTTTTAGTGGACTCAGTCTCTATTTGTCCAGATAAGATGCACACATAGGGCACGGCAAAAATGCCGGCATACATAAGCCAACGCATTAGGTTTGTCATTCTTGGAAATGGAATGTTTTTTGTTTTATTCACTAAATGCCGTCACCACAAAATAATAATAAAATGTTTCAATTCTTTTAAGATAATTGAAATTATTAGAAATAAAGCAATCTAATCAAAACAAAATGAAATTATTTTACGTGTCCGATGACATATGATTAGCTGTCAAACTCATTTCTGTTCTAGAGCTAGTACAATTAAATTTTTACAGCGACATCTAGATGTGGAATAAATGAGTGCATAGTCGTTATGTTTAAATTGAAATTATGCGTTCAGGAAGTAAAATTATCTTTTCATTAAATTTTAAATCAACCCAGCATAAACAAAATATATATTGTTGCTTATTAAATCAGGAATGCACAAACATGTGTAAATTGGAGATCTGCTATAGACAACACAATCCAGCGGATATATGTTCTCGTGGATGTAAAGTAAAGGAACTCCAAGCATCGATGTGGCTAATCGGACCGTCATTTCTGTAATAGTCTCTGAAAAAATGGACAACAAATTCAGAATTTTTACTTTCATCAGAAGAACGAGCACTTGAGATGAGGAAAACTGCGTTGGTGTCACTCAAATCATTAAAAACCTCCACATAATATCATTCAAAGGTATGGCCCCTACACAAAACTGTTGCATATGTTTGATTACACAGATTAAAGATTGACGATGCGTTTTTTTCGAGAGTTTGTTTTGCTGATGAAATTATAGCGGCGATTTACAAAACCGTATCTATCGAACCAAGTCAACATTTTGCTGAAGAAATCCGTTAGATGATCTCAGGATTCACTGGAATATCATTTCTAGATACAACGAGATGATAATCAGTCTTGAAAATTGCAGGACGGTTGCAAAATGCAATGATTATTGAAGAAGAAGAGCACCCAAGTTTATTGGCAAAAGATTTAACCTGACTTGCTGTCTTACTCCCCATCTTCATTGGAAAAACTTTCATGCTGGACCAAAATCTCTTGTCGCGCTGATAAACCAAAATCGTGGAATATCAACGTCAGGAACTTGGCACGGAAAATTATAATCTTAAATTAATGACGCAAGTAATGGGCAATCTTCATCAAGTAAGGATCATCGCATATGTCGACCTTTTCAACCCGATGGCGAAAAAGATTACACTACGAGCTCCTTGACAAAACTTGCTAAATCTTGCTGGGATATATTAAAGCAAAGGTAGGAAGAGAAGACATCTGTAGCAGTATTATCGGAAAACTCAGCCTACAAGGCAACGGCTTTAGGCTAATTCGCAAGTTCTTAGCAGAGCTCGTATCCTTTAACCTCTCCATTAACACAATAAATCAGCATCGAATGTTGAAGAACAATGGTGACTACAGGCCATTAGATAAGTCGCAACTGATGTGCTAGGTTTCTCGCGTCTACCAGCAAGAAACACCTGGTTTGATGAATACAGATCCTCGCGGCCAAAAACGAGGCCTACAAGACTATCGAGGATATACAGAGATACCACTCTAGGACTGATGTTCGCAAGTCTTACCAAAGTGTACAACGTCAAAGTTAGCGATACAAGGCTCGGACGCGATCCTGTCGAGATAAACAAGGAAATAAACTGATTAAAGATACAGTCGGAGCTGTGGATATGGAATAACCACTTCAGCGGACTGTCAAACGGCGATGACGATATATTGACAGCGAAAACTACAAACCCCCCGACATAAGTAAAGTAAGGATAGGAATATCTAAACTGAAGCTTAACATGGCTGCTGGAAATAACGGGCTTCCTGTCGAGATTTATAAATCCGGTGCAGATGACTTGGTAAGTAACGTTCACCAACTCATAAGCAAAATTTTTTCGGATGAAAGTATGCCTGAAGAATGGAGTCTCAGCATTTTTTTCCCGAACCACAAAAAAGAAGACCCTCTGAACTACAGAGGCATAATTCTAAACATTGCCTACAAGATTCTATCTGCCGTTATATGTAAACACCTGAAAAAGTTTACCAAAAACCTGATCGCCCCTTATCATTGCGGTTTTAGGCCAGGAAAGTCCAAAACTGATCAAATCTTTACACTTCGGCAGATTCTGAAAAAAGGCCAAGATGTCCAAATCGATATTCACCACCTATTCATCGATTTCAAAGCCTCATACGACAGCATTTATAGAGACGAACTATACAGAGCGATGTCTCCATCAGGGTTGGAAACGACCTCACCGACACTTTCGATACCAAAAAAAGATTCAGGCAAAGTGATGCGCTGTCATGTGATTTCTTTAATTTGATTCTTGAAAGGATTGTGCAAAACTCCCGAGCCAACACTAGACGCACAATTTTCCAAAAATCGGTACAACTACTAGCATCATTGGTAGGACTCAACGTGAGGTCATAGCCACGTTAGCTAGTACAGAGAAATTGTAAAGAACGTCACCATTGACAGATATAACTTCGGCTCCGCTACTAACTCTGGCACCAACATTTCGTCAGTAATCAAACGAAGAATTACTCTTGCCAATCGCTGTTTCTTGGGCTAAGAAGGCAATTTAGTAGTAAAGCCTAAAGCCCTCACTCGAACTACTAAGGAGATCCTATATAAGACCCTGATCATCCCAGTCGTGCTCCACGGCGCTGAAGTATGGACCGTATCAAAAGCGGATGAAGAAATCCTTGGTCGATTCGAAAAATCTTCGGTCACGTTGCGTTGACGGTCTATGGAGACGAAGATTCAACCAAGAGCTATACGATCTGTACAGCGACATGCCCCTATTCAAAAAAAACTCCGCATTGGACATTTAAGATGGCTAGGACATGTAAAACCAATGGATTCCAATCCTCCGGCTCGCAGAGTCTTCGATTCCCAGCCAGACGTTGGACGCAGTAGAGGAAACCCTCGTTTTAAGTGGCTTGCACAATTAAAAACCGATCTTAACCAAGTTGAAGTGCGCAACTGGAGGCAGTTAGCTAAGGAACGGGCTAATAAGAGAGGCATATTGTTTGAGGCCTAGGTTAATTCCGGACTGTAGCGACACTAAAAGAAAGAAGAACTTGACAGGACTCACGCACCATCTGTCAAAAAAAAACACTTTAAAAAAATACCTTTGACTGATCACCCGTTATTCGAATCCATATGATATGACTTCATCACAGAGAGATGCTTATAAAAACAAATAAAAAAATATTTCAAGTTAATTTTTATTGCAACCCTAATTTAGTTATCACCGTTATTTTAAATAAATTACATTTAATCCTCAACACTAAACAGCATCAACAGTGCATTTGCGTCCACTATAGAATTCGCTGATCCTACATCCGACCAATCGGAATTTGAAATCATTTTGATCGGTTTCACCGCCAAAGAATAGCTGCAACACAATACAAATATTGAATTATCTCAACAAGCAACTTTTAATTTCTATTCAGACATACCTTTGGATCATTACTCAGTATCCAGATCTCATCTTCACCATACGAGTTCTTTATAACTCTCATACTTGTCACGAACTGCAACTGATCCGGGTTATGAGCGTAGATCTTCAGATTATCCGAATTGTACTGAGTCTCCTTGTCCCAACTGATGATCGCATTCATACTGAGCAATGAACAGTACAGATTTCCCGAACTATCGATTGCCTCTGATTCACATTGAATTCGTCGGTTTCCAAGGATTTTAAATTCATCTGACGAAGATAAAGAGTCGTTCTGCCATCTGGATTGATCGTCGATCGTGCTAAGTGGAACAACAATTTCCTTCTTACTGTTGAGAGCATGGAAATAGACTTTTCTCTCTATAGATGGGTGTATAGAAATTGTTAGATATGAGTTTGAGATGTCCTTTGTATCACCTTACCAGTGTCACTCTTTGGTGAGATATTCACAGTGAAAATGCCATCCGAAACGTAGTTATCCCTCAGTTGAGCTCCATCGGGACGCATCAGATCGTGTTGGATACGCCAACTCTCGTCCTTAAGTGAGTCGTAGACAATTAAACCGAATTGCCATGGATCTGTGATGTAGACCTTGGTATCTTTGCATTGCCCTGGGAAGGGATCGCGCACATCAGCTACTGCAGACGTAAATACTGAGATTCCTGCACTGTATTGATCGTCTGGGATTACGTAGCTATGGATCAGGCGATCGGTGGTAAGATCAAAGGCTAGAATTTTTGGTGGGCAGAATTGCACTGATGCAATCTGGCCAGAGTCTACAACCCATAGGCGCCAGCATTCATCGATCTAAAAGGAGATATAAATGGGGTTTAGAAAATTTGATTAGAGGAGGGAAAAATGAGTTAGTAAATCTTTCAAGCTGTAGCATCTCCAATAGTGGCTACAATTTGTGTATGACTTTGAACATGGAAGAGTGATCTTATTGCTTATTTGCATTTTCTGTAAAAGGATTTGATCAGGACAAAAGTACTGTATTACATTTTGAGTGACAAGATCAACTTTACTTGTGGGTCCATTTTGGATTTCCGAAAAACCCGTAAGTGTAATATAATTCATCACTTCCGTTAAGAATTTCTTTTTCAATTTTCAGATAATTTTTGGATTCATATCCTTCTTCCTTCTGCTGAAACTAAGGAGCATGGGAAAAATCGACTAAATCAACAAGATCGGTCTGTATAATGTGATTGTCACCTCTCTTTTGAAAACTATTCAGGTGTCAGAAAAGTCAGAAAAATATGACAATTAACTTAAAATAGAAGAAGTTAAAGGAATCTCAGCGAGGCAGCTGAAGAAAAGCTTTAAAGGATCCATAAGTGTAATTCGCATTTTGTAAAAAAAGAAAGATTATGGATTGAATCTATATACGTCAGATCTGCTGCCGTTGTTTGGGCACTAATTTGTTCGAAATTAGATATCAGTTGCTAGGCTTTTTAAGCTATTTGCTGGTTATGCCCTAGTTGTAGCTATTATTGAAATCAGCGAGACTGACGCATTCCATTGTTCCTGATGGGGTACCAAAGCGCGGTGCATAATACTACCCCCCCCCCCCCCCCTCTAAAGTCCTATTTGGTTAAATATTAAAGACCCGTGAAGTTATGTTCGGATCTCCCACTGTAAAGCTTACGCCCAAGGATAACAACAACGTTGACTTGGGGAAAGGCTCCGAGATATTCATGAAAAAAAAATCGTTAAAGAGCAGAAAGATCGCTAGCCAGCATGAAAAGGAGAACATGATATCAGAACAACCTTAGCCACATTTCAGGAAGGATATTTATTGTGACTTTATAATCTCCAACACAAAAAAAAAAGGTATATGCCCAAGGCTATTTTTAAAATGTGAGGCCCCTACAATTATTTTGTAAGTTTCATGAAGGCAATTCATCATTATTACAAGCTGCGAAGTAAGGAAACTGTTGTTTGACAGGAAAAGTTTCCATATGCTGAGAATGTTGTTCTACTATATCAAAAAAATCTCAGCGTTGAAAAATCTCTGGAAATTCTAGTGTGAAACCCCACATCGACTACAGTATTCAGAATAGATTGTGGGGGAAGTTGAAAGTAGAAAATCTTTCTATCTTTCTATCTTTCCCATCGATATGGATGGGAAAGTGAGGTTATGCAACGAAGAATTTTCGGAGGTGAGAAATGTAATAAAATCAGATTCTAAATTCAATACTAAACATAGAACAACTTAATAGGTAAATCACATACCGTCAAAGAAGGCTATCGTACAATTTCGACCCCAAAAATAAGACGTATAATGAAAAATTTCTACTGTAAGAAAGCCGCTGGTTCTGATGGAATTCCACCTGTTCGACTAAAAAAATTAGCATCGAGAGCATCAATTGAGTTTTACACAGGGCTAGATCCCAAGAGTCTAAAGCCTATTGATTTTGGGATGTCAAAACAAGGAATTTAACGCGCATGATGTAAAATTCTTCGAATACATTAGTCCAGACAACTACTAACTGGACGATATAAAATTTTTTGAAGCCAAACTCCAGCAAGCTTTACCACATGCAGATAAGAATGAAGCTTTGGATTTGAAAGTGATGGAAGATCACAAAGAGAATCACAACGAGTAGACATCTATAAAAGAAGAAAGCCAGGAATCAGCTGCCGAATTTAATTGAGAAGACGATTACAAGTGCAAGTTTCTAAATTTCACTGCAGACGGAAATGGCGTCGTAACTTTGAGAAGCGGAAAAAGGACATATCCTGAGGTAAACATAGCTTTTAACAATATTTAGGAACCCTTGTCATTTAAAGAGGCCATGAGCGTAGAGGACAGTTCATAGTGAAAATACGCTATGAGCTCTGAGCTGGAATCTCTAAGCAGAAACAACTTCTGGGTGTTGCAGAGGCATAATCAAGTGGTAAAACTGCGGCAAAATCAAAAGAACAGCTACCACAGCCACGAAACAACAACAACAAGAACTGGTAAGGTCAGCTTAAGGGTCCGCAAAACCAGTAACGGGTGCAGGCGTCAAGGATAGACGCAAAATAGATCGTAATGGGAGCGATATCAGAGAGACCCTTAAAGATCCTGGCTGTGAATGTAAATGCAATGATTAGGACCGAACGTAGAGCTTATCTTTTCCAGATTCTTAAAGACAAAATTTGCTTATTTGCTTATGGCTAGTGAAACTAAGCTAAACCAGAAACATAAATTGTCGAATAGTAATTACAATATGGTAAGAAGAGACTGGCCCAACTCCACTCAAGGAGGCGGGGTCGCTATCTTTATACGAAAATGCATTAATAATAATAAAGTCATATATAGGCGATAGGATCGACATTCACGCCACAGATAGGCCATCGTTTCATAGAAGCGGCGCTTTTCTGGATCTTTTACTGCGAGGCACAAGACTGACAGTTAATGAGAGAGTAGGTCAACACCCGCAAAACTGTTTACAGACGAACCGCGTCCTGGAAAACAATGCTCTGCTGCATCACTTCTACCTCCGGAATGATTTACCACAATGGCGATCTGAGAACGATGACGAAAACTCGCCAAACGCCATAGTAGTTTAGTATAGTCCCCTGTTAATGTTGAAGGTGGAACTCCAGATCATCTTCGATTCCATAAAGAAAAAGAAGTCAGCGGGAGTCGATGGTATATCCAACATTGTACTGCGACACTTACCCCCTGAAGCTGTGAACATTTACGCCACGCTGTTCAACAACTCGCTGAATATTATCCAGTGCGTTGGAAGACGGCGGTGGTTCATCCTCTCCCGAAAAAGGGAAAAGACCACTCCAATCCGGCGAATTTTCGGTCGATAGGTCTCCTATCTTCAGCAAGGTATTCGAAGTATTCTAGGGTGAATCGACGGTAGACAAGTTGACACTGAATTAATCGAAGTTTATCAGCGAGGGTATATTGAAATCTTTTCTTCAACGATTTGGCATGTCAGATGCTAAGACGATATCAGCTCCTTTGGATAGCAGTCAGATGGTTGGGTCAATGAAACATTTATGATGCCTGAAGTACCTACGTTGATAAGATGAGAAATTCGCTTTATAGACTTCTTTCCCTACTTCAAATCTCCAACATTTCTCTCAGCGAAGACTTGTCGGAGATCGGCAAATGTTTAGAGGAGATATCATCCTTAGAATTGTTACCTACAAGATACGCAGTCCAGCTTACAACGCAATACCAAAACTCGTTTTTAAATAGAACAAGCAAACAATTTAACGAACTTCCAGAAGATGTATTCACTTCAATATACAATCTACAGCAATTCAATAACAGAGTCAAGAAACATCTATCATCTCAGGGCGCTAATTGAGGGTTATAGGTTATGGGAGATTTTAAAAGTGCCGATTGGGAGATTTTATAAAAAAAAAACGTTTTCCTAGTGACTTTAGGTGGAAAGTGATAATTAAATGTCATGATTGTAAAGTCGTTGAGCTTTGAATTTAAAAAATGTGGGATTGAAGTGTTTAACTGAATAAATTCAACGTTTTGTAAATCTAAACAGAAAAGTGTTTTTTTCCTCTTCGAGCCTTAAAGATTTAAATTTATCTGAGTAAAGGAAAGCGGAAAAAAATCTCTGAGGGATCCACATCGACTGCGAAGTTTAGATTTTAGATTTCGATTTTTAACTTTCTCTTACAAAGAGAAAGATATTGTTTTCGTGAAAATTTTCGACCTCGAGATTTTAATTGATTCTAACATTACGATGATAGCGGAGCCTAAAAAAGTGGTTTTTGGAAATCCGTCCGTCGGTCCGTCGGTCCGTCGGTCCGTCTGTCCGTGACGGTCTCCCCAGCCTAAACGGCTTGACCGATTTTCTTCAAACTTCGTATCCAAGCTTGTTTTGGTCATAATTCTAGGCCATTTTTTTGTTTGCTTTTAGCCATGTTAAAACTGGTACCTGCCATATAAAAATTACACATAACCTCAATTTTCTCGAAAACGGCTCCAACGATTTTGATTAAACTTTATATATACTATAACCATATTATTTCCAACAAAACTGCATACCCAGTTTTTTCGAGAAAATCCATATAACGGATATTGTCATTCAGGCCGTATAAAGAAAATTGTTAATTTCTCGCAAACTACTGAATGAAATTTAATATATATACTGCTAGTATTAAACTAGCAGTACAACTAATTATTCCACATAATTAGTTGTAGTCCAACTATCACGGAATTTTCAGTTATGGCCAATAACGAAAAATCATTATTATTCACATAGACACCGATTCCTTCAAATTTCGGAGTAAACGTTCGTATAAATAAATTTCGACACTATTTATATCATTTTTAGCATTAATAATCAAAATGCGTACTATTTGACCTAACGCCTAACTCGCTGTGAAAGAGAAAGTTCCGTACGACCCAGTCGTGCACCCTCCAATCGTTTTTGTTTGCTTTTAGCCATGTTAATAACGGTACCTGCTATATAAAAATTACACATAACCTCAATTTTCTCCAAAACGGCTCTAACGATTTTGATTAAACTTTATATATACTATAACCATATTAGCTCCAACAAAACTGCATACCCAGTTTTTTCGAAAAAATCCATATAACGGATTTTGTCAGTTAGGCCATATAAGGAAAATTGACAATTTCTCGCAAACTATTACGTCAAATTGAATGAAATTTAATATATATACAGTCATCCACAAAAGTTTGCGTACAGTGATTAAAGTTTGGAAAATAGAGGCGTTGTGGCCAAATAGTAAATATTAGATTTTAGAAATTGATATATTTTAGTAAAAGAACATTAAACGCATTCATTTTCGACAATATTTACATTTTTTTTTATTTTCTTAAGAAAACGATAACAAAAATAAAAAAAAGTCATTGAATTCATTCCACAAAAGTCTGCGTACAGTTCTAAAATAAAGTGGAAAAAATTAGTTCAATTGTATGAAAAATTGTTTTATATTTTTACTTTTATGGTTAATATTTAGTGGGATATCCTTTCAACTTAATCACCTCCTTCAAACGGTTTTGCATAGAAGAAACCAATTTTTCTGTATACGAACTACTAATATTTCTCCATTCTGCTAGTAAAGCTTCCTTAAGTTGGATTTTATTTCGTATTTCGCGCGTTCGGATCCTCCGTTCTAATTCATCTTATAAGTGCTCAATGGGATTGAGGTCTGGACTCTGCTGGGGCGTTCGCAACATGTGGGGGATATTATACAAAAGCCACATACGCACATTATAGGCCGTATGTTTCGGGTCATTATCTTGCTGGAAGTAAAAATCATTCGAGACTCGGAGCATTTCGGCACTGTCCTTCAGATTTCTCTTAAGTTTATCAATGTAGGAGTATTGATCCATGATTCCTTCTATAATTTCCAACTTTCCGACCCCCGATGCAGACATACAGCCCCATACCATCAAACCCCCACCTCCATGTTTCACTGTCTTAATGGTATACTTTGGATTAAGTGCAGTGTTTCGACGTCGCCAGACTCTCAAGCGGCCGTCCGAGCCAAAAATGTTATATTTTGATTCGTCCGTGAATATAACCTTGCGCCAGAAGTCTGGAGATTTGTTAACGTATTCCTTTGCGAACGTAAGACGTTTCTGTCTGTTAATTTTGTTCACATTTGGTTTTTTTCTAGGTACGCACGACTTAAATCCCATATCAACGATGACCCTTCTTACCGTTTCTGGATGCACTGTGGTGTTATTGTATATTTCAAGTTGTGAACTTATCTTTTGAGTGCTAATGAATGGCTCCTGGTCCACAATTCGTTTAACCACCCGCTTATCCCTCAAAGTGAGCTTCGATGGTCTCCCAGATCTTGGCTTCGTTTCGATTCGACCTTCATCCCTAAAGCGACTTATTGTTCTCTGGATCGTTGATCGGGGTCTTGAAGTTATTTCCGCTATTTGGGAGTACGACTTTTGCTGTTTTATGTGCAAATTAATAATCAACTGCCTTTCAGATACACTTAATTCTGTTTTTGCCATTTTTCGAAGTAACCTTGACCGAATTTCAACGAAAACTGTTCTCTCTACCATCATTACAAACAAACAACTATGAATTTGATTCATTACTTGCAAACATAAAATGTACCGCTACTTAAACGGAATTCATGCCAAACTGCACTGAGTTGTACGCAGACTTTTGTGGAGTGAATTCAATGACTTTTTTTTGTTTTCGTTACTGTTTTCTTAAGAACAGTAAATATTGTATGTAAATATTGTCGAAAATGAATGCGTATAATGTTCTTTTACTGAAATATGTCAATTTGAAATATCTAATATTTACTATTTGGCCACAGCGCCTCTATTTTCAAAATTTTTATCGTTGTACGCAGACTTTTGTGGATGACGGTACTACTATAACTACTTGAAGCAATTTCACATAATTAGTTTTAGCCCAAATATCACTAAACGGAATTTTCAGTTTTGGCCAATAACGAAAAATCATTATTATTCCCATAGACACCGATTCCTTCAAATTTCGTAGTAAACGTTCGTATAATCATATTTCGACATTATTCATATCATTTTAAGCATTAATAATCAAAATGCGTTCTATTTGATCTAACACCCAACTCGCTGTGAAAGAGAAAGTTGCGTACGACCCAGTCGTGCACCCACCACTCGTTTCATTTGTAAAGCCTTAACACTTAAGAAATTATAAGATATTTGGATTTGGTGCGATTAAGAGCAAGACCGTTTGAATCTGCCCAAAGAAAAAATGATTGAAGATCTTCGTTAACTTCGCACGCACCATTTTCAACCAGGCCAAAACTGCAGCTGTTCTATAGTTGAACATAATCTGCATAGATATGTATGGACGATTTTTTTCACGTGTTATGGTAGCTCGTTAATATAGAGGGAAAATAAAAGCGGTCCCAGGATAGAGCACTGTGGAACGCCTTCGTTTAAGGAAAGAAAAGATGACATATTGCCGTTACCGACGACTCCTTGTGATCCACCACTTAAATAGGATAAGATCAAGTTAGCGGCTGATATTGAAAAATTAAACTGTTCTACAAGTTTGCTACACAGGATATCGTGGTTAACAGTGTCGAATACTTTTGAGAAATATAGCAGAGTAAGATATGTAAGTTTGTTTTCATCTACGGCATGCCTTATATCTTCCAATAGTTTTAATAAAGCTGTTGTGTAGCTGTGTTTAGGGCGAAAGCCAGACAGTTCGGAGGAAAGCATCTTATTAGTTGAAAGATACTCACGTACTTGAGAGTTCATTACCTTCTCTAAGATTTTCGAGAGAAATGGTAAGATTGCGATCGGCCTGTACTCATCCTTACTGCCCTTTTTTTTTAGAATAGGGATAATTTTTGACAACTTCCATACGCGAGAAAAAACGCTGGTCATAAGAACTGAGTTGAAGACATATGTTTTATGTTTAAGGCAATATGGAAGGAAGGATGGTTGGGTGTTGTAGAACGAGGGTAGACTCTGATTGGCTTTAACTTGGCAATGCCCAGTGATCGCAACTCATGCGACGACCGCATATGCAGAGCCATATCCAGTTTTGCTATACCGCAAAAACTCCTTTTGTGAAGGAGAATTCTCGCTGCTCCATCAGGGTCGGAAATGGCTACCAGCATCTGTCGGCATTCCTCATCAAACCAAGGGTTTCTTGCTGGTGGCCGCGAGTTACCTAGAACATCAGTTACGGCTGATCTAATGGCTTGTTGGCACCGTTGCCATTGTTCTTCGATATTAGATTCTGTGGTACGGTGTGAATCGAGATGTTGAGGGATACGCGTTGCACGAAGGGATTTAGGCAAGGCGATACGCTGTCATGTGACTTTTTCAATTTGATTCTTGAGAGGATTGTGCAAAACTCCTGAGCCAACACCAGAGCCACAATTCTCCAAAAATCGGTGCAACTACTAGCATACGCCGACGAAAGTGACATCATTGGTACGACTCAACGTTATGTCATAGCCACGTTTGCTAGTATAGAGAAGGAAGCGGCGAAAATGGGTTTAGCAGTAAATGAGGGTAAGACTAAGTATATGCTGTCAACACGAAAGGACACACAACATCGACGAATTGGATAGAACGTCACCATTGACAGATATAACTTCGGCTCCGCTATTAACTCTGGCAACAACATTTCGACAGAAATCATACGAAGAATTACTCTTGCCAACCGCTGTTGCTTCGGGCTAAAGCTTAGTACGCTGCTCGAGCGAAACTAAATTTTAGCTGCTCTCCATTATTTCTCTCCAAACACTAGCTAAAATCCTCGCTAAATTTTGACATAGAGTGCTTTGTGGATAAGTGTCATAACAAACAGCTGTTCTTTGAAAAATAAGTTTATTTCAACAAATCAAAAGCACAACAGAAGAAAACAATACGATGTGTCAAAATTTAGCTTGAGAAAATGTCCCGAACTATTAATGGGCGCGCTAAATTTTGACAGATACATCCAGTACAGTCTAAAATGAATGTTTGATTTTTTAGCTGAAGCAGCGTACCGCTCGGCTAAATGGATTCGCTTAAATTTAGCTCAGCTAATTTTTGGAGAGAATTTTGTATGGGAGCTAAAATTAAGCTCGAGCAGCGTACTAAGCTTAAGAAAGCAATTTAAACTAAAGCCCTCACTCGAACTACTAAGGAGATCCTTTATAAGACCCTGATCATCCCAGTCCTGCTCTACGGCGCTGAAGCATGGACCGTATCAAAAGCGGATGAAGAAATCCTTGATCGATTCGAGAGAAAATCTCTTCGGAAAATCGTTGGTCCCGTTTAATTTGACGGGCTATGGAGACGGGCTATGGAGACACGAACTATACGAGCTGTACAGCGACATACCCCTGGTCAAAAAACTCCGCATTGGACGTTTAAGATGGCATTGGCATGTAGAACGAATGGACACCAATACTCCGGCTCGCAGAGTCTTCGATTCCCAGCCAGACGTCGGACGCAGTAGAGGAAGACCTCGCCTTAAGTGGCGTGCACAAGCAGAAACCGACCTCAACCAACTTGGAGTGCACAACTGGAGGCAGTTAGCTAAGGACCGGGCTGATTGGAGAGGCATGTTGGTTGAGGCCCAGGTTCATCCCGGACTGTAGCGCCACTTAACACAATATGGAAGTATTGCTTTTAAAAAAGTCGGATGGATTTCAACAAACCCAACCGAGTTAGAATTTGTGCTGAGAAAACTTTCAAGCACTTTGGTTTCGTCAGTTGCAGTAAAAAAGAAGGTGTTTGAGCGGTGATCGTTTTGATGAAGCGAAAGTATATGTGAGTAGGATCTAGATGGTTCAGTGGGGTCAGTAGTGGACACAGATGTGCATTTTTTATTTAGCTTATCACAATCTCAAGCATAATCTCGAATATTTCCCTGTTTTCCAATTTCGATCTCTTTAATGTTCCTCCAAAGATTTTGCCGTGAAGACTAAAATTGTTTTTTCGACTCCCTTAGTTCAAGAACAACCCTGTTCAGTAAAACTTTGTATGCTATGTGGTTCTCTTCAAGGTGAAAACGCTTCCAACGCTTATAAGCTTCATCACGCTGGCAAAAGAGATTTTTTATTGTTGCCGAAAAACATGGGCGATCTTTTTTGTTTCTACGGGAAACATGCTTATTAAACAAATCGAAGATGTTGTTTTGTAGGAATGTCACCTGTCGATTGCAGATGGCAAACTAAGCACTCTTAAGCCATTCAACAGATCTCAAGTCAACTTCTAACTGTCGTCTATTAATATTTTTAAAGTCCCTGAAACTGTAACTTGTATTTTGCCAAACATTGAAACGTAAAATAGAAAAGATCGTGGTTGGAGAAACCAGAAGCGGTTAATTGGTCAAAAAATATATTTTTGTGGGAATCACTGACAAAAAAAAACGTCGAGGAGTGTATTGTTATCCTTGGTAAAGTGAGTGGGAGTTGACGTATTTACTGGCATTAGACTTAGGGCCGGTTTTTCAATTGTCAGTTAAACAGTCTGATTGCTGTCTAATGAATAAATGTATCTACCCTTTATCGACTAGATAAGTAGATGTTGGTTTTTCAATCATTGAATAACTCCTAGATTTTTAATTGAATAATTTTGTCAAACTCAATTGTGGCTAACTTCACGAAACTGAAATAAAAAGAGAGAGAGAGATATAGTGACAATCTTATATGTTAGAGCTAGCAGACTAGTTATCTCACTGCTGACAGTTTTTAAACAGTCAGATAAAGTTTACCCATCTCACTAAGGAGCAGATAATAGGTCTGTTCCCGTACTTTTCCAGTAAAAATTAGTAAATTCTCAAATTTCTTGGAGTGGGGGTAAATTAGCTCAGAAAGAGACAAAATTACCAAAAAAAACGGGAACGCGTTTAAGTAAAAAACAGTAAAATTATATATGTAGGCCTTTTAAAGAACAAATGACATAAATCACCTGTCAAAACAAGCGAGTTGTCACTTTTAGATACCAACTGACAGTTTACTGATTTTTACCAAGAGAAATTTCTGCAGTAAATTTTTTTACAGATTTTTATGGAGGGGTAGTTTTTTGCTGTCTCGTGAGCTGTCTCTTTTACATATTTTTGCATACGGTAATGGCAATAAGTAAAAATCAGTAAGAATCAGTAAATATTATTTTGTACGGGAACAGACCTTATTTTTTTACAGATTTTTATGGAGGGTTAGTTTTTTGCTCTCTAGTGAGCTGTCTCTTTTACATATTTTTGCGTACGGGAACGGCAATATGTAAAAATCAGTAAGAATCAGTAAATATTATTTTGTACGGGAACAGACCTTATTTTTTTTTTACAGATTTTTATGGAGGAGTAGTTTTTTGCTCTCTCGTGAGCTGTCTCTTTTACATATTTTTGCGTACGGGAACGGCAATATGTAAAAATCAGTAAGAATCAGTAAATATTATTTTGTACGGGAACAGACCTTATTTTTTTTTACAGATTTTTATGGAGGAGTAGTTTTTTGCTCTCTCGTGAGCTGTCTCTTTTACATATTTTTGCGTACGGGAACGGCAATATGTAAAAATCAGTAAGAATCAGTAAATATTATTTTGTACGGGAACAGACCTTATTTTTTTTTACAGATTTTTATGGAGGGGTAGTTTTTTGCTCTCTCGTGAGCTGTCTCTTTTACATATTTTTGCGTACGGGAACGGCAATAAGTAAAATCAGTAAGAATCAGTAAATATTATTTTGTACGGGAACAGACCTAATTTCTGTTATAACTGTTATATACCTAGAGCACACTCTACGCCTATTGAAAAATGTATTTTTGTGTTATCTGACTGTCAAGTGTCTGATTGCTTAATGGTATGAGATCTTTTATTCCCAACAGAATTAAGATTATCAGACCAAAGGCAAAAGGGTGGTATAACTTGAGCTGCAAAGAAGCTATCAGGCTGAGAGAGACAAACTTTCGGTTGTACAAGACCAACCCAACAGAGGAAAACCGAGCAAAGTTCAAACAAGCCAGAAATGACTGTAATGCCCATTTAAAGCGCGTCAAATTCCTCTATGACCAAAAGTTGAGGCAAAAAATTCTACAATGTCCCAGAGGTAGTAAAAACTTTTGGTCATTTGTTAAAAATATAAAAAATTCGGCCTCATCATCAATTCCGACGCTCATTCACAATGACATTCGAGCTGTCAGTTCTTTAGACAAAGTCAATTAGCTTGCTGCGCATTTCGCAGCCAATTCTACATTGCCAGATTGTGTTCAGTCTCCTCCTGTACTTGAGAACGTAGATCATTCTATGGGACAAATTCACTTTCGTACTCGTACAGTTGCAAGAGTTTGTTCTTCTACGCTAGCAAAACCACTGCGTAAGCTTTTCTATCTATCCTACTCATCAGGACTCTTTCCGAGTAGATGGAAAACAGCATTTGTCCAGCCTGTACCAAAAAAAGGCGAATCTTCTTCTCTCTCCAACTACCGACCAATTGCACTTGCGTCCCTTCTTTCCAAGGTCATGGAAACGCTGATATACCGTCTGCTTATGAAATATCTCGAAACACGAAAACTTCTCAATGACCGGCAATATGGTTTTCGCAGCAACAGGTCTACTGGTGATTTGATGACATATCTCACCGAAAAGTGGAACCAATCAATCCACCATGGTGGCGAAAGCAAGATTGTTGCGCTTGATATTTCAAAGGCATTTGACAGGGTTTGGCATCAAGCCCTTTTGTTGAAAATGCGTGCATTTGGAATCGACGAAAAACTTCTTCTATGGATTAGACATTATCTTTCGAAACGTTCAATTCAAGTTGTTTTGGATGGTTTCAAGTCTGCAACTCACCAAATAAATGCTTGGTGTCCCTCAAGGCTCAGTTTTGTCTCCGACTCTCTTCCTGATTTTTATAAATGATCTTCTGTCTGCAACTTCTTATCCAATCCATTCCTTCGCTGATGACAGTACCCTCAGCTTCTCATATTCGTTTTCAGGTCCTCGTCCCTCACCTTCGAACGTGGACTCTTAACGTCAAAATATGTTAAGCTCATTGAATTCCGACCTTGACAGCATTATCAAATGGGGTAAATCCAACAGAGTGGAATCCAAAGCTTCCAAAACACAATGCTGTCTTCTGTTATTAAAGCGAAACCAAAATCTAGAGCCATTATCCATGAATGGCACTTACGTCGAAGAAACCGAAAAGCTTTCCATGCTAGGTATGTGTGTTAGTAATGACTTCCGTTGGAACGACCACATATTCGAAGTTGCTAAAAACGCAGCGAAATGTCTAGGTTTCCTAAATCGATGTAAGAAATATTTCACCCCCTCATGATCTGGCCACAATATATAAAGCGTTTATACGCCCTAAACTTGTATTCAACGCCCACGTCTGGTCAGGTGCACCAAAATCAACATTGCACCTACTAGATAGGATTCAAACGCGTGCGAAGAAACTTATAGGAGACATAAGAATAGCGAACTCCTTAGTTTCGCTCGAACACCATCGAAATATCTCCTGCCTTACCTTGTTTTATCGCTATTTTAACAACCTATGATCAAATGATATAGCCAGCTGCATCCCTCCCATTCAACAATTCAGCCGCAATACTCGTTACGAAATGAATGCGTATCAGTTTACCCTCAAGCCTATCTTCGGACGTACGCTGAAATACAGAGATTCGTACATAAACCGAACAACACGAATGTGGAATGCTCTACCAAACTCTGTTTTCCCTTTCCATTATAACCTACAGGCATTTAAAATCAAGGTGCATCGGTACCTCCTTTCTTCATATCCCTTATTTCCTTAACGCCCGCACTGTGTTAAAACATATAAAGGGTATTAATAACCCCTTGAGTGCGCGTAAATTATAAAAAAAAAACTCATACCATCGACGAGAGAGGAATATTTAGAAGGTCAGATTTAAAATCTCCAGCAACAATTACAAATGGAGATACGAACGATAGGTTATCTGGCAAAGTGGATATGTTTTGATTAGAATTTTACATTTACCACACAAGATTTCTAAAAAGAGGCAATCACTTTCGGAAGCAGCCGGCGACAATTAGTTTTCAATGATTCCTCGTCAAACACATATGACTACACCTCCCCCAACATGAACAACTCTATCAGAGATAAAAAGCCGATAGCCTTCCAATGAGTAAAAGGAGTCAATTGGGTCTGGATCAATATTTGGATCTGGATTTATCCAAGTTCCAGATAGACAAACAATATCTACATCTGAACCTTTGAACAAATACCTAAATTCATCAAATTTCAGGCGCAAACTCTGAACATTAATATGAGAAACCTGAAAACCATTTAGAATGCTTATTTCCAAATTGGTAATTTATTCAATGGCTGTCGGACATCGAACGATTTGATCAACCAACGCAGCTAGTTAGTATATATATCCATTCTATATAATGTGCTTCCTCAAAAAAATTTAGTGAAATGATTCATTAAGATACACACATCTGAATTTCGTAGACACTTTTCCCAGATTTCATTACCCCTAGATTTACACTTCTTAATTTAAGATACTTACGAAAATTCGAATCGCCGATGTAATTCCATTGCAATCAGCTCCATGACTCGAATGCATAAAGTAGTTCGGGTATGGGAACATCTTAGGGCTTTTGCCGATTTCTTCATTCTGGAAAGTAGCCAGCGTATATGGAATGCCGACATTCAATCGAGGAATTGTCACAAATGTCCGATACAACGAGCTATTTTGTTCTAAGAATATTCTTTATGTAAATGTTGTTCGATTTTGTATTGCAATCCATGTAACCAACCTCCATATTCGATGGCAAAATCCACAGGAACTCCAAGACCCTTGACGTATAATCCATTTTCAAGAGCGAACGCTTCATCCACACCGTAGGGAAAACTAAAATCTAAATCCTTCCACTCATGCAAAACCGATAATTCTCGCGATTTTAATTTTTTTACACCCGCAGATGCTGCTGTTGCAACCAACAAGATCACAATTAACTTTGAAAACATTCTAGCACCACTATACACACGTTCTATCTCCAGCTCGGCTGTACACGAACTAGATTTTCGGATGGCTGAAGATATCCACGATGGGTAAGAATATCTGACCAAATTCAACAGGTGTTCTCGATATCGAAAAGAATGGATGGGAGAAATCCATTAACGTTCGAAGAATGAAAGATGAAGATGAAAAGATACAGGTGAACCTGAGAATTTTACACAGGGCGAGGCACATTCAAAAGGAATAACATTATAGATAAACGAATGGTCAGGTTGGATACCTTTTTTCCCAATCTGAAGATTTTCTACAAAATGAAAGATTTGGATTAACATTTTTTTATTGTTTTGGTAATGAAGTGATATTCTTCGTGATGGAGTTACTCATGCAGATTTGTGAAAAAAAATCTTTTTTTTTTGGATCGGAGAAAGTAGAACAAAGACAAACAAGAGATAGAATTGCATTAATTATGCAAACATTAAAATACACAATCTGATTAGGAATGATGGTGATAGATTATATAAATTAGATATGAATTTGGGTTGCTTATCTCATTTGTTTTTCGGTGAAATGAACTTCAATCGGAAATAATGCCTGTTAAACGATTTTCTTAATCAGTATACATATAGAAATTCATTTCAAGAATATACGAAAGTATATAAATCAATAAAAACGGTATAACATTGTGAAGGAATAAATTTAATAATTTTTGCGAACTGATTATAAATTTTTATTTCAACAGATGTGTTATGGATCTAATCCGGCAGTTTATTTAAAATTCAAATGGAAAATTAGATACACTGAGTCACCTTTTAATATCCCTGTTACATCGAAAAAAAAACATTATATCATAATTAAATTAGTAACTGCACTATTTTTAGCAGGAATCGACTCACTTGGCTACCATACTGCATATATCTGCAAAACTAAATATAAAGTTTCTTATTGTCCATAATGGGTGTCCATGGTTGGGTGTTGTAGAACGAGGGTAGACTCCGATTGGCTTTAACTTGGCAATGCCCAAGGGTTGCAACTCTAACTACACATCAAATGTGTTTATTTTTTACCTCCAAGTGGTAACCATCGTGTACAGGTCTCATCGAAACGGATTTGTCTTTCTAAACGATAAGTGCGAGTGTTGATAACAATACGTAAAACAGCAACACTATAATAACCCTGGTCAGAATGCCGCGGAATGAATACCCGTTCTGTCGTCCCAGGTGAACCTAGATGAGCTGCTTCAACATATTCGGACATATTCGACATATTTGGACTGGGGTATCTAATAAATTGGAACTGACCCTCCAGGTTGGGGGTTGTGCTTTGGGTTAACTACCCACCAATGGAAACAACCATTGTTGCGAAGCAACCAATAGCCTCGCAAAGGACTGATATTATTGTTGACGACCCTAATAAACGAAAATAGGACAATGACGTTCGTATCTGCACCTGGAATGTGAGAACATTAAACAGCTGAGGTTCAGGCGAACAACTAGCGGAAGCCCTAAACTGCTACAACGCAGACATTACTGCTATCCAGGAAATACGATGGGATTATTGTTGACAACCCTGATAAACGACAAAAGGATAACGACGTTCGTATCTGCACCTGGAATGTGAGAACATTAAACAGGAGAGGTGCAGGCGAACAACTAGCGGAAGCCCTAAACTGCTACAAAGCAGACATTACTGCTATCCAGGAAATACGATGGGATGAGCCGGGCAAAAAGAGGATGAAAAACTGTGACATCTACTATGGACCGTGTTAGAGTGAGCGGAAACAGCGACTATACGGATGCGGATTTGTTATAAGTGCCAGACTTAGGCAAGAAGTCGTATGTTTCCAAGACATTAGCGAACGCATCACGGCCAAATTCGCCAACATAAGCATTATATGCGCTCACGCTCCGACGGAGGGAAAAGATGATATAACGAGCTCCTTTACAAAACCATGAGCGACTACCGAAGTATGATGTTTAAATCGTGCTGGGAGATTTTAACTCAAAGGTAGGAAGAGAAGACACCTTCGGCAGTATTGCCGGAAAATATAGCCTAACGACAACACGTCTGGTAACGGACTTAGGCTAATTGACTTCGCTACGGAGCGAAATGCCACGGTCTCCAGATCAACAAACGGTCAACCAAATTAATCACATTGTGATAGACAAGAGGCACGCATCCAGTATTTTGGATGTCCGAACATTCCGAGGGGCTTTTCAGAAAGAAGAAAAAAGAGTTAGAAAACCGCGCGATCGATGATAGAGAGAGGTGCCACTCCAGGAACGATGTTCGCAAGTCTTACCACAGTGTAAAACGTCAAAGCCAAGGATACAAGGCTCGAATAGAATCCTGTCGAGATGAACAAGGAAATATCGTAGTTGAGACACAGTCGATGCTGAGGATATGGAAGAACCACTTCTGCAGACTGTTAAACGGCGATGACGAACAACATTCCGCTGTCAGGCAGAACGAACTATTGGCAACGGCAGCGAAAACCACCGACCTAAGTGAAGTGAAGCCGCCGGAAATGATGGCCTTCCCTCTGAGCTTTATAAAGCTAGCGGAAATGACTTGGTAAGTAACATCCACCAGCTCATAAGCCTTATCTGGTCGGATGAAAGAATGGAACCTCAGCATAGTGTGCCCGATCCACAAAAAAGGAGACCCTCTGAACTGCGCCAACTACAGAGGCATAAGTCTGCTCAACATCGCCTACAAGATCCTATCTGCCGTAATATGTGAACGCCTGAAACCGTTTACCAACAACCTGATCGGTCCTTATCAGTGTGGTTTTAGGCCAGGAAAGTCCACAATCACACTTCGACAGATCCTGGAAAAAACCCAAGAAGTCCAAATCGATACCCACCACCTATTATTGATTTCAAAGCCGCATTCGACAGCATTTATAGAGACGAACTATACAGAGCCATGTCTAGTTTTGGTATACCGCCCAAACTCGTCCGTTTGTGTAGGATGACGATGGAGAATTCTCGCTGCACCATCAGGGTCGGAAACGACCTCATCGACACATTCGATACCAAAAAAGGATTTACGCAAGGCGATGGGATGTCATGTGCCTTTTTAAATTTGATTCTTGAGAGGATTGTGCAAAACTCCCGAGCCAACACCAGAGGCACAATTCTCCAAAAATCGGTGCAACTACTAGCATACGCCGACGATATTGACATCATTGGTAGGAATCAACGTGATGTCATAGCCAAGTTTGCTAGTATAGAGAAGGAAGCTGCAAAAATGGGTTTAACAGTAAATGAGGTTAAGACTAAGTATATGCTGTCAACACGAAAGGACACACAACATCGACGAATTGGACAGAACGTCACCATTGACAGATATACATCGTTCCTGGAGTGGCACCTCTCTATATCGTCGATCGCGCGTCGAGAGCTCAATGGCAGCTCTCGTCTTCACCTGCAGCTTAGCCTTGTATGCCTCGTTCTATACTGCGAGCATCTCGCGGCATTCCTTATCAAATCAGGTGTTTCTTGCTGGTGGCCGCGAGAAACCTAGCACATCAGTTGCGGCTGATCTAATGGCTTATTGGCATCGTTGCCATTGTTCTTCGACATTCGATGCTGGTGGTATGGTATGAATCGAGAGGTTAAGGGATACGCGTTGCACGATGGTCTGGCGGTCTCTTGCGAGTGCAGTCTTTCGAAATCAAATTTTTTCACAGTATTTCCGGTTTATTGTGGCATGGTGGATATCCGCATTCTTACCTTGGCTGCAACAAGGTAGTGGTCCGAGTCGACGTTAGCCCCTCGGAATGTTCGGGCATCCTAAATACTGGATGCGTGGCTCTTGTCTATCGCAATGTGATAAATTTGGTTGACCGTTCGTTGATCTGGAGACCGCATGTCCTCTTTTGGATATCGAGGTGCGAAAATCGTGTACTTCCGACAATACTGCTAAGGAAGTCTTCTCTTCCTACCTTTGAGTTAAAATCTCATTACCCCTTTTATAGATGAGACATATGGTGCTGATATTCCACTCAATGGGCAAGATTTCAGCCATCTAGACTCGGTTGATGGTTTTTGAATAGTTCCGCCGGTAATCCATCAGTCCTTCACCTTTTGGATGGCTATGCTATATTCTTCAATACTGGGAGGGAGTTGTTCCACAGGTGTTCCTGGTATACTTTGGCTATCCCCGGCTCACTAAAGCTAACTTTTCTGTACAAAGTCACTTTTTTCTGTACAAATACAATTTTTTGGCGCAACAGGCTCGCTGGTACCCATAACCTAGCTTTTTCTCACCATCATGCATGTGTGCGTATGTACTTCTTCCACGATAGCGAGACCTCCTGTTTTATGCCGAATCCCGACGGCTATGTTTATATAAGCTTTTCTTGACAATTGTTACTACTCGGATGATTTGTCAGATCATCACGTCGAGCTCTTAATTTGTCTGCACCGAAAAATGGTCAAATTCGACGTTCGCCTTTAAGAATTTAAGTAAATCCAGTATTTTGTATGCGTGCCTCGCATCAATGAGGACATGGTCGATTTGATTGTCGGTTTGACCATCTAGAGATCGCCAGGTTGCTTTGTGGATTCGAAATCCGGAATGCAAGTTTGTGAAAGGCATTATCTGTTGTCATTTCATGGAGGCTGTGCTTTACAATTAACCAGCCGAAGATTTTTTCTTTCCGTATTTAAATTTCCAAGGATCCGTAGGCTCTACCCAGGAGGTAGTAAAATCCATCCTCGATAAGAAATTCATTCTACCGATGAGAATAAATTCCTTATCAAGGATAGATGGAAGCATGTGCTTTATATGTGCACATGTGCTAATTTTGTAAATCGGTACTCTGGTACAGATCCCAGCCAGGTGACCATTGACTGACTTAAAGTTATATACTCTCGACCTACAGCGAATCCGTATCCGAAATTGTGCAGCCCTTGGTGATAGCAGTTTCAAATCTCGCATCTTATATTTCCTGAATCGTGGTAACAGCTGCCCTGTAACTCATGTGAGTACAATTTTGAGCAGCATACCGGGTATACAACGTGTGTAAGTTCCAATTACTAACTCGTTAGTCTGGTTGGTATTTGAGGAAATCCATTATCCTATGCTGTTGTCTCTCATACTAGCTATTTTGCACGTTGTAAGGAAGTTACCCTGACGGAATAACCTCCAAATGGACGTACAGTTCGAATTGACTTTATGACATGGAGCCCTCAGTATTGACAACGGAATTGACTTTTGACTTCTCGACTCAACGACATCTCTGTTCAAAGAGCGCTGACTAATGCCGGAGATTCGTAGATGACCTGTTGTTCGAATATATCGGAGCTGCTCATGTAAGTTGTTTCTTTGTCCATCCTTACCACCGTATACTCCAATTTGGGAAAATGAAGAGGTACCTTAATGTGAGGTCACGTTTCCCGCTCGCTGTCATCAGCTTCTGCCAAGTCTTTGCATTTCAGTTTGTGTTTTAATTGAGTCGCATTAACCGCCCAAGTCGAAGCATAGAAAAGGATATTAGTGATTCAAAATCTCCATCTTTGCCTGAGATATGTGAACGGTTTCCTCCGTCTTACTGAAACCAATAATGCTCGGGACCCAATTCATCAGCTTGTGAGGAAAAAAAATCGTTGCCGCCGTCAGCATCCTTAAAAAATTAAAGTCAATCACTTTTTTACTGCAAATGATGTACCAAACATTGGCTTTAAAGCTCTTCGTGGATTTCACGAAGACTTCGTCCCTAACTGCGTTTTGGATATCACCTCCTTCTTGCACCAATTTTGACAAAGCATGGGAGTAAGTTAACCTCACTTGACAGTCAACAAGCAGCATGTTTTGAAAGATTCGAACTTCATTAGGGAACATCTTCAGGTCCTTGATCGAAATTCAAAGCAACGAGTCAGCTGAAGCCAAATTGCATGCATCGTTGTCTAATCGATGTTTGTGGATTTTCTCGGTGGTCCTCGGCCACAATACTGATATTTTCTATCGAAAGAGCAATTTCTCTAGGTCCACTAGGTGAGAAGCTCAGCTTTAACTTGTTTCGAAAATCACTGTGATCGAAATATTGACCTATTGACCCACAAAACTAAAAATTTGGCCAACAATTGAAAAGATGTAGAATACGACTAATATTCAAAAAGTCCTTAGGCTAGAAAAAGTAGCTGGAAACGCCTGTATTCTCTTAAGTGTAGGTACAACAAACAATTCAGTGATCGCGTTACGTTCCATAAAATTGGTCCAGATAAGAACTGTTATATAGGGCATACTGTGGACACATTTCTTTCCATAAATCAGTTTTCGAAAACTACATGAATCCTCTTACTGTTCAAAAATATCTATGAAACAATTTTTTTTTTTTAGAGAAAGATCTAATTTATCTCCACTCGCATGCCTCATTGTATGAAATCGCGGCACCTCTAAGCCAAATTAATAACCAATCTCTGTGGATAAACAACCCATCAGGCAATCAGGACATCTTCAAAGTAATTGGCTCTCGACCAACACAATCGCCAACTCAGACGAAGGATGCACGTGGAAATATATACTTTTCCATCTATGAACCAACTTCGATATTATCATGGAATCCAAAGAAAGCTTATGAGATGTCAAACTTTAAGACCGTTGTAGAGAATCCAGAAACGCTTCAATTTGTGGCAGGCTTGAAAGTCAGATACAATTCCAAGAAGGAGGAGATACTTTTGGCACTCTCTATTCGGTTACAGGTTAGTAAAATCTTTTTACAATATTTTTGGTTAAGCTAATGAAATTGTTGTTGTTTTCGACAGAAATTGAATACCGGAACGATCTCCCTGGAGGAGGATAATTTCCGATTGATGGTGTGTAAGATATCTACGTTACAAGCGGGCAGGGGTAAATGTGGGAATCTCTAAAATACATCGCCAAAGAGATATATAAATCTTTTGTTGAATATGAATAAATGATGGCGTATAACGATTTATATGAATATTAAAGAAATAAATTAAAAAGTATTTTTTTTCGCAAAATTCAAAACAAAATTAATTTTGGTGAAAGCGATTTTGATTTAATAATTCGAATGCAGTCAACGACCTGATACCCTAATTTGTATATATTATGCAAATGGTAATGTGGTAGTAGATGACAAGTAGTTGTGGGCTGTGACACGACATAAAATGTGACGAGTTTGCATTTGTTGCGAAGATAGCAAAAAATCACATGAGAAGACCATAATCAGATGCGCGAATCATTTAATAGCCAATTACAAAAGATTCTTAAAATAAACGAACTCTAAAAGTGGGTGTAGCTGAAATATAGAAAACGACACTGTCAAAAGGTTTATAACAGCTTATACAAATCTTTTATGGGTCGACAAAAAAAAACGTTTTTCTATGACATATGCTCTGAAATAACTTGCACAAATTTTATTAGGAAAACCCCCCAAAAACTGGGCAACAACTACTTAATTGTTGTTCGGACATTTTTTCAAAATTACTAACGTTCTGTTGGGTGTTGTAGAACGAGGGTAGACTCTGATTGGCCTTAACTTGGCAATGTCCAGTGCTTGCAACTCTGAAAACAGCTCCAAGTGGTAACCATCTGGTCTCATCCAACCGGATTTGACTTGCTAAACGATAAGTGCGAGTGTTGATAACAAGACGTAAAACAGCAAGACAATGAATACCCGGCCTGGCATCCCAGGTGAACCTAGATAAGCTGCTTCCACATATTCGGACAACAGGTTGTCTAGGAATTTCAAGGGTAAGTCAGGCCCCTTGAACAGAGATGGTGGCGGATGAATAGAAAGGTCAACGGCAGCGCTCAATCCCGTAGTGGGTATTGATGGCTCTGTGTCCTATTGGTAAATTGGAACTGGCCCTCCAGGTTGGGGGTTGTGCTTTTGGTTAACTACCCACCCATGGAAAAAAAACATTGTTACGAAGTAACCAATAGCCTCGGAAAGGACTGATATTATTGCTGCCGACCATGATAAACGAAAAAACGACAATGACGTTCGTATCTGCACCTGGAATGTGAGAACATTAAATAGGAGAGGTGCAGGCGAACAACTAGCGGAGGCCCTAAACTGCTACAAAGCAGACATTACTGCCATCCAGGCAATACGATGGGATGGGCAGGGCAAAAAGAGGATGAAAAACTGTGACATCTACTATGGACCGTGTTATAGTGACCAGAATCAGCGACTATTCGGATGCGGATTTGTTATAAGTGTCAGACTTAAGCAAAAAGTCTTATATTTCCAAGACATTAGCGAACGCATAGGTACAATCTGCATCAAGGCCAAATTCGCCAAAATAAGCCTTATATGCGCTCACTCCACGACGGAGGAAAAAGATGATAAAGCGAATGATTGCTTCTACGAGCTCCTTGACAAAACCAATGAGCGACTACCGAAGTACGATGTTAAAATCGTTCTGGGAGATTTTAACTCAAAGGTAGGAAGAGAAGACTTCCTTAGCAGTATTGTCGGAAGTACACGATTTTCGCACCTCGATATCCAAAAGAGGACATGCGGTCTCCAGATCAACGAACGGTCAACCAAATTTATCACATTGCGATAGACAAGAGCCACGCATCCAGTATTTAGGATGCCCGAACATTCCGAGGGGCTAACGTCGACTCGGACCACTACCTTGTTGCAGCCAAGGTAAGAATGCGGATATCCACCATGCCACAATAAACCGGAAATACTGTGAAAAAATTTGATTTCGAAAGACTGCACTCGCAAGAGACCGCCAGACCATCGTGCAACGCGTATCCCTTAACCTCTCGATTCATACCATACCACCAGCATCGAATGTCGAAGAACAATGGCAACGATGCCAATAAGCCATTAGATCAGCCGCAACTGATGTGCTAGGTTTCTCGCGGCCACCAGCAAGAAACACCTGATTTGATAAGGAATGCCGCGAGATGCTCGCAGTATAGAACGAGGCATACAAGGCTAAGCTGCAGGTGAAGACGAGAGCTGCCATTGAGCTCTCGACGCGCGATCGACGATATAGAGAGGTGCCACTCCAGGAACGATGTATATCTGTCAATGGTGACGTTCTGTCCAATTCGTCGATGTTGTGTGTCCTTTCGTGTTGACAGCATATACTTAGTCTTAACCTCATTTACTGTTAAACCCATTTTTGCAGCTTCCTTCTCTATACTAGCAAACGTGGCTATGACATCACGTTGAGTCCTACCAATGATGTCAATATCGTCGGCGTATGCTAGTAGTTGCACCGATTTTTGGAGAATTGTGCAAAACTCCCGAGCCAACACCAGAGGCACAATTCTCCAAAAATCGGTGCAACTACTAGCATACGCCGACGATATTGACATCATTGGTAGGACTCAACGTGATGTCATAGCCACGTTTGCTAGTATAGAGAAGGAAGCTGCAAAAATGGGTTTAACAGTAAATGAGGTTAAGACTAAGTATATGCTGTCAACACGAAAGGACACACAACATCGACGAATTGGACAGAACGTCACCATTGACAGATATACATCGTTCCTGGAGTGGCACCTCTCTATATCGTCGATCGCGCGTCGAGAGCTCAATGGCAGCTCTCGTCTTCACCTGCAGCTTAGCCTTGTATGCCTCGTTCTATACTGCGAGCATCTCGCGGCATTCCTTATCAAATCAGGTGTTTCTTGCTGGTGGCCGCGAGAAACCTAGCACATCAGTTGCGGCTGATCTAATGGCTTATTGGCATCGTTGCCATTGTTCTTCGACATTCGATGCTGGTGGTATGGTATGAATCGAGAGGTTAAGGGATACGCGTTGCACGATGGTCTGGCGGTCTCTTGCGAGTGCAGTCTTTCGAAATCAAATTTTTTCACAGTATTTCCGGTTTATTGTGGCATGGTGGATATCCGCATTCTTACCTTGGCTGCAACAAGGTAGTGGTCCGAGTCGACGTTAGCCCCTCGGAATGTTCGGGCATCCTAAATACTGGATGCGTGGCTCTTGTCTATCGCAATGTGATAAATTTGGTTGACCGTTCGTTGATCTGGAGACCGCATGTCCTCTTTTGGATATCGAGGTGCGAAAATCGTGTACTTCCGACAATACTGCTAAGGAAGTCTTCTCTTCCTACCTTTGAGTTAAAATCTCCCAGAACGATTTTAACATCGTACTTCGGTAGTCGCTCATTGGTTTTGTCAAGGAGCTCGTAGAAGCAATCATTCGCTTTATCATCTTTTTCCTCCGTCGTGGAGTGAGCGCATATAAGGCTTATTTTGGCGAATTTGGCCTTGATGCAGATTGTACCTATGCGTTCGCTAATGTCTTGGAAATATAAGACTTTTTGCTTAAGTCTGACACTTATAACAAATCCGCATCCGAATAGTCGCTGATTCTGGTCACTATAACACGGTCCATAGTAGATGTCACAGTTTTTCATCCTCTTTTTGCCCTGCCCATCCCATCGTATTGCCTGGATGGCAGTAATGTCTGCTTTGTAGCAGTTTAGGGCCTCCGCTAGTTGTTCGCCTGCACCTCTCCTATTTAATGTTCTCACATTCCAGGTGCAGATACGAACGTCATTGTCGTTTTTTCGTTTATCATGGTCGGCAGCAATAATATCAGTCCTTTCCGAGGCTATTGGTTACTTCGTAACAATGTTTTTTTTCCATGGGTGGGTAGTTAACCAAAAGCACAACCCCCAACCTGGAGGGCCAGTTCCAATTTACCAATAGGACACAGAGCCATCAATACCCACTACGGGATTGAGCGCTGCCGTTGACCTTTCTATTCATCCGCCACCATCTCTGTTCAAGGGGCCTGACTTACCCTTGAAATTCCTAGACAACCTGTTGTCCGAATATGTGGAAGCAGCTTATCTAGGTTCACCTGGGATGCCAGGCCGGGTATTCATTGTCTTGCTGTTTTACGTCTTGTTATCAACACTCGCACTTATCGTTTAGCAAGTCAAATCCGGTTGGATGAGACCAGATGGTTACCACTTGGAGCTGTTTTCAGAGTTGCAAGCACTGGACATTGCCAAGTTAAGGCCAATCAGAGTCTACCCTCGTTCTACAACACCCAACAGAACGTTAGTAATTTTGAAAAAATGTCCGAACAACAATTAAGTAGTTGTTGCCCAGTTTTTGGGGGGTTTTCCTAATAAAATTTGTGCAAGTTATTTCAGAGCATATGTCATAGAAAAACGTTTTTTTTTGTCGACCCATAAAAGATTTGTATAAGCTGTTATAAACCTTTTGACAGTGTCGTTTTCTATATTTCAGCTACACCCACTTTTAGAGTTCGTTTATTTTAAGAATCTTTTGTAATTGGCTATTAAATGATTCGCGCATCTGATTATGGTCTTCTCATGTGATTTTTTGCTATCTTCGCAACAAATGCAAACTCGTCACATTTTATGTCGTGTCACAGCCCACAACTACTTGTCATCTACTACCACATTACCATTTGCATAATATATACAAATTAGGGTATCAGGTCGTTGACTGCATTCGAATTATTAAATCAAAATCGCTTTCACCAAAATTAATTTTGTTTTGAATTTTGCGAAAAAAAATACTTTTTAATTTATTTCTTTAATATTCATATAAATCGTTATACGCCATCATTTATTCATATTCAACAAAAGATTTATATATCTCTTTGGCGATGTATTTTAGAGATTCCCACATTTACCCCTGCCCGCTTGTAACGTAGATATCTTACACACCATCAATCGGAAATTATCCTCCTCCAGGGAGATCGTTCCGGTATTCAATTTCTGTCGAAAACAACAACAATTTCATTAGCTTAACCAAAAATATTGTAAAAAGATTTTACTAACCTGTAACCGAATAGAGAGTGCCAAAAGTATCTCCTCCTTCTTGGAATTGTATCTGACTTTCAAGCCTGCCACAAATTGAAGCGTTTCTGGATTCTCTACAACGGTCTTAAAGTTTGACATCTCATAAGCTTTCTTTGGATTCCATGATAATATCGAAGTTGGTTCATAGATGGAAAAGTATATATTTCCACGTGCATCCTTCGTCTGAGTTGGCGATTGTGTTGGTCGAGAGCCAATTACTTTGAAGATGTCCTGATTGCCTGATGGGTTGTTTATCCACAGAGATTGGTTATTAATTTGGCTTAGAGGTGCCGCGATTTCATACAATGAGGCATGCGAGTGGAGATAAATTAGATCTTTCTCTAAAAAAAAAAAATTGTTTCATAGATATTTTTGAACAGTAAGAGGATTCATGTAGTTTTCGAAAACTGATTTATGGAAAGAAATGTGTCCACAGTATGCCCTATATAACAGTTCTTATCTGGACCAATTTTATGGAACGTAACGCGATCACTGAATTGTTTGTTGTACCTACACTTAAGAGAATACAGGCGTTTCCAGCTACTTTTTCTAGCCTAAGGACTTTTTGAATATTAGTCGTATTCTACATCTTTTCAATTGTTGGCCAAATTTTTAGTTTTGTGGGTCAATAGGTCAATATTTCGATCACAGTGATTTTCGAAACAAGTTAAAGCTGAGCTTCTCACCTAGTGGACCTAGAGAAATTGCTCTTTCGATAGAAAATATCAGTATTGTGGCCGAGGACCACCGAGAAAATCCACAAACATCGATTAGACAACGATGCATGCAATTTGGCTTCAGCTGACTCGTTGCTTTGAATTTCGATCAAGGACCTGAAGATGTTCCCTAATGAAGTTCGAATCTTTCAAAACATGCTGCTTGTTGACTGTCAAGTGAGGTTAACTTACTCCCATGCTTTGTCAAAATTGGTGCAAGAAGGAGGTGATATCCAAAACGCAGTTAGGGACGAAGTCTTCGTGAAATCCACGAAGAGCTTTAAAGCCAATGTTTGGTACATCATTTGCAGTAAAAAAGTGATTGACTTTAATTTTTTAAGGATGCTGACGGCGGCAACGATTTTTTTTCCTCACAAGCTGATGAATTGGGTCCCGAGCATTATTGGTTTCAGTAAGACGGAGGAAACCGTTCACATATCTCAGGCAAAGATGGAGATTTTGAATCACTAATATCCTTTTCTATGCTTCGACTTGGGCGGTTAATGCGACTCAATTAAAACACAAACTGAAATGCAAAGACTTGGCAGAAGCTGATGACAGCGAGCGGGAAACGTGACCTCACATTAAGGTACCTCTTCATTTTCCCAAATTGGAGTATACGGTGGTAAGGATGGACAAAGAAACAACTTACATGAGCAGCTCCGATATATTCGAACAACAGGTCATCTACGAATCTCCGGCATTAGTCAGCGCTCTTTGAACAGAGATGTCGTTGAGTCGAGAAGTCAAAAGTCAATTCCGTTGTCAATACTGAGGGCTCCATGTCATAAAGTCAATTCGAACTGTACGTCCATTTGGAGGTTATTCCGTCAGGGTAACTTCCTTACAACGTGCAAAATAGCTAGTATGAGAGACAACAGCATAGGATAATGGATTTCCTCAAATACCAACCAGACTAACGAGTTAGTAATTGGAACTTACACACGTTGTATACCCGGTATGCTGCTCAAAATTGTACTCACATGAGTTACAGGGCAGCTGTTACCACGATTCAGGAAATATAAGATGCGAGATTTGAAACTGCTATCACCAAGGGCTGCACAATTTCGGATACGGATTCGCTGTAGGTCGAGAGTATATAACTTTAAGTCAGTCAATGGTCACCTGGCTGGGATCTGTACCAGAGTACCGATTTACAAAATTAGCACATGTGCACATATAAAGCACATGCTTCCATCTATCCTTGATAAGGAATTTATTCTCATCGGTAGAATGAATTTCTTATCGAGGATGGATTTTACTACCTCCTGGGTAGAGCCTACGGATCCTTGGAAATTTAAATACGGAAAGAAAAAATCTTCGGCTGGTTAATTGTAAAGCACAGCCTCCATGAAATGACAACAGATAATGCCTTTCACAAACTTGCATTCCGGATTTCGAATCCACAAAGCAACCTGGCGATCTCTAGATGGTCAAACCGACAATCAAATCGACCATGTCCTCATTGATGCGAGGCACGCATACAAAATACTGGATTTACTTAAATTCTTAAAGGCGAACGTCGAATTTGACCATTTTTCGGTGCAGACAAATTAAGAGCTCGACGTGATGATCTGACAAATCATCCGAGTAGTAACAATTGTCAAGAAAAGCTTATATAAACATAGCCGTCGGGATTCGGCATAAAACAGGAGGTCTCGCTATCGTGGAAGAAGTACATACGCACACATGCATGATGGTGAGAAAAAGCTAGGTTATGGGTACCAGCGAGCCTGTTGCGCCAAAAAATTGTATTTGTACAGAAAAAAGTGACTTTGTACAGAAAAGTTAGCTTTAGTGAGCCGGGGATAGCCAAAGTATACCAGGAACACCTGTGGAACAACTCCCTCCCAGTATTGAAGAATATAGCATAGCCATCCAAAAGGTGAAGGACAACAAGACAGCCGGTTCTGATGGATTACCGGCGGAACTATTCAAAAACCATCAACCGAGTCTAGATGGCTGAAATCTTGCCCATTGAGTGGAATATCAGCACCATATGTCTCATCTATAAAAGGGGTAATGCCACGTACCGAGTCATATACCTGCTAAATGTCGCATATAATATTCCATCCAACGTAATATGGAAACGTCTTAACACCTTTCTGGAAGATCGACAATAGACCAAATTTTCAAACTAAAGCAAATCTGGAATTTCAAGTCGAGACACATTATTGTTTGATCGACCTCAAGGTCGCGTATGATAGCATCCATCGGCTACAGCTTTGTAAAGCGATGACGGAATTTAAAACAGTGTCGTCTAACACTAGAGGACACGTGAAGCAACGTTCAGTTTTGAAAAAGTTCATCTAAACTTTTCCAAACATGTACTGGATTCCGACAAGGAGATGCGCTATAATCCGCTTTTTTTTATCTCATGCTGGAACAGATAGTGCGTAGGACAGGAGTTAATATGGAAGGCACTATCTTCAAGAAATCCGTATAGATATTGGGTAAGTAGATGATATCGACATCATTGATCGCTCCCATACGGCATTAATAAACGCGGCAGAGAAGGACAAGACAAAGTATATACCTACGCGCACGAAATACTATCGAACCGCAACCTTGGAGAAAGGTAGTTTTTTGAGCCCTCGGTGTCATATAGTCTTCACGAATGACACCTAAGTGTAGAAACGATGAGACTCGTCCTGTCTGGGCTAGCGATGCTTCTGCTTTAGCGAAACACTTGGGGTCAAAACACTTAACTTTAAGGTCGAAATGTTTTCTTTAACAGACTCTAATCCTAGTGGTTCTACTTTACAATCCGAGTGCTAGAAAATAAGCAGGAAAGCGGTGCAAATAGGTTAAGCACTTTGGAGCCTTCGTCGGAATTTTGGTCATTTACGCGAGAAAGACGTTTGAAGAAGCTGATATATAAAATGTGGAACCATCCACGTCGACTACATTGATCAAATGCACACTAATGCTCCACCCAAGAGAACCTTAAAATCCTAGCTTTCAGGTTTGAGATGACAAGGAAAATCAAACCTTGGGTTCAAGGATCAAACGATAACGGATGCCCAGGCGATTGAACTGAATAACTGGCAGCAACGTTATCAATTTCAAAAAGGATGGGGGCCCGTTAAGTATGTTGAGTAAGTACCAACTCGACGTGAGCCGGACTGTAACAGATATCATTCTTCCGGGTATGGAAATCATCATTCCATAACATCGTACTTTCATAAGGAATGTGAACAAATAGAAGCATCGGAAAGGAAAGGATTTTGGCAATGGCACCCGGATCAAACTTGGTTTCCCGTAACCAAAGAAACATTGGTAGTTAAATAATGGAAGACACAAAAGAATGCTTAAAAACTTCTGGCCTTCGAACATTTTAGTCAATGACAAAAGCAGTCTGTGAGTATTTTAGCTACTGAACTGAACCAGAGTTAATCGGTACATCCATTCCACATACCAATATTATCACCACCAAAGAAGAACTTCTTTGGGACATCAAATCCCCTGGACCAGATGGTATTACACCTGCGGAGCTTCAATACAACCTTGATATCCTGCTATCATGCTTACTAACCATCATGACCAGTTTTCTAAGGTTAGTACACATCCTAAAGACATGGACGAAAGAAGAAGTTGTATTCATCCCATAAGCAGGAAAGAAATTTCACATAAATCCGAAGGATCTCCATTCGATCAAGAAAGCAAACCGCAGATGGTTACGGCACAACGTTTGAAATTTCCAGGCAACTCTGACCAAACTAACAGGTGGCGCAAAAGTAATCCTCCTATCAGAAAATGCTATAAATTTTGCGATTGGCCCCTAATGTCAGTTCTGACATTACATATACATTTGTATAGTAAACACATGCGAAATACACGTTAAAGAATAATGTTACGCTACACTGCTCCAGAACTTATTTGTCAAAACAGAACTGACATTAGGGGCCAATCGCAAAATTTATAGCATTTTCTGATAGGAGGATTACTTTTGCGCCACCTTGTATAATCATAAGCGATCTGACAATGCTAAACAGATCAAACATCAGCGCCATAATCGGTGTCCTATAGGCCTATTCACGTGGGCTCAGTGGCGCGATGGTTAGTGCGATGAACTGCCGCGCAAAAGGTCTGGGTTCGAGTCCCAGCCGTATTAACGCACCAAAATGATTATTCACTGGCCCTCCTCTCGTGATGATCAGCTGACAAATCATCCGAGTAGTATCAATTGTCTGTTCTTGACAGTTGATACTACTTATCATAACTTAGCCGTTCGGATTCGGCATAAAACAGGAGGTCCCGCCATCGTGCAAGAAGTACACACGCACTGGTCGTGAGAAAGCTAGTCCCTGGGTACTAACGAGCCTGTTGCGCCAAAAGGTTTTATTTATTTTTGTATAGGCCTTCACTCAAAAATACTAGCCCGCTTTAGCAATGACTTCGGTAGAAGCTGCTTGGAGGAAGAAGAGAAGGAATGTATTTCTTACCTTCTCTGCTCTTGTCCAGCTCTCTCCAAAAAAAAAAACAAATCAAACTCCATCTTCATTGATAATCTAGGTGAGCTGGTCAGAAACCTCCTACGCTATATAGTCAGCTCTGAATGGTTCAATTAGGCGAACGAATGTAGGGAAAGTCGACAGATCCACGTGCTACCACAATGGACCTTTATGGTCTAAGTGTGCACGCGCATCGCCTGCAGCCACTGCAACCTAACATAACCTAACATAGCTACACTTCATTTCCTACCTTAATCAGAGCTGATAAATAGCTGGCTACATCATAAAGGGAAAAGGTCTCCTTTCAGAAAACTCCATATTACACATGGATCAAGCGGTGTCACCGAAAATATAGCTCATGCCTCATGACGGATATCCACTTCGGACAATACGACGTTTACTGAACAATTTGAATTGTAGGAATGCCACTGAAAGTGACAGAATTCTCCGTCCCTTTTGACTTAAGAATTGGTAAGGTAGTTTCAATAGGTTTTCACCAGTTGCTAAAAAAATGCTCAAGTTTAACCGATTCCA
Organism: Rhingia campestris; assembly: GCA_932526625.1. NCBI lineage: Eukaryota > Metazoa > Arthropoda > Insecta > Diptera > Syrphidae > Rhingia > Rhingia campestris. The sequence goes on from OW052183.1 coordinate 167,884,329, forward strand.
TAAAAAGAAAAAAAAACCCACACGCTAAAACTACAGATCAATGGCTTTACTATCCATACTTTTATAGGTTATGGACAAGTCAATGAACGCCAGCATCGTTGATTATCTAGAACGTAATAAAATTAGAAGCAATCGGCAATAAAGGTTCTTAAAGAAATACTCAACTGGAGACCTGCTATGATATGAAACCTAGTTATGGACATCTGCAATGGAGAAACATGAAGGCTCGAGAGCTGTTATCTTGGAAAATTTAAAGACTTTTGACGCTGTTTGGCACAGAGCTGTTAGGAATATTAACAACAGCACTAGACATTCTTTTTTCACCTGCTACCCCTAGATATTTTCGGCAAGCAAATGGCAGCTAACAGCAACAGTGGTCAAATATTCAATATGGCCACTCAAAAATTCTAAACGAAGATACAAAAATTCCTTAAAACACCGATTACACCCTCACTACTTTTCAACTTTGATAAGACTTTCCGGGTCACAATCCCAGACAGAACGTCTTGGGAGAGCAACGAACCTGCGCAAAATGACTCGATCCGCTTTTATACCGATGACTCCAAAACAAATGACGGAGTGGGTGCTGGTGTCTTCTCCGACAGGCTAAATCTCAACCTATCTCTCCGTCTTCATTGCCGCGTTTTCCAAGCGGAACTCATGGCGATCAAAGAAGCCTTATCCTGACTGAAAGAGAATGTCATATCTGCCAAGGATATTAGCATTTTCTCGGACAGCCAAGCGGCCATCAAATCCCTGGAATCAGTCTCAACAAATTCGAAGACAACCCTAGATTGCCGATCATCTCTGCAGATGATGTCAACGCATTTTAACATTCACCTATGCTGGGTGCCTGGGCATAGTGATATTCCAGGGAATTGTAAGGCTGATGGCCATTTCGCCAGAAATGGAACCAAATTACCAGTTGTACCCGACACGGGTGCACTAGGTATTCCTATCGCTACATGCAAAAGCTTACTAGCGCAACATGCGCAAATTACCAAACGAATTTTGACGAAGCTAGATTTGAGAAGATCAAAGGGACTCCTCCGCTTATTCAAAAGCTCTGAATGGTTTTTCCATGGATAGTTAGGAGAATGGACAAGATCCACGTGGTATCACAATGGACCAAAATGGTCTAAGTGTGCTGGCGAACGCTGGCAGCCACTCTAACCTTACCTAACCTAACAGCATGTCGACTACAACAAATTCTCTGGGTATAAAGTTTTCTTAAAGACAGTATTGGTGGATGGCATTTCTTTCGATGGATTTCCTATAAATACCGAAGTGTATCAAGGACCAAAGCACTCTCCCTAATGCTGCTCCCTAACGTATTTTCATTCCATAAACGGGGACCAACAAATTGCACAGTGGGTAGTGGGGAATTTAGTTCAAGAAAATCCATTATATGAGATATATAACGGTAATAACATGAACTCTCTATCTACATTTGTAGACCTAGGAGATATTTTACTTCAGGTTAGCTCTTTCAAATATATTAAGTCTGAGTAAGACCAGGCCTCTAATAATATTCTTCACCCCTATCGAGGTATCCGTTGGGAAGAGAATTTTCTCCGATTTGTTCGAAAACGGAGAATTTTCTACCGAGGTATCCTTTCCGATTAGCATTTCGGACAGATCTTTCGACGAAATGTAACGCACGTGATTGCGAATCACCGATATGTCGACAATTTTTGACATCTACGCGTTGAATTTCTTCCGAAGTTGTCCGATTAAAAATTGTTGTGGAATCAAACGAACGCGATTGTATGTTTTGTTTTTTTGTTCCGCAACGGATACCTCGAAAGCAACAAATTGAGTTCCTATTGGAACTGGCTTTCGTTTCGGAAATTGTTCCGAAGGGATACCTCGATTGGGGTGCTTATGTTTGAAATTCGGTTCTCCTGACAATAATAGATTCTATTGAAATGCGACTAATCCGCCTTGTAGACAATTCATTTCTTATATCAAATCTCCAACCTTTCGCTCAGTGCCCGTGTTCCGGATTTCAGATTAAATAAGATACCTCATCTCTATTCTCATTGCTCGAAATGGTCGATTGACTAAACTACATCTAAGATATCTTACTAAATCCTTACTGAATCTGAAATTCAGAACACGGACATTATAGTACCAATCGCAGATATTCCGAATAGTTTAGCGAAATCCTTCCAAGTATAACACTTAAACAACCCACGAGGTAGACAGTTGAGTCACATAGATATCAGACGATCAAGATTGCGTTACACCTACACCAAATTGAAGATCCGACGTAGATTGGCCCTTGAAAACCGATGCTTCGTTGTGAAAAAAATGGTGAAAATGAAACCTACAACAATATGACTGGCCTATGGACAGAAGTACAATTTGATGAACAAAACTTACGCCTATACGGAGTAGATGTATACAGTCCATCTGGGAATTCGAAAGATTCTCCAGCAATTGTCGTAGTTAGGTATTCAGGTTGAGGCTTAAAAAGCTCGTTCTGTATCATCCAAGAAGTCCTTTGCTCCAAATCAAAAACCAACAATGACCATCCACGTGCATCGGTGATATAGGCCTTTCCTTTCTGGCATCTTCCCTTAGGTGGAGCATCATACACATCAACTATTATTCCATTGTGGACGGTCTGATTTGGGATGTACTGCCCTTCTGGGATTACATATTTAAAGATAACGTTGTCAGTTTCCAGATCGAAAACAATAATTTTTGGAGGGCAAACTTGAGTTGGAGTAACAAAAAAGTTACGCCCGGTATCTACTACCCATAAACGTTTGCAAGGATCAACCTGGAATTAAGAAATTAATCTATGGAAGCGTTAGACTTTATTTTTTGTGAAATACTTACGAAAATTCGAAAAACAGATATAATCCGATCACAGGTTGGGATATCGTGTTCCGAATGTGACTCGTAGTTTGGATATGGCATGAGTTTTGGTCCATATTGTCCCATTTCATTTGAAATTGTTGCAAGGGTATAGGGAATACCAGGCACAACTCTTGGGGTTGAAGTGAAAACTCGAACATCTCTATTTTCTTAAAAAAAATAATAAAAAGTGATATTTGATGAAATAGAAACATTATCAGTTTAGTTTGAAAAATATTTGTTGTGATTGCGTCCCCTTTATAACGGGTGATTTTTTAGCTGGTTTGGTTTTGGCAACACTGGTTTTGACAGCTGACGTGTGTTTAGTACCTTGTGTCACTGTCAAACAGCTTCAGTTTGGTTTGCAATTTAACCATGGATCGTCTTACAAATGAACAACGCTTGCAAATTATTGAATTTTACTATCAAAATTCGTGCTCGGTTCGAAATGTTCATCGCGCGCTGCTTCCATTTTATGATCGGCATTCTCGACCTTCTGAGCAGTCTATTCGGAAGATTGTGACCAAATTTCGCACCAAATTTACTTTGTTGGACATTAAACCACCAACACGTTTACGTACTGTGCGTAGTGAAGAAAATATTGCGGCCGTATCAGCTAGTGTGACAGAAGACCGCGAAATGTCGATTCGGCGCCGTTCCCAGCAGTAAGGCCTTTGTTACAGCACTACGTGGAAAATTTTGCGGAAGGATTTGGGCGTAAAGCCTTTAAAGATACAGCTGGTGCAAGAACTAAAGCCAGCCGACCTACCACAACGCCGAATTTTTGGTGAATGGGCTCTTGGAAAGCTGGCCGAGGATCCGCTCATTGATTGAATGGGTACGTAAATAAGCAAAATTGCCGCATTTGGAGTGAAGATCAGCCAGAAGCATTGCAACAGCTACCAATGCATCCCGAAAAAGCCACTGTTTGGTGCGGTTTATGGGCACCAAATGATGCGAATCGCAGCGTTACTGTCAATGGTGAACGCTACCGAGCGATGATAACAAACTTTTTTTTGCCCGAAATGGAAGTTCTTGACTTGCATGATATGTGGTTTCAACAAGACGGTGCCACATGCCACACAGCACGCGAAACAATGGCGCAATTGCGAGGCGAGTTTGGTGAACAGTTAATTTCACGTTTCGGGCCGGTCAATTGGCCGCCTAGATCGTGCGATTTGACACCATTAGATTATTTTTTGTGGGGGTATGTCAAGGCTAATGTCTATAGGGACAAGCCCGCTTCGATTGACGCACTGGAAGCCAACATCCATGCATTCATTCGTGAGATACCGGCCGATATGTGTGAAGGAGTATGCCAAAATTGGACTCAGCGGATGGGCTACCTGAGACGCAGCCACGGTCAACATTTGCATGAAATTATCTTTAAACATTGAATTGCAAGGTTCAAACTATCGATTCAAATAAATATTTTATTGATTTTTTCGAATTTTTTGTGTTTTTTTTAAAAAAAGTTCTAAGCCTCTTAAAAAATCACCCGTTATTAGTACAAAAATTAGATACAGGCGGCTTATTTATAGATCTTGCACAAAATGAAAACAAAGGGGTTATATACACCAAGACCATTCATTGCCTTCATTGATGAAATAAGTAGAAAACAGCAGTTCTGTCAATAATTTGTATCATCAAACCAACAAACCCCACAAACTGACCTGCTGGGATCTATTGGTACGGTTAACAGGGATCTTAGTTCATTCTTGATTATTTTGAGCAGCAGATTTAATAATTGTGTAGCACTAGTAGGCAGCAAACTGAGGTATCTTACTTACTTACTTAAGTTGAACTTAATTCCGCAATGAAACTGAGCTAGTTCTCTACTTGTATACGTCAATTAAGGCGAGGTTTTCCGCAACAGCGCCCGACGTCTCGCTGGGAATCGAAGACTCCGATAACCGAAGCATTAGTATCCATATGCACCCAAGGTTCCATCGTTTTTTTTTAATCTGAGTAGGCAAAGCGATTCTGTGGAACCTAGAGTTTTCATCTAGCTGATGCCTAAGAGTTTCGACTCTCAGCCATCCTGTGGCGACCGCTGAGGGCCTAAGAACTCAGCAGTAGATATGGTCTCAATCCGTGTGTAAAGTTTTGCCGACAGCAGATGAGAGCGGGAGGAAGACGTGTACTCATGAATGTATTCCACTCCAGGCGGAACTCCCAAATATCGTAGTGAATACTGATGACCCCGTGTCCTAGGGGTATCAAAGAAATTAGAGCTGGCCCTCTAGGTTGTTGGTTGTGTCAACAGGGTAAAACAAATAGCTAGTTATGAGAGAGACAAAAGCCTCGGATTACAGATCCCCTCAAATATCAACCAGACCCGGAACGTCCACGGACAACGACTTATAATTATGCACCTGGAACGAACGCATGCTGTACAAGTGTACACCCGGGTGCTACTCAAAAACTTGAATCTGTCATCGCACCGTACAGGGTAGACATTACCGCGATCAAGGAAATAAGTTGCACAGGATCAGGAATACACAAACAAAAACCATGCGACATTTATAACAGTTGCCACTCAAGGCTGCACATCTTAGAATGCGGATTCGATGTGGGGATACGACTTCGGTCAAGAATAATCGACTTTGCGGGTTAGTGATCGCCAGGATGTGATATGCATCCGAGTAATGTTTTGCTACGTCAGCCATACATGTGCACACGCGCCAACCGATGAGACTAAAGGAGGAATCAAGCAGGAATTCTACGACCCCGTGGACGGAGCCTGTCTGGAATAAGATATTAAAATCGTACGAGGCGACTTCTAGTCGAAAATCGGTAAGGAAAACATCTTTGGCGGGTTAGTTGGAAACCAAACCCTCCACGAAACTGTAACAGATAACGGCTTACGACTGACAGACTTCGCGGCAGAAGATAATCAGCAGCAGTGGGTTCCAACGACTTCGAACCCACAAAGCAACCTGGCGATCTTCAGATGGTCGAACCGCCAATCAAATCGACTATGTGCTCATGTTGCGAGACCCGTGTCCAACAATACGGACTCAGACCATTATCTGGTCGCAGCCAAATTCAGAGCCCAACTGTTGTAAAAAGAGAAGATAAGCTAGGAATGGTGCAAAACAAAAGACTCCACGTTGTGTTGGTCGGCTTAGTAAGCTGGGAATGCAAGAGGCTACGAACAAAACTGATTGAGAGACTCCCCGCTTTGCCCTCATCTTCCACCAATGTCAACACCCAGAGTATAAAGTATTGCAATATCATCAAAGAAGTAGCCACAACCACCAGCCTACCAGCCAAAACCGAAAACATGTCCTTCGAATGATGATACTAGAAGAGATGACAGAAGAGGCACATATCAAGGCGCTACGATTCAAAACATGCGTCGCCGAACCAGGAGAAGGGAAGAGCCTCCAGGCATAGGGAAATCCAACAGTCTCGACAAGGAGAACATCCGTTAATTCTACAAGAAAACCAAATAACTCTCAGCTGGCTTCAAATTAGGAATGCAGGCTCTGCGAAATGACGAATGCAAAATGGTCACTAACGCGCATGGAATTGTAGATGTATTCAGGCAGCATTTCAGCAGCTGCTTAATGGACATAATGTCGAGAGAGTGATAGGGCAAGAAACAAGCCCACTTCCAGTCAACGAAGGGGTAGAGTTCTCTCCTAGTATTGAAGAAGTTAGAGCAGCCATAAAAAAAACTGAAACACAACAAGGCAGTCGGTTCTGATGGATTACCATCAAATGTATGAGATCATGCCCGATGACTGGAATATCAGATCCATATGTCCAATCTACCTAAAAAGGCGATCCCAACAAAATGTGGTTTTCGACCCGGCAGATCGACCATAGACCGTGACTTTGTAGAAGCAGTAGAAGCATTCACGGCCATTGAGAAAGATGCGAAACGCGTTGATCTTGTAGGGCAAGACAGAATATCTGCTATCAACAAGCAAAGTGTTGTCGACGCACAACCTTGGACAACATTTTGTGGAAGTTAAAGAGTTCATCTACCTCGGAATCAACATCAACCCCACGAATGATACCTTTGTGGCGATACGACGAAAACAATCCCTGGGAAACTCAAAACTCAAAACTCTTAATCCCGAAGTCCAAATGTTTGCAAATATTTGTTCTGGACAATAAGCTGGAAAGCTGATCAAATATTAGGAGCATTCGAGGAAAGCAAATGTGGATGTAGTACAAAAGGTAAAAACACGTAGACTACATTGGCTCGGCCACATCGAGCGAATGAAAAATAATGCTCCAGTCAAAAGAATCCTCGAATCCCAGCCTTCAGGTTCGAGGCGAAAAGGAAGACCGAACCTCAGGTTAGAGGACCAAGCGATCGCGGATGCCAAAACGATAACTTACAACAACGTAACGACCTTCAACGGGTCAAAAGCCCGTTAAATAAGTAGAAAGTAGAAGTATCCATAAAAAAGCTCAAAAAAGCCAAGAAGAACCAAAGAATAGCAAAAAAAAAACTAACCAACCCAGTGAAGTAAAAAATTAAGCACAGTTCCGCGAGGAGATAAAACTATGCTTGAAGATTGATTCCGGTCTGCACATGCAGAATATTTTTAGCTCAGGCTAATCCACCTAACCATCAACCCCCTTTAATTTTGCAACTTACTTTTCACATGTATTTCAACATCATATGGCCTTTTAAAGCCTGTCTCGTTGTAGAGTCCATTTTCAATGGCATACTGGTACTCAAAGGGTGATTCAAATCCATATTCCAAGTTACTCCAAACAAATACCTCAGTCATGTCTGTTAAGCCCTGTGCCACAAGGGCTCCCGACAAAAGTAAAAAAATTGCCAGCATTTTCAAAAACAAAAAAAAATATTTCTATACACAAACGTTCCCCCAGACTAAGTTCACTTCGACACCACTCACGATAACTAATTATTTCAACGTAAACAGCAACCCCAACTGAGGGCTAAATATTCGTAAACCTACTACTTATAGCTTTTATCGTAAAATGTGAATATTTTTATTGCACCTACCCAGGTTAGTACTGCATGTACTTCATATCTACTCAAGACTCCGGTTTATTGTTGGCAATAGGCCGCTGACCTAATAATGTTTCAAAAGCCAATAATTTGTATTTTATCAAAACAAATTCAAGTTCTCGACAATGGCACCTTAAAATTAATTTAAAAATGTTAGTCAGCCTAAATAAGCTTTATCAGGCAGATTTTATTTTTTTTTACTGTCGCCTTAGGCAATATTTAATGACTGATATGGATTTTTATAGAAATCCATCTACAGAGCTTTTAGGTTTTTATTTTTTTAAAGCGGCATTTCAGGTTGTTTAACAAGACTTCGGTATCTAATCGTTGTGGAAATCTTAGTGAAATCTGTTTTATTTTGATAGATGATACCAATAAACAGCAATCATTTAGCAATGCAATTTAAATTGACAAAATCTTTACGATTGTAGAGATATTTCCAAAAAAAATTAGCAATTGGGAAACATTTTTCAAGCAAGAAAAGATGTGCTGTCGAACAACTAGCGGAAGCCCTCAGCTGCTACAAAGCAGATGTTACTGCTATCCAGGAAATACGATGGAAAAAGTGCATGAAAACCAGTGAAAGACCATGAAATAGTGAGCAGAAACAGGGACTATTAGGTTGTGGATTTGATATAAGTGCCAGACTAAACCAAGAAGTCGTTTGCTTGTAAGAAATTAGCGAACACATTGTAACAATCCGCATCAAGACCAAATTCAGCAAGATAGGCCTTATTTGCGCTCACATTTCGACGGAGGAAAAATATGATATAGCGAAAGATTTCATCGAAGTCCTTCAGACGAGCTCGTTGAAAAGACTTACGATCGACTACCGAAGTACGATGTTAAAATAGTGGAATCGTAGGAAGAGAAGAAATCTTTAGCAGTATTCTCGGAAAACACAGCCTACACGACAACATGGATATGAAAGAACCACTTCTGCAGACTGTTAAACGGCGATGACGAACAACATTCCGCTGTCAGGCAGAACGAACCATTTAATATTGGCGAAGAGCTCCCGGCGGTGGCGCGTCTCCAGAGGACACTCTTGAAAGGTAAAACAAACTGCATGGGATTACTAGTCAAATCTGACGGTAAAATCACATGTGGCCGGGAAGAAACGTTGACCACACTTCTTCAGGTACACTTTCCCGACTATCACAAGTGAGTTTCATGAACACATGATAGATGACTCACCCCCTAGAAACCTGAAACAGATTTATACTTACTTAAGTGGCGCTACAGTCCGGAATGAACCTGGGCCTCAACCAACATGCCTCTCCAATTAGCCCGGTCCTTAGCTAACTTCCTCCAGTTGCGCACTCCAAGTTGGTTGAGGTCGGTTTCCACTTGTGCGCGCCACTTAAGGCGAGGTCTTTCTCTACTGCGTCCGACGTCTGGCTGGGAATCGAAGACTCTGCGAGCCGGAGTATTGGTGTCCATTCGGAGTTTTTATTAACCAGGGATAAGTCGCTGTACAGCTCGTATAGTTCTTGGTTGAATCTTCGTCTCCATAGCCCGTCAACGCAAACGGGACCGAAGATTTTGCGAAGAATTTTCCTCTCGAATCTACCAAGGATTTCTTCATCCGCTTTTGATACGGTCCATGCTTCAGCGCCGTAGAGCAGGACTGGGATGATCAGGGTCTTATATAGGATCTCCTTAGTAGTTCGAGTGAGGGCTTTACTACTAAATTGCCTTCTTAGCCCGAAGAAACAGCGGTTGGCAAGAGTAATTCTTCGTTTAATTTCTGACGAGATGTTGTTGTCAGAGCTAATAGCGGAGCCGAGGTAGACAAAGTCCCGTACTACCTCAAAGTTATATCTGTCAATGGTGACGTTCTGTCCAATTCGTCGATGTTGTGAGTCCTTTCGTGATGACAGCATATACTTAGTCTTACCCTCATTTACTGCTAAACCCATTTTCGCAGCTTCCTTGTCTATACTAGCAAACGTGGCTATGACATCACGTTGAGTCCTACCAATGATGTCAATATCGTCAGCGTATGCTAGTAGTTGCACAGACTTTTGGAAAATTGTGCCTCTGGTGTTGGCTTTGGAGTTTTGCACAATCCTCTCAAGAATCAGATTAAAGAAGTCACATGACAGCGCATCGCCTTGCCTAAATCCTTTTTTGGTATCGAAAGTGTTGGTGAGGTCGTTTCCGACCCTGATGGAGCATCGAGAATTCTCTATCGTCATCCTACACAAACGGACGAGTTTGGGCGGTATACCAAAACTAGACATGGCTCTGTACAGTTCGTCTCTATAAATGCTGTCATATGCGGCTTTGAAATCGATGAATAGGTGGTGGGTATCGATTTGGACTTCTTGAGTTTTTTCCAGGATCTGCCGAAGAGTGAAAATTTGATCTGTTGTGGACTTTCCTGGCCTAAAACCACACTGATAAGGGCCAATCAGGTTGTTGGTAAACGGTTTCAGGCGTTCACATATTACGGCAGATAGGATCTTGTAGGCGATGTTGAGGAGACTTATGCCTCTGTAGTTGGCGCAGTTCAGAGGGTCTCCTTTTTTGTGGATCGGGCATACGATGCTGAGGTTCCATTCTTCAGGCATATTTTCATCCGACCAGATTTGGCTTATGAGTTGGTGGATGTTACTTACCAAGTCATCTCCGCCGGCCTTATAGAGCTCAGCGGGAAGGCTGTCATTTCCGGCAGCCTTATTAAGCTTGAGATTAGGTATTGCTATCCTCACTTCATTCAGGTCGGGTGGTTGGCAGTTTTCGCTGTCGTTGCCAATATTAAATGGTTCGTTCAGCCTGACAGCGGAATGCTGTTAGTCATCGCCGTTTAGTAGTCTGCAGAAGTGGTTCTTCCATATCCTCAGCATCGACTGTGTCTCAACTACGATATTTCCTTGTTCATCTCGACAGGATTCTGTTCGAGCCTTGTATCCTTGGCTTTGCCGTTTTACACTTTGGTAAAACTTGCGAACAGCGTTCATGGAGTGGTACCTCTCTATATCCTCGATGGCGCACTTTTCTTGCTCTTTTTTCTTCTTGCTGAAAAGCCGATGTTCTTCCCTTCTTCTTTGCCTATAGAGCTCAATGGCAGCTCTCGTCTTCACCTGCAGCTTAGCCTTGTAGGCCTCGTTCTTGGCTGCGAGCATCTGTTGGCATTCCTCATCAAACCAGGGGTTTCTTGCTGCTGGGCGCGAGAAACCTAGCACATCAGTTGCGCCTGATCTAATGGCCTGTTGGCATCGTTGCCATTGCTCTTCGACATTCGATGCTGGTGGTATGGTGTTAATCGAGAGGTTAAGGGATACGCGTTGTGCGAAGGTCTTATCGGTCTCTTGCGATTGCAGTCTTCCGACATTAAATTTTTTTACAGTATTTCTGGATTGTTGTGGCGTGGTGGATATCCGCATTCTTACCTTGGCTGCTACAAGGTAGTGATCCGAGTCGATGTTAGCTCCTCGGAATGTTCGGACATCCAAAATACTGGATGCATGCCTCTTATCTATCGCAATGTGATCAATTTGGTTGACCGTTCGTTGATCTGGAGACCGCCATGTCCCCTTATGGATATCGAGGTGAGGAAACCGTGTGCTGGCTATAGTGGCATTTCGTTCCGTAGCGAAATCAATTAGCCTAAGTCCGTTACCAGACGTGTTGTCGTGTAGGCTTTGTGTTCCGACAATACTTCTAAAGATGTCTTCTCTTCCTACCTTTGCGTTAAAATCTCCCAGCACGATTTTAACATCGTACTTCGGTAGTCGCTCATAGGTTTTGTTAAGGAGCTCGTAGAAGCAATCCTTAGCTATATCATCTTTTTCTTCCGTCGGAGCGTGAGCGCATATAAGGCTTATGTTGGCGGATTTGACCTTGATGCGGATTGTTACTATGCGTTCGCTAATGTCTTGGAAACATAAGACTTCTTGCCTAAGTCTGGCACTTATAACAAATTCGCATTTGAAGAGTCGCTGTTTCTGCTCACTATAACACGGTCCATAGTAGATGTCACAGTTTTTCATCCTCTTTTTGCCCGGCCCATCCCATCGTTTTTCCTGGATGGCAGTAATGTCTGCTTTGTAGCAGTTTAGGGCTTCCGCTAGTTGTTCGCCTGCACCTCTCCTGTTTAATGTTCTCACATTCCAGGTGCAGATACGAACGTCGTTGTCCTTTTTTCGTTTAGCAGTGTCGTCAACAATAAAATCAGTCCTTTCCGAGGCTATTGGTTGCTTCGTAACCATTTTTTTTTTCTGTGGGTGGGTAGGTAACCCAAAGCACAACCCCCAACCTGGAGGGCCAGTTCCAATTTATTAGATACCCCTAGGACACGGGGCATCAGTATCCACTACGGGATTGAGCGCTGCCGTTGGCCTTTCGGTTCATCCGCCACCATATCTGTTCAGAAACAGATTTATAGTTTATCCGGCAAACTTTTCACTCCGGATAAGGTCAAATGGGCGATCAACTCATTTAAACCATACAAGGCACCAGGGACAGACGGAATCTTTCCTGCTCTTATACAAAAGGGTTTGGACTTTTTCTTACCCACTATGGTCGCCTTATTAAGGTTTAGTTTCAATTGGGGCTACATACCACAAACCTGGAGGGAGGTTAACGTGGTATTTATCCCCAAACCAGGCAAACCAATAGAACTACCTAAATCATACCGTCCAATAAGCTTAACATCGTTTTTCCTGAAAACAATGGAAAGAATACTAGACGTACACATTAGAGAGTGCTTAAATGAAAGCACTCCTCTGCACCCATGTCAATTCGCCTACCAAAAAGGTTAAACCACGGAAGGAGCACTTCTAAGTTTAACATCACAAATAAAAAGTGCATACGAAAACAAAGAAGTAGCTTTATGTGCCTTTCTAGACATAGAGGGCGCTTTTGACAACACTGGATATGACTCCATATCAAATGCTTTGACTCATAGAAGAATAGATCACCCCACCATCAAATGGATCAAAGCGATGCTTGAAAGTCGGAAAATAACTGCTTAATCAGCACCGACCTCAGTATCAGTAACAGCCGTTAAAGGCTGCCCTCAGGGAGGAGTACTCTCACCCCTACTATGGTCTCTGGTTAAGGATAACCTACTTCAAGACCGAAGACTTCAATATAACTGGATACACCGATGACCTAGCCATCATAATTAGGGGCAAAGGACCAAACGAGGTTACAACACCTTTGCAAAACGCCCTTAAGATAGTCATAGACTGGTGTAGAAAAGAAAGTCTTTCTATAAACCCCAGCAAGGCTATCATCGTCCCCTTTACAAAAAGGAGAAAATGAAGTCTTACGCAAATTTCAATCAATGAAACATACATTGAGTATTCCAACGAAATAAAATATCTTGGAGTGATCCTCTACAAAAAACTAAGCTGGAACTCTCACATTAACAACAAAATTCAAAAAGCAACCAAAGCTTTCTGGGCTTGCTGAAGCATGTATGGTAAAACCTGGGGAATCTCTCCAAAGATCACACACTGGATCTACACGATCATGGTTAGGCCCATTATAACATACGCTTCAATAGTATGGTGGAACAAGGTCACCCAAAAAACAACTATAAAAAAATTAAACAAGGTACAACGGCTTGCCTGTCTGGGCATTACCGGAGCTATGGGTACCTGTCCCACAGCGGCAATAGAAGCCTTAATAGGACTAAGGCCCCTCCACATTTATATAAAAAAACTGGCAATTCGCAGCTCAGCAAGTTTGACACAAGCGGAAGAGTGACCACCTTAAACTAATTGAACTTCTATCCGAACTTCCAGAACTTGGCATGATCTGTACGGTTACAGACCGCTTACCAAAGACACTATGCTTCGACAAAAGATCCTCAACGGAGATCACAACCAGAGAAGCATGATGTAGCAACAACCCACCAAACTGCCTAAACGGCCTAAAGTGGTATACGGATGGTTCTACAATGGACTCAGGTGTAGGAGCTGGCATACATGGACCAAATAGAAACATCTCAATACCTATGGGAAAAAAACCCTAGTGCATTCCAAGCTGAGTTCCATGCCATATAAGAATGCGCAAACCTAATACCCAACTCAGTTATTAAAGGCGCAAACATCCATATATTCACGGACAGTCAAGCAGCTATAAAAGCCCTTAGCTCACACATTATTGACTCCAAATCAGTACTACACTGCTTCAACTCCCTCCAAACACTCAGTTCCAGGAACAAAACCAGACTATGGTGGGTCCCCGGACATAAGGGGATTGAAGGTAACGTAAAAGCTGATGAACTAGCCAGAAAAGGTTCGGAAACCCCCTTCATTGGACCTGAACCCTTCTGTGCAATCCCCAAATCAGCCATAAATCTGGTCATAAAAAACTGGGAACAAAACAAATGTTTTTCATACTGGGGAAACATCCCAGGCCAAAAGAGCTATTCAGCCCTTCAAATCAGATGCCAATAAGATACTAAATCTTCGCAGGCACGATATCAAAAACTTAGTAGGCTACCTAACTGGTCATCACGGTCTGCGATATCACCTAAATAAAATGCATCTAGTCGACTCACCGGAGTGCAGACTATGTGTAGAAGAAGACGAAACAGCCGAGCATATCATATGTGAATGCCCGGCCCTTTAAGGTATGACAAGGGAATCTTTCTTCAGGGAATTTTTAAGTCCCGAAGAACTGAGGAAATCTTCGGCTGAAAGTATTATCAGCCACATTAGGAAAGTAGAAGCGCTATTAACCTCAAAAAAACATCTGACGGCAAGCACAATAGTTCTTTTAGGTCGATGTGTATCTTACTGCTTAGGCAAGTCAGAATTAAAAAAAAAAAAATATTGGTGACGACAGCGAAAACTAGCAACAACCCGACCTAAGTGAAGTGAGGATAGAAATATATAAATTTACTGTTAACAAGGCTGCGGAAATGACGACCATCCCGCTGAGCTTTATAAAGCCGGAGGAGATGACTTGGTAAGTAAAATCCACCAACTCATAGCCAAATCTGGTCGGATGAAAGCATCGTTTGCCCGATCCACAAAAAAGGAGACCCTCTGAACTGCGCCAGCTACAGAGGCATAAGTCTCCTCAACATCGCCTACAAGATCCTGTCTGCCGTAATATGTGAACGCCTGGAACCGTTTACCAATAACCTGATCGGCCCTTATCAGTGTGGTTTGAGGCCATGAAAGACTACAACTGATCAAATCTTCAGACTTCGGCAGATCCTAGAAAAAGCACAAGAAGTTCAAATCGATACCCACAGCATATTTATCGATTTCAAAGCCGCATACGACAGCATTTATAGAGACGAACTATACAGAGCCATGTCCAGTGTTGGTATTACGTCCAAACTCGTTCTTTTGTGTAGGATGACGATGGAGAATTCTCGTTGCTCCATCAGGGTCGGAAATGGCTGCAAGCATCTGTCGGCATTCCTCATCAAACCAGGGGTTTCTTGCTGGTGGTCGCGAAAAACTTAGAACATCAGTTGTGGCTGATCTAATGGCTTGTTGGCATCGTTGTCATTGTTCTCCGACTTTAGATGCTGGTGGCATGTTGTGAAACGAGAGGTTTAGTGATACGCGTTGCGCGAAGGCCTCACCGACACATTCGATACCAAAAAGGGATTCAGGCAAGGCGATGCGCTGTCATGTGACTTCTTCAATTTGATTCTTGAGAGGATTGTGGAAAATTCCCGAGCTAACACCAGAGGCTTGATGGTTGGGTGTTGTAGAACGAGGGTAGACTCTGATTGGCGTTAACTTGGCAATGCCCAGTGTTGCAACTCTGACTACACATCAAATGTGCTTATCTTTACCTCCAAGTGGTAACCATCGGGTACTGGTCTCATCCAACCGGATTTGACTTGCTAAACGATAAGTGCGAGTGTTGATAACACGACGAAAAACAGCAACACTATAAACACCCTGGTGAGAATGGCACGGATGAATACCCGGCCTGCTGTCCCAGGCGAACCTAGATGAGCTGCTCTGACATATTCGGACAACAGGTTGTCTAGGAATTTCAGGGGTTAGTCAGGCCCCTTGAACAGAGATGGTGGCGGATGAACCGAAAGGCCAACGGCAGCGCTCAATCCCGTAGTGGATACTGATGGCCCCGTGTCCTAGGGGTATCTAATAAATTGGAACTGGCCCTCCAGGTTGGGGGTTGTGCTTTGGGTTAACTACCCACCCACAGAAAAAAATCATGGTTACGAAGCAACCAATAGCCTCGGAAAGGACTGATTTTATTGTTGACGACCCTGCTAAACGAAAAAAGGACAACGACGTTCGTATCTGCACCTGGAATGTGAGAACATTAAACAGGAGAGGTGCAGGCGAACAACTAGCGGAAGCCCTAAACTGCTACAAAGCAGACATTACTGCCATCCAGGAAATACGATGGGATGGGCCGGGCAAAAAGAGGATGAAAAACTGTGACATATACTACGGACCGTGTTATAGTGAGCAGAAACAGCGACTATTCGGATGCGGATTTGTTATAAGTGCCAGACTTAGGCAAGAAGTCTTATGTTTCCAAGACATTAGCGAACGCATAGTAACAATCCGCATCAAGGCCAAATTCGCCAACATAAGCCTTATATGCGCTCACGCTCCGACGGAAGAAAAAGATGATATAGCTAAGGATTGCTTCTACGAGCTCCTCGACAAAACCTATGAGCGACTACCGAAGTACGATGTTAAAATCGTGCTGGGAGATTTTAACGCAAAGGTAGGAAGAGAAGACATCTTTAGAAGTATTGTCGGAAAACATAGCCTACACGACAACACGTCTGGTAACGGACTTAGGCTAATTGATTTCGCTACGGAACGAAATGCCACTATAGCCAGCACACGGTTTCCTCACCTCGATATCCATAAGGGGACATGGCGGTCTCCAGATCAACGAACGGTCAACCAAATTGATCACATTGCGATAGATAAGAGGCACGCATCCAGTATTTTCCGAACATTCCGAGGAGCTAACATCGACTCGGATCACTACCTTGTAGCTGCCAAGGTAAGAATGCGGATATCCACCACGCCACAACAATCCAGAAATACTGTGAAAAAATTTAATGTCGGAAGACTGCAATCGCAAGAGACCGCCAAGACCTTCGCACAACGCGTATCCCTTAACCTCTCGATTAACACCATACCACCAGCATCGAATGTCGAAGAGCAATGGCAACGATGCCAACAGGCCATTAGATCAGCCGCAACTGATGTGCTAGGTTTCTCGCGCCCACCAGCAAGAAACCCCTGGTTTGATGAGGAATGCCGACAGATGCTCGCAGCCAAGAACGAGGCCTACAAGGCTAAGCTGCAGGTGAAGACGAGAGCTGCCATTGAGCTCTATAGGCAAAGAAGAAGGGAAGAACATCGGCTTTTCAGCAAGAAGAAAAAAGAGCAAGAAAAGCGCGCGATCGAGGATATAGAGAGGTGCCACTCCAGGAACGATGTTCGCAAGTTTTACCAAAGTGTAAAACGTCAAAGCCAAGGATACAAGGCTCGAACAGAATCCTGTCGAGATGAACAAGGAAATATTGTAGTTGAGACACAGTCGATGCTGAGGATATGGAAGAACCACTTCTGCAGACTGTTAAACGGCGATGACGAACAACATTCCGCTGTCAGGCAGAACGAACCATTCAATATTGGCAACGACAGCGAAAACTGCCAACCACCCGACCTGAGTGAAGTGAGGATAGCAATATCTAAACTCAAGCTTAATAAGGCTGCCGGAAATGACGGCCTTCCCGCTGAGCTCTATAAGGCTGGCGGAGATGACTTGGTAAGTAACATCCACCAACTCATAAGCCAAATCTGGTCGGTTGAAAGCATGCCTGAAGAATGGAACCTCAGCATCGTTAGCCCGATCCACAAAAAAGGAGACCCTCTGAACTGCGCCAACTACAGAGGCATAAGTCTCCTCAACATCGCCTACAAGATCCTATCTGCCGTAATATGTGAACGCCTGAAACCGTTTACCAACAACCTGATTGGCCCTTATCAGTGTGGTTTTAGGCCAGGAAAGTCCACAACCGATCAAATTTTCACACTTCGGCAGATCCTGGAAAAAACTCAAGAAGTCCAAATCGATACCCACCACCTATTCATCGATTTCAAAGCCGCATATGATAGCATTAATAGAGACGAACTGTACAGAGCCATGTCTAGTTTTGGTATACCGCCCAAACTCGTCCGTTTGTGTAGGATGACGATGGAGAATTCTCGCTGCTCCATCAGGGTCGGAAACGACCTCACCGACACATTCGATACCAAAAAAGGATTTAGGCAAGGCGATGCGCTGTCATGTGACTTCTTTAACCTGATTCTTGAGAGAATTGTGCAAAACTCCAAAGCCAACACCAGAGGCACAATTTTCCAAAAGTCGGTGCAACTACTAGCATACGCTGACGATATTGACATCATTGGTAGGACTCAACGTGATGTCATAGCCACGTTTGCTGGTATAGAGAAGGAAGCGGCGAAAATGGGTTTAGCAGTAAATGAGGGTAAGACTAAGTATATGCTGTCAACACGAAAGGACACACAACATCGACGAATTGGACAGAACGTCACCATTGACAGATATAACTTTGAGGTAGTGCGGGACTTTGTCTACCTCGGCTCCGCTATTAGCTCTGACAACAACATCTCGTCAGAAATTAAACGAAGAATTACTCTTGCCAACCGCTGTTTCTTCGGGCTAAGAAGGCAATTTAGTAGTAAAGCCCTCACTCGAACTACTAAGGAAACCCTATATAAGACCCTGATCATCCCAGTCCTGCTCTACGGCGCTGAAGCATGGACCGTATCAAAAGCGGATGAAGAAATCCTTGGTAGATTCGAGAGGAAAATTCTTCGAAAAATCTTCGGTCCCGTTTGCGTTGACGGGCTATGGAGACGAAGATTCAACCAAGAACTATACGAGCTGTACAGCGACATGCCCCTGGTCAAAAAACTCCGCATTGGACGTTTAAGATGGCTAGGACATGTAGAACGAATGGACATCAATACTCCGGCTCGCAGAGTCTTCGATTCCCAGCCAGACGTCGGACGCAGTAGAGGAAGACCTCGCCTTAAGTGGCGCGCACAAGTGGAAACCGACCTCAACCAACTTGGAGTGCGCAACTGGAGGCAGTTAGCTAAGGACCGGGCTAATTGGAGAGGCATGTTGGTTGAGGCCCAGGTTCATTCCGGACTGTAGCGCCACTTAAGAAGAAGAAGAAGAACACCAGAGGCACAATTTTCCAAAAATCGGTGCAACGACTAGCATACGCCGACGATATTAACATCATTGGTAGGACTCAACGTGATGTCAAAGCCACGTTTGCTAATATAGAGAAGGAAGCGGCGAAAATGGGTTTAGCAGTAAATGAGGGTAAGACTACGTATATGCTGTCAACACGAAAGGACACACAACATCGATGAATTGGACAGAACGTCACCATTGACAGATATAACTTTGAGAATTGAACCTCCTGTCTGCTCTCGAGGCTTAAACGGCTGGACTAGCAGTCTACTGACAGACAAGACCCGGAGATTCGGACACTGAAGTCACTGATCAAAAACCTTAAACTCGGAGAATTACAGAAATCTGTAAGTTTGTTCTAGTGTCAGAAAATTCAGGCTATAAAAACCAGTACCCCGAATATATTCCCGCAAATAAATAAAATATTCAGGAGAAAGGATCATAACGACATTCCATGTGTCGAATTTCAAAAACGACAGAGAACAGACAGACACTCACGGCTAGCTGTTGGTATAAGTCCGGAAAGTTCACGATCGAAGATCCTCGGGAGAAGGCGAGTTGGATAGGAGCTGTCTTCGAGATAGTGTATATGGTAAACAATCGTGTTCGTCCAAATCGCGATATTGAGGAAGGAGCCTTTCGGAATCACTGTTATCTACGCACTGAACTCTAAGCTTGGTGATCTGAGAATCACGGTTTTACCGTATTTATTGACGAAAACCATTCAAATGGTATTGTCGCCAATAGCCTGATGCTGTTCGTGCAAAAAGATGAACTCCTGGACATCTGAAAAATAAAAATCCGGCGGCAGAGGACGGTATCCCAACCTTCGTATTGAGACACATGCCAATAGAAACAGTCGATATTTTCACCACCCTTTTGAACAATGCACTGAATAATGCACATTCAGGACGAGGACAATACAAACCCTGGAAATCTTCTCGTCCATAAGCCTTCTGCCGAATGTAAGCAAGGTATTCGAAAAGATAGTCGATAGAGCTCTGTGTAAGTGGGCTATTCATGCCGCGTCGAAACTAGTGTCCGACATTCAATGGAATAAATAAAGAAAAATATGCACAGGGACCTGTCTGGTTGACTTTGAGAAAGCCTACGATACCGTATGGTTAGAGGGGCTTTTTTTACAAGCTGACCTTCTGGGCATGCTTAAACCCATGCTATATATGATTCATGAAATGCTTATGGGAAAGAAGGTCGTCTTCAAATATGGCAACGTAACTTCGGGCTAAGGCTTTGAAATTAAAAACGGCTTACACCAGGGTAAGATATTGTTGTACCGATATTGTTTAACATTTATGCAAGTGATCTTGTGGCGTACAGATCAGGTCCGAAAATCGAGGTCATCAACATACTTTTGCAACGTGACTTCTGACTGATTGAGGATCAATTACCAAAAAAAACCGAAACAATTCTGTTTAGGACCCCATTGCTTAGGGCTTTTAGCGATACCGGAAAAAAGTGGAAAAAATTGTGAATCATCGGACAACACGGATAGCCGTTTGCGGTGAGGAGTGAAGTCATATACCTCGGCATCTGGCTTAAGAAGTTTCTGTATTTTAACAAAAATTTATATGCTTGTCTGGCCAGGGCTAGGGGGATTATGCTCTGACAAGAAGACTGTTTCAAAGCAGGCAACTTGGTTTAAGGTTGAAAGTCATTTGCTCAATGGTCCTTATAAAGTCAATCATCGCTTATGGTTGTCCCGTGTAGTTCAATGTAGCACCAGCCTACATGGAAAGGACACGGCTCTTTGAGAGGCATTGTCTCCGATCCTGCTTAGGATTGTACTGAACGCCGGACTCCGAGTACATAAAATATTATCGCAACGAGGTCCTATACAATGGGGTTCAGCTGAATAGAAATGACAAATTCCTTATTAAGGTGATTTGAAGGCACTTCTTAAGGGCGATGGCTAGCGACAACAGCCTGAATTCAAAAGTAAAAACATGAATGACTAATGGACACCAATACTCCTTCTCACAGAGTCTTCGATTTCTCCCCGTACTCCTTTCTTCGTTTAATATTTTTCCACGTGATCGAGTCGATATTTGACCAGATATCCTTCGACAGTCAATCTGGTACTATTTTATTGATAGTGTTGCAATTTTTGTACCCAATGTCACAGGGGTATGGACGGAATTAGAATTCAAAAAGCTATGTACGCGGGGCTAATTGAAAAGCCATGTTGGTTGAGGCCCAAGCTTTACAAAACAAGCTGTTTTTTGTTACAAAATAAGCAAATAAAGCAATAATTTGCATGCTGATATAGTTGCACCAGTTTACGGTCTCCACCATATTAGGAGAAGTGTTCACAAACAACTGAAGCCATCTCATTGTTATTCAAACGTCACATAGATTTCAATTTATTGATACAAATTACAAAACCCACATAAAATAGCAGAGGCAAAAAAGCTGCTGTTTAGGTTTAATTATTAGTTCCATTCAAGTTGAATCATCGAACAAAAAGCAAAAATCGTGCCTCTAGCTTGAGAGATAATTAAGCCATTCAAGCAAAAATAAATGTTAGATATAAAATGTAGATACCATAGTTGTCATCAATTCTGAAATTACAAGCTTCTGTCTAAAAACAGCCTTAATAAAGCATCTGTTGAAATGACGGGCTTTATAAACTCTCCAACTTTTGAAGTTTATTTACTTCCTACCAAACTACGCCGTAGGTATGTACACGACTTAAAAAAATGCTGCGGACTAACTTGGTCATATGTTTCTTAATTTTGCTGATCAAGGTATGAAAATAACGGTATTGAGGTTATTAATGTATTAATTTAAAAAAAAATAACTGCTTTCAGATCACCAAAGGGGAGGAGATAGAGGGGGATTCATATTTTTATTGCTTTCGAAAATCAAACGTAACGTACCAAGAAGTGAATGCGTTACTGGAAAACGTTGACAATGCCATCAGCAATTACAAACTTAAATGCTATGTAGCATGCATCTTGCGCACAAATGGCCTTCTAAGAGGCTGTCAAATTGTACCGGATAGCCTATTTCAGGGTCAAAGTCTACCAATCAATAATTTAACTAATATCCAAATAGATAGTATTTTCGAGAACTGTTCAGTAGTCGGTATTTCCGAGAAGGATCAGTGTGAATGTGGTTTTATAGTTATGAAGTGTTTGCAGAGGGTCATGGAAGGTTAGTTGGGATCATTTTTCGTTAAATAAAGAAATATTCAGCCCTATCGAGGTATCCGTTGGGGCGGACAATTTTTCGCAACGCATACTTCGTCGGAGGTTTAAATTCTATACGAGGTATATGTCATCGACGGCTTCACTTCACTACAATTCGTATATAATTCGGAGGAAATCGGAAAAAGAATGGCACTTAGCTGTCAAAACTCAAATACTTCACGAAAAATGCACCTGAACGGACTTTAACGCCGGGATGCGCTACAAAATGTCGGAGAAATATTCCGAACAGCTTTTCGGAAGAATACCTCGAAGCAAAAATCCTTCAAATCGTACAAAATCGGAGTATTTTCTGCTCCGACGGATACCTCGCTAGGCAGATTATTTCCCGTTACGAAGAAATGCATCAAGAATTTGAGTAAATATAACATTAAGGTATATACAACGGGTGCGCCATCTTTTATGTCGGTATGGGAATATTGAATAACTGTAAAATAACAAAAACTGATTTTCATAAGTAAGGTGTTTTTATTCAATTTGGTCTTTGACAATTTAGTTGGACTAGCTTTTGAATGCAATATCAAGCAAGTGGTCGGCCCTATTGACCAAAGCAAAATCTGTCTTTTCTCTTTTGTGTTACGCTTTTTCGAGGATCTTAAGGGATATAGCGCTGATTTAGAAACGATTGTTTGCCTTGAGCTCGTCAATGGGCCAAGGCTTGCTGGAGTATACTTTGATTTTTATATTACTACACAAAAAGAAGTCCGGATGGTCAAATCTGGGGATTTGGGTGTGCAGTCCTTAATTACTTACTAAAGTGGCGCTACAGTCCGGGATGAACCTGGGCCTCAACCAACATGCCTCTCCAATTAGACCGGTCCTTAGCTAACTGCCTCCAGTTGCGCACTCCAAGTTGGTTGAGGTCGGTTTCTACTTGTGCGCGCCACTTAAGGCGAGGTCTTCCTCTACTGCGTCCGACGTCTGGCTGGGAATCGAAGACTCTGCGAGCCGGAGTATTGGTGTCCATTCTTTCTACATGTCCTAGCCATCTTAAACGTCCAATGCGGAGTTTTTTGACTAGGGGTATGTCGCTGTACAGCTCGTATAATTCGTGGTTGAATCTTCGTCTCCATAGCCCGTCAACGCAAACGGGACTGAAGATTTTTCGAAGAATTTTTCTCTCGAATCGACCAAGGATTTCTTCATCCGCTTTAGATACGGTCCATGCTTCAGCGCCGTATAGGATCTCCTTAGTAGTTCGAGTAAGGGTTTTACTACTAAATTGCCTTCTTAGCCCGAAGAAACAGCGGTTGGCAATATTACTTCTTCGTTTAATTTCTAAAGTCCAGTACTACCTCAAAGTTATATCTGTCAACTTCGAATGGGTGAATGTTACTTAACAAATCATTTGCACCGGCTTTATACAGCTCGGTGGGAAGGCCGTCATTTTGGGAAACCTTGATAAGCCTGAGTTTAGATATTGCTATCCTCACTTCACTTAGGTCGGGTGTTTGGTAGTTTTCGCTCTCGTCACCAATAATGAATGGTTCGTTCTGCCTGACAGCGGAATGTTGATCGTCATCTTCTTTTAACAGTCTGCAGAAGTGGTTCTTCCATATCCTCAGCATCGACTGTGTCTCAACTACGATATTTCCTTTTTCATCTCGACAGGATTCTGTTCGAGCCTTGTATCTTTAGCTTTGACGTTTACCACTTTGGTAAATCTTGGGAACATCATTTTATGGAGTGGATACTCTCTACTCTCTTTTTGAAATGCCGGTGTTCTTTCCTCCTTCGTTGCCTATAGAGCTCAATGGAAACTTAGCCTTGTAGGATTCGTCCTTTGCTGCGAGCATGTGTCGGCATTCATCATCAAAACCGCACATCAGTTGAGTCTGATCGATGTAATGGCTTGTTGACATCGTTGTCATTGCCCTTCCATATTAGAAGCTAGTGTATGGTGTTAATCGAGAGGTTAAAGGATACGCTTTCTGCGAAGGCCTTGGCGGTCTCATGTGATCGCAATATTTCGGCTTTAAATTTTCTGTGGTGTGGTCGATGGTAGCCCCTCGGAATGTTTGGAAATCCAAAATACTGGATGCGTGCCTCTTGTCTATCGCAATGTTGTCAATTTGATTTACCGTTCGTTAATCTAGAGACCGCCAAGTCCCCTTATGAATATCCAGGTGAGGAAAACGTGTACTGGCTATTGTGGCATTTTCGTTGCAGAAACTGCATTGTGGCCGTCCAGACCTTTTTCAAACATTTGTGGGCAGTCATAATCTGCCAACATCTACCCTTTTTTGAAAAAAAAATCTGACCAAATGGTGCCTTTGAAGCAAACGTCGTGTCGGCCCAAACAGTTACTTTTTGGTAATGGAATAGTATTTCATGGTTCTTGTGGGTGTTCCTCTTTTCCCAAATGCGGCAAGTTTGCTTTTTAATGGCAACAGTGAATGTGAAATTGGCCTCGACGGTCATCATATTTTACTTCAAACACCATCCATTAAAATGCGCCGCAAGGTGGTGGATGATACGACACATGTGGGTTCTCGACAACACCCCAACTTACAGCTTTAAACAGTGATCAACAGCCTCTGGCCCGTGATCAATAAAATTCGACACGAAATGACTGATAGTGTTTTCGACTGTATGCACGTTGAGTTGGCACAACTGTACGACTATTCTCAATGTACAGCATCAGTATATCCGCGCGTTGTTTCGGTGTGAAAAGATTCATTGATTGTACTGAATTGGCGTTTCGAAAACATTTCTACTCAAGTCAATTGATTTATATATGTCAAACTAATTGTGGAATTCGGCGTTATTTTACGGCACCGTTCCGTGTAGGGGGAGAGGGGGTTTATATTTTGCACACTTCCGAATGCGATTTCGGGAGTGTGCAAATTTTATATACGTGCCCCCTGCTTGGGCTTGAATTGAGTTGCGTGCTAGGTTAGATGTATGCAAAGTTTGTTTTTCAATACATCCAACCTCGAACGCAACCCAAATATAGCAGTTAGCCCAAGCGGGGGGGGGGGGGGGGGGTTGCAGATGCGAAGCATGCCCCCAAACGTATTCAAAATTTGCGTACACCCAATTTCGTACCAGGATGTATGCAAAATATGAACCTACCTGCTTGGGCTCAGTGTTGGATTTGGGAAGGTTGCGAGATTGGATGTATGCAAAGTAAAATAAGGCCGATCCGGCTTTATTTCATTAAATAAAGTTAAATAAGACTGAACATGGAAATTCGGTTTATTTCGCTTTCATTAAGGCACCCACGGAATTCGTTATTACATCGCGAGAATTGTTAGCAACTTAGGCTGTTCTTTTCACACTTTGTTCCAAAGGGGATGCCGAGGTTTCTTGTTTGCTCTCTCGGACTCTTTCCAATTCCATCAGGATTTACACTACAACTTGTGTCGCTGTGT
The DNA here is from genome assembly GCA_932526625.1 of Rhingia campestris. Lineage (NCBI taxonomy): Eukaryota > Metazoa > Arthropoda > Insecta > Diptera > Syrphidae > Rhingia > Rhingia campestris. Next base: position 167,910,011 of record OW052183.1, read on the forward strand.
CCCATATCAAGGTCGATGGAAGCATATGGTGGAAAAGTATCTCGGGGGTTTTGTTTCTCCGACATTTGTCTCTAGTTCTCTTCGCTCTATATTGAAATGAGAGCACTGGAAAAATACATGTTTTACATCTTCTTGGACCCTTCCGCAATTTAAACAGTCCTGGGATTTTTGCAGGCTATATTTGTGTAAATATTCTCGAAAGCAGCCGTGCCTATTTAGGAACTGGCCAAGTAGAAATCTACTTCTTCGTGTTCTATGGGTCCATCTTCCCTTTGAAGACTGATTCCATCAATCCAGTAAAACTCTATAGCATCGCCGTTTTTCTTCGAGGTTCATATCATTGACTGAAGCTTTGGGCTGGATTTTGGAGTCGTAGATCCTGTGTAGTCGTCTGAAGTCTATTGTGTGTAGTGCGTAGTTGATATTTAATGTAGGTGGTCCTATACTGAGGTTATAGGAATAAGGATTCTTGCTACAAAGTTAATGGTACTTCCTATTTAACGAAATTTTTATTTTACTTACTCTTTTGCGGCTACACTCCGGAATCAGACCGCTCCCTATCTAACTGCCTCCAATTGTGCACTACAAGTTGGTTGAGTTCGGTTTCTTCTTGTGCGTGCCACTTGAGGTGAGTTGTTATCTACTTCGTCTTACGTGTGTTAGTGTCCATTCGGTCTAAATGGCCTAGCCATCTTAAACGTCCAATGCGGAGTTTTTTTCAACCACGTCTATGCGTCCATCCATCGCATTAAGCGGAACTGAGATCTCACTGTCACTTGCCAATGTATGAACGATCAAACACCGTGGAACTGCAAGTTATCACATTAGGCTGACATTCAAACTAGAACACTCGTAAAGTTCTTCATTGAATCGTCTCCACAGCCCTTCAACACAAACGGGACCGAAGACTATTCAGAGCAGTTTTCGCTAAAATCGACCAAGGAACCGAAGTGTTGAGCTGGGATAATATGGTTCTATATAGGATTTCCTTAGTAGTTCGAGTGAGGGCTTAAGCCAGCAAAATCAGAGGTTGACAAGAGTATTTCTTCGTTTGATATCTGACGAAATGTCGTTGTAAGTGTTAATAGTGTAGCATAGGTACCCAATGTCATTTACTATCTCGAAGTTGCAGCCGTCGGTGGTGGTGTTCTCTCCAACTAGTTGACACAACATACCTTGGTTGTCATAGAAGAAGTCACTGAGGTTTGGGACGGTCTCCTCCTCCTCTTCATTCCTAAAACTCTACTGAAGTCCCTGATAAGATTTAGTTTTTTCGGGCCTATGGTGCATTCTCCTGTGAGAAACCCATGATGTTACTGATATGCGGTTTTATAGATTAAACAACCCGAGAGAGCGTTTCTGGCTAAAATTTGGTCAGCATTGCCTAAATAATTGACAAACGTTTACGGTTTTGGGCAAAATTTGAAGACGTCCACCAAACAGGAGTATGTATCTAAAAATGACCACATAAAGCCAAAAAGTGGTGTGTGGTTGCATAACCTGTATTAAAAAAAATATTTTTAACCTATCGGCGTTCTTTTTGGCTACGATCCAGAAACGCCTAAAGCTGCTAGGTTGCAGATCCCTTAGTGCCGAAATAAAAACCACGCATTTTCTACGTCATCATCTACCCAAAAATAAATATTTAATAAGAATCTAAATGGACTTTATAAATAAGATGAAAATGGCTTGAGAGTCGTTAAATCGATGAATAACACTCGGTACCGTCAAGCAGACTTTCCACCGGGCATGACAGCACCCGGTAGTTGATCTCATTGTAGTTCATTGTCTTGCTGTAGTATTTCTGTAATGAAAAAGAAAAACCATCCCAAAATAAGCCCACTCCTCAACTCGGATGCACTTCATGAACTCACCTGTAATCTATTGGAAATCAGCAGCAATTCCTCGTCCCCGTCTCGATTGCGAACGATTTTCAATCCGCTGACGAACTGCAACTTTTTTGGGTTGTGTGCGACAAGGAATCGATTTGATCTCGTGTAAGGGGTCTCAATGTCCCAAGCAAAGATGCCAAGCGGATTGTTATACGCACAGAACTGATATCCATTTGAGCTGATGGCTTCTTGAGTACATTGAGTCCTACGATTGCCCAACACTTGGAATAATTCCGAACCACCGTTCCATCCACGCCAGACCCTGGGATTGTTCACAGCCTTAAGTGGGACTGAAATCTCACTATCACTGGCCAGAGCATGGAAAAACAAAGACCGTGGAACTGCAAATTATCACATTAGACTGACATTCCTATTCACCACCACCTCTACTCACTGTTCAGATTTCTGGGTGTCAAACTCATTCCGAAAACCCCATCGCCTAGTGTGAAAGTTTCGCCAGCAATGGTGTGTTGTGCAAACCGCTTATCAGGAGCAGTGAATTGATTCTCAATCCTCCACGAAGTCTGCTTTGCGATATTGCAGACAATGATGCCACGTCCAGTGGAATCAGCAATGTAGACCTTAGTTTTGGCGCAATGACCTGGTGGTGGATCTGAAACATCCACAATCGGTGTCACCAACAAACTCTTTCCAGATGTATACAAGTGGCTGGGAATCTCGAAACGTTCCACTTCCTCGTTGGTGTTCAAGTCAAAAGCAATCAGTTGCGGGGGGCAGACTTGATCGAATCCGATCGTGCCACTGTCCAGTACCCACATACGATCGCATTCGTCAATCTTAAAGAAACATCAAACTATTGGAACCGATAAAAAGTGCATTATACTTACAGCGGTACGATAAACGGATGTGATGCCGTTACATCTCTTGCCATGCGAAGTGTGCCACTGGTAGCTCGGATAAGGCTTCAGTAGTGGACCATTCTCCTTAGTTATATTGGTGACTTCAGCCAAAGAGTAAGGAACACCTTCACCGAAGCGGGGAATTGTGATAAAGTATCTCGGTTGCCCACCACCTCCTACAGAACAAAAATATATTCATGGCCGGGAATTATGGGGGGCTTATACAAGGTGGCGCAAAAATAACCTTCCGATGTATTTTCTGATAGGAGGATTACTTTTGCGCCACCTTGTAGTTCTTACCAGCATATGACATATCAATATCAAGTGGAATCACACTCGTAGGCTCATACCATCCAAATCTATTCGCAGTTTCACGATCCCGCTTTGTTGGGAATCCGAACTCTAGGTTCTGCCATTTAAATTGGGTTTGCAGATTTTTGATTGGATTTGCGGCCTGTCCGCATGCAGATGCCACAAAGAGGGCCGCTATCAAAGTTACCAACAACCTTTAATGGTATAGAAGATATTAAGTATGCGGGGTTTGGATATTTGTCGAGGGTTACTTACATTTCTGCGGCTGATGATGTCGTGTTGTGTTGAGAGATGAATGAAAACTGTGGGGTCATATGGAATCGGCGCCGATGAAAACTCTGTCATCCGTCAGGTGAAAGCACATTCGGTAATAAAATAAATCCAAAGCCTAATTTGCATCACAAATTTCTCGGAGGTCTTCAAGAAGTTTCACAGAAGCATCAGTGAAACTTAATTTATGTCAAAATGCTTTGTGATCGTGTGATCAAATGAACTTAAGAAATATGTGGTCTAGAGAATGTCATTAGTTCAGTTACTGCATCTAGATGGATTTTGATTTATGCAAAGTTCTGTGGGTCGATGAGATTAAAAAAAGTGTGAGGATCGATAAATTGGCTGCCTTATTATGAATCTCATCAAATAATTAATTGCTAAATGCTTGTATGTTGTTAATTATGACAATACCACTGTTTAACACCATGTTCATCACATCCTAAGCAGTATCTGCTACTGAAATCAAATTCAGTTTAGTTCTCAACTGTTGCGAAGAGTTTAAAACTGGTGGGTCACATCAATTTGTCAAATTCTGCTGGGTTTCTGGCTACAGGGATATAGCCGACGAACTAGTAAGAAATGATTCTGAATAAGGTCATGACTAGACACTTTAAACGGCCCATGCATAACATAACAATCACAGAGAATAAGCGGTGTACAGGATGCAAATATCAGGTGGAAGTCACTTACCACCTAAGACATATCACGGAAATTTTGGCTGGAACCAACAAACTTCTACGGCATGAAAGTACATCACTGTCTTAGTCAGTAGGAGCACTCAATTGTCATAACCTACACACAATGAAACTTAGTCTTCAGGTTGACGACATCTGCAGACGCTGAGGTGACCTTGTATGCATCCAAGGACACCCATCACTCCCTCTGTCACTTTCCGAGTCTCTGGAAAACGACTACTCTGTGGAAGCTACTGCTTTCAAGATATCCAAGAACTTGCAAAATCCTATTAACATCTGTCCATAAGTGTCTGAGGAGACTCAAAAGACTGGGTGTAGTTCAATGATCAATAAGGGAAGGAGGAAGGACTTAAACTATCATCCACTAAAGGGTTTCATAATGATACCACAAGAATGTAAGTGTGACACTTAGAAGACACTCTACTTCATCGCCTCGTAAAGCTAACATAACCTTTGTCTATCATGATGACATGTACAAGTTTCGAAGCCCTTGTGTCCAGCTTCGAAGTCACTATGGAGTTATTCGCGGGTTCAAGGTTGAGGTCGGCAGCATGACCTATGCTTGTTCTTTAATTGTGCCTCTGCAACGACGCAAATGGGAGCATTGATGTAAATATCGTCTTTATAGCCTAGTTGCTGGATGGCGCGATTGTGACGAGCGGTTCGGATTCGGCATAGAGCAGAAGGTACCGCCATCGTGCAAGATTTACACACGCACACATGAATGGTTGTGAGAAAGCTCGGCACTGGGTGCTAACGAGCATATTGCGCAAAAAAAAATTGTATTTGTAGCCTAGCAGGTTGACTTACTTAAGTGGCGCTACAATCCGGAATAAAGCTGAGCCTAAACCAACATGCCTCTTCAATTATCCCGTTAATTACTACTTGTGCAGCGAGGTCTTCCTCTACTGCGTATGACGTCGTCTGGCTGGGAATCGAAGACTCTGCGAGCCGGAGTATTGATGTCCATACGCTCTACATGACCTAGTCACCTTAATTGTCCTATGTGGAGTTTTTTTTGACTAGGGGTATCTCGCTGTACAGCTCGTATAGTTCTTTTGGTTGAATCATGGTCTCCATAGCCCGTCAACGCAAACGGGACCGAAGATTTTTCGAAGAATTTTTCTCTCGAAACGACCAAGGGTTTCTACATCCGCTTTTGATACGGTCCATGCTTCACCGCCGTTGGGCGTAGAGTAGGACTTGGATGATCAGGGTCTTATATAGGATCTCCTTAGTAGTTCAAGTGTAGGCTTTACTACTAAATTCCCTTTTTGGCAAGAAGAAACAGCTGTTGGCAAGAGTAATTCTTCGTTTAACTTCTGACGAGATTTTGTTGTCAGAGTAAATAGCGAGGCCGAGTTAGACAAAGTCTCCTACTACCTCAAAGTTATATCTGTCAATGATGACATTCTGTCCAAATCGTCGATGTTGTATGTCCTTTCGAGTTAACAGCAAATACTTGGTCTTATCCTCGTTTACAGCCCATCTTTGCCCCTTCCTTTCCTTTACTAGCAAACCTGGCTATGACATCACCTTAAGTCCAACCAATGACCTTAATTTCGTCGGCGGATGCGATTTATTGAAAAAATTTGCCTCTGGTGTTGGCTCTGGAGTTTTGCATAATCCTCTTAAGAATCAAATTAAAAAATTCACATGACAGTGAATCGCCTTCTCGTAACCCAGTTTTGGTATCGAATCTAACGGTGAGGTCGTTTCCGAGTTTCCGACCCTGATGTAGCAACGAGAATTCTCCATCATCATCCTGCTCAGACGAACGTATTTGGGGGGCCTACTAGACTTGGCTCTGTATAGTTCGTCTCTATAAAATCCGGTGCCTCATATCTGCGCCTCTGAATTGCTGAAGTCAGTTTTTGAATGCATTCCAGATTCTATCCTCTACTATCCTATTCATTAAACTTCCTGAATTGCTCTAGGAAAGATTCAAATTATTTAGCAGCACCCAGATTTCAGAGCTTGCTTACGTTCCAGTTGGATATTCTTTAGTCGTTGTCCTTTGTCGTTGTGGGTCTGGTTAGTATTTGAGAGGATCACGGGACAAACCCCCAACTTACAGGGCCACTTCCAATTCATTTAAAGTTCTGGCCGTTTGTTTGGGATTGAGCTCTAGCGTTGACCTTTCGACTATTTGGGTTTTGAAGAGGCTTGAACTTGATGCTCATGCTGATGGTCCATCCAAACTGAAACTGTTAACGCCACTTTTGACTGCATTTTTAGAATTCGTTAACTGACGTCTGAAAAAAAAAACGAAAAGTTGTCTTAAGCTTCTTGATCGTATAACTAAGACTACAAATCCGTTATCCCGTTACTTCGCTAAAGTCACAAAAATAGATTCATCAGTGTCTCATCTATGTCATTAGTTAAACGTTTCATCGCCAAATGATGACATGAATGAAGCGAGGGGTCAATATTTTAAGACCCAACAAGTCGCGTTCTTCAGCCTGACAATGGGCCTGACCAACTACCACGTACCACCTACCACCTACAACCTACCACCTACCACCTACCACCTACCACCTACCACCTACCACCTACCACCTACCACCTACCACCTACCACCTACCACCTACCACCTACCACCTACCACCTACCACCTACCACCTACCACCTACCACCTACCACCTACCACCTACCACCTACCACCTACCACCTACCACCTACCACCTACCACCTACCACCTACCACCTACCACCTACCACCTACCACCTACCACCTACCACCTACCACCTACCACCTACCACCTAAGAATTACACTTGTTGTGATAAAACTAGGCCCTGGGTACTTTTTGTTTCGGTCTTTTAGACATGGTGTCCTCGGAGAAGCCTGCGAAACGTTGAAGCTGTTCTCGGCCCTGCTCATCAGAGACGAGTTTTGTCTTACAGTACGATCGGACATGGCAATTACTTCGGCAAGTGTCCGTTCATTGTAGGCAGCTTTAGCAGGGTGGACCTGCTATAGGACGGTTGATTTGTTAATGGTTACGATCGGACCAGGTTCCAAAACCAATGTCTTTTCCAATGGCTCGGATGCGCTATCAACCATAGTTGTATGACCTTCCTTGGCACACCCATCCACTACGTTTGGATCAGGTTTTCCCAAGGACTATGCGGTAGCGGCGGTGATACTGCCAGGAGAGAAAGACTGTATGCTGGACCAGAGTGTTGGTCGGAGAAGTGCATGAACCATTCTCGGCAGAGGCGGGGTATCAACGCGGTGCGAACTCGAAGCCAAAGAACTGGTTGATGCTTGTTGGGAGAGAATCCCCTTGAAACAATCCTCTAGGGTTTGGATTCGGACTAGTTTTTAGAAACATTGTCTTTCCCGTTTTGACGGGCTCAGTGGCGCGATGGTTAGTGCCATGAATTGCCGCGCAGAAGGTCTGATTCCGATTCACAGCCGTTGCAACACCTAAATGATTTTTTACTGATGATCTGACAAATCATTCAATTATCAAGAGAAGCTAATCCTTCCTTAGCCGCTCGGACTCGGTATATAAAACAGCAGGTCCGCCATCGTGCAAGAAGTACACACGCAAACATGAATAGTTGTGAGATAGCTAGGCCCTGTGTACTAACTAGCCTGTTGCTCCCGTTTACCCTGGCACAGATGCGCACTCAGCTACCTTCAGCGTTCCTACCTGTCTACCAGGTTTTCTCAAAGTCATTCATTGCCTTGGCTGTGGCAGTAACCTTAGTAACCCCTGAGGTGCTAGAAGGAGTTTTTTTTTCCTATTTTATGGATTTTTGTGTTTTTATAAGTAAATTAGTTTCCACGAATGTCGGATAATGTCGGTAAATCTATACAGAAATCCGCATTATGAAGGCAAGGCAGGGTATTCTGGATGGTTGCTGGGATTCGGATACTCCGTTAGCGACTGCGCATTTGGTTCGGCCCTCAGTCTGGTCGATTATCGGCACAGGTCGTTTATCACCTTAATCCAGCCCTTTAGTTATTTTTGGTCAGGGTATTGTATATTTCCACCAGTTCTGAAGGCATGCCTGTCCTATGGCCAACACACACACACTCAGGGGCTCTCATCCACCTCCTGGGGACGCTCCTGGTTGAAGAACAGCTAAACAAATATTTATCCTTCCGTTTGTCTGCATCGCCTTTTACCAATAATATCTTTGACTTTGCATGCCAATATACTGAAGTTTCAGTAGGGTTTTGCATACCTGTTGCTATTTGCTAAAATAATATGCCCACGTCATCCAAATTATATCCCTCGGATAACAACGGTTATATAAACGATTTTGCGAATTTACTTCATTAAGCTTTATTTATAACCGTTAGGTCCGTCTGTTATTCAGGGTAGCAAACCTAAAATATATTGTGCAAGTGATGAGGAGCCATTGTCCGTAAGCGACTATTCCAAGACCTATATAGATCCTGAGAATGCAACCTAGAACGAGTACGACAGAGGTCCACTCTGTCTCTGCAGGAGATAAGCCAACTTTGTTCGGTGTAGCCCCAGGAAGAATGAGGCTCACGTTAGAGGAACACCATACAAATCGGTCGATAGGGGGCTCACGTAAATACTAACATCGAAGCCCATTGAACATTATGAGACCAGCCAAGAGCAGCATCAATGAGGTATGGTCTGAATGGATCGAGAAGTTTAGGTGGACGGCCAGACATAAACACCTTCGCCACATAAACAATTACAAATGATGTAAGTCAAATGACAATATTTTGTCTAGCGATAGCTCATTATATTTCAAAGTTAATTCCTAAAATATCTACATAAATATTTTGTATCCTTCCATTGGACTGCATCGCCTTTTCCCAAGAAGATCATTTACTTTGCATGCCAATATTCTAAAATTGATTTCATTGGGGTTTTGCGTCCCTGTTGCTATTTTCTAAAGATAGGATAGTCTTCACTGTTAATACTTCTTGAGACAGTTCTGCTAAAATTCACCTGAAATCCACAAGTTGAGATCCAAAGTTCTTCTTGACCTTGTGGATTCTTAACCACCTTCATTCCGGCAGGGAATTGCAACTGTTCCGTGTCCGTGGCGACAATGTTAAAGGAATCATACGTATAGGGTAGTTTTATGTTCCAGGAAAACAAAGTAAGCGGATCATGGGTACTCGAAAACAGATTACCTCTGCTATCCATGGCTGCCATGGCCGCTTGTACACCTCTCCTTCCAAGTACCCTAAAAGCATCCGGCATAGCTTCAGGATTATTCTGCCAAATTGTACGATTGTCTATTAGGCTAAGAGGTACCGCGTTCTCTGTATCACTAGATAGGGCATGGAAGTAAAGATACCTTTCTATACCTATGACGAAAAAGGAGATAAATTGAGCTAATTTGTGTCGACTGGATTCCTGTACCCTGCTCATTGTGCGGTGTAAGATTGATTGTAAATATTCCATCCATCATGTCAAAAGTCTTGCCGTCAATCATATGTGTTCCCCAATCGGGGTCTGGATACATGAGTTTGTTTTGAATTCTCCATGAGGTGTTTGCCAGAGAATCGTAAACCACCAATCCGTGGTTATTCACATCTGCTATGTAAACCATAGCTTCGCTACAGCTGCCACTAGGCGGCGGATCACGGACATCTACAGCTGGTGTAATAAGCATGGATACTACAGGTGTGAACACATGTTCGGTGAATGTATAACGACGAATTAGTTGGTCAGTATTTAAATCGAAGGTCAGCAATTGAGGTGGGCAGACCTGCACGCCAGCAACGAGTCCAGAATCAATCACCCACAGATGGTCGCATTCGTCTATCTAAAGGTTGCGTAATGAAAGTTAAAAGTTCTGTCAATCTTGATGGAATTTGTACTCACCACAACTCGAAAGGCAGACGTTATACCGATACAGTTAGCGCCTACATTATGCCAATGGTAGGCGGGATAAGGGTGTATAATGGGACCCTTTGAGCTTACTTCATTGGAAACAGTAGCCAATGTGTATGGAATACCTTTTGTAAAACGGGGAATCGTTGTAAATACCTTCCTGCTTCCGTCTCCTTTATAAAAGCATGAGAATTTTTTTTTTAAGAAAAATTACTTTGGGAGTCTACTGTAGAAGTGTATCTCTTACGAGTGTAATGCACATCTACATCAATCGGCATTCCACTGTTTTCTTTGTAGAGTCCATTGGTAATGGCTTCATATTGATCATATTCACTTGGGAATCCAAAGTCAAGCTTCTTCCATGCAAAAATCTGATTTAGACTTTGTCCTGGAGCTAGGTCGAGTGCGCATAGTACAAGGAAGTATTGGAAAAACCTGAGTGACATATTTCAACCTGTAAGTTGAGAAATGTTTTAGAAACAACACTATAAATCGGTCCTTGTATCATATGTGTCGTTTTGTCTTACGATGAGCTCACTTCAAATGGCCTAAAAAATATATGAGAAGGCTACAATCCGGTATGCGTATCGGTTAGTACCCTATTTCGTCTTTAAAACATTTCACATACCAAATTTTATCATAGATCAAAATTTAAGGCCTAAAAATCGATGACGGACAGACATGTTCGGACAGACAGAATTGGCTAGATCGACTCAACTAGCGATTCTGAGTCGATCCATATACCTAAATTACTAATGTGCCCTCGTCATCCAAATTATATCTCTCAGATAACTACGGCTACATGAACGATATTTCGAATTTACTCCATTGAACTTTATTTATAGCAGTTAGTCTCGTCATTTATTTGAGTAAGCAAACCCTAAATATAGTGTGCAAGTGATGAGGAGGCATTGTCCAAAAGCCACTGGTCCAAGACCTATAGATCCTGAGAACAGATCAAACGAGTACGATAGAGGGCCACTTTGTCTCCGCAAGAGATAAGCTAATCTTGTTCGGTGTAGTCGTAGTGTAGTGTAGATGAACACCATACAAAACTTGAGACAGTGGGTTCACGTAAATACACTAGGGTCAAAGCCAATTAAACTATGAGAGACCAGCGAGTAGCAGCATCCAGATTCGGAACAACTTGACGGGTTTTAGTTTGAAGCTCGTTCCAGCCGATGACATTCCTTGGAGACCGCGGTCCCGCATTTGGCTACCAAACATGCACTTAGGCAGGGTCAAACTGATCCAAGTCCTACAGCTGCATAACCCCGGAATTCCCATGACCGACTGGTCCGTCCTCAAGGTAGAAACACCAACCCCACAGACTAAGGTTTGGCATCAGACATGCTAAACTAAAAATATTCAAGTCAGCGCATCCAGGTGAAGACCCGGACGAAGTCGATGACGCCAACAAGTTGTTGGAAGTCCTGCGGCTAGATGTCACATCCACACACAATGCTCAGATTAACCTGCAGCACTCTAGCTGCGCTAGTGAAAACCTCCTAGTCTTTCTGAATGAGGAAGACATAGACATCAGCCTAATTCAAGAACCCTGGGTGGAAGGTTCCACCATCAAACGGCTCAATGACAAGGACTACAACCTATTTTACAACATCAAACAAAACGGTAAGCCTAGATCCTGTATTTTAGTTAAAAAAACACATCAAAGCTTTCTTTTATCCCAACCTTAGCTGTACCGACCTAGATTGAAGCTGAAAAGCAGGAGTGCCTGTATGCAGCTTCGGCCTATATGGCATACAACCGGACTGCCCCGCCGAAGGAGGTAGAGTTTCTCACAGCCACTCTATCCAATAAGAAGACCAACTTGATTCTGGGCTGCGATGCCAATGCCAGGCATACCCTTCTCGGATCACAGCTGGATACTCTTTGATGTTAATATTCGGATTGATGCACCAATCCCCTTTAGAAATCCTAGAAGAATCAATTTTAAAAACCCTGGAGCGGATCCTTGACATCCATGTGCGCAGCATTCTGAATGAATCACCGCTATCTTATGAAACCGCTCTGCATGAGAGTATAGGGACCATCGAAAAGTCCCTTTACTACAAAGATTATACCCTAGCCACCTTCCTTAATATAGAAGGGGCTTTCAATAATGTACTGCTGGTCCGACTTGATCGGGATAGGATTAAGGCAGTGGCCTACGCGGACGACGTAGTGATCCTAGTGTCAGGAATGTTTCTTCCAGTGATTAGCGTAATCATGGAGTACGCTTTGATTATGTTAGTAATTGGGCTGTGGCCTGGCTGTTAATCCGAGCAAAACGGAAATGATGCTTTTCACCATGAAGACCAATATACCAGCTTTTAATCTCCCCCGACTAAATGGACAAGTGCTCTCACTCTCATCCAATGCGAAATATCTAGGGAATATCCTGTGTACCAAGCTAAATTGGAAAACCAACATAGAACAAAGGGTTAAGAAAGCATGTATAGCTTTCTATGCCTGTAGAAAAACTTTTGACAAAAGATGGGGCCTACAACCAAAGATGACACTTTGGATGTACACGGCTGTTGTTCGGCCGATACTCACCTATGGGGCACTAGTCTGGTGGCCTGCTGTGAGTATAGGGTATGTCATTGACAAACTTAAGAGGGTATAAATAACTGCTTGTATCGGCACAACTGGGGCCATGAGATCTTGTCCCACTGATGCCTTAACGGTTCTTCTCCACCTTCTCCCTCTAGATATCCATATCAAAGACACTGCAATGTGCAGTGCAGTCAGGCTCAAAGAATCTGGCTGCTGGTTCAATAAGCCCTATGGGCACAGCAATATCCTAGACTCAATGCCAGCGGGTCTAGCTGACCATCATACCGACTACATGATACCCAAACTGACCTTCCACAAACACTTCACCGTTGGTAATCCAACCAGAGAGGATTGGAAAAACGCAGTGGTGGAAAAAGATTTCGACACACTCATATACACCGACGCCGACGGCTCTACTTGGACACAATAAAAAAAAATCGTTTCGCTTCCCTGACTCCTCCAGCGTATTCCAGGCAGAATTGCTGGCTGTTAGGGAGGCTTGTCACGCGATTAGACACGATAGTACTCCCAAACAAAATATCGCTTTTTTTGTTGACAGTCAAGCCGCTATTAAGGCGATTATTTCGGCATCGACGTCATCAAAGCTAGTACTTCAATGCCAGAACGAACTGGCCTCCATTGGGAGTCGGTATAGTATCACTCTCATATGAGTTCCAGGCCACAGTGACATAGATGGATACGAGCAGGCTGATTCCCTAGCCAGGCTGGGCTCGTCCCTTCCAAGTTCACGTGCAATCGGCATTCTCACTCCTTTAAAAACTATCATGAATAATATCAATACACAGCAGAACATAGGTGCCGAAACCTCAGTGGGTGCGCCATATCTAGAGATATGTGGCAACGGTACAACAAGACAAGAACACGCGACCTCTTATGCAGATCGTCTAAGGAAGTCTCCAGGGTGATAGCAATTACCACAGGACACTCGCCCATCGGTGACCATGCTGTTAGAATGGGTATACCCCACAACACCAACTGTCGCAGCTGCAAGGAGGTGGGTGAGAAGGAAACTTTAACTCATTTGCTGTGCAAATGTCCGGCTCTGTCAAGAGTAAGACAACGAACTCTAGGCAAACCTTTCTTTGACAACATCCTCGAGCTCTCTGATAAACACATCAAAGAACTGATCGCCTTCCTTAATTCTACTGGTTGGATTTAGAACACGCCAAATTACAACAAGACACAACATTTAACCGCCGGGTATTTGGCATCAAAACGGCGCACCCCAGCGCAAATTGTGTTTCGTCTTGTACGAACAGCCAATCTAACTAACTAACTAACTAGCAGTATCAGTGAGCTATGATCCGAATGGATCGAGAAAATTATGTGGAAGGCTAGACATAAACACCTTCGCTACACAAATGATTACTTTTAACTTTTAAACCAAAAGCAAGGGCCTCCAACATAGGTACCCGGTTAAAATGTTTACTTGACAGAATACATTTGTCATGGATTTACACACAGGTTTTCCATAACTTGACCAATGGCTATATGGAATGGTCTTGGGAAACCACCTATTAGTTGCTCTCGTAATTGAAATAAAATGTAAAAGTTTCATATCACCATATTATTACTTTACACAACACTGGAACAATAACACCAACAAATTAAGTTTAAAAAAACTTATTACTTGAGCAATTAAAATAAAACTTAAATAATTCCGATCAGAACGATAACTTTATTGGTGTACGGTAGATAATATCGTTGGCCAGTCTAGTCAATTCAATAACCGATCTGTGCCGCAAAAATGTGGAACTGAATCTTAAATTAATCTTTTAAGGCCGTAATGCAAATATAAATAATCAAATTGGCATTGCTATGAAGATATCTTTGTGTGCTGTTGAGGGGATTTCCAAATTATAGAATTGAGAGTGATAATCTTCTTTAAATTTTAAACGAGAGTGCTATCAAGGCAAATTATTTTGAAATTAATTTTTCTCCCAAAAACATGCGATAATTTTCATAATTGTTTGAGTTTCACAAGATTTCTTTTCATAATGTATATACAATCAGAAGATTGCATACATGGAAGAATCTAGAGGCAGCATCATCGGGGTCATAGGGTGCCTATCGTAAGAGGAGTGTAAAACAAAAAAAACATATGAGAAGGCTATAAACGCAGTGTGAATCGTTTAGTACCCTATCTCATCCCTGAAAAGTGGGTGCGCTCGCTCGCTTGTCATGGCTACTTCAAGCCGTACCAGAAACTGCAAGCGTTTAAAATGGAATGACAAGTCAGTCGGAACCATTGGGCTTCGTGGTATCAAAACGTCTTCTCCTTTGTACTTCCCTTTAAGTATTGTTGCTTCGATAACGTTGTTCATTTGTGCCATTACAATGACGTGGTTGATTAATAACGGGTGATTTTTTAAGAGTTAAGTTTTTCAGGTTGGCAGCACTGGTTAGTAATGGCGTCCAAACAAATTTGAGTGTTTTATGCGATCACTTATAATTGATTGGACCCGTCAATAAACCAAACTTTGGAATGATGATAATCCTCAAGTACATATATGTTGAGACACCGTTACATTAACTAAAACTGACTGTTAGGTGTGCTTTATGGGTTGGTGGAATAATTGGTCCTTACTTCTTTAAAAACAATGCTGGCCAGAACGTTACAGTCAATGGTTACCGCTATAGAGCCATGATTACTGACTTTTTCCTTCATCAATTGAACAACCATGATGTGCAGGAGCTGTGGTTTCAACAAGACGGCGCAACATGTCACACAGCTCGTGCTACAACTGATTTGTTGAAGGAAACGTTCGGTTCATAAATTATTGTTGACGACCCTGCTAAACGACAAAAGGACAATGACGTTCGTATCTGCACCTGGAATGTGAGAAACGTTAAACAGGATAGGTACAGGCGAACAGCTAGCGGAAGCCCTAAACTGGTACGAAGCAGACATTACTTCCATCCAGGAAATCCGATGGGATGGGCAATGCAAAAAGAGGATGAAAAACTGTGACATCTTCTGAGGACCGTGATATAGTGAGCAGAAATAGTGAGTATTCGGATGCGGAAAGTTGTAACAATCCGTATCAAGGCCAAATTCGACAACATAAGGCTTATATGCACTCACTCTCCGACGAAGGAATAATATGATATAACTAAGGATTGCTTTTACGAGCTCCTTGACAAAACCTATGAGCGACTACCAAAGTACGATGTTAAAATCATGCTGGGAGATTTCAACGCAACGCAACGGTAGGAAGAGAAGTCATGTTTAGCAGTAATGTCGAAAAATATAGCCTACACGACAACATGTCTGGTAACGGAATTAGGCTAATTGACTTCGCTACGGAACGAAATGCCACTATAGCCAGCACACGGTTTCCTCACCTCGATATACATAAGAGGACATGGCGGTCTCCAGATCAACGAACAGTCAACCAAATTGATCACATTGCGATAGACAAGAGGCACGCATCCAGTATTTTGGATGACCGAACATTCCGAGGGGCTAACATCGACTCGGACCACTACCTTGTTGTAGCCAGGGAAGGATGCGGATATTCATCACGCCACAACAAACCAGAAATACTGTGAAAAAATGTAATGTCGAAAGAATGCAATCGCAAAAAACCGCCAAGACCTCTGCGCAACGCGTATCTCTTAACCTCTCGGTTCACACCATACCACCAGCATCTAATGTCGAAGAACAATGGAAACAATGCCAACAAGCCATTAGATCAACTGATGAAGAAACCCCTGGTTGGATGAGGAATGCCGACAGATGCTCGCAGCCGAGAACGAGGCCTACAAGGCTAAGCTGCAGGTGAAGACCAGAGCTGCCATTGAGCTCTATAGGCAAAGAAGAAGGGAAGAACACCGGCTTTTCAGAAAGAAGAAAAAAGAGCAAGAAAAGCGCGCGATTGAGGATATAGAGAGGTGCCACTCCAGGAACGATGTTCGCAAGTTTTACCAAAGTGTAAAACGTCAAAGCCAAGGATACAAGGCTCGAACAGAATCCTGTCGAGATGAACAAGAAAATATTGTAGTTGAGACACAGTCGATGCTGAGGATATGGAAGAACCACTTCTGCAGACTGTTAAACGGCGATGACGAACAACATTCCGCTGTCAGGCAGAACGAACCATTCAATATTGGCAACGACAGCGAAAACTGCCGACCACCCGACCTAAGTGAAGTGATATATCTAAACTCAAGCCTTATAAGGCCGCCGGAAATGACGGCCTTCCCACTGAGCTTTAGAAAGCTGGCGGAGATGACTTGGTAAGCAACATCCACCAACTCCTAAGCCAATCGTTTGCCCGATCCACAAAAAAGGAGACCCTCTGAACTGCGCCAACTACAGAGGCATAAGTCTACTTAACATCGCTTACAAGATCCTATCTGCCGTAATATGTGAACGCTTGGAACCGTTTACCAACAACCTGATCGGCCCTTATCAGTGTGGTTTTAGGCCAGGAAAGTCCACAACCGATCAAATTTTCACACTTCGGCAGATCCTGGAAAAAACTCAAGAAGTCCAAATCGATACCCACCACCTATTCATCGATTTCAAAGCCGCATATGACAGCATTTATAGAGACGAACTGTACAGAGCCATGTCTAGTTTTGGTATACCGCCCAAACTCGTCCGTTTGTGTAGGATGACGATAGAGAATTCTCACTGCTCCATCAGGGTCGGAAACGACCTCACCGACACATTCGATACCAAAAAAGGATTTAGGAAAGGCGATGCGCTGTCATGTAACTTCTTCAATTTGATTCTTGAGTGGATTGTGCAAAACTTCAGAGCCAACACCAGAGGCACAATTTTCCAAAAATCGGTGTAACTACTAGCATACGCCGACGATATTGACAACATTGGTAGGACTCAACGTGATGTCATAGCCACGTTTGCTAGTATATAGAAGGAAGCGGCGAAAATGGGTTTAGCAGTAAATGAGGGTAAGACTAAGTATATGCTGTCAACACGAAAGGACACACAACATCGACGAATTGGAAAGAACGTCACCATTGACAGATATAACTTTGAGGTAGTATGGGACTTTGTCTACCTCGGCTCCGATATTAACTCTGACAACAACATCTCGTCAGAAATCAAACGAAGAATAACACTTGCCAACCGCTGTTTCTTCGGGCTAAAAAGGGAATTTATTAGTAAAGCCTACACTTGAACTACTAAGGAGATCCTATATAAGACCCTCATCATCCAAGTCCTACTCTACGGCGCTAAAGCATGGACCGTATCATAAGAGGATGAAGAAATCCTTGGTCGATTCGAGAGAAAAATTCTTCGAAAAATCTTCGGTCCCGTTTGCGTTGTTGGGCTATGGAAACGAAGATTCAACCGAGAACTATACGAGCTGTACAGCTCGTATACAGATGGCTAGGACATGTAGAACGAATGGACACCAATACTCCGGCTCGCAGAGTCTTCGATTCCCAGTCAGATGTTGGACGCAGTATAGGAAGACCTCGCCTTAAGTGGCGCGCACAAGTAGAAACCGACCTCAACCAACTTGGAGTGCGCAACTGGAGGCAGTTAGCTAAGGACCGGGCTAAGTGGAGAGGCATGTTGGTTGAGGCCCAGGTTCATCCCGGACTGTAGCGCCACTTAAGTAATTAAGTAAGTAAGTAACATGAGATACTTTTCTATAATTATTGGCAACTCCTAAGTTTGACAGAAAGGCAAATTAGCGATAATAGCCCTACTATGTAACAGTTCCGGTTTGGTTATTATAATGTGTCTGAGCAATTATACCAACGCTTAGCATGGATAAGAATCGCTTGTTTAGAACGGTCTCTAACGATGATAGCGGAAATTATAAATTAATTTGAAAAATATATTCTTACCTAGAGTTCAGCTTGACAGATCTCTCCGATATTCGATCTGCAGGAACGTTTCGTTTTTACTTGTTGTGCTATTTGATACTAAGACAAAGTTGCAGTTCAAAAAAAATATACACTACACACGGAACGGAAACTTGAAAAATTTTAGAAAGGAGTTCTCAAAATTTGTCGATTCCAGTTATTATTTAAGGATTTCACTGCTAAGTGTGTGACTTATAAGTTTACCTTGTTGAAATATGTAGCAAAGCTAAAATCTTAAATCAACAGTCCATATGTAATTTTCTTTAAAAAAAATTGTAAGGCCTATACCCCTTATAACGATAAGCAGTAGTAAATTATTCGATCAAGGCTCAACAGAAGATCATGTCATGAAGTCATGATTATCATTTCGTTAGACCTGTTTGTAATATTTTTGTAAATTCTGCAGGTTTTTCTTCATTCAACGAAAGTACATACGTGAACCGATCAAGCTGATAGAAGATCAACTCATAAAGCCGATTAGGTGTGATCATCATTTTTGTATCTTTTGCCATATGTTCCAAATAAGATTTTATGAAACGAAAAAGTGTAACGAAAAAGATTATTAATATATTTATAGGGTTAAGGCTTAAGATACTGAGATAAAACGCGTTTCTATATAGTTTCCTTATCCGTTGTCTCCTCCTTTTGCTTTGGTTCATAGTGTCCCCAATACTCTACCGTCATATACAGTTTCACTTCTTCCGCGTGAGAACTCAAACTCGATTTTTTTTTTAATTTTGCCGCCACTTATTCAAGAATAATATTCTCATTTTCAGCAAACTGATACCAACAATGGTGCATTTGAAGGTGATTGCAACCATAACATTCCTCTCTACATGGACAACCGCACACATTCAGACATTGCAGGATGTCGTGATGTGGGATCGATTGGAATTCTCATTTGTTAGAGAAGAAGATCGTCTACACGCCATCGCAAATGGATTTTATGCCCCCAACAACGCAACACCCATCGATGTGGACGTGAATTACAGACGTAAGAAACTTTATATCCCTCAAGCGAACAAAATCAATAAATCCTTCTATTCCTTAGCTAATGGCAAAATGAGATTGTTTGTAACAGTTCCCCGAATGAAAGGAGGCGTCCCCTATACCCTGGCAACAGTTACCAAAAGAGAAGGTCTCTTGGGCCCATACCTTAAGCCCTATCCCAACTATGGTATGCACTTCCTTTACAACAAGAATTGTGACGGCATAATATCCGCGTTCCGGATTGCGGTATGTTGAAATACTTCAAACAAAACACGAGTCATACTCTCACGTCCTCTTCCTTAGATTGACGAATGTAACCGCATGTGGGTACTCGATTCTGGTGTAAATGTAAATAAACATGTTTGCCCTCCCCAGTTACTCCTCTTCGACCTAGAAACAGACAAACTCCTTCACCGTTACCAATTCGAAAAAGAAATGTATCCAGAAAGTTCATCTATATTCATTACTCCAATCGTTGATATCAGTGATCCACCACCAAAGGGCCGGTGTCTGAAGGCAATGGTCTACATAGCCGATGTTCATGACCCCGGATTGGTAGTATACGATTCAGAACAGAAAACCGCATGGAGAATCGAAAACGATCTCATGCGGCCGGAACCAGAATGGAGTACCCATACAATTGGAGGGCAAACATTTTTCCTGCCGGATGGAATATTTGCCATCAATCTAACACCTCGGAAGAATAGATTTAACCCGAATGCTGATATCGGAGCAACAAGACGGGGTAAGAGGGATCTACACGGCGAGAGAAATCTTTACTTCCACGCTATGGCGAGTGATAAAGAGAACGTAGTTCCTCTCAACCTGGTCAATAATCGAACCATTTGGGAGAATAATCCAAAAGCTATGCCGGAGGCTTTTCGAACATTAGGCGAACGTGGTATACAGTCCCCTATGGAGGCCGTTGACAGCAAGGGCAACATGTTCACAAATACACACAACGCCAATATATTCGTCTGGAATATTAACACTCCTTACAAAAACGAGTCCTTTAGGGTAGTTGCTAACAATCCGGCACAGTTGCAGTTCGCTAGTGGTATGAAAGTGGTGATGGATCCAAATGGTCAGGAGGTACTCTGGGTGTTCACGATCAGATTGCAGGTGAGTTATCTCTTGAGGTGTGTATTTGGTATGTCATTGTGATGATGGGTGTTTTTTTTTTTAGAAAGTAATAAACAGATCACCAAATCCCTTTGTGCCCAACTACAGGATAATGGCGTGCAAAACCAATGACCTTCTTAGGCAACTGCCATGTATTGTGCATACGGATCTAGAGTGAGATTGTGCGTGTTACTACAACAAACAAATATAGAAAGGATGGTGATATATGCTTAAGGATCACTTGCGCGGACACATCTATTCAACTATACAATGAATAGTTGCCTGAAATCAACCAGAAGATGTGTGGATAGTTAAGTTATAAAGCTGGTGGAAGTAGCTCTTAGACATTAGGACTTTCGACTAAGTGTAGGTATTTCAAAATAAATGTAAAGTTTCGCAGAATATTCTTAAGTGCGTTTTTTTTGTTAAGGATACTTACCAGGGCTTCAAACAACTACGTGCATACTTCTTCAGTTAGTATGATCCTTAGGTAAATGTTTTTATCTGAGCACTTCACGTTGCGTTAAATTGGTTTTGTCTGGGAATCAAATACTGCGCAGGCCAGAGTGTTAGTGCTAATTCCCTCAATATAATCAAAGTCATTTCAAATGGATAAATGCGGAGATTTTTGACTACAGCTCTGAGAACATAGGTTACTGCTAGATAGTTTAATGTAGGGCTCCATAGTTCGTCAATGTAGAATTACCGACCAATTGTTTGCTCAAAACCACCAAGGCTTTCTTTACCCACATAAACCACATTTCAGGATTCATCGCCTTAGAACAGGAATGTGATTATAGGAGCCTTTCACCTGAACTTCTAGTAAGCACTCGGTTTTAACCCGAATAATCAGCGGTTGGTAAGTAGAATTCTTAATTTGATTTCTGGGAAGAAGTCGTTATCAGAATTAACCGAGTTGGAAAAAGTCCCTTACTACCACTTAGTTTTACCATGTTCTGTCACATTGTCGACGTTATGTTATTCTGACACTAATAGTCTAGCTCTCATTTATTGACACACTTATTTCAGCAGCTTCCCTCTTTATATGTACAAGGTGGGCCAAAAGAGATCACCCTATTGGAAGATGCTCTTAGTTTTGCAAATGGCCGCCAATGTCAAATCTGTTTTGGCATTTGTGGACTAGACAGATGTCGAATACAAGTGAACAGGCCCTGGAGCGACACACTCTCCAAGAATGCGGAATAATCGTGTCTATTTTTTTGCATAGCAATTCGTCTGTAGTGTTGGCGCAGTGCGAATTCCGTCACCGATTCCCCGGTCGTTCCACACCGACTGCTCAAATACTGCGCCGTTTGGTCACCAATCTTGAAGAGTATGGGACCACACGAGACTTTGCCAAGTCTGGCCGGCCCGTTGTGCCCAGAATATCGCCGCTGTTGCCGAGGATGTCGAGCTGTCGCCGGAAACATAAACCAGACGCCGTGCCTCACAATTAGCCATAAGCCGGTCGTCCCTAAGGCGAATTTTGGTCAAAGACTTGCGCATGTTCCCTTACAAACTCCAGTTCGTGCATCAGCTGCTGCCTGTCGACTGCCAAATGTATGTAACCTACGCCCAAGCCATCCTAAATCTCTCGGACAAAGTGGACGATTTTTCGACCAAAATCATAATGAGAGATGAGGCTCATTTCCACCTCAGCGGGTACGTGAACAAGCAAAATTATCGCTTCTGGGGCACCGAAAATCCAAGAGGATCCATTACACCTGCTCAAATTTACTGCATGGTGCGCTGTTCACGCTGGAGGAGTCATCGGTCCATTTTTTTCGAGAACGCCGCTGGTCAAACGACAACAGTGGACAGTGCGCGCTATAGGGCCATGTTAACCGAGTTTTTTCTGCCGCAATTGGACGAATTAGGACTGGAGGACATGTGGTTCTAGCAAAACGGAGCAACGGCACACACTGGGCGAGCCACAACCGATATTCTGAAGGGCCAAAGAACATCGGATGACTTCTTTTGGCCCACCTTATACTAGCAAACGCACAAGTAGCGTATCGCACAGACCGACCTATAATGCCAAATTTTTTTCGGCGTATGTGAAGTTAGGTTAGAGAGGCTTTCCTCTACTGCGTCCAACGTCTGGGTGGGAATCGAAGATTCTGCTAGTCAGGATATTGATGTCCATTCGTTCTAAATGTCCTAGCCATCTTAAACGTCCAATGTGGAGTTTTTTTTTGACCAGGGGTATGTCGCTGTACAGCTCGTATAGTTCGTGGTTGAATCTTTTTCTCCAAAGCCCGTTAACTCCAACGGGACCGAAGACTTTTCGAAAAAAATTTCTCTCGAATCGACCAAGGATTTCTTCATTCGCTTTTGATACGGCCCTTGCTTCAGCGCCGTAGAGCAGGACTGGGATGATCAGGGTCTCATATAGGATCTCCTCAGTAGTTCGAGTGAGGGATTTACTACTGAATTACCTTCTTAGCCCGAAGAAACAGCGATTGGCAAGAGTAATTCTTCGTTTGATTTCTGACGAGATGTTGTTGTCAGAGTTAATAGCGGAGCCGAGAAGACAAAGTCCCGTACTACCTCAAAGTTATATCTGTCAATGGTGACGTTCTGTCTAATTCGTCGATGTTATGTGTCCTTTCGTGTTGACAGCATATACTTAGTCTTACCCTCATTTACAGCTAAAAAAAAAAATTGTTGCAGCTTCCTTCAATATACTAGCAAACGTGGATATTTTATCACGTTGTGTCCTTCCAATGATGTCAATATAGTCGGAGTATTGTAGTAGTTGCACCGATTTTTGGAAGAGTGTGCCTCTCGTGTTGGCTCGGGAGTTTTGCACAATCCTCTCAGGAATCAAATTGAAGAAGTCACATGACAGCGCTTCGCCTTGCCTAAATAATTTTTTGGTTTCGAATGTGTCGGTGAGCTTGTTTCCGACCCTGATGAAGCAACGAGGATTTTCCATCGTCATCCAACACCAACGGACGAGTTTGGGCGGTATACCAAAACTAGATATGGCTCTGTATAGTTCGTCTCTATAAAAACTGTCGTATGCGACTTTCTTGGCTTTCTGCCGAAGTATGAAAATTTGATAGGTTAGGGACTTTCCTGGCCTTAAACCACACTGATAAGGGCCGGGTTGTTGGTAAACGGCTTTAGGCGTTTAGATATTACTCCAGATAGGATCTTGTATGCGATGTTGAGGAGACTTATGCCTCTGTAGTTGGCGCAGTTCAGAGGGTCTCCTTTTTTGTGGATCGGGCAAACGATGCTTAGTTTCCATTCTTCAGGCATACTTCCATCCGACTGGATTTGGCTTTTGAGTTGGTGGATGTTACTTACCAAGTCATCTCCGCCGGCTTTATAAAGCTCGCCAGCCTTGTTAAGCTTGAGTTAAGATATTTCTATCCTCACTCCACTTAGGTCGGGTAGTTGGCAGTATTCGCTGTCGTTGGCAATATCAAATGGTTCGTTCTGCCTGACAGCGGAATGTTGTTCGTCATCGTCGTTTAAAAGTCTGCACAAGTGGTTCTTCCATATTCTCAGCATCGACTGTGTCTGAACTACGATATTTCCTTGTTCATTTCGACAGGATTCTGTTCGAGCTTATGCGCTTTTTTTCTTCTTTCTGAAAAGCCGGTGTTCTTCCCTTCTTCTCTGCCTATAGAGCTCAATGGCAGCTCTCGTCTTCATCTGCAGCTTAGTCTTGTAGGCCTCGTTCTTGGCTGCGAGTAACTGTCGGGATTCTTTATCAATTCAGGAGTTTATTGATGGTGGGCTTAAGAAACCTAGCACATCGGTTGCGGCTGATCTAATGTTCTTCGACATTCGACGGTGGTGGTATGGTGGGAATCGAGAGGTTAAGAGATACGCGTTGCCAAGGCCTTCGCCTTGGCGGTCTCTTGCGATTGCAGTCTTTCGACATTAAATTTTTTCCACAATATTGCTGGTTTGTTTTGGAGTGGTGGATATCCGTATCCTTACCTTGGCTGGAACAAGGTAGTGGTCCGAGTCGATGCTAGCCCCTCGGAATGTTCGGACATCCAAAATACTGGATGCGTGCATCATGTCTATCGCAATGTGGTCAATTTGGTTGACTGTTCGTTGATCTAGAGACCGTCATGTCCCCTTTTGGATATCGAGGTGAGGAAGCCGTGTGCTGCCTTAAGTGGCATTTCGTTCCGCAACGAAGGTAATTAGCCGTTGTCATACATGTAGGCTGTGTTTTCCGATCATACTGCTAAAAATGTCTTCTTTTCCCACCTTTGCGTTAAAATCTCTCAGCAGTATTGTAGAAGTGTACTTCGGTAGTTGCTCATAAGTCTTGTCGAAGCGCTCGTAGAAGCAGTCTTTCGCTATATCATAGCTTCTTCCGTCGCGTCAGAGTCTGAGCCCTTATAGGTCTTATATTGGAAAATTTGGCCTTGATGCAGATTGTTATAATGCGTTCGCTAATGTGGCTATGATATCACGTTGCGTCCGTCAAATGATGTCGATATCGCCGGCCAATGCTAGAAATTGTACAGATTTATGGAAGATTGTGGCTATGGTGTTGGCCCGGAAGTTTTGCACAATCCCCTTAAGAAAGGATATAGGAAGCCACATGACAATGCGTCGCATCCATCATCATCCTGCACAAAGGGACGAGTTTTGGCAGGATTGCCTAAGTCTGCCACTCATAACAAATCCAGATCCGAATAGTCGCTGTTTCTGCTCACAATAACACGGGCTATAGTAGATGTCACAGTTTTTCATCCTCTTTTTGCACAGCCCTGGATTGTAGTATTGCCTGCTTTTAAGCTGATTAGCGTTTCCGCTAGTTGTTCGCCTGCACCTGTGTTATTTAATGTTCTCACATTCCAGGTGCAGATACGAACGTCGTGGTCCGATTTTCGTTTAGCAACAGTTCGCAGCAGTAAAATCAGTCCTTCCCCAGGCCCCTGGTTGCTCAAACCCAAAGCACAACCCTCAACCTGGAGGCCCAGCTCCAATTTATTAGATACATTGGACATTTGGCCATCACTCAGCGCTGTCGTTGGCTTCTCAGCTCCCTTCGCCACCATCTTTGTTCAAGTGGCCTGACTAACCATTGAGATTCCTATACGGTCTGTTGTCCTTATATGTGGAAAGCTTTATACGTTCACCCAGTATGTTGGATAGGATGTTAGGTGCGACATTACGTTTGGGAACCAGACAAGATAGGATACATGGAGCTGACGTTGCAGTCATCGTTCATCCGTCATTTTTTCCATACAGATTTGGTTGATGGTTTCGTGCATGCACACTTCCATGCCATCATCTCCATATTTTAAGAGCTGTGCTGATATGTGTTCCTCGTAGGCTTTGCCTATCCTTGTTCTCTAAAGGAACAAACAACATAAAACTACGTTGGGTACGAAATGTGTATGAACGCACTAAAGAACAAAAGAACACAAAGAACATATCGCCGAATCTACTGGTAAACATGTGGTCCAAGATTTACAGCCCTATTAACATGTCAGTGGTTGTAAAGCTAATTTACCTCGGTAGAGCTAACAGAGATTTTACACTAGCCCACCTTTTCTATAAAGTGCACGTAAGACCACTCTTCTCTATTCAATAGCAACCCCAAGAAGTTCCACGGACCATCTACCCAGAGGAATGTTTCAATAAAATCTTTTGCGTACTTTGCGGCAAAGTATGCGTCGACGTTAAAGTACAGAACGCAATGAATTTTTGCAAATTATTTTGCTCTTTTAAAATTTTCCACTGACAGCGTCTTATTTTGAAGTGAAGATCTTTAAAAAATTTCTGTCAATGCGGGTTTGACGGATAGAAAGGTTAAGTTTCGTCAATCTACCTTTTCCGTTGGTTACTTCGAATGCGTTGTGATATTTGTCATATGACGTGATGTGATATGACGTAAGTTAAGTCGATATATCGAAAGCCCGCCTATGTACTGAAAAGTGCCTGGTTAAACCCTACCCTTACGACAAATAAAGGTTATCTTAGAACATAATCTTGATGATATACGCTTTATAAAACGTTTGCTTCGGTTTATAGAGATAAATGTAGATATATACAGTTCTAGGGAAATACTACTGGACCCGTTCTAAAGGTACACTGCCTTTGACTTAGTAGGTCATCCGTTCGACACGCCAAAATCCTGAAATTGGTTTCATTCGAGTCCAAAGTTCCAGATGAAATTTTCTAAAAAAAAAGGAAAAAGAGATTCAGTTAGAACGTCTAAACTGTACCCTTCCGACTGTTTAATGCCTAAACTCACCTGAAATCTACAAGTGGAAGCCCAAAGCACCTCTTGACCTACTCGATCCCTTTTCACCTTCATTCCGCTGGCGAACTGCAACTGCCTTATGTCGTTTGCAACTACTCGGAATGAGTCGTTTGAATAAGGAGTGTCAATGTTCCAGACGAAGATGTTGGTGTTGTGTGTATTTGCGAACATGTTGCCTCTGCTGTCGATAGCCTCCATAGCTGATTGTATGCCACGTTCGCCAAGCATTTGAAAAGCCTCCGGCATAGCTTGCGAGTTTTGTTCCCAGATTTCCCTGTTATTGATCACACTGAGAGGAACTGCGATCTCTTTATCACTGGCCAGGGCATGGAAGTAGAGATTTCTTTCACCTTAAGATGGAGGGTTACTATTAGTCTTCGGACACATGAATAGCCATAGAAAAATAAGTATTGAAACAAAATCTGACACTAACGGGCCATACCAGGGTTGTACCCAGCTTCACCATTAATTTTTGTGCCAATAATAAGCCCGGGGCTTGAAAAAAAACATAATTTCATCTCATACCTTCTCTACCACGTGGTGTAAGATTGACGGAAAATATACCGTCCATTAGGAAGAAACTCTCCCCAGCAATGGTGTGTGTTCCCCACTCCGGATCAGGTTTCATTAGATCATTTTCGACTCGCCATGCTCTATTTTGCTGGGAATCATACACCACCAGTCCGGGGTTATCAGAATCGGCTATGTAAACCATTGCCTTTTGACATCTACCGCTTGGTGGAGGATCATCGATATCGACAGCTGGAGTTATTAGTAGGGAGCTCGCAGGGGTGTAAACATCCTCGCTGAATTGGAAACGATTGATAAGTCTGTCATTGTTTAGGTCGAAGGTAAGCAACTGTGGGGGGCAAATCTGGGTCTCGCCTTCAATTCCAGAATCAATAACCCACATATGGTTGCATTGGTCAATCTGCAGAGAGACGAGTAGGGTTTGTGGTAAGTTACAGCAAAGAGTATAGAACTACATAGAGCGCGCATTTCATGCAACGAAAATTTACTATGTTGGGGTACCTCAGTGCTCACATTGCTACCCCAGCATCAAACTGCATAGCCGGTGCATAGGAAGGACGAAAATTCACCTTCGCACTAAGCTGTGATCCGTACTCTATGTAGTTCTATACTCTTTGGTTTCAGCTATCATGACATACCACAACTCGGAAGGCCGATATTATGCCATTGCATTGAGTGTTATGGACACTGTGCCATTTATAGTTGGGATACGCAGCAATGTATGGTCCTTTACGACCTCTCCTGTTGGTAAGAGTTGCTAGGGTAAATGGAATTCCTTGGTCGAATCGAGGAACTGTTACGAATATCCTCATGCTACCATCGGCTTGAAAATAAAATGATACATCGAAGATCTTTTGGTTTCAGTGAGGTTCACGTAACTTACGCCAATAATGGGCATCTACATCGATGGGTGTTCCGCTGTTTGGCACGTAGTCTCCATTTTGAATGGCATTGTGACGAGCTCTGTTTGAGGGGAATACATACTCCAAAAGTTGCCACGATGTTACATCAAACATTGACTTTGCATATGCGAAAGTCCAAATGTAGAGTAAAAGGATCAATCGGGTCGATATGAAATGCATCTTTGGGCCTAGCGGTGGTCAGGGATATCCAAAATTAAATTTAAAGCAAATTTATCTACAACAGGCTTAGGTTTCTGACACTGAGCACATCTACTAGACAGTACCTTTGAATTTATTCACCCTCACGGAAATCCCTCGTTAGGCCAGCTGGTCCTTTTGTCAAAAAAGAAAAAAAAAAGCAATCAGTCTGATACATTCGCCATCCATTTTTTGAATATTACGAAAATTAAACAAAATACCATCCCAAAAACCAGAAACTTCAAAAACATGTTCCGAGAATGACACAGAGAAGGGGGAGCTTTAAGGATTCAACACATTTCAGTCTGGAATTTCCTGAACATCCCTTATTCATATCAAATAAACATTCTTACCCTGTTATGAGCTTTTTAATCAGGTTATCTTCAGCAAATCCGTATTTTCAAACACAACAATACCGTTAGTTAGTTACAAGAATTTCCTCCTTGAATTTCTTGCCAACCTAAGACTGAATACACCTCAAGGAGAGTCCGAGTAGGTAATGTGAGATTCAGCCTCGACCTTCCTAAATGTATCTCCAACCTTAAGTTTGTTTTTTCCAAACTACTATCTCGTGATAGACAGATATTTAATTTCCATAGTCATTGTTGATCCCAATTAAGCCCTTGAAGGGGACTTGCGTTAGGTATCAAAAATTGAGCTAATCTAAGGGCCGTGTATCTATACAACACGTACTTAGATAAGTTCGTAGATTTGCCCAATTATATAAATTGCACTTAAATGTTATTATTGCTGGAACTAATTAATTTTACTCAAGCGACTAAAAACGAAAGACCGTAATTAAAAAATTGTGAATGTCGTGCCTAAAGGTTGTAGATCGGCGCTGAATATAATTAGAAAAAGCCCCCGTAAGGAAATGTATTTCCAAAAACGGGGCTTACAATGTACGAACATTTTTGATAAGTTAAACTCAATGCGAACACCAGGTCTATAGGGATATCCAATACTGAGCCAGGGTATTGGAAACGAGTTGGTGGCGGAGGAGCCCTCAATGGGTCAACGGCAGCGCTCATATCCCAAAATGGGCTACTGACATCGGTATTTTTTCCGGCCCGCTGTCCTAGGGTCAAAACAAGGAACTGGCCCTCCAGGTTGGGGGTTGTGCTTTGGGTTAACTACCCATCCACGGAAAAGAGATTATGTTACGAAGCAACCAATAGGTTTCTCGCGGCCACCAGCAAGCAACCCCTGGTTTGATGAGGAATGCCGACAGATGCTCGCAACCAAGAACGAGGTTTACAAGGCTAAGCTGCAGGTGAAGGCGAGAGCTGCCATTGAGCTCTTTAGGCAAAGAAGAAGGGAAGAACATCGGCTTTTCAGAAAGAAGAAAAAAGAGCAAGAAAAGCGCTCGATCGAGGATATTGAGAGGTGCCACTCCAGGAACGATGTTCGCAAGTTTTACCAAAGTGTAAAACGTCAAAGCCAAGGATACAAGGCTCGAACAGAATCCTGTCGAGATGAACAAGGAAATATCGTAGTTGAGACACAGTCGATGCTGAGGATATGGAAGAACCACTTCTGCAGACTGTTAAACGGCGATGACGAACAACATTCCGCTGTCAGGCAGAACGAACCATTTAATATTGGCAACGACAGCGAAAACTGCCAACCACCCGACCTAAGTGAAGTGAGGATAGCTATATCCAAACTCAAGCTTTATAAGGCCGCCGGAAATGACGGCCTTCCCGCTGAGCTTTATAAGGCCTAAGTTTACTCAACATCGCTTACAAGATCCTATCTGCCGTAATATGAGAACGCTTGGAACCGTTTACCAACAACCTGATCGGCCCTTATCAGTGTGGTTTTAGGCCAGGAAAGTCCACAATCGATCAAATTTTCACACTTCGGCAGATCCTGGAAAAAACCCAAGAAGTCCAAATCGATACCCACCACCTATTTATCGATTTCAAAGCCGCATATGACAGCATTTATAGAGACGAACTGTACAGAGCCATGTCTAGTTTTGGTATACCGCCCAAACTCGTCCGTTTGTGTAGGATGACGATGGAGAATTCTCGCTGCTCCATCAGGGTCTGACACGACCTTACCGACACATTCAATACCAAAAAACGATTTAGGCAAGTCGATGCGCTGTCATGTGATTTCATTAATTTTATTCCTGAGAGGATTGTGCAAAACTCCCGCGCCAACACCAGAGGCACAATTTTCCAAAAATCGGTGTAACTACTAGCATACGCCGACGATATTGACAACATTAGTAGGACTCAACGTGATGTCATAGCCACGTTTGCTAGTATAGAGAAGGAAGCGGCGAAAATGGGTTTAGCAGTAAGACTAAGTATATGCTGTCAACACGAAAGGACACACAACATCGACGAATTGGACAGAACGTCACCATTGACAGATATAACTTTGAGGTAGTACGGAACTTTGTCTACCTCGGCTCCGCTATTAACTCTGACAACAACATCTCGTCAGAAATCAAACGAAGAATTACCCTTTCCAATCGTTGTTTCTTGGGGCTAAGAAGGCAATTTAGTAGTAAAGCCCTCACTCGAACTACTAAGGAGATCCTATACAAGACCCTGATCATCACAGTCCTGCTCTAGGGCGCTGAAGCATGGACCGTATCAAAAGCGGATGAAGAAATCCTTAGTCGATTCGAGAGGAAAATTCTTCGAAAAATCTTCGGTCCCGTTTGCGGTGACGGGCTATGGAGACGAAGATTCAACCACGAACTATACGAGCTGTACAGCGACATACCCCTGGTCAAAAAACTCCGCATTGGACGTTTAAGATGGCTAGGACATGAAGAACGAATGGACAGCAATACTCCGCCTCGCAGAGTCTTCGATTCCCAGCCAGACGTCGGACGCAGTAGAGGAAGACCTCGCCTTATGTGGCGCGCACAAGTAGAAAAAGACCTCAACCAACTTGGCGTGCGCAACTGGAGGCAGTTAGCTAAGGACCGGGCTAATTGGAGAGGCATGTTGGTTGAGGCCCAGGTTCATCCCGGACTGTAGCGCCACTTAAGTAAGTAAGTAAGTGTCAAATCGCAGCTCCGAGGTGGCCAAACGACATCAGCTCTGCGGCTGATAATGCGATCTTCAAAAACAGTGCGCAAAACATCGAGTGTAGCTTCGGCTGTGTGGTACGTAGCGCCGTCCTGTTGAAACTAAATGTTGCCAATATCCTCCTCTTCAATTTTTGTGAACAACATGGCCCGATAACGATCGCCATTGACTGTAACGGCCACTCCTTGCTCATTTTCGAAGAAAAATGGCCCAATTATGCCTCTGGACCAAAATCCGCACCAAACAGTGACTCGTTTTGGGTACGGGTTTTCTGTGCCCCAAATGCGACAATTTTGCTTGTTTACATACCCGCCAAGATCAAAATGAGCTTCATCTGAAAAGATGATTTTTTTGGCAAAATCGGCATCTTCTATAAGTCGGTCGCAGGCCCACTTAGCGACGCGAAAACGCATTGGATGGTCAGTTGGCTTCAACTCCTAAACCAATTGGACTTTGGATGGCGTCATACCAAGGTCTTTATGCGAAATTCGTCTCAATGATGTCTTTTCACGCTTTGGTTTATCGATGAGGATGCCAGTTTCTTTCACTTTTTTCACAAGATAACGAACATACGGAGCTGACGGTGCTTCTCTTCTTTCAAAATCCGTACGCAATTTTCGCACACATTCTGCAACATTACCATGATTTTCAAAGTAATGTCGCAATATTTCCCAGCGTTGTTCAAGCGTATACACAACCATATTCGTACAGCGGAAGGATACAACTAATTATCTGTCAAATCAGACATGAGCTAAGTGTTACCATTCACGAAATAAGCACTAGTTGAAAAAAAAACGTTAGATGGCGGACCCGTTAGATGCGCTACTAACCAAAAAAAAACATCTGACGGCATTCACAATAGATCTTTTAGGTCGATGTGTATCTTACTGCTTAGGCAAGTCAGAATTTAAAAAAAAAGCATTGCATTGGTTATCACCCGAAATAATAATTGGTTACAGATAAGTCAAGAGTCAACAAACCGAGCCTTAAAAGCTCAACTTAACAAAATCATCAATCTTAAAATCGTGATAAAAGAAAACTTCAATTGGAAAAGAAACTTTATGACTCTCACTCAGAATTGATTGATCAAAATTATTCTCATATTGATGTCAATAAACTTTCTGTTCAAAGTCCTATGATCTCTGCTGATAAATAAAACTCTGTGGGCTTGTAAAATAATTACTAAATTGTTATTGTGAATTTGTTTTCTAAATGACATAAATATTCCCGTTCTGTTATTGTATCTGTTCAGTCTGTGTAGACATCATTTAAATGCCAATTGCGCAATTTTGACAACAAATATATTTACTTATTTAATCATACGTTAAGAGGATCCATTACGTAAAACAAGTTCCAAGCATCAAACAGCAATAACATCAATAACTTGAAATCCACCAGAATCTGGCAAAACAATAAAAATTTGGATATCGATGTTTCATTTGATCGGACCGTCATATCACAGTTGGATCATTCTTCAATTACGGTCTCTTAAATTCCGATCTTTGGACTTGATCGTAAACGTATTTTAATTGATTTGAACTGTGCTTGCTTGCTATAATAAGTGTTGTTCCCAATTATCTCATTTAAACGAATTCCTGGTGAAGTGTAACGAATTTATATGGTAAGATATTAAGCACGGCTTAGCATGACATCGATGACACATCAAATAACATATTCACTCAGAAATAAACTCAAATCATACCATCCAAGTGTAATATTCAAATTAAGTGTCAGAACTAGTTATTGAAAGCTGTCCATACCCGAATTTCGACCGGACTTCCAGCATAGTTAACAACGGCCGTCGCGTCGGAGTACTGTTATAATGAATTGAATTCATCGCAGTTCATGGCATCTATCATAAAACCACTCGTAATAAGTGTAAATAAGTCAAGTGTTGCTAAATCCTGTTTAAAATAAAAAATAAGGGAAGATAAAATATTAAGTCTCAGCAAATTGAAAAAAAGTCTCCAGTTTGTCAGGTGAGGAATCATGTAAATTAAGCTTTTTATGTTTAAAAGCCGAAAAAAATATTTTTGCGAGCAAGAGCTCTTTATTGTGCAACGGTAGAAACTTTTTTTTTTTTTTTTGTAAATTCTGACCTGCCTAAGCAGTAATATACACATCGATCTAAAAGATCTATTGTGCTTGCCGTCAGATGCTTTTTAGGTTAGAAGCGCTTCTACTTTCCTAATGTAGCTGATAATACTTTCAGCCGAAGATTTCCTCAATTCTTCGGGACTTAAGAATTCCCTGAAGAAAGATTCTCTTCTCATACCGTAAAGGGCCGGGCATTCACATATGATATGCTCGGCTGTTTCGTCTTCTTCTAGACATAGTCTGCACTCCGGTGAGTCGACTAGACGCATTTTGTTTAGGTGATATCGCAGACCGTGATGACCAGTTAGGTAGCCTACTAAGTTTTTGATATCGTGCCTGCGAAGATTTAGTATCTTATTGGCATCTGATTTGAAGGGCTGAATAGCTCTTTTGGCCTGTCTTAGGCCTGGGATGTTTCCTTAGTATGAAACACATCTGTTTTGTTCCCAGTTCTTTATGACTAGATTTATGGCTGATTTGGGGATTGCACAGAAGGGTTCAGGTCCAATGAAGGGGGTTTCCGAACCTTTTCTGGCTAGTTCATCAGCTTTTTCGTTACCTTCAACTCCCTTATGTCCGGGGACCCACCATAGTTTGGTTTTGTTCCTGGAACTGAGTGTTTGGAGGGAGTTGAAGCAGTGTAGTACTGATTTGGAGTCAATGATGTGTGAGCTAAGGGCTTTTATAGCTGCTTGACTGTCCGTGAATATATGGATGTTTGCGCCTTTAATACCTGAGTTGTGTATTAGGTTTGCGCATTCTTTTATGGCATGGAGCTCAGCTTGGAATACACTAGGGTTTTTTCCGATAGGTATTGAGATGTTTCTATTTGGTCCATGTATGCCAGCTCCTACCCCTGAGTCCATTTTAGAACCATCCGTATACCAATTTAGGCCGTTTAGGCAGTTGTTGCTACACCATGCTTCTCTGGTTGTGATCTCCGTTGAGAATCTTTTGTCGAAGCATAGTGTCTTTGGTAAGCGGTCTGTAACCGCACAGATCATGTCAAGTTCTGGAAGTTCGGATAGAAGTTCAATTAGTTTAAGGTGTTTACTTATGTTTAACTCTTCCGCTTGTGTCAACCTTGCTGAGCTGCAAACTGCCAGTTTTTTTATATAAATGTGGAGGGGCGTTAGTCCTATTAAGGCTTCTATAGCCGCCGTGGGACAGGTACGCATAGCTCCGGTAATGCCCAGACGATGATAGCCTTGCTGGGGTTTATAGAAAGACTTTCTTTTCTACACCAGTCTATGACTATCTTAAGGGCGTTTTGCAAAGGTGCTGTAACATCGTTTGGTTCTTTGCCCCTAATTATGATGGCTAGGTCATCGGCATCGGTCAAAAGCACCTTCCATGTCAAGGAAGGCACATAATGCTACTTATTTGTTTTCGTATGCACTTTTTATCTGTGATGTTAAAATTAGAAGTGCTCCTTCCGTGGATTTACCTTTTTGGTAGGCGAATTGACAGGGGTGCAGAGAAGTGCTTTCATTTAAGCACTCTCTAATGTGTACGTCTAGTATTCTTTCCATTGTTTTCATAAAAAACGATGTTAAGCTTATTGGACGGTATGATTTAGGTAGTTCTATTGGTTTGCCTGGTTTGGGGATAAATACCACGTTTACCTCCCTCCAGGTTTGTGGTATGTAGCCCCAATCGAAACTAAACCTAAATAAGGCGACCATAGTGGGTAAGAAAAAGCCCTCGGAATGACTTAACTGACAACGATTGGTGTCCATCACAGTTTTCCATTCTACAAAAGCAGCATTGTTTGGGTCTCAACTATGATCTTTCCTTGTTCATTTCGACAGCATTCTGTTAACGCCTTGTATCCCTGACTTTTTAGTAAAACTTATTCCAGGAGTAGCACCTCTTTAAACCTTCTATCGACCTCTTCTTTTTGAAAATCCAGTGTGCAACCCTTCTTTTTTGGCTCTTTTGACCTTTAGAGCCAAAAAGAAGGGTTGCACACTGGATTTTCAAAAAGAAGAGGCATTTCTTAGTCAAATTAGGGGTTCTTCTATCGAGAAATAGTCAATATGATAAGAGACCATGAAGACACATCAAAGTCAGTTAGCCAAAGTCCGTTGCAAGACGTGATGTTGTCAATGTGATTTCCGACAATAATGCTTAATATGTCTTCTTTCCCAAGGACAATTTTTACATTTTCCTCCGTCCTTGTGTGAATGCATGTTGGCGACTCTGTCCTGGATGCGTCCGTAAAAGTCTTTGACGTTTAATACTGCTTGCCTTAGTCTGTCGCTTATCTCAAATCTGAATACGGATATTTGTTGTTACTGCTCATTATAACCTGGCCGTAGGAGATATCACTGTTTTTCATCCTACTTTTGCATAGCTCTTCTCATTGTATTTCCTGGATGGCAGTTATGTCTGCTACGATATTTTCGGAACTTCGACCGTTGCTTTGTCTTTGAATTGCACTTTGCCCACAGTTTTGACATTGGCGGTTCTTTAAAAAAAATTCTCGGGTGATTTTGCATTGAAATATAAAATTTTATAGTCCTTATTACTGTTAGAGCAAAACGCAAGGTATAGAAGTATAATTCAGAAAGACATTTTATTGATGTACACTAATTGTGTGAACAATAAAAGTAATAGATTGGTTAACTGAATGAAGTAAAGTTAAAATGCTTAGTGCTCAATAGTCATGCAGTTTAGATATAAAACATTAGTACTAGTAGTGTAGTAATAGTAGTTTATATAGGGAGCTAATGATTAAACAATATTATTCAATTGATATTTCAACACTACCCCTCATTAGATTTCTCATGTGAGTAAGGTGCTTCGGTGACGTGAGCCCTTCGGTTAATACGTCTGCAGTCATCTGGTCCGTATCGATGTATTGTAAAACAATCTCACCCCTTTGTACAGCCTCGCGGACGAAATGATGTCTAATATCGATATGTTTTGTTCGTGAATGCTGAACCGGATTTTTTGCGATGGATTGAGCGCTTTTGTTATCATTGTATATAACAACATTCTTCTTATCTGTAAAGAGAGTTTCAAGCAAAAACTTTTTAAGATATAATGCCTCTTTAACTGAATCAGCTATGGCCATATACTCCGCCTCTGCGCTGGATAGGGCAACTGTCCTTTGTTTCTTCGATTCCCACGAAACAGCCGCTCCACCAAGATTGAATATATATCCAGTGTAAGATCTCCTGTCATCCACGTTTGCACCCCAGTCAGAATCGGTGTATCCAATTATATCATCTCCTGTCCTTCGAAAAGTTAACTCACAGTTTTGTGTTCCTTTAAGATACCTAAGTACTCTTTTAGCTGCTGTCCAATGAGGCTTACCATAGTCTTTATTAAATTGACTTAGAAAACTTATTGCGAAAGATATGTCAGGCCTCGTCGTAACAGCCAAATACAATAAGGAACCAATTAGTTGTTGATAAGGTAACTTACTCATATTTTCCTTTTCAATATCATTGCTGGCACACATCTTCTTTGACAGTTTGGTATTTACATCTAATGGTGTACTGACTGGATTCGAGTCTTCCATATTAAAGCGTCTTAAAAGATCTGTGATGTATCTACTCTGACTCATAGTTACCTGACCATTTTGCTTTTGATTGAACTCAATTCCCAAAAAATAGTTAAGTTTTCCCATATCTTTCATCAGAAATTGAGATTTTAATTTATCTTTATACAATTTAATCTGATCTTCGCTATTTGATCCAATAATTATATCGTCAACGTATATCGTGATGATAATTATATATCCATCCTTGCGCAAAATGTAAATGCAAGGATCTGCTTCTAATGGTTTCATTCCCATATTAACAAGTTGTGTATTAAGCTTTATGTACCATTGACGACCCGATTGCTTAAGCCCATAAATCGATTTTTGTATGTGGCACACCTTATTTTTATCAAGTCGTTTATTCATTAGCGTATTATAAAGCTCTGGTATTTCCATAAAAATCGTTTCTTCAATTTGTCCATTTAAATAAGCGGTGACCACGTCTAACTGGTGTAAGATGAGTCCCCATTCAGCAGCAAGGGCCATTAACAAACGTATAGAACACTGTCGAGCTACTGGTGCATAGGTTTCCTTAAAATCAATGCCAGAACGCTGGGAACATCCCTTTGCTACTAAACGAGCTTTCCTTCGATTAATTTGTCCATTAGAGTCCGTTTTTGTTTGAAATACCCATCTACATCCAATGACATTTTTACCCGTTGGTCGATCTATGATTTTCCAAGTTTTATTGGTTTTATGCGCCAAAAGTTCTTCCTTCATAGCTCTCTTCCACTCATCAACGTTTGAGTCTTTTAAGACATCATCAATATTATCAGGATCTTCGCTTACCATATTAGTCGCATCGATGAAAACATCTGAATCCTCTGAGTCATCAATATCGGCTTTTTCTCGTTTTCTCGAGTTTTCTAAATTCGTTGGTCTCGTTTTTGATCTCGTTCTCATTCCTATATGCCCATTTTCATCAGAACTGTCTTTGTGCTCCTCCTGCACGTTATGTTTTACATGACATTTATTCGTTCCATGCTGCGTATGCTCATTATGCTCGTTTTTATTTATTTCATGCTCTCCATTATCCTCATGCTTATTCTGTTCCTCGTGCGATTCTTCATGCTTTCTATCCATTCCATACGGTCCAAAAAGGATTTCTAATTCATTTTCATTTGGCAATTCATTTGTAAAATCCAGCTCATTTCTGAAATCCTCGTGTAGAAATTCGACGTCTCTACTCTTTATTACCTTTTTGCTTGCACTACACCACAACCTATATGCTTTAGATGTTTCGCAATACCCAACAAAAATATATGGTTTAGATCTAGCGTCAAATTTACCTTTGTTATATGTTTTGGTCAAACTGTAAGCTTTACATCCAAATATTTGTAAGTGTTTCACACTTGGTACCATTCCTGTCCACAATTTGTAAGGAATTTCTCCATTGATACTACTGGAAGAGCACCTGTTACGTATGTATTTTGCACATGATATAGCTTCTGCCCAAAATGATAGCGATATTTTTGATTGCAATTACATGCAGTGAGCCATTTCCACCAGCGTCCTATTCATTCTCTCAGAAACACCATTCTGCTCAGGTGTATAAGCGACGGTTAATTGGTGCTTAATCCCATGCTTAGCCAAAAAATCTTCGAACTGCTTGCTGCAATATTCTCCTCCATTGTCCGAAAGTAGAGCTTTAATACGTCTTCCTACAAAATTTTCAGCAAATGATTTATAGTTTTGAAAAGCAGTAAAAACATCATTTTTATTTTTTCATGTATCGAAGTTATCACGTGTAAGTGCTTCAATTCGCACTAACTGATTATTTGACATGACTCGATTCTTACTATACCAACTGAGCAACCACTTAATGACTTTTATTAATAAATGATGATTATAATTTTTTAAGATTTTTTATTCTCTGGGCCCATAACCCTGTTAGAGCAAAACGCAAGGTATAGAAGTATAATTCAGAAAGACATTTTATTGATGTACACTAATTGTTTGTGAACAATAAAAGTAATAGATTGGTTAACTGAATGAAGTAAAGTTAAAATGCTTAGTGCTCAATAGTCATGCAGTTTAGATATAAAACATTAGTACTAGTAGTGTAGTAATAGTAGTTTATATAGGGAGCTAATGATTAAACAATATTATTCAATTGATATTTCAACAATTACTACTCCTACTACTTAGCTACATGCGTTTTTTCCACCATCCACCTCTTGCAAAAGTCTGACAAACATCCAAGAGTATAAAACTGCCATGAAAAGATACGACGTTAAACAGGTTAAACATACAGCAATGAAGGAGCTAACTTAAAGACTTTGTATAGGCTTTTATATAAATAATCACAAATCAATGTTTTCGTATTATTCCAGCTACCGCTATGTACCTTAAAGTCATAGGATGCCTTCTTTTACTCGCTTCATGGACCTGCGCTGAATTTAAATCTATGCATCCGGTGTTGGAGTGGAAAGAACTGGAATATGACTTTCCATCAGGTGGAAACACGGGTATGCCAGTAGATGTTGGAGTGCATTACAGATGTAAGATACATTTTCAACTAAAAAACAATGCTAGACAAACAAATTTCTTTTTTAAGATGATGGCAGCACAAAGATCTTCGTAACAATCCCTCGATTCAATACGGGAATTCCATTTACTTTGGCAACTGTTTCCAAGAAACGTGGCCCCAAAGGTCATTACCTTGTCGCTTATCCCGACAAATTTTTATCGCATAACGCAACAAATTCAGCTTGTGATGGCATTATATCGGCCTTTCGGGTTGCAGTATGTAAAGCTTTCCATATATTGACCAAAATTCATATTTCTTACACCAACAGATTGACGAATGTGACTGCATGTGGGTAATTGATTCTGGTGTCGTGGCCGGTGCTCAAATCTGTCCACCACAGTTGCTCACCTTCGACTTGCACTCAAACAAACTTATCAACCGTTTCCAATTTTCCACGGATGTATACACTCCAGTCAAATCATTGTTCATCAATCCAATAGTTGATATTCATGATCGTCCACCCAGAGGTCGGTGTCGCAAGGCAATGGTTTACATAGCCGATGTGACCAATCCCGGACTTATTGTGTATGACTACCACGAGAATGCGGCATGGAGAATCGAAAACCAGCTAATGCGTACTGTTAAGAAATGGGAAACACACACCATAGCTGGGGAAAGTTTTGTCTTGAGTGACGGAATATTTTCAATCAACGTTTCGCCCAGATATGTTAAAGGTAGGAAATTTATATAATGTTCCAAATATTGTCAATAGAGGGCTTTTGTCATCGCAGGTGAAAGGAATCTCTACTTCCATGCATTGGCCAGCATTACCGAGAATTCGGTTCCTCTTCACCTCATCAACGATCCAACAAATTGGGAGGGAAATGCTGCAGCTTTATCGGATTCTTTTAAGACGCTGGGGACACGTGAAATTCAAGCGGCCATGGAGGTCATAGACAGTAAAGGCAACATTTTTGCAAGTTCACACAACACAAATATATTTGTTTGGAACATAAGGACCCCGTATACTAACGAATCATTCAGAATAGTTGCCGACGACCCAGAGCAGTTGCAGTTCGCTTCTGGCATGAAGGTGGTGAAGAATCCACGTGGTCAGGAGGAGCTTTGGGTGTCTACATGCAGATTTCAGGTTAGAGAAGTAATTTTCCATAAATGCAGATGATAGCTTGAGATTTAATTTTTTTTTTTTTAGAAAGTCAGTGCAGGAACACTTGATCCAAATGAGGTCAACTATAGGATATTGGCGTGTAAAATATCAGACCTCCTTGGTAACAGGAAGTGTAACCTAAAACCGGTGAAAATTTACTGAAGCTCAGAGTGCAAATGTTGTTCGGGGACTATCTTCTGATGTCTCGCTTATGTACATGAAAATATAAAAATAAAATGAACTGCAACTGTTTACAATTTAGGGGGTTGTACCATAGCCGAATTTTATTGGGTTCAGTGAGGATGTATTTCATTGTTTCCGCTTATTTAAGGTGGTAGGTCTTTAAATATATTTCAAAAGTCTCCTTTTTAAGAAACGGTCCTTTACGCAATTATTCTTCCTATAGGAAGATCTTTTGCTATCAAGAAACTCGATATTTACACCTCCTTTTACGTTTTTGAGTACATTAAGGAGTGTCAATATACCCAAAAACGTAAAAAACGTCCGATCATAAATCTTTCAAAGAGGCATCACGGACAATTGTACTGTTTTCGATACAATTGCCCTAGCTTCAGTACACAAATACATTTTTATAAAATCCAATACAATTTGTGCTGCAGCTATTTTAATAGGTATTTATCATAAAAATATGTTTTAAAAAACGAAAACATCACATAATGTGCTTTACTACCAAAAATCTGTTCGAATTTATTTAAATGCCAATGAAAGTATGTGCCAATTCACAATCACTTTTTTTCTATATTGGCGCCATTTTTTTTTTTTGCCTGAATGCAGTTTATCAGCTGTTTGATGGTTCTTTTTAAATTTTTCTTATGAAAGTTTCGTATCGAAAATACATGTCTTCTTGTCTTCTTATTTATAGGGATGTTGAAGATCTTAGTTAGTCATTAACTAACAAAATAGACAATAAGGAGATAATTAAATTTAAGGACATTTTGTGGTTTTAAAATTAAAATTATGCTGATAAAAATGGATTTTCGTTTTTAGGTTGTTATTTGGTTTTACTCACTTGATGTCATAATTAAGCAAAAAAACAGTTAATTTATTTAATGATTTTTACATGTATTGGATTTCAAACATTATTGTATTGTACACAAAATTATTTTTAGGGTATTTATTTCGAACAAAAATAAGGAAAGCAACGGTTTTTAACCAAAACACTTTCGTTTCGAATTTTAAGTCACTCTCATGTTGATCAGGTTCCGGCAAACGCTCTGTATCTTAAAGACAATGGGTTGGAAGACCATTATACACGGCACAAGCTCTTTCGGAAAGTTTCATCAAATCAATTAATTTTTGTTTTGGGTTTAAGTACCACAGGAAATCCCCCAAACAGCTATATTTTTATAGTTGAAACTATTCTCCGTTCGTTCGTTTAGTGGAGCTACAGTGTTACATGTCATCTTTTGGCCGGTTTTTCAGAGCTGAGTTAACTCTGAGTTAACACAGAGTTTAATAACTCCGGAATAAATTTAAGCTAGCGTTAACTCATGAAGCAGTTTTTCAGTACAGAATTTAATTTGACTCCGTATGTGATGATTTAATATGGTAGCACTCATGATTTATCGATTTTGCTCAGTTGTCACTTTATCATCTGTTTGGTTTCCTTTTCCCCAAACAAATGAAACGCTTTTGTCACAAACTTACAAGCCTTCTTCTTAAAACAATATTTACAACAATTTCAAGTCGCTGAGATCTGCATTAAGTTCAAATTGGAATTGAAAAAAATTGTTTGCCTGGTATTATATCATCTGTCAAAAA
This sequence comes from Rhingia campestris, assembly GCA_932526625.1. Taxonomy (NCBI): domain Eukaryota; kingdom Metazoa; phylum Arthropoda; class Insecta; order Diptera; family Syrphidae; genus Rhingia; species Rhingia campestris. The sequence goes on from OW052183.1 coordinate 167,952,417, forward strand.
CATCTGACCATTTAATACCGGTGTTAACTCAGCAAACTTGCTGGTTTAACTCGAAGTTAACTTTAAATCTAGAGTTAAATTCGAGTTAACCCAGCAATCGCCTGAAAAACTGCTTTCTCAAGTTAACTCGAGTAAGCTCCAGAAACTAGGATGATCTCGCACTGAAAAACTGGGCCATAAACGTCATTTTCGAATTTTAACGACTTAATTTTAAGCCAATAAATTTTGTAGCCATCTTTATATTTTTTGCATCCATAGAATCACACTCCATTTGGGAACGCCTTGACTCTAAAAACTTTAACTCTATTTTTGTAAATGACGAAAAAGAAAAAAACGAAATCTTAATGACTGTTGTAAGCAACGATTTTAAAATTTTAAACAATACTGATCCTGGCAAGCTATCAATAGTACACTCAAAACAGAAATATAACAAGCTTTCGCTTGTTTTTTCGTTAAATGATCATATGACTAAAAGCTGACAAGAGAGTGGCGATAAAAGGAAAAAATGATTATAAGTAGTGACGGATACGGCCATTATATAGAGATAGACGTTTTTGCCTTTTAAGAGAAATTATATGCCTGTTTTTGATGATTTTTATTGTTTCGTAATTCCTGTAAAAATTACAATTATGCCTCGGTTATTATTTCCAGCTATAAAATGTGAAAAATTATAGTTATTTTCTTAAAAAAAACATATTTTCACTGTACCTATAATTGTATAAAATAGATAGCTTATCAAAACACCGATGATGGAAATCAACCAGTACAATTTCAATACACCTTTTTGAAGTGAAACTTCTTTGGGCTCGTCGGGGTAAATCCAAACACACATGTAACGACTCGAAAAGTCACGGGTAGGGGAAAGCTAACTTGGTGGGACAGCGGCAGGCAAACAACAAGCAAGAGCGTAAGGATGAGAGAGCACTCTGTAGTGAAGTGTGAACCCAAAGGACAAAGCACAATACACATCAGAAAATTGAATGAAAATGGAGGGGGGCAAGTGCGGGGGACAGAACAAATGTTCGAACAGTAGAAGAAGAACACGGAACAACAACAACAACATGTGAGAGCGCAAGCATAAGAGAGCGCTCTGTTGTGAATTTTGTTGGTTTAGTCATAGTGTGGATCAGGGATGAAAATTGGCTTTTCAGCATTGTATTGAAATTGTACTGGTAGATTTTGATCATTGTTTGGTGTTTTGATTAGCTATTTATTTTATACAATTATAATATCGTCAGTTCAAAAGTTAAAGTAGGTACAAAATTGATGAAAATATAAAAATCATTAAGTGCAGGCATTTAATTTCTCTTAAAAGAAAACAAATCTCTATCTCACTTAGTTTTAGTTTTCAATGCACATAATGGCCGTAACGGTCACTACTTATGATCATTTTTTCCTTTTATCGCCACTCTTTTGTCAGCTTTTAGTCATATGATCATATAACGGAAATAAAAATTCATTATTTTTGCGAAATCGTGTAATATTTCTGTTTTGAGTAAACTCTCTTTATAGCTTGCCAGGACCAGTATTATGTTTAAATTTTTAAAATCGTTGCTTACAGCAGTCATCATGATTTCGTTTTTTCTATTTCGTCATTTACAAAAAATAGAGTTAAAGTTTTTAGAGTCAAGGCGTTCCCAAATGGAGTGCGATTCTATGGATGCAAAAAAAAAAAATATAAAGATGGCTACAAAATTTCTTGTCTTAAAATTTAGTCGTTAAAACTTGAAAAGGACTTTTAAGGCCCAGTTTTCAGTGCGAGATCATCCTAGTTTCGGGATTAAATTCGAGTTAACTCGAAAAAGCAGATTTTTAGTCGATTAACATCTAGAGCTAACCCCGGGATTAAATGATCAGATATTTTTGACAGACAATAAAATACCAGACAAACATTTTTTTCAATTCCATTTATGTGGAAATTTAATTTAATTATGAGAAACTAAATGCAGATCTTAGCGACTTGAAATTGTATGAAATATTGAGTTTAACTGTTTTAAGAAAATAAAGACTTGCAAGTTTGCGACAAAAGCGTTTTCATTTGTTTGGGAAAAGGAAACCAAACAGCTGATAAAGTGATAACTGAGCAAAATCGATAAATCATGAATGCTACCAAATGAAATCACCACACACGGAGTCAAATATTATTCTGTACTGAAAAACTGCGAAAGAGCTTATGCGTGTATAAGGGCCTTCCAACCCATTGTCTTTAAGATGCAGAGCGCTTGCCGGAACCTGATCAACTGAGAGTGATTTAAAATTCGAAACTAAATTTTTTTAATTATTAGAAATGCGTACCCTAAAAAAAATTTTGTGTACAATACAATAATGTTCGAAATCCAATACAGGTAAAAATCATTAAGTACATTTCTCTTAAAATCATTTAAATTAACTGTTTTTTTGCTTATAGAAAGGTGCAAAGAATATCGAGCTCGACTTCGTTCTAAAAACAAAACAAAAACTAGTAAAGAACGTGTCCGTAAACATAGGGCAAGGAAGAGGGCTGTCAAGAAGAACCAAGAACTTCCGAACGCTTCACTGGCAATGGAAGTCGAACAAGCCGATAAATCCTTCAATGATTTTAAGGTATCGGCGACCCTTAATATTCCATGTATCGCTAAAGACATCCCAGGACCGTCAATAAGGGCAAATGACATCCCAGAATTTACAGTTATCACTAGCCTACTTTGTAAGGCTATTCATTCGATTTGAGAATATTCATAAAGAATTCGATAACAAATTTAAGAATAACTCTTTTGGCTTTCCTTGCTCTTTTTGTTATCGATTGTGGTTTAAAGAGGATTTAAGAGTTCCGGCGATTCAGCATGATGACATTTTGAACACAATTGCACCGACTATGAATAGAGAACAAATGAAAGTTTGCAATACTTGCTTCAGATCACTCAACACCGCCTCTGTCCCAACATTGTCAATGTATAATGGCTTCTTTTATCCACAAATACCCCATCATCTGCTCCACCTGGACTTGGTATCAGACATCTTCCAAGACATCTAGATGACAATCATTGCATCAATGTTCACTTTAAAAAGAAGAAAATTCACAAGTCCAGTTATTTGAGCGGTCTGGCCAATAAAATAGCCATTTAGGTTTGGCTGCAGTATTTAATAACGACACCACTATATAAACTGTATGACATCACAATAGATGAGTTTACCAAATTTCATTATCCTAGCTCAAAATTTAAGTCCTAAAAATCGGTGACGTACAGACGGACGGACGGACAGACAGACATGGCTTAATCGACTCAGCTAGCGATTCTGAGTCAATTCATAGGTATACTTTGAGGTATGTATAGCTAAATTATTTCTCTATGTTACAAACTATGTTTGAAAACTAATATACCTCTATGAGATAGGGTATAAGAAGTCAATAGTTTGATAATAGTTTCACTTCAACCTCGTAGCACTTCTACGGTCTAATTTTTTTTTAAACTTTTAATGCTGAAAAGCTATTTTTCATCCCTGACTCAATCTGGGATATCATACACCACATTCCACCACATTCTAGGAAGGGCACATCTCATGTAGCTGCAATTTCACCTAGAGTACCTCTGGAACCTAGGCAAAAAAGACTTACTTCTATAAAGGTATACGATGCAGGGTGAGTCGTGTTGGGATATGTAGACGAGTTGTCTATTTATCGATGGTAAACTGGGTAAACAGCCACAGACTCTACCAGAAATAACACAAATTTTCTTGAAACAATCTAGTCTCGTGGTTTAGGTTGGGTGTTGTGGTCTAGGTTGGGTGTTGTAGAACGAAGGTAGACTCTGATTGACTTTAACTTGGCAATGCCCAGTGGTTGTGACATCGGGTACTGGTCTCATCCAACTGGATTTGACTTGCTAAACGATAAATGCGAGTGTTGATAACAAAACGAAAGACAGCCACAATGAATTCCCGGCCTGCCATCCCAGGTGAACCAAGATAAGCTGCTTCGACATATTTGGACAACAGGTTATCAAGGAATCTCAAGGGTAAGTCAGGCCCCTTGAACAGAGTTGGTGGCGGATGAACCGAAAGGTCAACGGCAGCACTCCATCCCGTAGTGGATACTGATGACCCCGTGTCCTAGGGATATCTAATAAATTGGAAATGACCCTCCATTTTGGTGGTTGTGATTTGGGTTAACTACCCACCCAATAGCCTCGGAAAGGACTGATATTATTTTTGACGACCCCGCTAAAAAAATAAGGAAAACGACGTTTGTATATCCACCTGCAATTTGAGAGCATTAAACAGGAGAGATGCAGGCGAACAACTAGCGAAAGCCCTAAACTGCTACAAAGCAGATATTACTGCCATTAAGGAAATACGATGAGATGGGCCGGGTAAAAAGAGGATGAAAAACAGTGACATCTACTATGGACCGTGTTATAGTGAGCAGAAAGAGCGACTATTTGGATGCGGATTTGTTAAAAGTGCCAGACTTAAGCAAGAAGTCTTTTAATTCCAAGACATTAGCGAACGCATTGTAGCAATCCGCATCAAGGCCAAATTCGCCTTACATGTGCTTACTCCGCGACGGAGGAAAAAGATGGTAAAGCGAAAGATTGCTTCTACGAGCTCCTTGACAAAACCTGTGAGCGACTACCGAAGTACGATGTTAAAATCGTGCTTGGAGACTTAAACGCAAAGGTAGGAAGAGAAGACATCTTTAGCAGTACTGTCGGAAAATATAGCCTACACGACAACACGTCTGGTAATGGACTTAGGCTAATTGACTTCGCTACGGAACGAAATGCCACTATAGCCATAGTTGAGACACAGTCGACGCTGGGAATATGGAAGAACTGCGGACTGTTAAACGGTGATGACGAACAACATTCCATTGTCAGGCAGAAAGAAACCATTTAATATTGGCGACGACAGTGAAAACTACCAAAAGCAATATGTAAACTCAAGCTTAACCAGCCCGCCGGAAATTACGGCCTAAATGCCGAGCTTTATAAAGCCGACGGAGAATACTTGGTAAGTAATATCCACCAACTCGTAAGCCAAATTTGGTCGGATAAAAGTATGCCTGAAGAATGGAACCTCAGTATCGTTTGCCCGATCCACAAAAAAGGAGCTGCACCAACTACGGAGGCATAATTCTGCTCAACATCGCCTACAAGATCCTATCTGCCATAATATGTGAACGCTTAAAACCGTTTAAAAACAACCTGATCGGCCCTTATCGGTGTGGTTTTAGGCCCGGGAAGTCCACAACTGATCAAATCTTCAGACTTCGGCAAATCCTGTAAAAAAAACCCAAGAAGTCCAAATCGATACCCACCACCTATTTATCTGATTGAAAACCGAAACGGTAGCATTTATAGAGACGAACTATACAGACCCATGTCTAGTTTTGGTATAAAACCCATACTCGCCCGCTTGGATAGGATGACGATGGAGAATTTTTGCTGCTCCATCAGGGTCGGAAACGACCGACACATTCGATACCAAAAAAGGATTTAGGCAAGGCGATACGCTGTCATGTGATTTCTTCAATTTTATTCTTGGGAGGATTGTGCAAAACTCCCGAGCCAACACCAGAGGCACAATTTTCCAAAAATCGGTGCAACTACTAGCATACGCCGCCGATATTGACATCATTGGTAGGACTCAACGTGATGTCATAGCCACGTTTGCTAGTATAGAGAAGGAAGCGGCAAAAAATGGGTTTAGCAGTAAATGAGGGTAAGACTAAGTATATGCTGTCAACACGAAAGGACACACAACATCGACGAATTGGACAGAACGTCACCATTGACAGATATAACTTTGAGGTAGTACGGGACTTTGTCTACCTCGGCTCCGCTATTAACTCTGACAACAACATCTCGTCAGAAATCGAACGAAGAATTACCCTTTCCAATCGTTGTTTCTTGGGGCTTAGAAGGCAATTTAGTAGTAAAGCCCTCACTCGAACTACTAAGGAGATCCTATATAAGACCCTGATCATCCAAGTCCTACTCTATGGCGCTAAAGCATGGACGGTATCAAAAGCGGATGAAGAAATCCTTGGTCGTTTCGAGAGAAAAATTCTTCGGAAAATCTTCGGTCCCGTTTGCGTTGACGGGCTATGGAAACGAAGATTCAACCACGAACTAAACGAGCTGTACAGCGACATAACCCTGGTCAAAAAGCCCCGAACTGGACGTTTAAGATGGCTAGGACATGTAAAACGAATGGACAGCAATACTCGTTTTTTGGTATCGAATTTGTCGGTGAGGTCGTTTCCGACCCTGATGAGGCAGCGAGAATTCTCCATCGTCATCCTACAAAAACGGACGAGTTTGGGAGGTATACCAAAACAAGCCACGGCTCTGTATAGTTCGTCTCTATAAATGCTGTCGTATGCGGCTTTAAAATCGATAAATAGGTGGTGGGTATCGATTTGGACTTCTTGGTTTTTTTCTAGGATCTGCCGAAGTGTGAATATTTGATCGGTTGTGGATTTTCCTGGACTAAAACCACACTGATAAGGGCCAATCAGGTTGTTGGTAAACGGTTTCAGGCGTTCACATATTGCGGCAGATAGGATCTTGTAGGCGATGTTGAAGGGACTTATGCCTCTGTAGTTGGCGCAGTTCAGAGGGTCTCCTTTTTTGTGGATCGGACAAACGATGCTGAGGTTCCATTCTTCAGGCATACTTTCATCCGACCAGATTTGGCTTATGAGTTGGTGGATGTTGCTTACCAAGTCATCTCCGCCAGCTTTATACAGCTCAGCGGGAAGGCCGTCATTTCCGGCAGCCTTATTAAGCTTGAGTTTAGATATTGCTATCCTCACTTCACTTAGGTCGAGTGGTTGGCAGTTTTCGATGTCGTTGCCAATATTGAATGGATCGTTCCGCCTGACAGCGGAATGTTGTTCGTCATCGCCGTTTAACAGTCTGCAGAAGTGGTTCTTCCATATCCTCAGCATCGACTGTGTTTCAACTGTTCCAGCCTTGTAGCCTTGGCTTTGACGTTTTACACTTTGGTAAGACTTGCGAACATCGTTCCTGGAGTGGCACCTCTCTATATCCTCGATCGCGCGCTTTTCGTGCTCTTTTTTCTTCTTTCTGAAAAGCCGATGTTCTTCCCTTCTTCTTTGCCTATAGAGCTCAATGGCAGCTCTCGTCTTCACCTGCAGCTTAGCCTTGTAGGCCTCGTTCTTGGCTGCGAGCATCTGTCGGCATTCCTCATCAAACCAGGGGTTTCTTGCTGGTGGCCGCGAGAAACCTAGCACATCAGTTGCGGCTGATCTAATGGCTTGTTGGCATCGTTGCCATTGTTCTTCGACATTAGATGCTGGTGGTATGGTGTTAATCGAGGGGTTAAGGGATACGAGTTGCGCGAAGGTCTTGGCGGTCTCTGGCGATTGCAGTCTTTCGACATTAAATTTTTTCACAGTATTTCTGGTTTTTTGTGGCGTGGTGGATATCCGCATCCTTACCTTGGCTACAACAAGGTAGTGGTCCGAGTCGATGTTAGCCCCTCAGAATGTTCGGACATCCAAAATACTGGATGCGTGCCTCTTGTCTATCGCAATGTGATCAATTTGGTTGACTGTTCGTTGATCTGGAGACCGCCATGTCCCCTTATGGATATCGAGGTGAGGAAACCGTGTGCTGGCTATAGTGGCGTTTCGTTCCGTAGCGAAATCAATTAGCCTAAGTCCGTTACCAGACGTGTTGTCGTGTAGGCTTTGTTTTCCGACAATACTTCTAAAGATGTCTTCTCTTCCTACCTTTGCGTTAAAATCTCCCAGCACGATTTTAACATCGTACTTTGGTAGTCGCTCATAGGTTTTGTCGAGGAGCTCGTAGAAGCAATCCTTAGTTATATCATCCTTTTCCTCTGTCGGAGCATGAGCGCATTTAAGGCTTATGTTGGCGAATTTGGCCTTGGTGCGGATTGCTACAATGCGTTCGCTAATGTCTTGGAAACATAAGACTTCTTGCTTAAGTCTGGCCCTTCTAACAAATCCGCATCCGAATAGTCGCTGTTTCTGCTCACTATAACATAGTGTCATAGTAGATGTCATAATAGATGTCACAGTTTTACATCCTCTTTTTGCCCGGCCCATCCCATCGTATTTCCTGGATGGCAGTAATGTCTGTTTTGTAGCAGTTTAGGAACTGCACCTCTTCTGTTTCCTTTTCCTTTTTTCGTTTAGCAGGTGTTGGTTGCTTCGTAACATAAGCTTTTTCCATGGATGGGTAGTTAATCCGAATCATAACCCCCAACCTGCAAGTCCCAATTTATTAGATACCCCTAGGATACTGCGCCTTCAGTGTCTACTAAGGGATTTAGCGCTGCCGTTGACCTTTCGGGTCATCCGCCACCATCTCTGTTCTAGGGGCCTGACTTACCCTTGGAGGTGAAAAATAAGCACATTTTGATGTGTAGTCAGAGTTGCGAGCACTGGGCATTGCCAAGTTAAAGCCAATCAGAGTTTACTTTCGTTCTACAACAACCAACACACCTCGTTCTACAACGTCGATCGGAACAGCAAATTTGAGAAGTTTTTCATAAAAGTTGTCTACTCTTGGAAGTTTGTCAGACTTTAGCAAAAGGTGCGGCAATGAATTTGAACTAGGGACACCACTAACCCTCTATATCCGCATATCCCAAGATCAATAAGTGCCTCTATATTCTTAAAAAAATAGTTTTACATTTGTTTTCAACGGCTTTAATAAGGCAACCTTTAATAAAAAGCCCATTAACGTCTACACCACATTCGTTTCAAACAATCCTTCAATATTAAATAAAATTTTAGTAATAAGATTCCGTTGTCGTAGTGTTTCCCTTGACACTAAGAAGTTCCGAAATTTTGCACGTCATAATCCGATAATTGGTTTCATTTGGATTTTGTGTACCGGTCATGATTTTCTAAGAAAAAAAATCAAATTTATCACATTGTCGCTACTTTTTATGAATTTCTTCACCTGAAACCTTGTTGTGGTCACCCAAAGCTCTTCCTCGCCATTGGGATCCCTTATCACCTTCATTCCGCTGGCGAACTGCAACTGATCCGGATTATTGGCAACAATTCGAAATGACTCTTCTGTGTAAGGGGTATCAATATCCCAGACAAAAATATTGGTGTTGTGTGTGTTTGTGAACATGTTGCCTTTGCTATCAATAGCCCCCATAGCCGATTGTACACCGCGAGTACCAAGTGTTTTAAATGCCTCCGGTATAGCTCCAGGATTGTCCTCCCAAATCGTCCGATTATTTATTAAACTGAGGGGAACTGCATTCTCGGCATCACTCGCCAGGGCATGAAAGTATAGCAGCCTCTCACCTAGGAATAAAGGCCATGAAATTTCTAGTCGTCAATTTCTCATTTGACACCATACCTTCAATACCACGGGGCGTCAAATTGACGGCAAATATACCATCATTTAGGACAAAGCTCTCCCCCTCAATGGTTTGATTCTCCCAATTCGGATCGGGCTGCATCAATTGGTTTTCGACTCTCCAAGCTGCATCTTGCTGAGAGTCATAGACCACTAGTCCGAAGTGATCGCTGTCGGCTAGGTAAACCATTGCCTTCTCACACTGGCCACTTGGCGGAGGATCATCTATATCAACGATCAGCGAGATCAAAAGCGACATTCCCGGTTTGTAAACATTTGTGTCGAATTGGAAACGCTTGATTATTTCGTCTGTGTTCAGGTCGAAGACAAGCAATTTTGGTGGACACAACTGAGTGTCTTCTACGAAACCGGAGTCAATGACCCACATGTGGTTACATTCGTCGATCTTGGGCGAACACAAAATGGTGGATCAACCTTTTTTTTTGTCGTGCATTGGATTGGTTTATACTCACCGCAAGCCGGAAAGCGGAGATAACACCATCACAATTAGAATTACCGACGTGATTGGACTCATAATCGGGATAAGGGGCAATGTATGGACCATTGAGGTCGACTTCATCTGTAACTGTTGCCAGGGTAAAAGGAATGCCATTGGTGAATCGGGGAACTGTCACGAATAACCTCATACCATCAGCTTAAGACGAGAGAAATATGAGCTGTGGCGCTTTTAAGGAAGGGTTTGTAAAGTATCTCACGTCTATAATTAACACCGACATCGATGGGTGTACCATGGTATGGTATGTATTGTCCGGTTTCGATAGCATACTCACGGTCGCTGTCTGTAGGAAATTTAAATTCCAGTTGTCTCCAAGTTACTATCTCATCCAGCGATAGTATGTCTGCTTTTGTCCATGAAGTGAGTAAAATAACGCAGCCAATAACATTGAATAGCATATCTGTATTTTGGAAAATCAAAACAAAAAAACGTATATTACAAGGACCTTTGATTACACAGGCCTTCATGCACAATCACACTTCCTCCACACACTGCAAACGCAAACTAATAATCGCATTAGGTACTCATTCGTGAGTTTATCGTTGAAATACGCTGACAAACGCTCTATCAACAAAAATTTAAAATCTTTTTTGCAAAATTAATGCTGGGGGTGGTTGGTCTCCTACCAGGCGCGTCCTCGGGTTGTGAATGGAGGAAGCCGAAGTAAAGCTAAGTTTCTGACAATCTGAAGCGAATGGTGTTCTAGCAATACATACTGTGAGGGCCCATCCTGAACCAACTAAAATCAATTTCATGAAGGACCGTTTCTTAGTTTCCAGTTTTTAGGTCCACAAAATCCTATCCCTGATCATGACCTTGCTTAAGGGAAAAAGACAACGCTGTTCATATCACCAACTGGAATATTGGAATCCTTACCAGAAATTGGGCTGCCAAATATTTAGCGAATACTTTAGCGTGTTACAAATCAGACATTACTGCCCTACAGGAAATACAAGGGGATGGATCGGGCAAAAGGATCTTGCGATATGTACTATGCTCCGTTTTATAGTAAGTAACGAATGGCCACATATCGATTTGCAGTAAGCGACAGACTTAGCCAAAGGACATTATGCTTCGAAGACATCGGTAAACGTATCGTGATAACTTAAATTAAATCGTATTTCACAAGACAAGGATAACTCCATTAAGTTCTGTTTCAACGAGAGCCGCGACAAAATTTAAGAGCTTACCACGTAGAACCACGTAGGTAAAACCTTGCAGAATAATTTTAACCCCAAGGCACGAAGAATATTGATTTTACCTAGTAACACGTCTGGCAATGAACTTTTATTCAATATGCCACTTAGGTTATCTAAGAAATCCATCCCGAAGGACTGCAATGGACATATCAGATGAGCTGGGTTTGACTAAAAATGTAGACGGCTGCTCTCAGCCAAAAATTTAGCTTAAGTGCAATATGCGGAACGACGACACGCAATGACAGCTAGAGAAAATAAATACCATCCACCTAAACGTAAGCTTATGAAGGCAGCTGATTGTATTCCTTAGCTATATGAAGCCGGTTGGAATAATATAGCTAACTGCCTCCAGTTGCGCACTCCAAGTTGGTTGAGGTCGGTTTCCACTTGTGCGCGCCACTTAAGGCGAGGTCTTCCTCTACTGCGTCCGACGTCTGGCTGGGAATCGAAGACTCTGCGAGCCGGAGTATTGGTGTCCATTCGTTCTACATGTCCTAGCCATCTTAAACGTCCAATGCGGAGTTTTTTGACCAGGGGCATGTTGCTGTACAGCTCGTATAGTTCTTGGTTGAATCTTCGTCTCCATAGCCCGTCAATGCAAACGGGACCGAAGATTTTTCGAAAAAAGTTTCTCTCGAATTGACTAAGGATTTCTTCATATGCTTTTGATACTGTCCATGCTTCAGCGCCGTACAGCAAGACAGGGATGATCAGGGTCTTTTAAAGGATCTCCTTAGTAGTTCGAGTGATGGCTTTTCTACTAAATTGGCTTCCTAGCCCAAAAAAACAGCGGTTGGCAAGAGAAATTCGTCTTTAAATTCCTGACGAAATGTTGATTTCAGAGGTTATAGCGGGACCGAGGTATACAAAGCCCCGTACTACCTCAAAGTTATATCTGTCAATGGTGACGTCCTGTCCAATTCGTCGATGTTGTGAGTCCTTTCGTGATGGCAGCATATACTTAGTCTTACCCTCATTTACTGCTAAACCCATTTGTACCGCTTCCTTCTCTATACTAGCAAACGTGGCTATGACATCACGTTGAGTCCTACCAATGATGTCAATATCGTCAGCATATGCTAGTAGTTGCACCGACTTTTGGAAAATTGTGCCTCTGGTGTTGGCTTTGGAGTTTTGCACAATTCTCTCAAGAATCAGATTAAAGAAGTCACATAACAGCGCATCGCCTTGCCTAAATCCTTTTTTGGTATCGAATGTGTCGGTGAGGTCGTTTCCGACCCTGATGGTGCAGCGAGAAATCTCCATTGTCATCCTACACGGATTGACCAGTTTGGGCGGCATACCAAAACTAGACTCTTCTGATAGATAAATAGGTGGTGGGTATCGATTTGGACTTCTTGGGTTTTTTCCAGGATCTGCCGAAGCGTGAAAATTTGATCGGTTGTGGACTTTCCTGGCCTAAAACCACACTGATAAGGGCCGATCAGGTTGTTGGTAAACGGTTTCAGGCGTTCATATATTACGGCAGATAGGATCTATGTAGGCAATATGTTGAGCAAACTAATGCCTCTGTAGTTGGCGCAGTTCAGAGGGTCTCCTTTTTTGTGGATCGAGCAAACAATGCTGAGGTTCCATAGGTCAAGCGTACTTTCATCCGACCAGATTTCGCTTATGAGTAGCTGGATGTTCCCAAGTCATCTCCGCCGGCTTTATAAAGCTCAGCGGAAAGGCCGTCATTTCCGAGAGCCTTGTTAAGCTTTAATTTATATATTGCTATGCTCACTTCACTTAGGTCGGGTGTTTGTCAGTTTTCGCTGCTTTCTTGCTCGTTTTTCTTTTTTCTGAAAAGCCGGTGTTCTTCCCTTCTTCTCTGCCTATAGAGCTCAATGGCAGCTCTCGTCTTCACCTGCAGCTTAGCCTTGTAGGCCACGTTCTTGGCTGCGAGCATGTCCCTTTATGGATATCGAGGTGAGGAAACCCTGTGCTGGCTATAGTGGCATTTCCGTAAAGAAGTCAATTAGCCTAAGTCCGTTACCAGGCGTGTTGTCATGTAGGCTATATTTTTCGATAATACTGCTAAAGATGTCATCTCTTCTCTATTTTTGCGTTAAAATCTCCCAGCACGATTTGAACATCGTACTCCGTTATTCGCTCATAGGTTTTGGCAATAAGTTCGTAGAAGCAATCTCTCGCTTTATCATCTTTTTCCTCCTTCTGGAAGTGAGCACATGTAAGGCTTATGTTGGCTACTTTGGCATTGATCTTGCCTAAGTCTGGCACTTATAACAAATCCGCATCCGAATTGTCACTGTTTCTGCTCACTATAGTACGGTCCGTAATTGATGTCACAGTTTGTCATCCTCTTTTTGGCCGGTCCATCCCATCGTATTTCCTGTGTAACAGTAAAGTCCGCTTTATAGCAGTTTAGGTCTTCCGTTAGTTGTTCGCCTGCACCTCTCCTGTTTAATGTTCTCACATTCCAGGTGCAGATATGAACGTCGCCGTTGTTGTCCTTTTTTCATTTAGCAGGTTCATCAACAATAAGATCAGTCCTCTCCGAGGCTATTAGTTGCTTCGTAACAATATGTTTTTTCTATGGTTGTGTAGTTAACCCAAAGTACAACCCTTAACGTGAAGGGCCAGTTTCAATTTAGTAGATACCCCTAGGACAATCGGCCATCAGTATCCACTACGGGATTGACTGCTGCCGTTGGCCTTTCAGCTCGGCCGCCACCATCAAAATCAAAAGGCTTGATTTACCCTTGAGATTTCTAAATAACCTGTTGTCCGAATTTGTCGAAACAGCTCATCTAGTTTCCCCTGGGACATGATGAGCTCGCCTTAAGAGGCTCGCAAGAGTAGAAACACCTCAACCAACTTTGCGGATTTTTTTTTTTTAATAAAGAAATTTTTGGATTTAATTCTAGAAATTCGATAAAGTGGTTGAAGGACATTGTTCTCCTTGAAATTTCGTCCAAAGAAAAATATCAAAGGCACACAAAATTGTATGGAGACGTTCGTGTTGAAGGTGAGATGGGAGTATTAGATGAATGCCACATCGGATAGTAGGATTTCCAAATGTTTTTGAAAATCTTTGGTTTGTGTGAAAACTCTTTCAGTGCTGCGCGTTAACATGCCCCTGACCATATAAGAAACTTCATTTCCTTATTTCACTGCATATAGGAAACTCTATGTGTCCGGTTCTGGATAAGAACATTTTCAACAAAATTGTTAAATCTCAACTGTCATCAGATACCTATTTGGTCCTTTGTTGACCAAAGCTAATATGCATACAAAAAACGTTTTGATGCAATAGAGCTGATTAGCGATAGTTTTGACATTCCATGCTAACAGTTGCCCTGAATATTTATCAATAAGGTACATGAGTACTAAAATAGTAAGTAAAAAAGATCTTACCTGTGAATACTTGTTTTAAAAAAAGAAATATTTCGAATAAGTTTTTCAATTTCAAAATGAATTCTGTACTGATACAGGACCGACAAATCTAATGGATGTTTTGACAACAAATTGCCTGTCAAATTGAACTGTGATTGAGGTTTCAATCAGGTTTAGCCGGCGTATTTATATTTTCCTGTTTTAAATCCACAAAGTAGATAAAATGGTAGATTTGGTTTAACTTAATCGAAGGGTTGATAATAATACACAAATATGTAATTATTATCACAGCCGATAAATTAACGACGATAACTATCGCCAAAAATGATTAAACATTTTCAACATTACATTTAAATTGTTTAAATTTAAAATTAAATTAAATTGACAAAAAAGAACCCTAGAAAAACCCCCAAATCTATTTTAGTGCATTTTTTCCTATGGAACATTAAATTTAATAATTCAGGGGAATTTAATGCGTCAAATGTATACTAGACGGACGGGATTACTTTTGAATTTTGAATTAATTTTTTATTTATTAAGATGGTTGGATGTTGTAGAATGAGGGTAGACTCTGATTGGCTTTAACTTGGCAATGCCCAGTGGATGTAACTCTGACTACACAACAACTGTGCTTATTTTTACCTCCACCTGGTAACCATCGGATACTGGTCTCATCCAAACGGATTTGACTTGCTAAACGATAAGTGCGAGTGTTGATAACACGACGAAAAACAGCAACACTATAAACACCATGGTGAGAATGGCACGGATGAATACCCGGCCTGCTATCCCAGGCGAACCTAGATGAGCTGCTCTGACATATTCGGACAACAGGTTGTCTAGGAATTTCAAGGGTTAGTCAGGCCCCTTGAACAGAGATGGTGGCGGATGAACCGAAAGGCCAACGGCAGCGCTTAATCCCGTACTGGATACTGATGGCCCCGTGTCCTAGGGGTATCTAATAAATTGGAACTGGCCCTCCAGGTTAAGGGTGCTTTGGGTTAACTATACCCAACCATAGAAAAAACATACATACATACATACATATTACGAAGCAACTCATAACCTCGGAAAGGACTGATCTTATTGTTGACGACCCTGCTAAACGAAAAAAGGACAACGACGTTCGTATCTGCACCTGGAATGTGAGAACATTAAACAGGAGAGGTGCAGGCAAACAACTGGCGGAAGCCCAAAACTGCTACAAAGCAGACATCACTGCCATCCAGGAAATACGATGGGATGGGCCGGACAAAAAGAGAATGAAAAACTATGACTTCTACTATGGACCGTGTTTTAGTGAGCAGAAACAGCGACTATTCGGATGCGGATTTGTTATAAGTGCCAGACTTAGGCAAGAAGTCTTATGCATCCATGACATTAGCGAACTCATTGTAACAATTCGCATCAAGTCCAAATTCGCTTATATGTTCTCACTCCCCGACGCACGGTGGAAAAAGATGATAAAGCGAAAGATTGCTTCTACGAGCTCCTTGACAAAACCTATGAGCGACTACTGAAGTACGATTTTCAAATCGTGCTGGGAGATTTTAACGCAAAGGCAGGAAGAGAAGACATCTTTAGCAGTATTGTCGGAACACATAGCCTACACGACAATACATCTGGCAACGGACTTGGTTTAATTGACTTCGCTACGGAACTAAATGCTAGTATAGCCAGCACATGGTTTCCTCTACTCGATATTTATAAGGGGACGTGGCGGCCTCCAGATCAAAAAAACGGTCAATCAAATTGATCACATTGCGATAGACAATAGGCAGGCATCCAGTATTTAGGATGACCGTACATTCGGAGGGGCTAACATTCTCGTACAAATACCATGTTGTAGCCAAAATAAGGGTGCATATGTCCATAAAAAAGAAAAAAATTCCAGATGCTCGCAGCCAAGAACGAGGCCTACAAGGCTAAGCTGCAGGTGAAGACGAGAGCTGCCATTGAGCTCTATAGGCCAAGAAGAAGTGAAGAACACCAGCTTTTCAGAAAGAAAAAAAGCGAGCGATCTAGGATATAGAGAGGTTCTACTCCAAGAACGATGTTCGCAAGTTTTACAAAAGTATAAAACGTCAAAGCCAAGGATACAATAACGCCGGCGGAGATGACTTGGTAAGTAACATTCACCAACTCATAAGCCAAATCTGGTCATATGAAAGTATGTCGGAAGAATCTGCCGTAATATGTGAACGCCTGAAAGCCTTTACCAACAACCTGATCGGCCAGTGTGGTTTTAGGCCAGGAAAGTCCACAACCGATCATATTTTCACACTTCGGAGTTTCCTGGAAAAAGCCCAAGAAGTGCAAATCGATACGCACCACCTATTTATCGATTTCAAAGACGCATACGGCAGTATGTTTAGAGACGAACTATATAGAGCCATGTCTAGCCATGTCGGCACAAACTCGTCCGTTTGTGTAGGATGAGGATGGAGAATTCTCGCTGCTCCATCAATGTCGGAAACGTCCTTACCGACACATCCGATACCAAAAAAGGATTTACAACGCAAAACACGCATCGCACGGAAAGAAGGGAAGAGAAAAGAATCCTGTGTGGGAAAAAAGATAACCGCAGCCTCCCATCAATTGTACAAGAAAGCCAAACAACTGGCAACTGGCTTCAACGCAGGTTGAAGCCTGAAAAACAACAAGGCAGCCGGTTCTGACGGATTACCAGTAGAAATCTTCAAATACTGAGGTATTTCTTTAAAAGTGTGAATCCACCAAACCCTCGATAAAATCTGGATATATGGGACCATGCCCGATGAATGGGCATATATCCAATCTACAAAATAAGACAAAACTCTGGAAAAGACCACCGAATTTTAAGTCGAGACACATCTTCTTTTCATCGACTACAATGCCGTTTATGATAGCATCCATTGTCTAGAGCGATGGCGGAAATATCATCTGATACCATCGAAACGGATACAGGTGTGTCGCCTTCCACTAGACGACACACGATGCAACGTCCAGTTTGGAAACAACTCATCTGAACTTTTCCAAACTTATAGCAGATTCCGACAAGGAAATGTTTTATTCAATAGTGCGCAGGCAGGAGTTAGCATGGAAGGAACTATCTTCGATAAATCCGTCCAGCTATTGGGGTACACAGACGACATCGAAAACATTGGTCGCTCCCACCTTGACGTTGTGGAAACATTTACGGCCATTGAGGAAGAGGCAAAACGCATTGTACAACTAACAGATTACTCTCGACGAACGGATAATTTCAAGGAATTTAAACACTTCATCTACCTCGGAATCAAAATCCACTCCACATTACGAAATGTGACCCTTGGAAACCGTCACAAACGTATTTTCTCTCGTGCTTTACGAAATTTATGAATGGTCCTATACCTCTGGATCCAAACTTTCTTCGGACAAATTTAAATTAATTTACATTTGCAGAAAAAAAATGTTCAAACATAGAATTAGTGATTAATAACACAAAAGTAGAAACAGTAACTAACCATAATGTTATAGGACTATTAATAAATAATAGATTGAATTGGAAACCTCACTGTACAAACCTTAAGAAATCATTAGCAGCAAGGCTCAATATCATTAAGTATCTATCATCAAGAAAAAGTAATGTTCATGTTAATACGCTGTGTAATATCTCAAGATTGTTAGTTTTAAGTTAATTGGATTACGCTTTGGCCAACTATGGTTCCTGCCCAAAATCAACCAAAAATATAATAGCACCAAGCAGCAAGGAGAAGCCTAGGCGCTTTCGCAACCACACGGATCAAAAATTTACTCGCTGAGGACGGGCTCCCGTCGCGTCATTAGAAGAGCGTTACCTCGAAATCATCGCAAGTCTCAATGTCAAGTCAAGCTTCACTTCCAAACAGGATCGGTAATAGATAAAGATGCTAATAGAGCTTTCGCAATTCATATCATCCTGGAATCTGGTTATAGGCTAAATATATCTTCCAAATATATCTTCCCCGACTCAACCACTATGGGGAATCCAGATCACATTATCAGCCGCAGAGCTGATGTCGTTTGGCCACCTCGGAGCTGCGATTTTACACCGTTGGACTATTATTTGTGGGGTGCCGTAAAAGATAAGTGTTACGCCGACAAGCCAGAGACAATTGAAGCTTTAAAGGACAATATTCGTGAAGCCATTGGTGAAATACAGCTGCACACAATCGATAATGTGCTTAAAAATTGGACCGATCGTGTAGGCTACTTTTTATACCCTAACCCATAGTGGTAAATAAGTTTTGATACATAGTTTGTAACATAGATAAATAATTTAGCAAAATATACCTCAAAGTATATGGATCGACTCAGAATCGATAGCTGAGTCGATTTAGCCATGTCTGTCCATCCGTCTGTCCGTCTGTCCGTCCGTCCGTCCGTCCGTCCGTCCATAAGTCACCAGTTTTTGGGCCTTCAATTTTGAGCTAGAAGGATGAAATTTGGTACACGTGCTCTTTGTTGCTCCCAGCAGAACAAGTGTAAACATTTTTGAAATCCGCCCACTGCCACGCCCCCTTTGCAGAAGAACGTAGTTTTTAGCCAAACCGTAAGGAATTTTAAAAAAAGTATCTGAGAAGCGTAGCTAGACAATCGTAATATCTATATTTCGCTCATATAATTTGTTTGCCAGGCCCACTGTTTGGAGGCGTTTTTAATAAAAAAAACGTTGTACGGTCAAATTTTCTTAAAAAAATGGAAGTGTTCGAAGTTTTCTTCTCTGTAGCAGCCTATATGTATCAACACAAGCCAGCGGTAATGGCACTAAGTGAAACCCAGTTGCGAAAAGACACCGATCCCAGTGAATTTGCTATAGCGGGTTATACACTTGTGCCATTATTTGTAGCACATAGAGGTATCGCGCTCTATGTAAAAAACGAAGTGTCATTTCAAGTCCAGCGCGAAATCGGTTGCTCGGATGACCCATTTTTTCAATATCTCTGGGTCAAATTCACACTTCGAAAACATGTGATACACATCTGCCTGCTATATCGAAGCCCCAATTCAGAAAAAGAATTGACATTTAACAAACTCGATAAATTTTCTGAATCTATAACTAGTATTCTTTCCCGCATTCCCAGCAGCGAAATCATCGTTGCGTGTGATTTTAATGTCCATAATACTAGTTGGCTTCGCCATTCTGGACCAACAACACCTGAAGGTTATTACGCAGAGATTTTTGCCTAGCTGAATAGCCTAACTCAACTTGTAGACAAAGCAACACGCATTCCTGATATTGACAGTCACAGCCAACACACTCTAGACCTATTCCTTACTTCCTTACTTACATCCGGATAAGTATTCAGTCGCGCGGTTTTATCTCCATTAGGAGCATCGGATCATTGTCTGGTGTTAGCTAAATTCTCGTACTCAAAACAACCAGTTAAAAAGAAATACCCTAGAAGAACAATATGGAAATACGAGAGTGATAATTGGAGCGGACTAAATTCGTTTTTTGGGGTTTTAACTGGTCTCTATGTTTCCTCAATAGAGACGTTAACGCCGTTGCAGACATGATAACAGACTTAATCTTGCTTGGGAAGAAAAACTTTATTCCAAACAAATGCATTAGCGTCAAACCAAAAGAAGAAAATTGGTTAAATCCGTCTTGTGTGACTGCTATCCGGATGAAGGAAGAGACTTTTGCCCTATGGCGACAAACACCTTACTTTCATCATAAATGTTCCGACGAAATATGTACTTGTATCCCGCCTGTCCGTCTGTTTAATAGAAATACTCGTGCGGCTTCTTCCGCACACCCATATTGCATAGAGCCTGTTTTTGGGCGCACAGAAAAATTTAAAAGATCATTTCTTAACCACACTTCACGATTAGGAAACAGTTTGGCTTCTTCAATTTTTCCAGATGACTACAATTTACAAAGATTCAAAATTAACGCCACCTACTCCCAAAATCTCTTACTATCTACAAACCATTTTCCTTCCTTCCATCACTGGGTTTTATAACCTTCAATGACTAAGTCCTAAGTGTTGAAAAATATTTAAAAAAAAAATTCGTTTTGCTCTACGCGGTATCCCCTGGGTAGAAAGTTTTAATTAATCCCCCTACGAGGATCGTTTGAAATTAATAAACCTTCAATCGCTTCGAAAGCGTCGTAAAATAACCGACATTCTATTTGTACATCAGCTTGTAGCAGGAAATATTGATTCCCCCGCTCTGCTAGAAACGCAAACTCCCGAAATCTATCATCTGTTCCCCTCTTCCGAACCAACTACGGCAACAACGAGCCAATGACTAGAATATTGCGCCTGGCTAATGGACATAACTCCTTTTATTTTCACTGTAGCAAACTTGTTCTACGAAACTCTCTGATGTCCACCTCATCTACCCTTAACCCTTTTTCCAATAAATAAATTTAATTAGCTTGATTTAATTAATTAATTTAGCTTGTACTAAGCTTTAATAAATAAATAAATCATTTCATTAGGTTATTTTGAAACTTTATGTGTGTAGCACTCCAAAAGAGTTCCTCATATCAAGTGGATTTAAAAAAGGAGTGCGGAATAAAGTGCGGAAGTTTTTTTTTAGTTATTAAGATTTTGTTACTCTTATTTTGTTTAAAATAAGTACTTTCGGGTGAATTTATTTACTTTGTCCCACATTTTAACTCTTTGGATCTGGTCACTTTGCTGATGTCGTAAGCCCTGTGCCTGCACACTCAGACGAAAATATCGCTGCTGCAAGTGCAAGTGTTGCTGATGTACTGAATTTATCGATTTCTCGGCGTTCACAGCACTATGGCGTATTTTTCATTTGGATTTGCATCTTCATTCTTATAAAGTTCAAATTATGCAAAAAAAGGAACCATGCCGACCATTTCGCTGGCAATGCCGTAGATACGCTACTTGGGTGTTGGAACAACAGACAAAAAACACCGATTTTTCGAACAACATTTTCATCAGCTGTTAGGCACATTTCTAACTCGGTAAGTATGTAAGAAAATAAAATTGAATTTGGCGAAACAAATAGGATCAACACTCCTAAATGGAAAGTTCAAATGCTTTATCTACCGGACCCTATTCCTACCAGTCCTATTTCATTGAGCAAATGAATAGTAACGCTGCACCCACCCAAGAAAATCTTTGAATTTCCGTCTTCAGGTTCGAGACTGTGACAATGACTGAAACTCCGGCTTAATGATCTAGCGATCGGGAATACCAGAGCGTATGCACTGATCGACTGGAAGCAACGTGATCAGAATCGAAGAGGGGGGAAAGCTGCCTTGTCTCAAATACTCAGTGGGTGCATTAGGACCAAGTAAAAACGTATAAACACGTAGAACCAACGCCCCAAATCCACATGAACTTCAATAGGAACTGTTCCAGGAACAGTCTTCTGTACCTTGACCACACTTGAGAGAGCCTGGTGGTGTAGAGACCATTCTGTTGAATATCGTACCTATTGCAGTGTTCCGTCCAGACACATATTTCATTTTTGCTTCCTGTCAAGACTATCTAAAAGATAAATCTTCAACTCGAGCGTTGCAATAAAAGATGGCTTCGCATTTAACATAATTTACATTTAATATATCTACTGGTGTACCGTTGATTGTGTAGCACAATGTTACAACAATTCTGCTTCTTAATAAATACTAAGATTATCTTAAACCTAAACAGTTCTAATCGAGTATTAAATTCGTGTAAAGAGAACTGGAACGTGGTGTCTGCTGGGCGCCTAAACATCCCCTGTCACTCAGAAGATCATCGATTTTGCACGCCAATATCCGAAAGTTGATTTCGTTGGGTTTCTGTGTGCCTGATGCAATTTTCTAAAACAAAGAACAGTCACAGTAGTCAAAACCCCACTCTTCATAAAGACTTTACTCACCTGGAACCTGCAAGTGGACAACCATAGTTCCTCTTCACCACGTGGATTCCTCACCACCTTCATTCCACTGGCGAACTGCAACTGCTCCAGATTGTTGGCGACTTCTTTGAACGACTTGTTCACAAAAGGCTTGTTGGTGTTCCACATGATCACATTGCCATAGTGAGTATTTGCGAAAATGTTGCCTTTACTGTCCATGGCCTCCTGAGCCACTTGTATGCCACGTGAGCCAAGCTGTCGGAATGCATCCGGCATAGCCTCACGGTTATTCTCCCAAATAGTTCGGTTATCGATGAGTCGGAGAGCGACTGCATTCTCTGTATCACTGGCCAATGCATGGAAGTAAAGGTATCTCTCACCTGGCGAGAATTGCGTTCTATAAACTATTTTTGAATGTTTTTCTGACCTCATACCTCTTGAGTTGCGGGGTGTTAAGCTCAGCGCAAATATGCCATCCATCAGATCAAAGCTCTCACCAGCGATGGTGTGTGTTCCCCAGTTTGGAACGGGATACATCAATTTGTTTTCGATTCTCCAAGCTGCGTTCTGTTCGGAGTCATACACCACTAATCCGTGATTTGTAACATCAGCTATGTAAACCATTGCCTTCTGACAGCGACCTCTTGGTGGAGTATCGCGGATATCGACAACTGGAGTAATGAACAAGGACGTGGTCGGTGTATACACATCTGTGGTAAACTGATAGCGATTGATGAGTTTGTCTGTGTTCAGGTCGTAGGTAAGCAACTGAGGAGGACATCTTTGGACACCGGCTATCACACCAGAATCAATCACCCACATGTGGTCACATTCGTCAATCTATTAGGAAGCAATGGAGGTGACAAAGATATTTAATGAAAGCTGTTTATACATACCGCAACTCGGAAGGCTGATGTTATGCCTTGACATTTGGAGTTACTAGCGTGGTTTGCTTCATAGGTGGGATAAGCGGCTATATATGGACCGTTGGGACCAATTTTGTTCGTAACCGTGGCCAAGGTGAATGGGATTCCATTTGTGAATCTAGGAATTGTTACAAATACCCTCATGCTACCATCACCTAGAAAGAAAAATCAATTTTAGCATGTCATCTACCTTGAAAGGGGTTTATAAAGCTCACGTCTATAGTTGACACCAACATCGATTGGAGTTCCTGTGTTTGCTGTGTAAAGACCATTGTCAATGGCATACTGACGATCGTTGTCTGTTGGGAACCCATATTCCAAAACATTCCATGCCACGACCTGATTCAATGATTTCAATTGTGCAGACGTCAATGCGGAGAGTAGGAGAAGGCATCCGATTATTTGGAAATGCATTTTGGATTCTGTAAAAGATTAAAAAAAAACAGAAATTAGATATATTTTTGAAGATGTCAGATGAGTTTGAGTCCCCATAAAAACATGTCGACGTTCAAAAACCAGTGAGCATATCATAAAAGTGTTTCAAAAAAATGTCTGAAAATTTCGATAGATTAAGCCACGCCCACATTTTCGGGCAATTTTTTAAGAAAATTATTTTTAAATATATAAAACTATAATGCCCAGTTTCACAGTGAGAGCTTAAGCCTCAAGTGGAGCTTAACCTGCGGTTTAACATAACTTTATGTTTCACAGTGCCGGCTTAAGAGGTAACCACACTTAAATGTTGATAAAACTTAAGCCCCCGATGTTGGTGGCTTAAGTGTTGGATTAACTTCTGTCATAGGAAATTTTGATTGGTTGTTGGATGTAGTAGATAATTACTCAATGGGTGATGTCCATACTAAATTCCATACATATTCGCAGAATATTCCCGTTTGGTGTATAGTTTTAGGCGCGTAACTAATAAATTACCTACGAACCATTCACAATTACTTGTTATACTTGGCTTAGCTAAACCACACTTTTTTGATGACTGTGAAACCCAAAAAACTTAAGACCAAATTTAAGCTCTGCTTTTTGCTTAGCTAAGCAACGGATAAAGCTCCCACTGTGAAACCGGGCATAAGTGTTGAAGAGGGCCCGAATGAATCGATTAGCCACAATGCACAGCAATTGGAGCTTTGTCATTTTGGTTGGTTGAATGGCTACGTCAACAAGCATAATTGCCGCATTTCGAGTGAAGAGAATCCACATGAGACCTTTGAGAAGCCATTACATCCACAAAAATTGACTGTTTGGTGTGCTCTATATAGGCTGGTGGAGTCATTGGGCCATGCTTCTTCCGAATGGGGACCGGTACAGAGCCATGATAACCGACAATTTTGTTCCCGAATTGGATGGCATGAATGTGGATGAGATGTGGTTCCAACAAGACGGCGCTACATGTTTCCAAGACATTAGCGAACGCATAGTAACAATCCGCATCAAGGCCAAATTCGCCAATATAAGCCTTATATGCGCTCACGCTCCGACGGAAGAAAAAGATGATATAGCTAAGGACTGCTTCTACGAGCTCCTTGACAAAACCTATGAGCGACTACCGAAGTACGATGTTAAAATCGTGCTTGGAGATTTTAACGCAAGGGTAGGAAGAGAAGACATCTTTAGAAGTATTGTCGGAAAACATAGCCTACACGACAACACGTCTGGTAACGGACTTAGGCTAATTGATTTCGCTACGGAACGAAATGCCACTATAGCCAGCACAAGGTTTCCTCACCTCGATATCCATAAGGGGACATGGCGGTCTCCAGATCAACGAACGGTCAACCAAATTGATCACATTGCAATAGATAAGAGGCACGCATCCAGTATTTTGGATGTCCGAACATTCCGAGGAGCTAACATCGACTCGGATCACTACCTTGTAGCAGCCAAGGTAAGAATGCGGATATCCACCACGCCACAACAATCCAGAAATACTGTGAAAAAATTTAATGTCGGAAGACAGCAATCGCAAGAGACCGCAAAGACCTTCGCACAACGCGTATCCATTAACCTCTCGATTAACACCATACCACCAGCATCGAATGTTGAAGAGCAATGGCAACGATGCCAACAGGCCATTAGATCAGCCGCAACTGATGTGCTAGGTTTCTCGCGCCCAACAGCAAGAAACCCCTGGTTTGATGAGGAATGCCAACAGATGCTCGCAGCCAAGAACGAGGCCTACAAGGCTAAGCTGCAGGTGAAGACGAGAGCTGCCATTGAGCTCTATGGGCAAAGAAGAAGGGAAGAACATCGGCTTTTCAGAAAGAAGAAAAAAGAGCAAGAAAAGCGCGCGATGGAGGATATAGAGAGGTGCCACTCCAGGAACGATGTTCGCAAGTTTTACCAAAGGGTAAAACGTCAAAGCCAAGGATACAAGGCTCGAACAGAATCCTGTCGAGATGAACAAGCAAATATTGTAGTTGAGACACAGTCGATGCTGAGGATATGG
Organism: Rhingia campestris; assembly: GCA_932526625.1. Classification (NCBI taxonomy): domain Eukaryota; kingdom Metazoa; phylum Arthropoda; class Insecta; order Diptera; family Syrphidae; genus Rhingia; species Rhingia campestris. Next base: position 167,978,057 of record OW052183.1, read on the forward strand.
AAAAACCACTTCTGCAGACTGTTAAACGGCGATGACGAACAACATTCCGCTGTCAGGCAGAACGAACCATTTAATATTGGCAACGCAGCGAAAACTGCCAACCACCCGACCTAAGTGAAGTGAGGATAGCTATATCTAAACTCAAGCTTAATAAGGCTGCCGGAAATGACGGCCTTCCCGCTGAGCTTTATAAGGCCGGCGGAGATAACTTGGTAAGTAACATCCACCAACTCATAAGCCAAATCTGGTCGGATGAAAATATGCCTGAAGAATGGAACCTCAGCATCGTTTGCCCGATCCACAAAAAAGGAGACCCACTGAACTGCGCCAACTACAGAGGCATAAGTCTACTCAACATCGCCTACAAGATCCTATCTGCCGTAATATGTGAACGCCTGAAACCGTTTACCAACAACCTGATTGGCCCTTATCAGTATGGTTTTAGGCCAGGAAAGTCCACAACCGATCAAATTTTCACACTTCGGCAGATCCTGGAAAAAACTCAAGAAGTCCAAATCGATACCCACCACCAATTCATCGATTTCAAAGCCGCATATGACAGCATTTATAGAGACGAACTGTGCAGAGCCATGTCTAGTTTTGGTATACCGCCCAAACTCGTCCGTTTGTGTAGGATGACGATAGAGAATTCTCGCTGCTCCATCAGGGTCGGAAACGACCTCACCGACACATTCGATACCAAAAAAGGATTTAGGCAAGGCGATGCGCTGTCATTTGACTTCTTTAATCTGATTCTTGAGAGAATTGTGCAAAACTCCAAAGCCAACACCAGAGGCACAATTTTCCAAAAGTCGGTGCAACTACTAGCATACGCTGACGATATTGACATCATTGGCAGGACTCAACGTGATGTCATAGCCACGTTTGCTAGTATAGAGAAGGAAGCGGCGAAAATGGGTATAGCAGTAAATGAGGGTAAGACTAAGTATATGCTGTCATCACGAAAGGACACACAACTTCGACGAATTGGACAGAACGTCACCATTGACAGATATAACTTTGAGGTAGTACAGGACTTTGTCTACCTCGGCTCCGCTATTAGCTCTGACAACAACATCTCGTCAGAAATTAAACGAAGAATTACTCTTGCCAACCGCTGTTTCTTCGGGCTAAGAAGGCAATTTAGTAGTAAAGCCCTCACTCGAACTACTAAGGAAACCCTATATAAGACCCTGATCATCCCAGTCCTGCTATACGGCGCTGAAGCATGGACCGTATCAAAAGCGGATGAAGAAATCCTTGGTAGATTCGAGAGGAAAATTCTTCGAAAAATCTTCGGCCCGTTTGCGTTGACGGGCTATGGAGACGAAGATTCAACCAAGAACTATACGAGCTGTACAGCGACATGCCCCTGGTCAAAAAACTCCGCATTGGACGTTTAAGATGGCTAGGACATGTAGAACGAATGGACACCAATACTCCGGCTCGCAGAGTCTTCGATTCCCAGCCAGACGTCGGACGCAGTAGAGGAAGACCTCGCCTTAAGTGGCGCTCACAAGTAGAAACCAACCTCAACCAACTTGGAGTGTGAAACTGGAGGCAGTTAGCTAAGGACCGGGCTAATTGGAGAGGCATGTTGGTTGAGGCCCAGGTTCATTCCGGACTGTAGCGCCACTTAAGTAAGTAAGTATGAATGACTGATTCATAAATAGAAGATTTTTTATTTATTGCCCATTGCGTTTTCATAACGAACGAATTTTCTAAGAAATATAACTGTTGCATAAAATTGTAGATTTACTTTAATAATATTTTGAAAACCGGACGCTAACCACAGAGATTAAAAATAAATATTTTAAGAAAAATAACCTACAAAATTAGAGATGCTGCTTCGAGGTAACTCGTCACACTTGATATGATAATTTGCTTACTATTACTATACCGCACTACGACATTTATTTGTGATACGAAAAAAAAATTATTTATGATAAGAATAACATATTCGTATAGAGTCCGCGATTATACTATTATTCCATTCACAATCAGTTAAGTTTCTCTCTATTGAGGACTGGTGTTCATTCAAAGCGAAATTTCTGAATTAGAATGAACTTTAGCAAGCTGGGAAATATTTGTTTTTAGTTTGCTCATTAGATATAGCGTTTTTCAAATACGCATTATGAATTCGAAAACACGAAATGATAAGTGATTACGTACTACTCCACTACTACTACTTGTCTACAAAGTATAAGTGAAATTTTTCTAAAACTTTTCACTGAATTGTTTTAGTTTCTTCGATTAAGTGAAGCTTAGGGTCAATGTTAATATTGATAGCTTATATTGAGGTATATGATGTTTTTTATAAGTACAATCTATGAGGTTGTTTTGTTTTCAAAAATTACGTAAAAATAATATAAACCGCTATGTAATATTCTAATTCGATGATGGAGAAGTCAAAAAAGTGGTTCTGAGACTTCTGGTGCGGTGAGCCGATAACGCTTAAAAAGCATCTCAAAATTATTCTTGCAGATGTTTTTTTTTACTCTATACATGAATTACTGTGGATTGTTTGATTGAGAAAATTTGTCTCCCGAAAGTTTCTTTACTTGTCATACTTCTAAAAGTTTGTTTTGGGACCGAACTCCAAACGTCAAATCAGTATTCCAGGAAAAAAAAAACTAGTTTAGCGTCGAATATTTTATAACTCTACAAAGGGTTGACAGTCTTTACTCTTAGACATATTCCATTGGCAGCAACTCCCAGATACATTTTTAAAATTGTGATTTGATGTCCAAAATAAACATTATTTTCTAAAATAATTTTAGAAAATATTAAAAAATCGAAATTTTTTAAATAAATAAAAATTAATGTGCTCAGATGAATGGAGTAAATAGTTACTTTCTTACTTTAGCGCCACTTAATTCAAGAACCCTGGGTGCCATCAAAGGGCTCAATGACAAGGACTAAAACCTTTTTTACAACATCGACAAACAAAACGGTAAGCCTAGATCCTGTATTTTAGTTAAAAAACACATCAAAGCTTTCTTTTGTCCCAACCTTAGCTGCAACTACCTAACTGTTATACGGATTGAAGCTGAAAAGCAGGAGTGCCTGTATGCAGCTTCGGCCTATATGGCATACTACCGGACTGTCCCGCCGAAGGTAGAGTTTCTCACAGCCACTCTATCCAATAAGAAGACGTACTTGATTCTGGGCTGCGATGCCAATACCAGGCATACCCTGTGGGGTAGCTCAGAGATCAATGAACGAGGTGAGTCACTTTTTGATTTTATAATTCATTACAACCTGTCAATTTGCAACAAGGGTTGTACCCCAATTTTTACATTCCCGTTATTAGTGTTATTAGTGTTATTGACATCACACTAGCCACAAACAACGACAACCTAAGGGTGCAGAACTGGAAAGTATCCAGCCTGAAATCCTTCTCGGATCACAGCTGGATACTCTTTGATGTTAATATTCGGATTGATGCACCAATCCCCTTTAGAAATCCCAGAAGAATCAATTGGCCAAAATTTGACCAAACAGTCAGATCTAGAATTCAAGTAATACCAATCTTAGATTTTGGTATTACCTGAAACAAGCAGATCTAGAATTCAAGTAATACCAATCTTAGATTACCTGAAGTCTAGATCTGACTGTTTGGTCAAATTTTGGCCAATTGATTCTTCTGGGATTTCTAAAGGGGATTGGTGCATCAATCCGAATATTAACATCATATTACTTCGACAGACGAACTGAACGCAACTATCGTTACCTTCGAAAAGGCAATGAGTATTGCTTTCAAGGTCTCGTGTCCAGCTAGTTTCGGTAAGAAAAAACTCCCTCCCTGGTGGAGTGAGGACCTTAGTAAACTCAGGAACATCTGCCATATATACAATTTTTGGCAACCTTATAAAGATTGCCTTAGAATATACAAAACGGCTATTCGTAACGCCAAGAAAGAATCTTGGCAGGAATACTGCGAATCGATCAATACCCTTAAAGACTCTTCCAGACTGAGCAAAATCTTAGCGAAGGACTATTCAAACCCGTCCTTAATAAGAAAGTCGGATGGTAGCTGGTCAGAGACTTTATCTGAATCTCTGTCTATCCTTATTAACACACACTTCCCAGGTTGTAAAGAAATGCAGCCAGCATCTGCTGACTCTCGGCCCGCTGACCCTGCAACTTGGGAAAATATCAAATCTATCATAACCAAAGAAAAGACCTCCTGGGCAATAAACAGCTTTTCACCCTATAAATCACCTGGCCTTGATGGCATCCTGCCGATCATGCTACAAAATTTACAGGACACTGTAATACCGTGGTTGTTGCCAATTTGTAGAAGCTGCATTTTACTAAACTTTATTCCACACTCATGGAGACGTGTCAGGGTAGTTTTTATATCAAAGGCAGGTAGACGTGGATATGAATCTGCAAAAGATTTCAGGCCCATTAGCCTCGCTTCCTTTATTTTAAAGATCCTGGAGCGGATCCTTGACATCCATGTGCGCAGCATTCTGGATGAATCGCCGCTATCCACATCACAGCACGCATATCTCAAAGGTAGATCGACTGATACCGCTCTGCATGAGATGATAGGAACCATCCAAAAGTCCATTTACTACAAAGACTACACCCTAGCCACCTTCCTTGATATAGAAGGGGCTTTCAATAATGTACAAACTGACAGCATACAAGGGACCCTAACCGTAACTGGTGTAGAGGAGCATTTCAGCCAATGGATTATATCCATGCTAAGGTCTAGAATCATCCAATCAACACTTGGCAACAGCATCCTAACGCGATATGCTGACACCACAGGGTTGTGTGATATCTCCTCTGCTGTGGCTTATCGTTATGAATAAACTGCTGGTCCGACTCGATCGGGTTAGGATTAAGGCAGTGGCCTACGCGGACGACGTAGTGATCCTAGTGTGAGGAAAGTTTCTTCCAGTGAATATCGAAATCATGGAGTACGCTCTGGATTTTGTTAGTACTTGGGCTACAAGATGTGGCCTGGGTGTTAATCCGAGCAAAACGGAAATGATGCTTTTCACCACGAAGACCAATATACCAGCTTTTAATCTCCCCCGACTAAATGGACAAGCGCTCTCACTCTCATCCAATGCGAAATATCTAGGGAATATCCTGGGTACCAAGCTAAATTGGAAAACCCACATAGAACAAAGGGTTAAGAAAGCATGTATAGCTTTCTATGCCTGTAGAAAAACTTTTGACAAAAGATGGGGCCAACAACCAAAGATGACACTTTGGATGTACACGGCAGTAGTTCGGCCGATACTCACCTACGTGGGTACTAGTCTGGTGGCCTTCTGTGAGTAAAGGGTATATCATTGACAAACTTAAGAGGGTACAAAGAACTGCATGCATCGGTACAACTGGGGCCATGAGATCATGTCCCACTGATGCTTCATCTTCTCCCTCTAGACATCCATATCAACGGCATTGCAATGTGCAGTGCAGTCAGGTTCAAAAAGCCCTATGGGCATGATAGTACCTACTCCCAAACAAAATATCGCTATCATCAAAGCTAGTACTTCAATGCCAGAACGAACTGGCCTCCACTGGGAGTCGGTGAGGTGGCGAAACCTCAGTGGGTGCGCCATATCTAGAGATATGTGGCCACGGTACAACAAGACAAGAACACGCGACCTCTTAAGCAGATCCCGTAAGGAAGTCTCCAGGGTGATAGCAATTACCACAGGACACTGGCCCATCGGTGACCATGCTGTTAGAATGGGTATACCCCACAACACCAACTGTCGCAGCTGCAAGGAGGTGGGTGAGAGGGAAACTTTAACTCACTTTCTGTGCAAATGCCCGGTCCTGTCAAGAGTAAGACAACGAACTCTAGGCAAACCTCTCTGCTCTCTGATAAACACATCAAAGAACTGATCGCCTTCCTTAATTCCACTGGTTGGATTTAGTACACGCCAACTTACAACAACACACAACATTTAACCGCACGAGTATTTGGCATCAAAACGGCGCACCCCAGCGCTAATTGTGTTTCGTCTTGTACGAACAGCCAATTTAACTAACTAACTAAAGTGGCGCTACAGTCCAGAATGAACCCGGGCCTCAACCAACATGCCTCTCCAATTAGCCCGGTCCTTACCTGACTGCCTCCCGTTGCACACTTCAATTTGGTTGAGGTCGGTTTCTACTTGTGCGCGACACTTGGAGCAAAGTCTTCGTCTACTTGGTCCGACATCTGGCTTGGAAGCGAAGACTCTTTGAGCCGGAGTATTGGTGTCAATTCGATCTACATGTCCTATCCATACTAAACATCAAATGCAAAGTTTTTTTTGACTAGGGGCATGTCGCTGTATAGCTCGTATAGTTCTTGTTTGAATCTTTGTCTCCATATCCCGTCAACGCAAACGGGACCGAAGAATTTTCCTCTCAAGTCGAACAAGGATTTCTTCATCCACTTCTTCATACGGTCCATGCTTCAGCTCCGTTGAGCAGGACTTCGATGATCAGGGTCTTATCTAGGATCTCCTTTGTAGTTCGAGTGGGGGCTCTTATTTACTGCAAAACTCATTTTTTTCCGCTTGCTCTCTATACAAGCAAACATGGCTATGACATCATCACATTGAAAAATGTGCAAATCCGCTGTTTTATCGAAAAACTGTGTTCAGCGATGAGGCTCATTATTGGCTCAATGGATAAGTATATAAATAAAACTGTCGCATCTGGAGTGATGAACAGCCACTTGCAATACAAGAATTACCGATGCATCCCGAAAAAACGACAGTTTGGTGTGGTTTATGGGCTGGTGGCATGATCGGTCCATTTTTCTTCAAAGAAGACCGTGGAAGAAACGTTACTGTCAACGGCGAACGATACCGAACCATGATACGCGACTTTTTTTTTGCCCCCTTTGGCTGAGTTGAACTTGGTTGACATGTGGTTTCATCAAAACGGTGCCCAATGCCACCTTCTGAATGGACCATTTGAAACAGAGCCGTGGACAACATTTACATGAAGTTGGCTTTAAAACATAAATGGCAAAGGCCTATATATCGATTACAATAAATTTTGAATATTTGATGAAAATTTGAGTTACACCGATTTTTGGAAGATTGTGAATTTGGTGTTGGCTCGAGAGTTTTGCACAATCCTATCAAGAATCAAACTGAAGAAGTCACATGACAGCCAATCGGCTTGCCTAAATCCTTATTTAGTATCGAATATGTCGGTGAGATTGTTTCCAACCCTGATGGATAAGCGAGAATTCTCCATCGTCATCCTACACAAACGGACGAGTTTGGGCAATATACCAAAACTAGACATGGCGCTGTATAGTTCGTTTCTATAAATGCTGTCGTATGCGGCTTTCAATCCGATAAATAGGTGTTGGGTATCGATTTGGACTTCTTGGGTTTTTTCCAGGATCTGCCGAAGTGTGAAAATTTGATCGGTTGTGGACATCCCTGGCCTAAGACCACACTGATAAGAGCCGATCATGTTGTTGGTAAACGGTTTCAGGCGTTCACATATTACGGAAGATAGGATCTTGCAGGCGATGTTGGGGAGACTTATATCTCTGTAGTTGGCGTAGTTCGGAGGGTCTCCTTTTTTGTGGATCGGGCAAACGTGCTGCGCTTCCACTCTCCAGGCATACTTTCATTCGACTAAATTTGGCATATGAGTTGGTGAATGTTACTTAGTAAGTCATCTCCGGCGGCTTTATAAAACTAGGCGGGAGGCCGTCATTTCGGGCTATCCTCACTTCACTTAGGTCGGCCGTTGGGCGGTTGGTAGTTTTCGCTGCCGTCTCCAATATTGAATGGTTCATTCTGCCTGACAGCGGAATATTGGTCGCCATAGCCGTTGAACAGCCTGAAGAAGTGGTTCTTATACATATCGTCAACATCGACTGTGTCTCAACTACGATATTTCCTTGTTCATTTCGACAGGTTTCTGTTCGGACCTTGTATCCTTGGCTTTTACGTTTTATACTTTGGTAGAACTTGCGAACATCGTTCCTGGAGGGTCACCTCTCTATATCCTTGATAGCGCGCTTTTCTTGCACTTTTTTCCTTGCCGGTGTTCTTGCCTTTTTTTCTGCCTATAGAGCTCAATGACAGCTCTCGTCTTTGCCTGCAACCTATCCTTGTGGGCCTCATTCTTGGCTGCGAGCATCTGTCGGCATTCCTCATCAAACCATGTTTTCTTCTGGTGGGCACGAGAAACCTTGTACATCAGTTGCGGCTGATCTAATAGCTTCTTGATATCGTTGCCATTATTCTTCTACATTATATTCTGGTGGTATGGTGTTAATCGAGAGGTCTGTCCGTCTGTCCGTCTATCCCTCCAAAATTAAATTTCGGAGTAAAAGTTCCTGTAAACACATTTCATCATTGTTTGGATCGTTGGTGGTCGTTGGGGTGAACGGATTTAAAAATAAAATTATTTTTGATTTAATTTTTCAGTAAAACTTAGCTAACAATCCAAATAAAAAATATCTAAATATATTTGCTAAACATTTACATGGTGAAAACGAATTCATTTGGTGACGAATAAAAATAACATCAATGCTTTGTATTGTTCGGCTTTGAACAAAAGAATTGCTTTGCGATTCCTAAACAAAGAAAATATTTTGTGTTGACGTTTATTGAATATTTTACACAATAAAACACCGCTCTTTTCAAAGTTACAAATCTGAGTAATGAATTTTGTTGTTTTTTCGCAAACATTTTGACATTTAACAAAAAAATGGAAATTATCAAATTTCCCTGAATGGGATATTTATTTCATAGTTGCATTCCGCACTTTTACTTGTATGAACAAGATTGCAATTCCACTAATTAATAATTAATAAAAAATTTAGAAATTAGAACACGCAAGGTATAAGTATACCTCGTCGTGCATCACCCTTAGTTTTATTCATCTACATTCCTAAAGCTACAAAAACGTAACAAAAAAAGTAAATATGAGCTGGTGTAACAAACGAATAAATTATTAAAAAAATATTTTCGTATAAATTAATAAATTAAATGTGTATTGCTGAATCAGAAAATGATTTATTAAACATTCCACATGGTAGGTTACTACATACTGACGAGATGACCAGATAATAAGAAATTCCTTACAACTTCACATCATTTTTAGATACAGACATCAAAATGATTGCAGTTGTAGATCTGTTATACGTATAACGGGTTTGTATACCCTCAGTTTCGACATGACCAACAAGTTTATGACGTATTACTTTGTTGTTTGGCAAATGTCACTTGGTGTCGTTGAACGACCCGATGGAGAAGTTTCGAATCCCAACGATTGATTCACTCCACAAACGCGAAGATACACAGACACTGTCAAAGGTTCAGAACATACCAGTTGTCAAAAAAAAACTATAAGATCTGCTGCAATTGACGTGAAGACTGGCGGCAGAAGATCGCAGCCAAGGAAAGTCCATAACAGGCCACTTCAACAGATCCTACAAAACACAAAACCATGATGTTCGATTTGACACCTTTCATTCATACGGTAGCATGCTTGAAAAATAGCATGGCCATTACTAGTTTTGACATATTTCTCTGTGCTTTATTATTATTTATATTAGAGGTACCACTCCAGGAACGATGTTCGCAAGTTTTACCAAAGTGTAAAACGTCAAAGCCAAGGCTACAAGGCTCGAACAGAATCCTGTCGAGATGAACAAGGAAATATCGTAGTTGAGACACAGTCGATGCTGAGGATATGGAAGAACCACTTCTGCAGACTGTTAAAGGCGATGACGAACAACATTCCGCTGTCAGGCAGAACGAACCATTTAATATTGGCAACGACAGCGAAAACTGCCAACCACCCGACCTAAGTGAAGTGAGGATACATAGCTATATCTAAACTCAAGCTTAATAAGGCCGCCGGAAATGACGGCCTTCCCGCTGAGCTTTATAAAGCTGGCGGAGATGACTTCTGGTCGGTTGAAAGCATGCCTGAAGAATGGAACCTCAGCATCTTTTACCCGATCCACAAAAAAAGAGACCCTCTGAACTGCGCCAACTACAGAGGCATAAGTCTTCTCAACATCGCTTACAATTCTATCTGCCGTAATATGTGAACGCTTGAAACCGTTTACCAACAACCTGATCGGACGATATTGACATCATTGGTAGGACTCAACGTGATGTCATTTAGCAGTAAATGAGGGTAAGACTAAGTATATGATGTCAACACGAAAGGACACACAACATCGACGAATTGGACAGAACGTCACCATTGACAGATATAACTTTGAGGTAGTACGGCACTTTGTCTACCTAGGCTCCACTATTAATTCTGACAACAACATCTCGTCAGAAATCAAAGGAAGAATTACTCGTGCCAATCGCTGTTTCTTCAGGCTAAGAAGGCAATTTAGTAGTAAAGCCCTCACTCGAACTACTAAGGAGATCCTATATAAGACCCTGATCATCCCAGTCCTGCTCTACGGCGCTGAAGCATGGACCGTATCAAAAGCGGATAAACAAATCCTTGGTCGATTCGAGAGAAAAATTCTTCGGAAAATCTTCGGTCCCGTTTGCGTTGACGGGCTATGGAGACGAAGATTCAACCACGAACTATACGTGCTGTACAGCGACATAGCCCTGGTCAAAAAACTCCGCATTGGACGTTTAAGATGGCTCGGGCATGGACACCAATACTCCGGTTCGCAGAGACTTCGATTCCCAGCCAGACGTCGGACGCAGTAGAGGAAGACCTCGCCTTAAGTGGCGCTCACAAGTAGAAACCAACCTCAACCAACTTGGAGTGCGAAACTGGAGGCAGTTAGGTAAGGACCGGGCTAATTGGAGAGGCATGTTGGTTGAGGCCCAGGTTCATCCCGGTCTGTAGCGCCACTGAAGTAAGTAAGTAAGAGTGTTGAAATTTGGTATATAGACTCTCTGGCCGACGAAGCAGAACAAGTGTAAACATTTTTGAAATCCGCCCACTGCCACGCCCCCTTTTCAGAAAAACGTAGTTTCAGCCAAACCGTAAGGAATTTCAAAAAAGTGTCTGACCAACATATTTAGTCAAACCTAATATCTTTATTTCGTCCATGCAAAGTTTTTTGCCACGCCCTTTTATTTTATGCCGAATCGGAATAGTTAAGTTGAGATAAGCATTTTTTGGCAGTTGATAGCAAGTAATCATAATCAAAAACCATGTTTTGACAGTTGGAATGCGTTTATTATTTTTGTGGGAACACCAACACCACGGTCCGGTGGAAACGTACTATAATGTGTCTGTTTCCTATTTTGTTATTTGCCTTATTCGATTCGACAAATGAAACAAAAAGACCTTAGCATCAGCTGTCAAAGCTGTTTGCTTTTACAATTGAATCGTTTATTTTCGAAACGTGACATGTTCACATTTTCCAAAAACCGTTTTTCCTGCAAAGCAGAGATATCTGCGTCATCTGCCACATAAAACGTGATAAGTCTAACTATAACACATTATATTTAAAAGAGGCGCAAAATATCCGTTTATTTTCAAAAGGTGATATGTCCTGGACATGACAAGCTTTGAAAGTAAAAATAAAAAAGTATGCTATTATGCAGGAAAGTCTCCCATTGACCATCGTCGATTCAACCCCAAAGCACATTGCAATCCACAAGTAATTATAGATAAATTGTTTGAATTCTTGATTTCTTTAGATTCCGATCGAACATTCGGCTTCGGCCACCTTCGGCTAAAAATATCACCTTCGGCGAAACATTCGGCTTCGGCCATTTCAATTTCCACAGACTGTACCCAGATAGTCTCCTACACAATCTTTGAAAGTTACGGAATGTCTACCCAACATCAGTAGTAGTAGTGAAGTTGCAACTGCAAGTAGCTGTGTGCTTAATGTTTTGTTCTTTGCAGATATTTAACGGGTCCGCCATCTAACGATTTTTTTTTCAACTAGTGCTTATTTCGTGAATGGTAACACTAAGCTCATGTCTGATTTAACAGATAATTAGTTTTATTCTTCCGCTGAACGAATATGGTTGTGTATACGCTTGAACAACGCTGGTATTGCGACATTACTTTGAAAATCATGGTAATGTTGCAGAATGTGTGCGAAAATTGCGTACGGATTTTGTAAGAAGAGAAGCACCGTCAGAAAGAAACTGGCATCCTCATCGATAAACCAAAGCGTGAAACAGTGCGTGCACCCGAGAATATTGCTGCTGTGGCAGAAAGTGTGCGTGAAGCGCCATCAACATCAATTCACCGTCGTTCTCAACAATTGAACATTTCGGAGACATCATTGAAACGAATTTTGCATAAAGACCTTGGTATGACGCCATACAAAGTCCAATTGGTTCAGGAGTTGAAGCCAACTGACCATCCAATGCGTTTTCACTTCGCTAAGTGGGCTTGCGATCGACTTAGAGAAGATGCCGATTTTACCAAAAAAAATCATCTTTTCAGGTGAAGCTCATTTTGATCTTGGCGGGTATGTAAACAAGCGAAATTGTAGCATTTGGGGAATAGAAAACCCGCACGCATATATTGAAAAGCCGATACACCCAAAACGAGTCACTGTTTGGTGCGGATTTTGGTCCAGAGGCATAATTGGGCCATTTTTCTTCGAAAATGAGCAAGGAGTGGCCGTTACAGTCAATGGCGATCGTTATCGGGCCATGTTGAACGAATTTTTGTTCACAAAAATTGAAGAGGAGGATATTGGCAACATTTGGTTTCAACAGGACGGCGCTACGTGCCACACAGCCGAAGCTACACTCGATGTTTTGCGCCCTGTTTTTGAAGATCGCATTATCAGCCGCAGAGCTGATGTCGTTTGGCCACCTCGGAGCTGCGATTTGACACCGTTGGACTATTATTTGTGGGGTGCCGTAAAAGATAAGTGTTACGCCGACAAGCCAGAGACAATTGACGCTTTAAAGGACAATATTCGTGAAGCCATTGGTGAAATACAGCTGCACACAATCGATAATGTGCTTAAAAATTGGACCGTGTAGGCTTCTGCATGGCCAGCCGAGGCAGCCATTTGAATAAAATTATTTTCCATTATTAACCGGAAGGATTGTACTTTCAAATAAAAAAAGAAATTTGAGAAAATATTCAGAAGTTTTTTCTTATAGCATTTTCAAAAAAAAATTAATTGGCGGATCCTTTATAACACATTATTTTAATGTTGGTTTATTTTCAAAAGGTGATATGTCCTGGACATGACAAGCTTTGAAAGTAAAAATAACAAAGTATGCTATTATGCATGCACTTACATATTTACAAAAAAAAAAAACAGCATGGTGGTGCAGATATATATTGTTTACAATATGCAAGGTCATTGGAATAATACTTTTATTTTTTTAACTGTGAATGCAAAAATATAATTAATTTGGAAAGTGCAAGATTTAGTGTGTGTACAAAGTTTGGTTTGAGTAGTGCTTTCATCAGAAAAATATCGGATATGGAAGAATCTTTTTCATTGCACTCTGAGGAAGAGCTGAAGAAAGGAGTTCTCAATAGCCAAAATTACTAGCGCAATGTAACAAAGGGAAAAAAGCTATGAGGGGAAGAATACACCACCATCGTGGATTCAACCCCAAGCCACAAGTAATTATTTAAATTGTTTGAATTCATGATATCTTTGCCAAAAAATGAAACGCATTACGGGAAGGACTGCATATATCTAGATTCGCGTTTAAATATCAAATATGCATCAGATGTTTGTGAGGCAGTATGGAACAGAAAAAGAAATAAGTTATTTCTATTTTCACAGACAAAACTTTGGCTATCGGTTCGGACGACCACAGGTTGATGTTTGCTCAAAATGCGAGGTGTTATCGGTAAAAATAAAATCGTCTTTTCTGTGCGATAATGTCAAAAGAGCAGCTGCTACAGAGAAAATAGTTCATCTTCGCCGAGCAAAGAAATTTCATGCAAAAATCAAAAGCTGTAAAAGGATAACGATTCATATCGAATCATTTTTGATTACATGCAAAATCTCCCACTGCCTCATATCCCTGTGCAGTAGGCAGTTATGGGTAAACGTTTTTGGAATATTCGATATGAAAACAAAAAGAAGCACGTTCTACCTTTACCACGAAGGCATAGCAAATAAATCTCCGAATGAAGTTTGCAGTTTTGTTTGGCATTACCTCCAAAATAATATTCCAGAAACTCCCAAGAAACTATACGTGTTTTCATAAGGTTGTGGAGGACAGTACCGAAACCATACAGTTGTACGTTTCCTGCACAGTTTAGTGTCAGAAGGTCAGTATGAGCAAATTTTCCAGTACTTTCCTGTACGTGGGCACAGTTTTCTACCTTGCGACAGTACGTTTGGTGTTATCAAACGATTCCTTAAGAGGTATGATCGAGTATATACTCCAGAGCAATACGGAGATTACATTGAGAAATCTAGCAGCCTCTTTACCGTACACTTTGTAAAAACGGAAGAAATTATACATTTTCCGCTTGGTGGCCCCTTTATTTTAAAAAAAATTGTGTTATCAGAGGAATTTCTCGGAAAAAATTGCCAAGATCGCCTTTAACGTTTCAACCTTTGGAATTGGAATGTTTGTTTACCATGCAAACAAAGTAGAAACACACGATTTCATCGATGGACTCGTAACGCACACATTTAAACTTCAACAGCCCAGTGTCTCTCCCAACGGCTCTTGTATATGACGGTAGTATTGACACACAAAAAATGATTGACATCCGCAAAGTGGTCCAATACTTTCCGGAAGAGTTCAAAGAGTTCTACGATCGCATTCTCGCCTTTAAGACCACAAGCAGTTTTGAAGAAAACCGTCACAATATTAAAGTTTGTTCTGATATTGGAGAATTAAATAAAATATTTGTTCACTAAATTTTCTCATGCATTTTTATTTTACTGCTTTTTATACCCTATCCCATAGGGGGGTATATAAGTTTTGATACTTAGTTTGTAACATAGAGAAATAATTTTGCTACATATACCTCAAAGTATATGGATCGACTCAGAATCGCTAGCTGAGTCGAATTAGCCATGTCTGTCTGTCCGTCCGTCCGTCCGTGTGTCCGTCCGTCCGTCTGTCTGTTCGTCACCGATTTTTGGGCCTTAAATTTTGAGCTAGGATAATGAAATTTGGTATCTAGGATCCTTGGCCGAGTCACCAGAACAAGTGTAAAAATTTTTAAAATCCGCCCACTGCCACGCCCCCTTTTTAGAAAAACTTATTTTTTGGCCAAACCGTAAGGAATTTCAAAAAAGTGTTTGAGCAACATATTTAGACAATCCTAATATCTATATTTCGTTCATACAAAGTTTTTTGCCACGCCCACTTTTTGGGGGCGTTTTTAGTAAAAAACGCTTTTTGTCCAAATTTTAATACTTTCGAAAAAATTTTTGATGCAAATATTTCCGCAATGGTAATATAAACATTTTGTTCATAGATCATTTTCACCTACGCCTACATTTTGGGGACGTTTTCTTACAAAAACCATTTGTATACCCCATCCCAAGGCATTAGCAATAGAAGTACGTTGTTTTTTGTCGAACCACAAAAGATTTTGAGAAACTGTCTGAGCAATATATTGTGACAATTTCATTTTCTGTATTTCATCGCCATAAGGCCTATATTTTGAGGATATTAATTTAAAGGATGGGAAGGGATAGGGTATTCAACGATCCGCATAGCGGATTGTAGCCTCTCATTTGTTTTTTCATCTGTTGATGATTTTTAAACTTAACGACAAGTAAAAATTAAGGTTTTTTTAGTTTATTTTAAAAACGTGACGGGTCCAAAATAGTTATTTATTTTTATCTTTGTTTATATGTGTCCTAGAAGGACACTATAAACGGAACATAGTAAGTACACTATGTACCTCAATCCGTACGCTATCATATTTTTGTTATAATTTATAACCCAAGAAAACAGGAATTAATCAGTTTTTTTCGTCTCCTGAAAATTTTAAAATGTGGACATGTCACGTTTTGAAAATAAGTGATTCACATTCAAAATTATATGTTGGCCGTGTTCCGAATTTTAGATTTCAACTGCAAAATGAGGTGAGGCGATGTGGAACGCAAAATCTTTATGAATGGCAAGGTAAATGTCAAACTATACCTACCAACCCTTATTTTGCAATTTCGTTTTCCCATATTTATAGATTTTTATTTACTTTCATATCGGGGTTTCCAATAAGAGCGCTACAAAAGTTTTTTTAAATAAAACAAAAACGGTTTTGGATTTCAATTTGCCACCACGGGCACGCTTGCAGAAGTCCAGACACTGAACCCGATTTTCAAGTTGTTGCTCAGCCCAATTCACGAACATACGACGCTTCTGGTGGTCAAGCGGCTTCAGTTCTTGCGTCAATTTAATCTTGTTAGGATGTAGGCCAAGATCTTTTCGCGAAATTCGCCATAACGACGTCACAGAGATGCCCAACGCTTGAGAACGACGTGTGAGAGACACATTTGGCCTTGCTTCAACTGAAGCCTCAGCGGCAGCAATATACTGGACACTACGGGCACTTCTTTGTCTCACTGTCACGGGAACATTTTGTACTGTGCCTGTGGATTCAAATTTTTCCACTAGACGCTCTATTGTAGATCTGCTAGGACGATTATGACGACCATAAATTGGACGTTGAGGCCACTGACTCCGAATTTCGGTAGTAAATTTTAATAATTTCGACTCGTTGTTGGCAGGTATATCTTCCCATCATGAAATGGCAAACCTTACTGAAGAGAAATGTCAAAAGAGCGTCAAGAAATATGGCGTCGTTTGCTGTCCCTGTCGTTCTACTTTTGTAGCGTCCCCATTGAAAAACCCTTTATATTCAGAATAATTATTCTTCAACAAAAAAGTAAGAAATAACCTCAATAAACCCATAATATTAGGTAATGCTACTGAAATCAAAAACATCTACATGACAGTTCGACGCAAAATCAGCTGTTTCACTCATATCTGGGTCTGGCTGTCTATGCCTAAATTTTCAACATGTTTCGCCAGTCATTTCCCCTCAAATGTCACGTGACTAAAATGGTCGATTGACCAATGAGAGCAGTGCACCGACAATGTTAACTTGGTAAAACTGAAATCCGGACCACACCCATTAATAATCAAGATCGCTGTCAATTGTCTTACACAATACGAAAACCAAAAACAAGTAAAGACTTGATAATCGGTCGACATACACAATATAGGCCTTAGCTTCTCATATTCGTGTTTGGATTCACGTAGCACATCTTCGATCTCAGACCATAAATGAAAAAAAAAAAATGTTAAGCTCATTGAATTTTGACCTTGACAGCATTATCAAATGGGGTCAATCCAACAGAGTGGAATTCAATGTTGTTTTCTATCATTTTTGGAAACCAAAATCTGTAGAATTTATCCATGATTGGCATTTACTTCAAATAAGGGAAAATCTATGCATGGACTGGACAGTATAATCCTATATTTCCAAATCGATGTTTGAAAAATTTCACCCTGCATGACCTGGACACAATATATAAAGCTGATCCCAAGCTCAAGCTTTACTTCCTCGCCTCCATGGGTGGAGAATTCTCGCCGCTCAATAATGGTCAGAAACGACCTTACCGACACATTCGATACCAAAAATAGAATTATTCAATGCGATGCACTGTCTTGTGACTTCTTTAACCTCATTCTTCAGATGATTGTGCAAAACTCCCGATCTAACACCAAAGGCACAATCTAGCAACATGTAAGTCATTTATAAAACCAAGAAACCAAACCGCAGGCAACTCTGGCCAAACTATAAACGATTCCTGTATCTTTTCTCAGCGACAGCGAGCGACCGACTCGTCAACTGCTGAAGATACACGGGATCATCAGCCATGAATTTGCCTTCAACTTTTGAGGATCTGAAGAAACCATTCTCTGTCCTCGTGGGACAGGAATGGTGGAAAGGTGGTCCCATCAGTTCCTTCATGCTAGAAGTACTCGGTCCATGCATTGCGCAGGTATGAGCGAGCGGCTCATTCTCTGCTGATACCAAACTTTGTTAAACACTTAAGTTTTCTGACGACTTAGGCGATCCTTTTTACTTGAGTTCATATTTTTCCTAGTCTTCTGATCGTCAACTTGCAGGATTTGACTCTACTACGGATGGATGCAGGTGACGATATGAAATTAGATGATCTGGCGTTAGAACAGGTGTCATCCTCATCGAGAAGTAGTTTCTACATTTGGATGTCGATTGCTCCTTCGCCTCTGAAACTATCTTTGAGTTTGACGGATCCCGGTGTAGAAGGCTTTCCTCCTCCTCCGTCGGTTGTCGTTGAGAATCGGTGTTTAGAGGGTTTAGAGTGCCCGATTTCTTTGCACTCGTCCCTTTTTTATTTTGGACGATTCTGGACCAACGAGTAAGGGGGAAAGGATGTCATCCCGTATCTACCCCCTGAAGGGGGTCCTCTGGTATCTAGCCATGAAGGTATCGGTGCGATCTTCGAGACCACCCTTAGTTTTCGTTCCCACGCCTCTGACTTTACCGACATAAGTAGCCCAGACAGTTTATGCAAAGGAGAGACCCCTCAACATAAGCCTCCTGTTTTTCCACGTCAAGGTGGGTGATCGTCGACGAAGTACAGGAGGAATGTATTCCTAGGCTTCTCTGCTCTTGTCCAGCTCTCTTCAAGGAAAGAAAACTCGATCTAGGAGAGCTAGCTTATATCAATGTCAGAAGCCTCCTCCGTTTTATAGTCAGCACTAAATGGTTCAATTAGGCAAACGAATATTAGGAAAGTCGAGAGACCCACGTGGGACCACAACCTTCTCTGGTCTAGGTAAGGTTAGGTTAGAGTGGCTGCCAGCGTTCAATGTGATACCACGTGGATCTTGCCCATTCTCCTTACTATCCGTGGCAAAACCATTCTGAGCTATTGATTAAGCGGAGGAGGCTTATCACTTTCGTATTGAGATTTTGAAAATAGTAAGCTCCAAGATGTAGCTTCCTTTTGCCTTTTGTTTGATGGGGCTGGGCAGTTACAAAGGAGATGAAGTATTGTTTCTTCTTCCTCTTCGTCCATGCAGCTCCTACAGAATTCGTTTGAGAAGAGCCCTAGCCTTTCTGCGTGCCTGCCTATTCAGCAGTGTCTTGTGATGATACCTATGGTATCGCAAATATACAGTCTATCAAGCGAAATCAATCCCTTTGATCTTCTCAAATCTAGCTTTGGCCAAATATTTTGCATTAACAAGCTTTTGCATGTAGCGATAGGAATACCTAGTGCACCCGTGTCGGGTACAACTGGTAATTTGGTTCAATTTCTTGCGAGATCATCCGCCTGGAATGTCACTATGCCCAGGCACCCAGCATAGGTGAATGTAAAATACGTTGGCATCTCCTGCAGAGATAATCGGCAATCTAGGGTTGTCTTTGAATTTGTTGAGACTGATTCCAGGGATTTGATGGCCGCTTGGCTGTCCGAGAAAATGCTAATTTCCTTGGCAGATATCACATTCTCTTTCAGCCAGGATAAGGCTTCTTTGATCGCCACGCGTTCCGCCTGGAACATGCTGCAATGATCAGGAAGACGGAAAGATAGGCTGAGATTTAGCCGATCGGAGAAGACACCAGCACCCACTCCGTCATTTGTTTTGGAGCCATCGGTATAAATGTGGATCGAGTCGTTTAGCACAGGTTCGTTGATCTCATATGACGTTCTGTCTGGGATTGTGACCTGGAAACTCTTATCAAAGTTTAAGGGGGGTAAGGATGACTCTAAGACGTATGGCTGTGTAAGCTGCTTTTTGCTTGCCGAAAATATCTAGGGTGAAAATGAATGTCTAGTGCCGCTGAGGGTGTTGTACGGAGTGCACCACCGATGTACATGCAGTTCTCTGCACTTTGGCTAGTTTTTTGCTTAATAAAGCTATCTCTAGCGCTGTCCACCATACCACTACTCCATTAAGAAGTATCGGTCTTATAACCAATATATAGACGCATAGGCCCTGCGTGATAGGTTTTCTTTCCCCACTTCAAGCATATGGCTCTTTTGCAGGAATAAAGTGCTACCGTCGCTTTCTTTACTCTTTCTGTTATGTTTAGCTTCTAGTTAAGCGTCCTGTCCATAATAAGTCTCAGGAATTTTCCTTTGTCTGAGAAGACTAGTTCGATTCCGTTTAGTGACGGGGGGTTAATGTGAGGAATTTTATATTTTCAAGTGAATAGGACCAGTTCAGTCTTGTGGGGGTTGACACCCAGTCCACAGCTGACCGCCCATATGGAAAGTTTATGTAGTGCTGTTTGGAGAAGCTCCTTGAGTATATTCAGGTGTTTCCCTCATACAGCGATAGCGACGTCATCCGTGTAGGCAATCACGTGGCATCCCTCTGCTTCCAGGATAAGTAAAAGCTCGTTAACCACTAAGTTACAGAGAAGAGCGGACAGGACCCCACCTTGCGTGGTCCCTCTACTACCATGTCTTCTGGTCGAAGCACCACCCAGTGCTGTGTTGATAATCCGGCTATTTAATAGCAAATTAATCAACATTCCAAGTAAGTGATCGACTTTCAGACATGTTAGAGCCTTAATGATCGGTCCCGAATTAACGTTTTTAAAGGTACTTTCGATATCCAGGAATGCAACCATATTATACTCCTTGCACCAGTACGCATGTTGGGATGTAGATAGCTGATTTATATCAATGCTACTGCGAAGACGAATATTAACCAATCTTTCCAGGGTTTTCAGAAAGAACGATGATAAGCTAATCGGTCTTAGTTCTTTCGGATTGACGTGAGAACTTTTACTAGATAAGAAGTATGAATACTACGTTCACTTCTCTCCATACCTTGGGAATGTAAATCAGCTCGATGTAGCCGCTAAGGATGGGATCCAAAGTGCACTGCAGCTCGGCTGGTACAATGCCGTCGGGTTCCGTGGATTTAAAGGGTTTGAAGCTATGTATTGCCCAAAGTATTTTATTTTTTATCTCTTTGGTCTAACCTAACATAACTTAAGTATCTTTTTGAAACTTTCCAAAGTCTCTAAAAAGCGCAAATAATAGGGAAAGTCCACACGGGGAGTCTTTTACTGGATAGTTTTACAAACTAAAAAACTTGCATTAATAAGACCGTAACAAAATTTGAATAAAAAGATATGAGTAAGCGGAAGTATACCCTTTTTACTCCTTTTAGTGGGACATTTTTGTTATTTTTAAAAATTGTAGCAGACTTGTAAATCTTATAATTGACACCTCTTGACCAACTTAAAAAATTAGCATGTATCAAGCAATTTTATTATGTTAATGCCTTCACACCATTTTAGAGTGTCATAATTTGAAAAAATTTATATTTTATGACTTTCCTGCTCATAATTAAGTTGTGTGATACAACTGCGTCAAGTTTCAAGTTAATAAAATTTATTGGTAAACAGCGATTTTAAAAATAACATAAACATTACTTCAACTTGAAACTTGACGCAGTTGTAACAAACAACTTAAAATAATCAGGAAAGTCATCTTCTTTATATAAAAAGATGAATGTTTGTCTGTATGTCCTTTATAGAATCGTAAACTATGCATTTGATCATGTGATGATCTTTAGCAAAGTTGTTGTGGGTTTCTGCGTTCCTACGACCAATTTTCGACAGATGGCACCACTGTCATCCAATGAGTTTTTTTATATTGCCGTGACAGTTCATGCATTTGAATTGAAACGAATACAGCGAACGAATGATGACATTTTGAGTTGTGGGTGACATTAGAAGAGCAGGGAATAGTTTCCAGCAGCTGCTCAACGGGCATCATGTAGAGAGAGTAATAGGGCAAGAAGAGAACCCAAGTCCAATTAATGAAGAAATAATTCCAACACGAACAACAACAACAAGAACAACAAGGCCGCATGCTCTGATGGTTACCAGCGGACCTTTATAAATACGGTGGTGATGTTTTGTTAGGTAGCATGCACCCAATCATCAACCAAGTATGGGTTGAAGAAAACATGCCCGATGACTGGACTTTCAGCTAAATATGCCCCATATACAAAAAGGCGATCCTATGACTTGCAAGAACTATCGAGGCATATCCCTGCTTAATGTCGCATGCAAGATCCTATTCAACTGTGAACGTCTAAAACCGGATACTAAATATTCAGCATCGATTATTTAAAATAGTGAGTACTAACCATTTTAATTTAAAGGTATTAGATGTTAACGGCATATATAAGATGACAGCTTTATTACAATACTATGACGATCAACGATTCCAACAAAATATACGCCATAATCTCAATACAAGAAGAAGAGCCCAGGGATTGCTGGAAATACCAGAACCCTATAACATATATGGGAGAAGACATCCAAGTTACGCCTTACCAGCAATAATGAATGTACTACCATCAAACTTGAAAAACATTTTAAACTTTAAAAAACGCAAAAAAATATGTAAAACTAAAACTAACTAAATTTATTGAAAATTGTAAATGAATAATAATTACCTACTCTTTCAAATTTCCACAACCGATAAACTTTGAACTTATTAACTTTTTAAATCATCATAAAATTGATATTGCATTACTAACTGAAACATGGCTTAAATCAGACATTCGAATCTCCACCTGCGATTTTAAATGCTATCGTGCAGATAGACAAAATGGTAGGGGTGGAGGTGTAGCGATTTTGATTAGGAGATCAATACAACATGAGCTTTTACCTTGTATAGAAACTGACTATGTAGAGAATATAGGAATTCAAATAATGTTAAGTAATCATAGAAAACTTAAAATCTATTGTGTCTATTTTCCGGGAAAAATAACAGAAGACTCAACGCAAGATCTTAAAAGGCAAAAACTTAAAAATGACCTAAGAAAATTATTCACTATTAATTGTGCATTCTTAATAGGAGGTGACTTAAATTGCAGACACAGGGATTGGGGCTGCATTAGAGCAAACTCCTGGGGAAATGTTTTGTCTAATCTTTCTGTTATGATGCCGATGTCTATTCTGTTTCCACAAAGTCCTGCTTATGTCCCCGCTAGTTCACGTGGTAGTCCGTCTGTTATCGATTTATTTGTCACAAATGTATCAAGTCTTGTGTCGCAACCAATCACTTTGAATGAGCTTAGCTCTGACCATAACCCAGTTTTCTGTAAAATTCGTGGGTCGGGAATAGAAAAAGTGCAATATATTCAAGATCTAAAAAAAACTAATTGGAAAAGTTTTCGTACTGAAGTAAGAAGAGAACTTCGAACCATAACTACAAACATTGAATCGAATCCATATCGAACAAACATGATGTAGACCTTATTGTCCAACAGTTCTCTGAAGTTGTTGTTACATCTGCTAATAATAATATTCCCAGGATCCGTAAGAAACTTCAGTGTGTAAAATTACCAGATTATATATTGGAGCTTATCAGAATTAGAAACATGTACAGAAGAAATTGGCAAAGATATCGTCAACCAATTTGCCGAATTCAATTAGCGCACTTTAACAAAGCTATAAAAACCTATATTCAAATTAACCGAAACAATGAATGGAACAATAAATTGAAATCTCTAGATAAATCTACAAAACCCTTCTGGAATATAGTAAAAATAGTAAAAAACAAAACTAGGCAAATACCCTTCCTGAAAAGTGGCTCAGATACATTTTTTACAGACACTGAAAAAGCCAAAGTACTAGCATTAAATTTTGCGCAAAATCACGTGGTATCTCAAAACATAGGAGATTCGGGTACTAACTTAATTGTTGAAAATGCTCTAAGGGAGTTTAATGCAGTAGATATAGAAACACCATCAAATGAATTTGTATCTGAAACCGATACAAAATACTTTTTAAATAATTTACAGATTAGAAAAACTGGTGGAATAGATAATATTAGAAATATATATCTTAAGAAATTGCCTAAGGAAGGAATACAATTTTTAACATTTATTTTAAATGCTTGTCTTAAAATGCAATATTTTCCTGATTCGTGGAAACTGGCAAAAGTAGTTACGATTCCGAAAGCAGGGAAGCCCCTTGAAAGTCCACAAAGTTACAGGCCCATAAGTTTGCTAAGCAGTGTCAGCAAAATAACGGGTGATTTTTTAAGAGGTTTAGAACTTTTTTTAAAAAAAAAACACAAAAAGTTCAAAAAATGGATGAAATATTTATTTGAATCGATAGTTTGAACCTTGCAATTTAATGTTTAAAGATAATTTCATGCAAATGTTGACCGCGGCTGCGTCTCAGGTAGCCAATCCGCTGAGTCCAATTTTGGCATACTCTTTCACACATATCGGCCGGTATCTCACGAATGAATGCATGGATGTTGGCTTCCAGTGCGTCAATCGAAGCGGGCTTGTCCCTATAGACATTAGCCTTGACATACCCCCACAAAAAATAATCTAATGGTGTCAAATCGCACGATCTAGGCGGCCAATTGACCGGCCCGAAACGTGAAATTAACTGTTCACCAAACTCGCCTCGCAATTGCGCCATTGTTTCGCGTGCTGTGTGGCATGTGGCACCGTCTTATTGAAACCACATATCATGCAAGTCAAGAACTTCCATTTCGGGCAAAAAAAAGTTTGTTATCATCGCTCGGTAGCGTTCACCATTGACAGTAACGCTGCGATTCGCATCATCTTTGAAGAAATATGGCCCAATAATGCCGCCGGCCCATAAACCGCACCAAACAGTGGCTTTTTCGGGATGCATTGGTAGCTGTTGCAATGCTTCTGGCTGATCTTCACTCCAAATGCGGCAATTTTGCTTATTTACGTACCCATTCAACCAAAAATGAGCCTCATCGCTGAACACAATTTTTCGATAAAAAAGCGGATCCTCGGCCAGCTTTCCAAGAGCCCATTCACCAAAAATTCGGCGTTGTGGTAGGTCGGCTGGCTTTAGTTCTTGCACCAGCTGTATCTTAAAAGGCTTTACGCGCAAATCCTTCCGCAAAATTTTCCACGTAGTGCTGTAACAAAGGCCTAACTGCTGGGAACGGCGCCGAATCGACATTTCGCGGTCTTCTGTCACACTAGCTGATACGGCCGCAATATTTTCTTCACTACGCACAGTACGTAAACGTGTTGGTGGTTTAATGTCCAACAAAGTAAATTTGGTGCGAAATTTGGTCACAATCTTCCGAATAGACTGCTCAGAAGGTCGAGAATGCCGATCATAAAATGGAAGCAGCGCGCGATGAACATTTCGAACCGAGCACGAATTTTGATAGTAAAATTCAATAATTTGCAAGCGTTGTTCATTTGTAAGACGATCCATGGTTAAATTGCAAACCAAACTGAAGCTGTTTGACAGTGACACAAGGTACTAAACACACGGCAGCTGTCAAAACCAGTGTTGCCAAAACCAAACCAGCTAAAAAATCACCCGTTATATGAAAAAATTCTCAAAGAGAAAATAATTAAATTTGTAGATGATAAAAAAATATATCCCGATGAACAGTTTGGTTTTAGGCGTAGTTACGGAACATCCCATCAAGTTCTGAGAATATGTAATAATATTAAGAAAAATCGTGCAATAGGAAAGTCAACTGGGATGATCCTTCTTGATATAGAAAAGGCGTTCGATTGTGTTTGGCATAGTGGACTCGTCTATAAATTGTTATACTTTAATTTTCCTCCCTTTCTTTGTAGAATTGTCCAAAGTTTTGTAACGAATCGTTGTTTTAAAGTGAATGTAAATGGTTGTGTTTCAGATCTAGTGTTTTTTTGTGCCGGTGTACCCCAAGGTTCTGTCCTAGGACCGGTTTTATACAATTTGTATACTTCAGATTTTCCAAATCTCCCGCAATGTGACGCAGCAATATATGCCGATGACACAGCAATATTTTCGTCGCATGAGTTCGGTCTCAATATAGAGACGAATTTAAAAAATGCGATTAATATTCTTCAGAGTTACTATTGCAAATGGAAAATTAAACTTAATGCCGATAAAATTCAAGCCATCTTTTTCACTCGAAAGAGAAAACCTTGTTTTCTTCCGGCTAACCAGTTAGTTATTAACAGTCATTCAATTACTTGGAAATCATCTGTGAAGTACTTGGGGATGTATCTTGACACAAAGTTAACATTTAAAGAGCATAATACACAAACACTTAAAAAAAAATAAATAAATAGAAAATCATTATTATCAAATGAAAATAAAATAATAATTCATAAAACAATTTTCCAAGCAATCCTACTGTATGGGTGTCAGGTCTGGGGAAGTTGTGCAAAATGCCACATTAAAAAATTACAAATAGCACAAAACAAATTACTTAAATTGATGCTGAATCTTCCTTGGCATCATTCTACTAAAGATCTGCATAGAAAAGCTGATGTTGAGTTGGTCTCCTTCAGAATAAGCAAACTAAATACCACTTTTATGATTAGATGCGATATTCCTGACAATCCATTAATTAACGATTTATACATGCAATAAGACTTTTGAACTTGATGATGTTACCTCTGTTACTTTTATATTTTAATTTATATACTTGTTATTTATTTATTTTTTTTTGTTATTTATTTATTTATTATTAATTATTTTTTGTTTTATTTACTATTTTTGATATTTGTTATTTATTAATTGTTATTTGTTATTTATTATTTATATTAATTTTTGTTATTTGTTATTTATTCCATTTTTAATTGCTATTTATTATTTATTTATTATTTGTCATTTATTTATTATTTTTTTATTTATATACTCCACATAAGTACCTAATTATAATTATATTTACTATTTTTGATATTTGTTATTTATTAATTGTTATTTGTTATTTATTATTTATATTAATTTTTGTTATTTGTTATTTATTTTATTTTTAATTGCTATTTATTATTTATTTACCATTTGTTATTTATTTACTATTTATTATTTGTCATTTATTTATTATTTGTCATTTATTTATTATTTGTCATTTACTTATTATTTATTTATTTATATACTCAACAAAAGTACCTAATTATTATTAGTTTTTTTTTATATAATTATTGTTTTTTTTTTTTTAATTTTCATTTGAGGTTTTTTATCGTTCTTTCCTCAATATATGTTTTTTTTTTGTAATATATATTTTTTTTTAAATGTCTGTTAAATAAATTATTCAGTAGAAAGATATATAATCATATCAAATCTCTGCATATCAAATTTTGTAAATTGTGCGATAACACATTGTATATTATAAACGAAATAAATAAATAAAATTAAATTAAATGAATAATAATTACCTACTCTTTCAAATTTCCACAACCGATAAACTTTGAAATATTATCAATTATAGAATATGCAACCACCTGCAGATAAGCAATAAGCTTCGCGGGTAAATGAATTATTATAACGTTTTAAAGAAAGAATAAATAAATTAATGAAAATGAAAAAATGAAAAACAAAATGATTTATTAATGCAATATCAACTGTTATCTCTGATAACATCGATAAGGAGATTGATAAGGCAAATTTCGTTTCTGTTTTGTTGGATGAAACCACAGATATAACAAAGAAGTCACAATTGTCTGTGGTTTCCTAATATGTTGATGAAAGTGGTGATGCAAAAGAGCGATTTTATAAATTTTGGGATGTCAGTGACAATCAACAAAAATTTTTAGATTTAATAAAATCAAAAAACTGGGGTGAGAAATTGGTAGCCCAGACTTACGATATGGCTCCGAGGTTATGTCCGGTGAGCTTAATGGAACCCAGACTCAAGTAAAAAATCAATTTAAATACGCAATTTTTGTACATTGCAATGCTCAAGTTCTTAATTTGGTCTTATCACAATCCGTTAATTTTCTTCGGGGTGTGAACATTTTTTTTTAACTTTGCGGACAGACCGATTTTTTTTCACAGTCCACAAAAAGATCTTATTTTTTAGATCAAATAACTAAAAGAAGATTATCTACCGTTGCCCCAACAAGATGGAATTATTCATCTCGTCTTGTAAATGTTGTTCAAACACATTTAAGTGATTTAATCACATTATTTGACGAAATGATTGATGACCCAGATACTTGGGGAGCTGACGCGATCGAAGCAAGAGGTTTTCTTCTATTTTTGAAATCTTTCAATACCGTTTTTTTCGCTTAAAACTTTTCACGATGTCTTTATTCATACAGATATTTTGTTTTATGTTTAACAAAACAAAATATTCGACATTAATTTCTGTTGTGAACAAATTGACAGCGTTAGACTGGAAGTAAATAGCTTAAGAACGAGGTTTCAACATATTTTTGAAGTATCCAAAAATTTAATTGATCCTGTTCCAAAACGAGGCGAAAGTCTAGAAAGTTTTGAACTGCGTTATCGCCAATTAATTTTTGAGATAATCGACACATTGTCTCTACAATTGGAACCCAGGTTCGATTCGTTAAAGAAGTTTGTTGAGTATGAGAAAAAATTTCCAACTGAAGCTTTTGAATCCCTTCGATCTTCGTATGGTGGACTTTTTTGATTTTATAAAGCTGAAGAATGAATTAATTGTATTTTTTAAATGTTCTCAGCCCTATTAAAAAAATATCTCGATTAAAGACATTCCAAAAACGCTTCATATTGTCGAATTGAAAGACACTTTTTCAGAAATTTTTAAATTAAGTGAACTTATTTTAACAATACCCACATCGAGTAGCTCTGTCGAACGATCTTTTTTCTGGTCTTAAGCGCATTAAATCATAAGCAAGAAATTATATGCTGGAGCAAAGGTTATCAGAGCTTGCAATTATCTCTATAGAAAAATCATTTCAAAAGGAAATTAAAGTAAAAAACAGTTTCTATGATGAAGTTTTTTCAAGTTTTCCTGAAGAAATCACGACGAATCTTCTATGATGAAGTTTTTTCAAGTTTTCCTGTAGAAATCACGACGAATCAAACATTTATATAAGTGAATTCCATTTTTATTATACTTACAAAAATATGAAATATATGAAATAAGAAAATATATAAAACAAAAATGTAAAATAAAATATAAAATCAAAAAAATAAAAAAAATGAATTAAAATAAAAAAAAAATGAATTAAGAACAAATAAATAAAAAATTAATTAAAAACAACAGAAAAAGATAAAAAAAATCAAAAAAAATTGAAGTGGCAGTTAGTGCACACCTTACTGGAAAACCCACGGCACGTCACTGAGAGAAGTGCCACTCAAGGAACGATGTTCGAAAGTTTTACCAAAGTGTAAAACGTCAAAGCCAAGGATACACGGTTCGACCAGAATCCTGTCGAGATGGAGAAGGAAATATCGTAGTTGAGACACAGTCGATGCTGAGGATATGGAATAACCACTTCTCCAGACTGTTAAACGGCAATGAGGAACAACATTCCGCTGTCAGGCAGAACGAACCATTTAATATTGGCTACGGCACCGAAAACTGCCATCCACCCGACATAAGTGAAGTGAGGATAGCAATATCTAAACTGAAGCTTAATAAGGCCTAGAGAAATCACGCCCTTCCCGCTTAGCTTTATAAAGCCGGCGGAGATGACTTGGTAAGTAACATCCAGCAACTCAAAAGCCAAATCTGGTCGGATAAGAGTATGCCTGAAGAATGAAACCTCAGCATTAGTTTGCCTGATCCACAAAAGAGGAGACCCTCTGAACTGCGTCAACTGCAAAGGCATAATTCTACTCAACATCGCCTACAATATCCTATCTGCCGTAATATGCGAACGCCTGAAACCGTTTACCAACAACCCGATCGGCCCTTATCAGTGTGGATTTAGGCCAGGAAAGTCCACAATCGATCATATTTTCACACTTCGGCAGATCCTGGAAAAAACCCAAGAAGTCCAAATCGATACCCACCACTATTTATCGATTTCAAAGCCGCATACGACAGCTTTTATAGAGATGAACTATACAGAGTCATGTCTAGTTTTGGTATACCGCCCAAACTCGTCCGTTTGTGTAGGATGACGATGGAGAATTCTCGCTGCACCATCAGGGTCGGAAACGACCTCACCGACATATTCGATCCTAAAAAAGGATTTAGGCAAGGCGATGCGCTGTCATGTGAATTCTTTAATTTGATTCTTGAGAGGATTGTGCAAAACTCCCGAGCCAACACCAGAGGCACAATTTTCGAAAAATTGGTGGAACTACTAGCATACGCCGAGGATATTGACATCATTGGTAG
Source organism: Rhingia campestris (assembly GCA_932526625.1). NCBI lineage: Eukaryota > Metazoa > Arthropoda > Insecta > Diptera > Syrphidae > Rhingia > Rhingia campestris. The sequence continues at coordinate 168,008,070 of OW052183.1, forward strand.
GACTCAACGTGATGTCATAGCCACGTTTGCTAGTATAGAGAAGGAAACGGCAAAAATGGGTTTAGCAGTAAATGAGGGTAAGACTAAGTATATGCTGTCAACACGAAAGGGCACACAACATCGACGAATTGGACAGAACTTCACCATTGACAGATATAACTTTGAGGTATAACGGGACTTTGTCTACCTCGGCTATTAACTCTGACAGCAACATCTCGTCAGAAATTAAACGAAGAAATACTCTTGCCAACCGTTGTTTCTTCGGGCTAAGAAGGCAATTTAGTAGTAAGGCCCACACTCGAACTACTAAGGAGATCCTATATAAGACCCTGGTCATCCCAGTCCTGCTCTACGGCGCTGAAGCATGGACCGTTTCAAAAGCGGATGAAGAAATCCTTGGTCGATTCGAGAGAAAAATTCTTCGAAAAATCTTCGGTCCCGTTTGCGTTGACGGGCTATGGAGACGAAGATTCGACCACGAACTATACGACCTGTACAGCGACATACCCCTGGTCAAAAAAAACTCCGCATTTTACGTTTAAGATGGCTAGGACATGTAGAACGAATGGACACCAATTCTGTGCCTTGCAGATTTTTCGATTCGTAGCCAGACGTCGGGCGCAGTAGAGGAAGACCTCGCCTTAAGTGGCGCCCACAGAAACCGATATAAACCAACTCGGAGTGCGCAACTGGAGGCAGTTAGCTAAGGACCGGGCTAATTGGAGAGGCCCAGGTTCATCTCGGACTGTAGCGCCACTTAAGTAAGTAAGTAAGCGCCAACTGGAAAAACAACAAAATATTGTGTATCCCACATTACTTCAATAAATATTGATTTGAAACGAAACGCTGCAAACTCTCATTATTTTTTTTCAAAATGAACAAAATAAATAAAATGACTCAAATTGAATTGAATATTCGTGTAATGTCCTTCCTTCAAATTTATTTTAGTTGGTGGAGTTGCAAGGCGCGCTAGTAAATTATAAAAAAAAAATTCAAATTACTTAAAAAAAAAAAAAAATCTTAAATTAAAAACTATCTTTATCTGTTATTATTATTTAGCGAATCACGGGGAAGTCAAAAGATCACTTTTCTTAACACCACTTGACATAACTCGTTAAAAACCTCCTTAATGTCTAAATTAGTGTGAATTACTATTTAAAAAAAAATAAAAATATTTAACGTATTCTTTAATTGCATATTTAACACCCAAATTACAAAAAATAAATACTCACCTTAAAATAATTGCTTTGCTATTCCGTAATCCGAATACGAGTATCAACACCACACTAGCAACAATTTAAAACTAACAACACCGCGCAATGAGTTGCGTCTTTAAGTATCTGTCAACTTAAAAAGATTTTTTTTTTTTCAAAACAATTTTTTTTTCCTGAATATATCACAAGAACGAAAGTCTTTAATCATTTAATCTCTCTCAAGTAAACAAGGCGATTTCCATTTCATTGTAAGCGTACACATTGGCGCAAAATGTAAACGATCCGCTTGAAGATATTTAAATTTTTTTTTAAAAGAAAGTCTGCGATCGAGTCAGATTCTCATCTGACGTTTTAGCGCGTCCGATCGTACGAAACTTCGACCACTAAATGAAGATACTTTTGCCGGTCGGATTGAATTGCTGGTTGGCTTGACGCTGTTGTTGTTCGAAACTAGTTTGACTACGATCGGATTGTCTGCGCACACGCATATAAATGACTCGTAGTGCTTGATAAGATGTGTGCAGAGCAGATACATATAATTAGAACGCGGGTCAATTAGGCTGTCAATTTTAGACAAACTCATGAAGGTGAAGTGGTTGTAATTGGGTAAATTATTTGTCGAAAATAGGGGTTGGAAATTACTGTCATTCGATACACGAATGTCACATGAGGGCGGGCTGAGTAGGTCATAAAAATATTTGATGTGATCGTGTAGCTGATTCAAAAACGGTCATTCACATGATATTCGATCGTCAGATGTATAAATTATTTGGCGGTTTTTTTTTTAGATTCCATTTTTGAATGAAGTCTTTGACGAAATTCTTTTTACTGACTCATGATGTTAGAATTCTTTGATTAGGGGATTTTTTTTACAACTTTTTACTACTCATCTCTCGGCGGACTTGTCTGTAGTGAGTTATGTAATTTCAAACGGAACTCTAAAGTGATGAAATGTTTTCATCTGTAAATTCAAACTGAGAGCAAACAGGATTAACTTGAATTGGTGTTGTATGTTGTAATGACGACGCGATGTCAAGTCAATGCCATTTAATTCTCAGATGGGTAGGTACTTGTTGTGTAGCTTAGACAAACGTGTTTTACACAAATAGAGATGGGCTTATCTCATAAATTTTATGACAGATGGATATTCCTCGGCAATGAAGATTATACGATTTTTTTTAAAGGGGTTATTACCGTGTTTCCATGTAATAAGGTGATATCTTAAGAAAGACTCTAACGTTCCTTCCCTTTAAGATAAACCGACGTTCTAAGCCATTAAAATAGTTATTTTACCAGGAGCGTACTGAGGGGTTCCATATATGGTGGCCTTGGGTTATGTTTGGTTAAAAAGCGGCCCAACTAACAATTATTCTTCCATAAGGCACAAAAATTTAATTTCCACAAACAATTATTTCTAAAGGCCTTACATAGTACTTGCGAGCGGACTTTAAGTATTTCGACAATCGATGGTTTGTGAAGAAGCTTGTTTAAGACATTATGCAGGCAAATTCAAAAGCATAATCGAAATTATGATGGCGTAACTTCTGTAAGGTTGCTTTTCAGCTTCCGGAGATGTGTGTACATGTACCATACGTTAAGATGTTTCGGTAGAACTTCGCACGAAGTTAATCCGAAGCATAGCATGTATAGAGCTTACGAATGAAGGCTTAACAAAGCTAAGGTTTAAAGATCGGGAAAAAGGTGATAAGATCAGGACAAGGTGAAGAGAGATCGCAAAAAAAGGTGAAGAGATTAGGAGAATGAGTCAACACGATTCAAGTACTGCGTTGTATTTACTCGTCATTCATGTTCCAGAGTACAGCCTAGTGGATAGCGTGTTGGACTACCGTGCAAGAGAACGCGAATTCGAATCCCAGTAAGATGAGAGCTTTTATATAATTAATTGCATCGAGCTGCTTCGACATATTTGAACACCAGGTCTAGAGGGATTTCCAATACTGAGCCTGGGTATTGGAAAAGAGTTGGTGGCGGAGGAGTCCTCAATGGGTCAACGGCAGCGCTCATACCCCAAAATGGGCTACTGACATAGGTATTTTTTCCGGCCCGCTGTCCTAGGGTCAAAACAAGGGCCTGGCCTTCCAGGTTGGTGGTTGTGCTTTGGGTTAAGCACGGTAAAAAGACTATGTTACGAAGCAACCAATAGCCTCGGAAGGGACTGATATTATTGCTGACGACCATGCTAAACAAAAAAAGGACAACGACGTTCGTATCTACACCTGGAATGTGAGAACATTAAACAGGAGAGGTACAGGCAAACAACTAGGGGAAGCCCTAAACTGCTACAAAGCAGACATTATTGCCATCCAGGAAATACGATGGGATGGGCCGGGCAAACAGAGGATGAAAAACTGTGACATCTACTATGGACCGTGTTATAGTGAGCAGAAACAGCGACTATCCGGATGCGGATTTGTTATGAGTGCCAGACTTAGGCAAGAAGTCTTATGTTTTCAAGACATTAGCGAACGCATTGTAACAATCCGCATCAAGGCCGAATTCGCCAACATAAGCCTTATATGCGCTCATGCTCCGACGGAGGAAAAAGATGATATAACTAAGGATTGCTTCTACGAGCTCCTTGGCAAAACCTATCAGCGACTACCAAAGTACGATGTTAAAATCGTGCTGGGAGTTTTTAACGCAAAGGTAGGAAGAGAAGACATCTTTAGCAGCACTGTCGGAAAATATAGCCTACACGACAACACGTCTGGTAACGGACTTAGGCTAATTGACTTCGCTACGCATCGAAATTCCACTTTAGCCAGCACACGGTTTCCTCACCTCGATATCCATAAGGGGACATGGCGGTCTCCAGATCAACGAACGGTCAACCAAATTGATCACATTGCGATAGATAAGAGGTACGCATCCAGTATTTTGGATGTCCGAACATTCCGAGGAGCTAACATCGACTCGGATCACTACCTTTAGTAGCCAATGTAAGAATGCGGATATCCACCACGCCACAACAATCCAGAAATACTGTGAAAAAATTTAATGTCGGAAGACTGCAATCGCAAGAGACCGCCAAGACCTTCGCACAACGCGTTTCCCTTAACCGCTCGATTAACACCATACCACCAGCATCGAATGTCGAAGAGCAATGGCAACGATGCCAACAGGCCATTAGATCAGCCGCAACTGATGTGCTAGGTTTCTCGCGCCCACCAGCAAGAAACCCATGGTTTGATGAGGAATGCCGACAGATGCTCGCAGCCAAGAATGAGGCCTACAAGGCTAAGCTGCAGGTGAAGACGAGAGCTGCCATTGAGCTCTATAGGCAGAGAAAAAGGGGAGAACATCGGCTTTTTAGAACGAAGAAAAAAGAGCAAGAAAAGCGCGCGATCGAAGATATAGAGAGGTGCCACTCCAGGAACGTTGTTCGCAAGTTTTACCAAAGTGTAAAACGTCAAAGCCAAGGATACAAGGCTCGAACAGAATCCTGTCGAGATGAACAAGGAAATATTGTAGTTGAGACACAGTCGATGCTGAGGATATGGAAGAACGACTTCTGCAGACTGTTAAACGGCGATGACGAACAACATTCCGCTGTCAGGCAGAACAAACCATTCAATATTGGCAACGACAGCGAAAACTGCCAACCACCCGACCTGAGTGAAGTGAGGATAACAATATCTAAACTTAAGCTTAATAAGGGCGCCGGAAATGACGGCCTTCCCGCTGAGCTTTATAAAGCTGGCGGAGATGATTTGGTAAGTTACATCCACCAACTCATAAGCCAAATCTGGTCGGATGAAAGTATGCCTGAAGAATGAAGCATCGTTTGCCCGATCTACAAAAAAGGAGACCCTCTGAACTGCGCTAACTACAGAGGCATTAGTCTGCTCAACATCGCCTACAAGATCCTATCTGCCGTAATATGTGAACGCCTGAAACCGTTAACCAACAACCTGATCGGCCCTTATCAGTGTGGTTTTAGGCTAGGAAAGTCCACAATCGATCAAATTTTCACACTTCGGCAGATCCTGGAAAAGACCCAAGGAGTCCAAATCGATACCCACCACCTATTTATCCATTTCAAAGCCGCATACGACAGCATTTATAGAGACGAACTATACAGAGCCATGACGTCCAAACTCGTCCGTTTGTGTAGGATGACGATGGAGAATTCTCGCTGCTCCATCAGGGTCGGAAACGACCTTACCGACAGATTCGATACCAAAAAAAGGATTTAGGCAAGGCGATGCGATGGTCATGTGACTTCTTCAATTTGATTCTTGAGAGGATTGTGCAAAACTCCCGAGCCAACACCGGAGGCACAATTCTTCAAAAATCGGTGCGACTGATAGCATACGCCGACGATATTGACATCATTGGTAGAACTCACCGTGATGTCATAGCCTCGTTCGCTAGTATAGAGAAGGAAGCGGCGAAAATGGGTTTAGCAGTAAATGAGGGTAAGACTAAGTATATGCTGTCAACACCAAAGGACACACAACATCGACGAATTGGACAGAACGTCACCATTGACAGATATAACTTTGAGGTAGTACGGGACTTTGTCTACCTCGGCTCCGCTAGTAATTCTGACAACAACATCTCGTCAGAAATCAAATGAAGAATGACTCTTGCCAACCGCAGTTTCTTCGGGCTAAGAAGGCAATTTAGTAGTAAAGCCCTCAATCGAACTACTAAGGAGATCCTATATAAGACCCTGATTATCCTGGTCCTTCTCTACGGCGCTGAAGCATGGACCGTATTAAAAGCGGATGAAGAAATCCTTGGTCGATTCCAGAGGAAAATTCTTCGAAAAATCTTCGGTCCTGTTTGCGTTGACGGGCTATGGAGACGAATATTCAACCACGAACAATACGAGCTGTACAGCGACTTACCCATGTTAAAAAAAAATCGCCATTGGACGTTGAAGATGGCTAGGACGAATGGACATTGATAGAACGAATGGACATCGATACTCCGGCTCACAGAGTCTTCAATTCTCAGCCAGACGTCGGACACAGTAGAGGAAGACCTCGCCTTAAGTGGAGCGCACAAGTAGAAACCGACCTCAACCAACTTGGAGTGCGGAACTGGAGGCAGTTAGCTAAGGACCGGGCTAATTTTAGAGACGTGTTGGTTGAGGCCCAGGTTCATCCCGGACTATAGCGCCACGCTGTGACCAAATGTTTTGATACATAGGTTGCCCGCTTCTTCGATGCGCTTAAAATGGAGACGTCATGCAATTCGTAGTCAGGGCTCCGAGGAGTAGTCGAGTCGGCTTGTATTTTTTTAAGCGCTACAATGTGTGGTATTTGGCGTTGGAGATGTGGAAGTGCGTAGTTGACATTGACATTGGTGTATTCCAGACTTTTAATGTTTCAAAATTTAGTCACATGTTTGGTTTTAATGTTGGTGTTAGCCCATTTGCCAAACTTCGATATGTAGTAACAACTACTTCAAGGAGCATTATGTGTATCTGACATAATGCGATAACAACGATAAGACAAAGTATACCCTATCAACAAACAAAGACCCACACCATACGCAAAACTTCACAGTAGAGTTGATAGCCACAACTTTGAGAATTTTGGGGGTTCACCTACCACAGATTTAACTTCAACCTCACGAATGAGTGGAGGTGAGATGAAGGCTTACCCTTAGGAATTGAACTCTCTAAATTATTTAACCTCTCGCTATTTGTCTACTCATCCCTGTACACCATCACTTCAGTTATTTCACAAACGACGTCAAGACCGCAGTTTAGCTCATCAGTCTGTCTAATTATTGCCACCTTTGCGGTCAGATCAATGGTTTCCTTATTAACATGTCAAATAATAAAATTGTTTGCAAAGCAGTTAATTAGCATTTTGGTTTTTGCTGTATCTTTGTAGCCTCAACTGGCATAACTTTAATCAGCTTAAACGTTATTGTATCTAGAATATGTTTGTGTATTCGGATATGTACACACAGCGTATCAACTCGTGCTTAACGTCAGAGAAAATATCATATTGCCCCAGTGATTCATCGGGAAACACGCTGTTCAATCGTTTGTTTTATAGGTTCCAATGTTCCACAGTAATTGGGGACAGCGATCAAAATTAATAGCAATCCAATGTAAACAAACACACGACACCCAATGTAAGCAATAAAGATACTTTCTCATGAATGGTGCTTCCTTACAGATACAAAAGGCAAAGAGGGTATGTTTACATGGCAATTGATTAAATTTTGAAGTCATTCATGAATCTGGATATTTTTTTTTTTATTAATACGGTAATCAAATATTTATTCGTCGAGTAACGTTGAGTAAGTCATCCACCCACCATGGCTGTAACGTAAGTACCCCGGGATGACAATCGGCCTTGAAGTATGTTTCATTGAATGCTTTCGCTCATATTTTTAGCCAAAAAGTTGGAAAAAAAACTCAAGACATCCAAGATAATTATCAGAAACACGTTCGGTAGTTGGTTCCGCATATGAAAACCATATAATGATGTCAAATCCGAAAAGATGACAATGGCCATAGTTTTGGAAAATTAGACATTCAATTGGCGTGCTGTCAACCACTCAATCGCTGAAATGTTTTTCAATTTTTTGACTTAAATAGATGTGAAGGCTTGTGCTATGGTGCTAGTTTATTATTTTTACTTGAAGCATGACATCACATAAGGTCTGTTCCCGGGTGGGCAAAATCCTCATCTTTCAGTCCTTCTTGCAGGCGCCTACCTGAAAATGACTAATCAGCATGCCTGTTTAGTGTCAGCCAAGGGTCCCACTTAGATATTGACCGTGCGCTGTAACTCGTTGCATCGCACGATCAATGTATAAGCGGGAACCATAAGTTTGAGGTGGGAGAGAACCCGTAAACCCAAATCCAAGGTGGAACGGCAAACGCCGACGAATGCATGGCTAAAAAGGGAGTTTTAAACCGCTAGTTTGCGAATTTCGGATACCGGGCTACCTCCGATCTCAAGATAGCCTTCCTGTGGTTAGACGGGTAGACCACGGGCGACCAATAAATCCCGCCTACTCGTGGGAATAATTGAATTACCTAAAGAAAACGGCACTCCTACACAACAGCATTCCTACACAAACTGTTTGTTTGTAGTCTAAAATGCGGTTACATCCCTAGGTGCTGGCGGGAAGTAAAGGTAGTCTTTATCCCAAAAGCCGGCAAGCCCAGTCACACGACCGCGAAGGACTTTAGACCAATAAGTCTTACATCCTTCATACTAAAAACCTATGAAAAACTAATGGATATCTACATTCGTGACAAACTCGACCCCCAATACATATCCTCGGCACAGCATGCCTCCACGAAAGGTAAGGGAGTCGAAACTGCCCTACATGATATCGTTAGTACAATAGAAAAACCTCTTCACGATAAGGAATATATGCTCGCTGCATTTCTCGACATTGAAGGAGCCTTCAATAATGTGAACACAAACGCAGTCGAAAGAAACCTCGCGAAGAACAACGTGGACCAACCTCTAATACATATTATTGGAAGTATGCTCAACCACAGAAATATAAATGCGAATCTGGGAGACACCCATCTCAAAGTAATAGCATCAAGAGGCACACCACAAGGAGGCGTTATCTCACCTCTGTTGTGGAACATAGTCATCAATGAGATACTCATAAAGCTACAGCGAAATGGGGTAAAAGTCATAGCCTACGCAGACGATGTAGCGATACTAGTTAAAGGGAAATTCCTACCCACTATTAGTGAACTACTCGAGCGGGCATTGAAAACTCTCAACGAGTGGACAAAACAATGTGGGCTTGGCATCAACCCCCAGAAAACGGAACTCGTTCTCTTTACGAACAAGAGGAAGATACCAATATTCGACCTACCGGCTATCGATGGGACTACCCTCAAACTAGCCGATAGTGCAAAGTATCTGGGTGTAATTCTTGATAGAAAACTCAACTGGAACCTCAATGTGCGCGAGCGCATTAAAAAGGCCACAGTCGCTTTCTATACGTGTAATCGAATATTCGGAAAAAACTGGGGTCCGAACCCCAAGATCATCCTATGGATGTACACGGCCATTGTGAGACCTATATTAACATATGGGGGGCTTGTCTGGTGGCAATCCACAAATAAAGTCACCCATCTGTAGCAGTAAAATGTAACGAAAGAGAAAGAACCAAAAGAAAAAAAGATTCCCCTTCACTGGAATAAAGAGAGACTGGCTGCCGGGTGCACAAATTATTGTACATAGATGAGTAAAAAGTAGTTAGTCGTTGGTGAATCGTCGGTATGTTAAGTCGTTCTTGTCCTAAGTCTAAATAAAGTTTTATATATATATTATTGCGAATTGTTGTGTTTCACTTAAAAACATCCTGTTACAAATTCAGAAGTGGGATAATACTCACAAAATAAAGTGAAAAAGAAAAAATAATAATAACACAAAAGAAAGATCCCTCGCGAGTGCGCATTGCATTGTACCCACAAAGTGATATATATATATATGTCTGGCTTTCGGGAGTGAGTAATACACAACGCCACAACGAGAAAAAAAAACGATCGTTGGCGTGTGTATACTACTGTGTACAAACGAAAAAATATATAAAAACATATGAGAGGCTACAATCCGCTGTGCGGATCGTTGAATACCCTATCCCATCCCATCCTTAAAATTAATATCCTCAAAATATAGGCCTTATGGCGATGAAATACAGAAAATGACATTGTCACAATATATTCCTCAGACAGTTTATCAAAATCTTTTGTGGTTCGACAACAAACAACGTATTTCTATTGCTAATGCCTTGGGATGGGGTATACAAATGGTTTTTGTAAGAAAACGCCCCCAAAATGTGGGCGTAGGTGAAAATGATCTATAGACAAAATGTTTATATTACCATTGCGGAAGTATTTGCATCAAAAATTTTTTCGAAAGTTTTAAAATTTGGACAAAAAGCGTTTTTACTAAAAACGCCCCCAAAAAGTGGGCGTGGCAAAAAACTTTGTATGGACGAAATATAGATATTAAGATTGTCTAAATATGCTGCTCAGGCACTTTTTTGAAATTCCTTACGGTTTGGCTTAAAACTACGTTTTTCTAAAAAGGGGGCGTGGCAGTGGGCGGATTTCAAAAATTTTTACACTTGTTCTGCTTCGTCGGCCAGAGAGTCTATATACAAAATTTGAACTCTCTAGCTCAAAATTTAAGGCCCAAAAATCGGTGACACACAGACGGACGGACGGACGGACGGACGGACGGACGGACGGACGGACAGACAGACATGGCTTAATCGACTCAGCTAGCGATTCTGAATCGATCCATATACTTTGAGGTATATGTATCGAAATTATTTCTCTATGTTACAAACTTAATGTCAAAACTAATATACCCCCCTATGGGATAGGGTATAAACAAAAGAAAAGTGGAAAAACAAAGGATCGGAAAACATATACATGATGGCAGATATTGATTTTTTCAAGAAATATACTGTCCCGCAGTTGAAATCATGGTTGAGTGCGTTGGGGTTGAAAACAAATGGAAACAAAGCGGAGTTGATATTGAGGCTCATGGAAGTTCCAGTGCAGCTGCGAGGTGACTCTGAATCACTCACCAACACAAATGAAGACGGCGGAGAGAACAATGATGGAACAGAAAACGACAGCGACGCTGACAACGACGATGATGATTATGATGATGTACAAGAGAAGACGACAAATGAAGCTGAAACAAATGAGAGTGAAAATGAGAAGAAAAACATATGAGAAGACTACAATCCACTGTGCGGATCGTTGAATACCCTATCCCATCCTATCCATAAAACTAAAATCCCCAAAAAAGGGAGGCATGGCTAAAAACACGATGTGGATAAAAAAAAATGATATAGTGACAACAAATTCTTCAGACTGCTTACAAAACACTTTAACGGTTCTACAAAAGACAAGGTTTTCTCTTGCATATGTTATGGGGTTATGTATAAAAATGGTTTATATATAAAAACGCCCCCAAAAAGTGGGCGTGGGCTAAAATGGTATATAGACGAAATGTTCATATTAATAATGTTAATGATTCTGCATCAAAATTTTTTTCGAAAAATTTAAAATTTGACCGAAAACAGTTTTTTATTGAAAACGCCCCCAAAAAGTGGGCGTGGCAAAAAACTTTATATGGACGAAATATAGATATTAATATTGTCTAAATATGTTGTTCAGAAACTTTTTTAAAATTCCTTACGGTTTGGTCAAAAACTGAGTTTTTCTTAAAAGGGGGCGTGGCAGTGGGCGGATTTCAAAAATTTTTACACTTGTTCTGTAGGCAGAGACGAGGATCCTATATACCAAATTTCATTATCCTAGCTCAAAATTTAAGGCCTAAAAATCGGTGACGTACAGACGGACGGACGGACGGACGGACGGACGGACGGACAGACAGACATGGCTAAATCGACTCAGCTAGCGATTCTGAGTCGATCCATATACTTTGAGGTATATGTAGCAAAATTATTTCTCTATGTTACAAACTAAGTATCAAAACTAATATACCCCTATGCGATAGGGTATAAAGAGAGTGTGTGACAAACGAATGGCGAAAGAAATTGAGAAATTGAAGAGACAAATGGAGCTGAAGGAACGCGATAATGAAGTGCTAAGGAGGGAGAACGAGTTGTTAAAGCAGAGGAGCGAAAATAAACAGACGAAAGATTTGCGTCACATCAAAGAACTCGTTAGCAGTTTTGGAGGCACTGGCGATTCGTTCGAGCATTTTGAAATGCAACTTAAAAATGTTCGCATCGCATACAAGCTGAGTGATAGTGATATGAGGGTGCTTGTGTCTCTTAGACTAAAGGAGAAACGCTCAAATGGTTTCATTCGAGGAGTGATGTCACAACAGTGGCAGTTAACGAGCTAATGCTGGAGATGGGGCAGATTTTCGATGATCGTTCATCAAAATTACAAATCGAAAGAGTGTTTGAGATGCGGATGAAGACGATGACTCATACAACGACGGTGTGGATGATGAAATACAAACGACAGCAGTGAAACAAAGGAAAGAAAAAGAGAGTACACATACAAACGAACGTAAGAATGATCGGGATGATGACGAGAGTGCAGATGAAGGTAATAATGACAGTGCTAAGGACAGAGAAGACGACAGTTTCGATGCAGAGAACCAGATACAAATGAACGAAACACAAATTGTCAACGAAAAGGATTGGGAACTGATGATGAGGGGATATGGGAAGCAGCAAACATCAAATCGTGGGTCGTTGATAAGGAACCTTCCAGCGTTAATCGGGGCGATTACAATGTCAGGATCGCCGAGTTGTAGCAGTAAAATGTAACGAAAGAGAAAGAACCAAAAGAAAAAAAGATTCCCCTTCACTGGAATAAAGAGAGACTGGCTGCCGGGTGCACAAATTATTGTACATAGATGAGTAAAAAGTAGTTAGTCGTTAGTGAATCGTCGGTATGTTAAGTCGTTCTTGTCCTAAGTCTAAATAAAGTTTTATATATATATAATTACGAATTGTTGTGTTTCATTTAAAAACATCCTGTTACACATCTGAAAAATATGACAAAGGTACAAAGGATAGCATGTGTGGGCGCTACTGGCGCAATGAGAACCACGCCAACAGCGGGACTGGAAACCATCCTTAACCTGCTACCGCTAGACCTTTACATGCAAGAATCTGCAGCCAAAAGTGTTCTAAGAATCAGCCAGCTCAACTGCTGGAAATCGAACTCAGGAGGACATGCCCAAATTCTACACAGATATCTGGGCTCAGCTGTATCCTCTGACTACATGCTGCCTCACCACGTCTTTCAAAGACCATTCTCTTGCATCCTCCCAAGCAGAGAGGAGTGGGAGAGGAACGAATTGGGCCCCGAAACCATATCCATCTACACTGATGGTTCAAAAATGGATGTAGGCGTTGGAGCTGGAGTGTTTTCAGAAACACTTAAGCTAAACAGCACCTTTCGTCTCCCTGAACACAGCAGTGTCTTCCAAGCCGAAATACTGACAGTAGCAGAGGCAGCCAAAGCGACCTCAATGCTGGCGATACCACCAGATGATATCACCATCTTTATTGACAGTCAGGCTGCAATAAAAGCTATCTCTGCTGTCGGAATAAAATCTCGGCTTGTGAAACGTAGTCGTGAAGAGCTAAAGGTTCTTGGCGTCCGACATAATGTAAAGCTCTGCTGGGTACCCGGACACAGAGGCATACAGGGCAATGAAATTGCTGACGAACTGGCAAGAAAAGGATCTGCCTCCAGCACTGACCAAGCAGAACAGTCTGTCAAACCACCACTATGCGACCTCAAATCTCAGGTGGGACAGAAAACACTGATCGCTGCCAAAAACAGGTGGAACTCCCTTCCCACCTGTGAAACTTCCAAAAGGATGTGGCCTGAGTATGACAAAGCCAGAACCCATAAACTACTTCGTAGAAACAGGAAATCTGTCTCTACTTTAGTTGGGATTCTTACTGGACACAACTTACTAAAAAGCCACAAACTGAAAATGCATCTCATAGATGATGACCTCTGTAGAGTCTGCGGTGATGAAGAGATACACGAGGACACCCTCCACTTTCTGTGCCACTGCCCAGGCCTCAGCCAATTAAGAATGAGAACCTTAGGAAAATACTTTTTTCATGACCTCACGGATCTATCCGAAATCCCTCTCCCTAATCTTTTCAGGTTTGCATCAACATCTGGATGGCTGGAAAGAGGCTAACAACAATGGACAGTAACGGCACAATGAATGAACCAACCACATAAGTGGACCCCCAACGGGCATCACAATGGGTCTATATTGACCTGAGTGCGATGAGGGAGGACACACACCGTCTGCCTCATCAACCCACCAACCTAACCTAACCTAAAGAAAAAAATATAGAGAATTATGCCTCTACAAATGCATCAACAACTAGGGATGTTTTAAAACACCCTGTCGATACCGACACGACACCTGCCAATCGGGAAGGGTCACAAATCAGCGATTTCGAGATGATGAGCCTAGAAGAGAAATTGTCTCATCTGAGCGACTCATCCTCGGAATCAAGTACTGTGTACAGCATCAGTATACTCTCGGATGAATTGCATCCGGAATATATATAGACGCGCCGGAAACCCCTGGCAAATCGGCTCAAACTGATTCCAAGCGCATCAGGTTCACGCCAGCGGAACAGCATCATTTCAACAGAGCGCTGAAACGGGGTAGCAGCATAGAGCAAGCCCGCATCATTGCAAAAACAAAAGGTGATGCTCTTCAAAAAGCCAAACGCATGAGATCTGAGGACAACACACCACCTCAGCCCGAAGCGAAACGAGCTCGCACTGGGAAAACAACCTCTGACAGAACCACCTATAGAGATATAGCGAGCTATGTCAGATTGGGTGCCGTACCAGTCGATATCGATCGCAATCCTCTCACAAATGAACAAATGGTTCAGATACAAGAGGGGATTATGGACATCACGACGAACTGCGCGACGGGGATGCAAAGCCAGCCTTCCGCGGGACAACTTTCAAAGCCGGATGGCTCTTGTTAGTATGTGCGGACATCACCACTTCAGAGTGGATGAAAACCAACTTCCTCAAACTGAAGGAGAAATGCGAGTTGGAAGAAATGCTTGTGGGAGAGGAAGACTTTCCGAAACCACATGTTGTCAGAGCTTTCTTCCTGCAGAGTACCGGAGTCACAAATGAGAAGATACTGGCAATACTATACAGTCAGAACAAAGATCTGAATACGAGAACGTGGAGAGTTCTGCAAAGATCGGACGAGAAAGACGTCGCCTACATGGTCTTTGCAATAAACGGGAGTGCGATGCGTAGGCTTGCGAAGCTCAAGGGGATTGTCTCATATAGATTTGGACAAATCAAGATCATCCTTAAGGGATCCGACCAGTCTGCAATTCAGGCCCAAAAAAATAGTGACACTGATACAACGAGAAAGTCGTTCCAAAAAACAAGCGCTAGCTCGTCGCAACAAGTAGCTAGTATTAGTACTGCCGCCGGAAGCGATGTAATGAAGACTGGCTCACTGCCTACGAAAGTATCGCCAAAATCCCCCAGTACGAGCAACGTAAACATCAGCCAGCAACAGTTTAGACCGAAGCTGGCTTCGGAACGGGCGCGAGAACGGCAAAAACACGGACAGCGAAAAAACGATCCGAGAGATAGGAACGAAGGTCTCTCTCAACAGGGTATCGTACGTAGAAGAGGCGACACAAGCCTTATAGGGTACGAAACCCTGAGCACGGTAGGAAACGATGACCACCCTACTAAATGTGGTGCAGGCAAACCTGCACCGAGCTATAGGTGCCTCGGACACCTATAACCAAAGATGTGCCGAAGGGAACATCGCTCTAGGTTTAATCCAGGAGCCATGGACAACAGAGGGTAAATTATTTGGCTTACAAAGTAAAACCAGAGAGCTCATCTTCGCCCGGGGAAATTTTAGACCAAGGGCAGATCTTTTAGTTGTAAAAGATATAAAATTCTCTCCCATTCCAGGTTTCATTACCAAAGATCTGGTGGCTGTCCTTTTAGAAAGACGCAACGGCCGAGAGCTACAAAAAATTGTATGCGTATTGGGGTACTTTGCTGGAGATGAGGAAATACCACCTCGAGCAGTACAGGAACTTGTCCAGTACTGCCAGACCCAGCAACTACAGCTGATCTTCGGCTGCGACGCCAACGCGCATAACGTAATATGGGGCAGTCGAGATACAAACAAAAGAGGTGAGTCTTTATTAGAATACCTGTATAGCAACAATTTAGTTATACTAAATAAGGGAAATAAACCCACGTTTAGGAACGTTTTAAGAGAAGAAGTTTTAGACCTTACCATCTCTTCTCCGTTTGTACAAAACACCGTCGAAAATTGGAACGTGTCTGGTGAGGCATCTTTATCGGATCACATGCACATAAGATTCCAATTAAGATGCAACACCGAGGATGCGCCGATAAAATACGACAACAAAACTTACAAATTGGAGAACGTATCGAGAAAGTCTATCAATTAAATGTGACATACTTCCAGAAAAACCTTCATGTGTAAGTGAAGCCGTTTGAGGCTTTTAGGGCCTCAAACCTACCTCTAGATGACTCGTTGGGAGTTTTAATAAATCAACTACTCATAGGCAGAATTATTAACACTAATCTTGACATCTCATCAGAACGCAGATCCGTTAGCTGTGGGAGTCCTGTCTCCTCATCTCTGGAATCTAGTGGTCAACAAGCTACAAGTAAATCTAGAAAGAGAGGAATACAAAGTGATTGCCTACGCGGATGATGCGGCAATAGCTGTATCAGGGAAATACCTTAATATTCTAAGAAATCTATTACAAAACGGGCTCTCTGTACTCTCTAATTGGGGCGCCAAATGTGGACTCTGCCGGAACCCTCAAATTGGTCCTTTTCAGCAGGAAATACAAAGATCCGCGCATTGACTCCCAAACTTAATGGCGCCAGTCTCAAGTTCGCAGAATAGGCCAAATATCTGGGTCTGGTTTTGGATAAGAAACTGAACTGGAAAGCCAACATCCAAGAACGCGTTAAAAAAGCCACCGTGGCCTTATTATTTTGTAATAAGGCAATCGGAAAGAAATGGAGTAAGCAGCCACATACCTCTTTCTGCCTTTACGTGTCTATCAGTAGACCAATACTCCTGTATGGTGTCTAAGTCTGGTGGACGGCTTTAGAAACAGCCTCCAACCGCAACCTACTAGGTAAAGTTTAAAGATCAGCTTGTACTTGCATTAGAGGAGCTCTTAGAACAACTCCCTCCGAAGCCATAGATGCTATCCTACATCTAGTGCCCCTAGATACCTACGGCAAACAGATCGCAGCTTTTGCAGTTGTGAGACTGAGATCCTCGTTACAATGGACACCCAATCAGGGTGTACACCCAAAGATTCTGAATCACCTTAACATTACAGAAAACACCGACCACACCATTACCCAACTCAGTTTTGAGCATAATTCCAGGACAACCATTTCCAGTCGCCTTGAATGGTAGTCGGATTCGATCGAAACCAATAACTCAATTGACATCTACACGTATGGGTCCAAAACAAAATCTGGAGTGGGTGGAGGTTTTTTCTCCGAAATGCTTAACCTAACCATCTCCTTTTGCCTTCCCG